>JAZKJV010008253.1:0-646749 GCA_037367405.1 Ottelia alismoides | reverse complement strand
TATACTTATTACATAATTATAGCCTTATTTTATTTCTTTCCTCTTTCTTTTCTTCTTTCTTCTTTTTTTTGAATAAATAAGTGCATTACACAACATTAACAAAAGCATGCATAATGCTAATTTATTGGATTTAATGTATATTTACAGTTATTTTGCATAGGGATTTTTGCTAAAGTAAAAGAATAAAAGATATGAATCATAGATTCATCATTCCCATATACTTTACCTTCGCTAGTTCCTTAGCAAACACTTTTTCGAAAAAGAAGTAAAGAAAAGGGAATAAAGGAGAATTAATGTTGATTATTAAACTTATTTTCATAAAATTGTAGTATGGAGCTCGGTAAGACCTTTGGATTATTAGTTTGGTGGAATCTTATTGGAAAATAGATTTAATACTCAACATCCCTTAAGTTCCACAATTCTATGGTTAGGTCGCCTCAACAGTCAGGTCAGAACAAGTCTACATACGCAAACTCTTATGACTATGAATCTTTGCTTGTACGGTGTAAGTGAAATATAGCTCCTCACCTCAAAAGTGGCAAAGAAAAAGCATCTGTCAACAAGGTAACTCTAGACCTCCGGTCTAGCAACTCTTTCCTCGAGGAGCGAGGTATTTCCTTCCAAGTTCAAGTTCAACCAGCTCAAGAAGAGGGGAAAAGAAGAGAATGGACCGTGGCCAGTGTAGCCATGTATCTCGTAGATCTTGACCAATGTAGCCAAGTCTCCCGTTGCAAGCTTCCATGAGGTGAGACAATGAATCACATAAGCTCTATTTATTCAACTATATAAACTCCAACATGCATTTTATTTTCAATCAGGCTTGTTCTCTTTTTTTGGAGTTTTTACATTTTTTTATCATATATACAACATGTGTAGCTTGTACATAAGGAGTTTTTCTTCTTGAGCCAGTAGACTATCCTTCTATGAAGCATTATTGCAACCCACAACGTCCTGTCATTATACCTCATTGCAACTTGACCAGGTTGAGAAGCACTAACCTCCCTAGACATGGACGAGTGTTTCTACTAGTTGTAACTCACTCGTGTGCTACCCCAAGCCAAAGGATTCTGCCTCCTCAATACCTCATCTATGTTGAGCTATGTGTAAAGTGCGTGTCCAAGTCAAGCCACTGTCTGTAAGGATCATGTGTGCCTCGAAATATTCTACTTAGATAAATCAAGATGACATGTGAATATAGCCTTGTGGACTCAAAGAATTAAGTCGTTGGACCTAAAAAGTATCAAATGCAAATCTTATATGGTTCCTATGAAGTTAAGTGGATTAAGGTTTTGATAAAGCCCCATTCTTCAATTTTATTCAAGACTAGTTTAAATTAATGCATACGTACATGCAAATAAAGGTATTTACAAAACATAAGAAAAGAAAAGAAAAGACAAAAATCTTCTTTAAAAAAAGTTTGTACGGAATTTTTAATATTTAAATTTTTTACGTATTTTGGAAAAGAAGAATAGAAAAGAAAGTGTTTTCAAACATTTGCAAATTATTTTTTGAACTTTAAAATACCTAAAAATCTGCAAAAATACCTGAAAATCAGAAAAATAGAAAAAATGAAAATCCCAAAAATAATTTATTTTGTAAATTTTGATTATTTTTAGCTATATTTATAATTATAATACCTTACCTTGTATTATAGACCGCCATATATTTATATATAACTTATATTATTATAATTATTATAAAGACCTTTTAAATATTTTAAAAAACCAAAAAAATCTAAAATATAAAATGGATCGTATTTCTTAATATTTTTCTAATATGTATTAATATATTTATATACTCCTATATCTTTATAATATATATAAATTAAAAAAATATAATATATATAAATAAACATAAAAATATGTAAAAGAAAAAATCAAACAAAAAATTTTAAAACCAAAAAGGCACAAAAAGGTAGAAAGACACTTGTGTACATAATTCATTTTTTTAAAAAATAATCATTAGGCTTCCTTGTTTTCTTCTAGTGGTTTGACCTCTACATGTTTACACTGTACACGTTTGTTTGTAGAGTAAACTAAATTGTACTTCACATTTTTGTAATTCATTTATTTTTATATATTATGGGTATTTGTTGTTTGAATTGGGGATTCGTAAGTGGTCGCCTCAATGACACTCTATATTCACTTTTCAGTGAGGATGAATTTTTTAGACACTAGCAAATTATCGGCTCCACATTGTCGTGTCGGGAGCTTCCAGTCGAGCTCACCGAGCTTCGAAGGAGCTTCCGCCATCCTTTTTGAGGCCATAATCAGAGCATCGGGCACTTTGCGCTCCAACTCTGACGAAACCACCATAGGTAAGTATCTTCTCTCCTTTTTGTTCAGATTGTTTTACTTTTATGTTTTGTTATACTGTCTTCACCCATATCATCTTCCTCAAAATTATCAAAATCCGAACTGATATCACCGTCCCATCTTCTTGATCTCTCCAATTCATTTCTACCATCATGCAACATTCCACTGATTTGCTCCACTCCATCATCTCTGTTGGAGCATCATCCACCTTCCCTTTTATGTTCTTAGCACCAAAGGTCGAGCCTTGTTTGCTCAAGCAATTTTTTGTAGTAGGTATACCTTGCTACATCAGCAACAACTTTGCATGGCTCTAACAGCAGGCCACCACCACTCCAGCTTTCATCCTGCCATTGCAAACCCACGCATAAAGTCGTGCACCACCCTCCATCACAATAGAAAAAAAGAAATCCTCTTCTCATAGCAACAGAACGCCAATGCACATCCCACCTCTGCCCATCTACACGATGGTGTGCCGTCGCAGGCATCCTCCACCCACTCCTGCCCACGTAGCCGGCACTGCCTCTAGTTGCAGGTCCCCCTCCCACCACACGCACGTGCTACAACTCCTCATGCCTATGACACACGCGTGTCGCCCTCGTGCACTCTCATTTGACCACGTCCATGCTAGTCGAGTGACCCTCTTGCCAAGGAACGTGCCGCCCTGCCTGCAGTTGCCTGTCACCCCTCCGCCACCGCTCCTGGTCGTGCCCCCAAACAAGCCACACACAGCTTCTCGTCGCCACCGCACTTGCTCCGACACGTCCACGTGTGCCATCATCCATGACTAGGTTGGCACCAGGTACTCGCAGCCTTAGTACTGATCCTTTACGCCAATTAGGGAAGAATTTATTATTTGGGCAAATTACAGAAAGTATCCTGCAAGTCTAGGTAATTAAAGAAATGCCCTTAGGCAAAACATTTTGTGATTGAGTTCTTTTTTTGTTATTGCAATCAAGTCCCTAACTTTGAGCTCAATTTAAAAATATTTTTTCTCATTATTTTTTAATTCTAAAAATTACATGTTGCTCATCTATTAAGTCTACATCTCTTGACTATTTATTCATAATTGTATGAGCTTTGATATATTTATTAAAATTCAAAGAATGAGAATCATTGTTATTTAACCCATTTTATACTCTGAATATCTTAGTGATTCATAACTTGCTCAGAAAAATCTCAAAATTTCAGGTTATGTTTGTTTAATTATGCTTTAACGGATATCCAAATTTCATGATAAATCGATTGCAATGCTCCTGAAATAAATTATTGAGCGATATTAATAATTGATTTTTGTTTAATCTACACATAAGATTTTTGCACAAACTTAATTTTTCCGAATAGCATATTGATAAATTATATTGTTAAAATTTTGGTTTAATGAGAATTTGTATTGTGGATTTATTTGGAATTATTTACTCAGAGTTATTCTATTTCATTAAAAAATCATATACAAATCAAATATCATTAGAAAATTGTAAAAAGATTATAGAGATGTATAAATCATATTCAAGTTCATGTCCAAATTTCATAATTTTTTCATACTATTTGCATGCAAAATTGCATAAAAACTCATGAAAATCATTCATTTTTCATAGTTGTATTTTAACTCCAAAAATTACAAAAAATACATTTTTCATTAATTATTGCATAGGATTTCCATGAAAAATACTACTTTGCTAGTTTGTATCAATTAATAAAATCAAGTTAGTGAAGGTTGCTTGTTTTTCTTAAGAAGCTAATTCATTCACATTTGTGTTCATATTTTGTATTGCATAAAAATACAAAAAATCCTCTTTGAAAACCATTCACTAAGTTGGATAATTTGATCCCTAAGTTGTTCCTATGCCTCATTGAGTTGACTGTGGGGCTTGCACAGGTTAAAAATACATAAAACTTCACTTGATTGACTTGATTTATTTTATTATTGGTGTGGTTATTTTTTATCGATCCTGATTGCCTGCATACAACAAAATCAACAAATTAATTAGGATAATTAACAGTTCATCAAATGAAAATTGATGATATGGAAATCATCCTAATTAATTATGCTAAATTGATGTAGTCGGGCTATCAAGATCAATCAAAAATTAACCACACGAACAAATAAATCAATAAAGTGAATCAACTACGATTCAATGTATTTTTAACCTAGGCAAGCCCTAGGGTCGACTCAATGAAGCAAAGGAACAATTTAGGTTTCAAATCATATCACTTAATGCACAGTTTTCAGGAGAAATATTTTTTTGTATTTTTTATGCAATAAGAATGCAAATGCAAAATGCGAATGAATTGGCTTATTTAGAAAAATAAGCAAACTTCATTAGTTTAAATTTAACAAAGTATTTTTCCTAGAAACCCTATGCAATAGCAAAGTATTTTTCCTAGCAAAGTATTTTCCTAGTTTGAATTGATCCAAATTAGGAAAGTATTTTTCCTAGAAGCCCTATGCAATAGCTAATGCAAATGCAATTTTTGGAATTTTTTGGGTTAAAATACAACAACGAAGAATGAATTGTTTTTATGGGTTTTTATGCAAATTATAATGCAAACAATATTGAAAAATTATGAAATTTTATGATCATATTTGAATTTTTACAAATTTTTCAATGAAACAGAGTGAATCTAAGTAAATAATTCTAAATGAATCCACAATGTAAATTCACACCGCACCATTTATCACAAAAATATATTTTAAAATCCAATCCATGAGACTTGAGTTTGTAGAAAAATATTATGCATGGACCTAACTAAAAATGAATTACAAAATTTACTCACCTAAATATTTATAGCATTTTAACATCTAATTGCAAATAAACTTCACCCATTATACAAGAAAATTAATTCTGATCAACAGTTGAGTTTACAAAAAAAATTAAGCTAAATGGGCAAAATAGCACTAATTTCCACTCAATGATTTTTCATAAATCAACCACATATCAGAAAATACAAATTAAATTTAGAAATGTAGAGAATTAAATTATGGACCGAATTCTTTTTTCAAAATTGCATTTTGATAATAAAATTATGTCTAAAACAATGCTCAAATACAAGGTTTCTCTTTATAATACTAAAATAAAAGTTAAACGAAATAAAGTTGTGCCTTAGGGTACTTCTTTAATTACCAAGACTTTAAGGAGAACTTCCACAATTTTCCCAAAAGAATGGGCCATGCACGTTTCTCCTTCACCTCTCTCTTTTGTACTTTACAAGAAATGCAACCCAAGAAACCCACGACCGAGGGCGGCGTGCAGCGAGTGGGAGAAGCGCGACTGCGTACAGGAGAGGTGACAGAGTGGGGGTCTGCACATGGCAGTTGGTGGAGCAACTGCACAAGGCAGTTGGGAAGTAGCGGAGAGGTAGTTGTAGGTTGCACACGAGTAGTGGCAGAGGACGATGGTTGTGCAAGGCCATTCACAGCTGGAGAAGGGGCAACAGAGAGGCGGCTGTAGGAGCGCAGGTGGTTAAAGGATCTCGACCGCAGGGTGCGACGACCTAGAGGTGGTTGTGCTGGAGGGCAGCCTTTGCAGCTTCTGTTGAAGACAACTTTTCAAGTTTTTATTTAATTCAATTAATCACAATGTGAAACTATCGTCACAACCCATGAAGCATCAAACAAAAAGTATTGATGAACTCTTAAGATAAAATAAAATGAATTAGTGTAAGCAAAAGAGTTTTTCTATTTATTTACCTTTATAGCGTATAAGATCGAACTCAGAGAGGCCACAAAAATCTCTAGGGTTATTAAGTCAATGACAAGTCAATGAAATAAAAGAAGGAATTATATGCTCAATACTCTTGGTTTCGGTGGAACTTTAGTGTTTTTAATTTTTTTTATAAGTTTTAAATTTTATATGTTTTTTATGCTTTTCATATTTCATATTTTTTAGTTATTTATAAATTTCGCAATCTTTTTATATTTTTGAAAACAAAACAAATGAGGAAAATATAAACAAATGAAAAGAAAATTACTTTTTGTATTTATAAAATTAAGAGAAAAGGTATAGAGAATTTCAAATAAAAATCTTTTTGAATTTTTTAATATTTTTAACTAATTTTTGTGATTTTTTGAGAATTTCAAAATTTCAAAGGTTTTCAAATAAATGTAAAATAGGAAAATAATAAACAGAAAAGAATGTGAATGTTTTTGGGTTCTAAAATCGGAATAAAATAAAAAAACAAAAATAATGCACGAATATAAAGATGGAATTTTCAATGTTCCAAAAAGCATTTTTATGATATTTTGAAATTTTTAATGATTTTCTACGATATTTTTAGTTTTTTAGTGTTTTCCAATTTTTTGGGTTTCATGAGGAATTAGCAAATGAAAATTGGCTAGAAATTCAAACAAATAAAAACACGGAGACACTTTTTTTCAAAAAATTTCAAAGAAGTTTTCAAAAATTTTCAAATAGGAGATATTTTTGGTGGTTTTGATTTCATAAAATCAAAAAATAATTAAAATACGAACTAAAATTACTGTAAATAAAGGAGATTTGCAAGAGGTTAAGGTAATTTTATAGGTTTTTTAATGTAATTATCTATTTATTAACATAATTGAACATGTAAAATAAAATACATATGCACATGGGTATACATGAAAGAAAGGTTAATCTAAGGACTAAGAAATTAACAAAATAATGAATGCAAGGGGCACTGTGCAAATTTCCCAAAAGTGGCACGTCCTAGCGCACATGAGGTGTGCTAGCAAAGACCTTTTTGTAATTAATTAAGTTCAATGGGCAAAATGATAACAAAAAATGCATGTTTATTGTGATTTTCCAAATAATCAGGTGCTACGCACATTGTGCAGTTCAAATATGACTTAAAAACAAATAAAATAAAAAACAAGTAATAAAACGCAAATGTTTAATTCATGATAGAATAACACGTGTCCCTAAAGGGACTTATTTGCAAAATAAGAAACGAGCAGGGGCTGGAGTGAAAAAAGTTCTACCAATCTACGTGCCTTACCGGATGACAGGAATGCGATGGTTCTTGGATCGAGCTATTGAGATGCAGCCGCACTTTGACGATCTCGATCTAATCAGGAGGGTCTGATCGAAGGCATGGAATCGGGGCTTTTTAGATGGTCGTGATCTGATCTAGGCTTCTTCTTCTTTATCCAACATATGTTAGAGTAGGAGGAGGAACTGGAATGAAGGTTGTCGACAATGAACTTCGATCAGCCAAATCTCAGTTGATCTCCGTCCACAACGACTCCTAAAAAGTGCAGCTCGTTCCTGTGATGCTCCTCTCTATATCCAATGTTCCATGGCGCTCGAAGGTGTTTGGTATGCGATCTGGAGGTCGAAGTGTCTACAGCTCAAACTAAACCTCCAAGTCATGTTCCTTGCTCTCTTCTGCGCTCCAAGACCCTGCAAGATGTTGCTGATGCTCGGAGCATCACTCTGGCATGCTTTATTCGGTGAAAACGAAACAAATGTGGAATGGATGGTTGTCTCTAGTGGCGGATGGTCGGAAGGAGACTAGAATCCAAATCCAAGTAGAATACGAGGGTTCAAGTTTTGGGGAGAAGGATGAAGAAAATGAGGCAAACATGAGTGAGTGATCAGAAGTGAAATTGAGTGAACGAGGAGCTTCGATCTTACAGATCAGAGTTGGTGGGTGAAAATCAAATCTAAGCTAATAACAGAAGATAAAATGTAAAATTAAAACAGAATCAAAGAAAATTAGCCTAGAAGTACCGGCAGATGGATGCGTGAAATGATTGCCTTATCTCTCCGGAACCGATCTCGGGTGAAAATTCAAGTCGAAAACTTATCATCCAGAGAAGGTGGAGGTTTGGGTGTATAAATAGACAGATGGTCCAATGGAGATTTAAAATTTGAAATGCACGCAAACTAAGGCATGATCGAATGGATTAATGATCCAGTGATGGAGAGGGGAGTTAGGACTAACAGTTGGGAGAAGGAAGCGAAAGGAGTTAATAAGTGGATTGAATAGGAAAAATAGGAGAAGCTGGAAACAGTCGTTGATTGGAGAGTTGGCCCGGGTCAACATGCTCAGGTTCAACTAATCATGGCCCGTTTAGCTACAAGATAAAATACACTACGCGACAAAATAAGTAAAAGATGAAATTAATTAAAAATAAAATGGAAAATTAATTAAAATCAAAAAATTTTGAAAGAAGTTTTGATAGTGGTTAAATTAGATTATATTTGATAATTTTTAAATGACTTAAATAAAATATATACCAGGTTAAAAATGAATAAAATATGTTATTTATATGTATATATATCTATATATACAACACCATGATTTTTAAATTATTATTTTTTGAAATATAAATATAATTTTACAATATATTAATTTACAATATTTTACAAGGATTTAACTGATTTTTTATTGTATTTTTACGAGTCGATTTGTTAGGTTAAATGAATAGGTGTATTTACAATACACAAAGTGGTATATATACAATATGTACATGATTTTACTTTTGTTTTTTTATTTTGTGATTTTTATTTGTATTTTATAAAATTCAAATACAATATGTACAAATGGTTAAAAATAGAAACAAAAATACAAGGAAAATACATACACACAAATAATATACATAGGCATATTATACAATAGCACACCAAAAGGCCGCATTTCGCATCTTAACTCCGATTTTTATGAAGCTACTCCCATTTAAAAGATTATTTAATTTAGAGTACAATGAAAGTGAGTTTGGTTAATTTTGAGTTTTTATGAAGAAGATATTGATGTAACAAGTTGAGCTTGGTGGCTTTTTTAAAGTGTTGTTATTTAAAATATACATTGATTCTTCCTGCAATTATTTTTAATATTTACAACTGATTTTTATGTACAAGTTTCAAGAAGAAAACATTTTTATTTGAAGTGAAATTATTGATAAATAAATTAGTGTAAAGAATATGTATTGTCCAATGATATACAAGTGATGAATATACACAAGTGAAGGTTAGTTTTCTTGATTTTCTGGTATTAGGCCTTATCTCTCCCTACTTTATTCCTGGTCGATTAGGTCAAGTCTTGGCCTAGTCTTGAGGTCAGAGTCAGCATGTATCTATTACATATATACAGTCTTTGGTTTTATTTATTTTTCCTTTTTTTATTTATTTAGGTTAAAATAGTGATAAATATATAATATTTACATAAGAATGAGGATTAGTAAAATGGGAGATTTATTAGTATTTGCAGGTGTTATATAAAGTATTTAATCTAAATAAATGAATAAATATGATGAAATGCAATCATCATCCCTCTATGCTTTACCTTTGCTAGTACCTTAGCAAACACTTGTTTGAAGAACAAGTGACTAAAAGAAAAAGAATAAAGAATAAAGGAAAAAAAACTTAAAACAATATTGATTATTAAACTTTTCTTCATAAAAGAAAAGTATGGATCTTGATTAGACCTTTGGATTATTAGTTTGGCGTAACCTTATTTGGAATAGGATTTAAGACTCGGCAACTGTCAAGATCCACAACTATATGTTCAAGCCGCCTCAATAGCCAGGTCAGAACAAGTCTGCTATGCAAACTCTTATGACTATAAATCTTTGTTAGTACTATGTAAGTGAAATATAGCTCCCTACTTCAGAAATGATGAAGCAACAACCTCCTCTAACAAGATAACTCCAATTCCCTGATCTAGCTACTCTTTCCTCAAGGAGTGGGGTTATTCTCTTCAAAGTTCAAGTACAACCAGCTCAAGAAGAGAGGGTAAAGAAGAGAATGGATTGTGACCAGTGTATCCACATATCCTTGGATCTTGACCAATGTAACCAAGTCTCTAGTTACGTTCATCATTGATATAAGACTATGAGGCATATGTCTTGCTTATGAGACATTTTTTAATTTGTTTTGAATATATACAAAGGTGCAACATGTACGTAAGGTTTTTCTTCTCGAGCCAGTAGACTATCCCTCTTTTGAAGCTTTATTGCAACCCACAGCATCCCGTCTTTAGACGTCAGTGCCACTAGACTATGTTGAGGCACATTGTCCACTTATTGTGACTACTAATGTTTCCACTCACGTGTTTCCCCAAGCTAAAGGATTCTGCCCTCTCACAACCTCATCCGTATTGAGCTACGTGTAGAGTGCTTGTCCAAGTTAAATTGTTTAAAAGGGTCGTATGTGTGTTGTTAAATATTCTACTTAGACAAATCAAGAGGACATGTGAACTTAGCCTTATGAACTCAAAGAATTAAGTCACTTGACCTGAAAAGTCCTAACTCTAATTACTATAAGGTTCCTCTAAAATTAAGTGGATTAAGGTCACAACCAAGCTCCATTCTTCAGTTTTATTCCATACTAGTTTAAATGTCAATACTATTCTGAAAAATGCACATGCAAATGCAAGAAATATATATAATTGTTTTTTTAAGAAAAGGAAATAAAAGAACAATCTTTTTGAAAGAATTTTCAAAGAGTTTTACCATTTTTTATGGATTTTAAACATTTTGAAAAATTATTCTTTTTTAAAAGGAAAAGAATAGGATTAGTAGATTAAATGCATTCACATGAATTGGTAAGGATTATGTATATATTTACAAGAATTTTATACAAGTATAAGTACAAGTTTTATACAAGTTTTTATTCAACAAGAGAATTTTATCTACAACTTTTTAAAGAATTGTTTAGGAGAATATTATATACAACAAAGAATTTTATTACATAAATAGAATTAATTATAGCTTTTATACACACATGGATTTTACAACAAACAGATACATCCCATAATTTGTAATCCACATGACAGAATAATTTTAAAAAAAAATACAAAACTTTTCAAACCGCAAAGATTTTACGAAAGTTTTACAAATACTTTTTAAGCTATTTTATAGACATTTTACAAATCATTTTACAAACAATTTACCAATAGGTTCTTGGAAACATTATTTTCAAAAATTTTACAAACATTTTCTACAATATACATAATTTTGATACAAATATAATTAACAAATCATTTTACAAACAAAAAAAATTTACAAATAATTTTACAAAAATTTGTACAAAAAAATTTATAAAACAATTTTAAACATTTTTACATGCAGTTTACAAATAGTTTTACAAAAGCTTTTACGAAATATTTTACAAAACAATTTCTCCGAACAATTTTACAAAATATTTTTGGAAATCATTTTATAAATCATTTTTCAAAACTTTTTTGAGTAATAGCCATATTATTAATAAACAAAAGAACGAGCTTTGGCTAATGTATATATACAACATATATGACACC
This sequence comes from Ottelia alismoides, assembly GCA_037367405.1. Taxonomy (NCBI): domain Eukaryota; kingdom Viridiplantae; phylum Streptophyta; class Magnoliopsida; order Alismatales; family Hydrocharitaceae; genus Ottelia; species Ottelia alismoides. Next base: position 635,200 of record JAZKJV010008253.1, on the reverse strand, counting down.
CCCAATACTTAGCTCGAACTATGTCCTCATTGTGACCAAAGATCATAAAGGAAGACGTAACTCGTGCTAAGTATAGAAAAGTGAAAAGAATATATACAACAACGATTCAAGAATGAAAAAAAGAGAATAGAAGTCAGTGATCCCCACTAAACTTAGGATCAAATAATCCTAAGTATAGAAGACTGTTCAAATGGAGAAAATCGAGGAAACGAATGAACAAACTCAACGACTCGACTTGTCCTCCCATATACTTGGGGTGAAAGATCCATAAGTGTAGAGAAAGAATATCAACAAGTTGAAGGACAAGTGGGGGAACAAAATAAATAAAATAAATAAAAACACGAAAGAAGACGAAAAGAACAAAATCACTCCTCCTATAATTAGGGTAAAGTAAGTATAAGAGACAATAGGAGTGATTAAATAGAACGAAAATAGAAAAACTCAAATCATTCACCTCCCCTATACTTAGGATAGAGTACATCCTAAGTATAACATAGACACAGAAAAGATGTGAATGATAAAAACGCAAGAAGAAAGAATAAAAAGAAAGGATTATATACTAAAGAATATCATCTCATGTATCAGACACTCACGATGTCAAAGAATCATTGTCTGATACCACATAAATGGAATCATCCATGGACAAGAATGTATCATGATATAGATATGGCTTCAGCAACTGTCCGTTCACAACAAATGGATGTGTGTTAGATGATAACCAAGATATGACAATGCTACCATTGTCACACACAACTCTAACAATGAACGATCATGACCATTTGCTTTTAAGTTTGTTAGGAAACAACTTCAATTTCGCATCAAACAAACATACTTTCTGATCAGGGAAGGAAGTCTTTCTTCGGTTGTGTCTATCATGCCAATGCTTGACTTTCTCTTTAAACATGAGTGAATTATCATAGGAGAAATCTCGGAACTCCAACAATATGTTCAAGTCCACTTTCCTACTCTTGCCTACTTTGTCATAGTCCAAATTGCATGCATGGAGTGCCCATAGTGATTTGTTAATAAGCTCAACTAGCAAGTGGCAAGGCTTTCCATAAACCAATCTGTAGGGAGACATACCCAATGGGGACTTGTACGTCGTTCAATAAGCCCATAGAACTAAGTCAAGCATCTGGGATCATTTCTTTTTATTTGGATGCACAAGTTTCATGAGTATAGTCTTGATCTCCCGATTTGAAATCTCAGTCAGGTCATTAGTTTGTGGTTGATAAGGAGACACAACTCTATGCTCAATGGCTTACTCCTTCACAAGCTTTCTGACCTCTCTATTAATGAAATGGATACCCCCATTTGAAATGAGTACCTTGGGGATCCCGAACCATGCAATAATATTGTACTTGAGAAAGGAAGAAACCGTACGACTATCATCGGATCGAATGGAAATAACCTCGACCCAATGACTAACATAATCCATGTCAAGCAGGATGTACTAAAATTACTGACTAACTGTAAATGCGCCCATGAAATCTATGCCCCAAGCATCAAAAAAATCTGATATCTGAATATATCTCAGGGGTATGGTATCTTTGGAACCGATGGTTCCTCCCATTTTATGACAATAAGTACAACTTCGAACATAATCTGTAGCATCTTCAAATAAAGTTGGCCATCATAGGCTGCATTGTAGAACCTTTGTTGCAATGTGCTTCCCTGAATGATGCCCACCAGACTCTAGTTTGTGACAATGCTAAAATACACTGGTGTATTCCTCCCGAGGAAATGACCTTCTCCAGATACAATCTATACCTTCACAAAATAGGTATGTATACTCCCACTGTTAAAAATGAATCTTTGATAGGAATCTGTCTACCTTGTGCTTTGTCCAATCTTGTGGAACTTTCTTAGATACAATATAGTTCACAACAAAAGCGATTGAAACATGGTCATATCCCAATCCAAGAAACAAAAGAACTCCTTCCATGCCAACCTCTTAACAATCTGATCAATAAATGGCAGTGGAAAATGATATTTCTTGATATCTGAATTTAGGCACCGATAATCTTAGAATACATGCCATAAAGTGGATACATGGGTCGAAATCTCCTCACCACGGTAATTGATCATGATAGTAAACCTGAATTTCTTCAGGACTACATGCATCGAGATGACCCATTTGGAATCTAAAATGGGATAGATAAATCTAGCATCACACCATTTCCTGATCTCTTTCATGATAACATCCCGAAGATTTGGATTTAGACGTCACTGACACTCATGGGTTGGATGTTGTCATCCTCAAAGTAGATATGGTGCAAGCATAAAGCTGGACTAATCCCATGGAGATCCAAAATATTATAGCCTATGGCCTTGTTGATTCTCTCGAGAACCTCTAGCAAGAAAGATTCCTAATCGTTCAGTCAACTGCAAACTGATGATGATCGGAAACATTTGGGCGGCACCCGCAAGGAAGGCATATTTCAACGTCGAAGGTAAAGCTTTGAGCTCAAGTGGGGTCTGAATTGACTTACAACAACCTTTGCAACTACATTGGTAGAAGGTAGATGATATGTACTGTGTAAACTATCCACTGTGGCTACTGTAGGATCAAGAAGTAATGTCTCAAAAAGATCGGTGATGAATAGCTTCTGCTCAGAAAGAGATGTCACATCAGGATGCTGAAAAATCCCAGACAAATCAGCTGGAGGTATATCATCAGTGATCTCAAAAGAAAGTTACTTAGATATATTAAAATGTGCCTCTTAATGTGACTCAGGTTGATCCTCAGAAACCAACTCAAAAGATCCATTAGCTGGCAACTCAGAATAATTAATAGGGAAGCTAATGTCGACTATGCTTTCCAGAGGTTCCTTTTGGGAAAGGAAATCCTGGGTACCAATGAAATATGTGAAAATAACTGTGTCTCCAAACTCAACAAGAAAATCAAAGTCCTCAGAATCTACTATAATTGTCTTGCTTTTATCTATTGCTGGTGTCAATGATGGCTTTGGATCTGAGATCGTCTCTATCTTAACCTTATCATTTAGAGAGTGAAAGGTTATCTTTCCATTATTGTAATCAACTACTACCTCGACCATTCCAACGAACATTTGACCAAGTATGATATGGGAATAGAGTACGGTTCTGAGGTATCTATATCCATAACAACAAAATCAACTGAGAATCTCATTCTTGCATCGTTAGGATAACATCCTCAAGAATACCCCTCGGACTCTTGATTGATATATAATCAAAATGAAGGATCTTCTTGGTGGATCGATGACAAGTCCTTTTTTGTCAATTTTAATTTGCGTGAATTATCGAGCGTTTAAATTAATGTCATTTCGATGTAGGAGGGCAATCAAAACCGGTCAAGAAATAACCACAAACTAATTAATTAAATTTTCAATCCCATGGTTTTTGTTTATTTTACTTGGGCAAGTCCCACAGTCGAACTCAAGGAGGCAAAGGAACAACCTTGAAATTTGTCTATCAAAGTTCGTGCACAGTTTTCGAGGCGGTTTTTTTTATATTTTTAAAGCAAATTTGGGATGCAAAATGCAAATTAGGCCAATTTCAATAACTAGAAAATGAATATCAATCAAACAATGTCCGACAAATATGAAACTTGGCCAAGATGACAATTATGATGAAATGAGTGCACTGCAATTTTTTGGAATTTTTGGATGCAAGATAAATATTTTATGAATTTATGAATGCAAATAAAATGAATTTTAATAATTAATTATTATAAATATTAAATCTAATTATTTTCAAGGGATAAAATTATCCAAGATCTATCACTATGTGATTGATCTCAGAAAAATCCTAAATATCAAAAATATTAGATTTAATACCTATTAAAAATTAAGATTGAAATATACAAAATGATTTTTATCGGGCAAATTATGCATGCAAATGCCATTATTTTTGGGCACGATGTTAAGTAAAACTAATTATACAATGATGAATTTTTTGGCAATTTTTCAGGAAATGGTTAATCACCTATGAATTTCCAAGAACAGAATTGGAAAAATATGCAATTTTCCACAAAATAATTAATTATTAATTAACCACAGATCACAAAAATGTCAAGCATGTGCCATATTGTAGAGAATTAGTTGAAGAACAAAGTGTTATTTTTATAAAAATAAAATGATGTGAAAATGTTGATCAAAATAATAGGGGAATATAGGGGTATCAATGCAAATTACAATAAATAAGTAATAAATAAAATGCAGAACAAGGGCTAAAGTGTAATTACCTTGAGCTTGGTGTGATTTTTGCAAAATTCCCAGCAGTTACGTGGCGAGGGCATGCATGCAATTTACCCAAGTGGTCACGTACATCACACGTGACCCCTAGGTTATGGACTGCTATGCAACTGAGCGGTTCTTCAAGGGATTGGATGCAAACATTCCCCCGACGCATGTGCTCCTCACGTGCGTGGGGGCCTCGGGCTTCGTGCGTGACGTTTGCTTGGCACCGCCTCTTGCGGCGGTCGAAGGTGGCAGAGAAGCGTTGTCGTGTAGAGGATGCGAAGCTCCTGAAGGAGCGGCAGAGCCGACCTGGGGGTGAAGGTCGCTTGCCGACGTGGTGGAGGAGAGGCACCGCCTCCTGCGGTGGTCGAAGGTGGTGGAGAAGCATTGTCACGTAGAGGATGCGAAGCTCTTGAAGGAACGGTACAGTCGACCTGGGGGTGAAGGTCGCTTGCCGACATGACGGAGGACGTCGGCTCTAGCGGTGGTCGATGGAGGCCCAAGAGGTGGCGATTGGAGAAGCGTTTATGGAGCAGATGAAGGCAGAGGTCATTGGCTCGACGAAGATTGGTGTTGGGGCAGTCGCGTAGAGAAGATGCGGCACTACGACGAGGACGACGTGCCTTAGATCTCATCGTGGAAGAGGTCACTAGTGTTGTCACCGCCGGGTCTTCTCCTTCCTTGAGTAATCAGCAGATGTCGTTGAAGGGTGCGACGGAGGTGGTTAAATAGGATATGGAGCAGGAGGCCAGAGATGGAACGGCAACACATACGGGATTAGTTGGGGATTTCGATTGATAGGGAAGATCGTGATTGATCGTGATGGGGGTTGACGAGGTCAGCTAGTTTGGAAGGAGATCGGAGGGTCGATGGAGGAGACCGGAAAAGGAAGGTGGCCGCGAGATCTGCGGGGGAGAAGCAGAGGAAATCGTGGCGGTGCGATTTGGGAAAGGGGACAGAGGAAGGGGACGGATCTTGGGTTGTCCGATCGACAAGAATTGGGTGGCCCAGATCACGCCACGTGTTTTAGTTGTTTATTTTTTATAATATTGTTTTTTTTTTATTTTTTTAATTAATTATTTTTTATTAAAAAATAAACAAAAATAAAATCCAAAAATGGATGACAAGTGGCGGCTCTAGGAGCTGCCACGTGTCGGCCCCAAAAAATTCGAAAAATAAATACAACAATAAATACGTAAAAATTGTAAATGACCTCAGATCAAAAAATTTTCTTCATAAAAGTTGCTCGTCTCGTTGAGATCTACAACTTTTATAAAATCCCGATCATTTGCACAAAGTGATATTTTTGGGGTATCCCATGTACATAGAATACCTTATTTTTTGTGTTTTATAATTTTTTGTTATTTTTATATTGAGTAAAAATCCGAAAAAATATGATAAAATCAAAGATAAATATTTACACATAAATATATTATTTTAGATTTTTATTAAATAAGAAAAAGAATAAATGAAATAAAACACAAAAATTACAGTTAGTGAAGACTTAGACTTTGTTAGTTTGATTGATTTCAAGCTTAGTTTGGATTTGGATTTGTCGCTTTTTAATAGAACTTTCATCAAAGAAGATAAATGAAAAAGAAATAAAATAAAAATGAGTCAATTATGTACATAAAATAATGGGATTTTTACCCAACAGACCCTATAAACGTTTTAAAATGCCTCTACGATCTTTTGCACAACATAATTACCCCATCGACCATGTAAATTACCCCAAGAACCCACAAGGGCTTAAAATATATTACCCGAAGGGTTCATGGGGTAAAAGTTGGCAAGTTTACGGGGTCGAGGGGGGAATTTGGTTGTTTCAAAGGTCGTGGAGGTGATTGGTAAAGTTTATAGGGTCTGCTGGCTAAAAATCCCTAAAATAATAGCTCAAAAATCGCTAAAATACAAAATGTACAAAAGAGGCCCAAAACGTAACTTTCACATATGAGCTCCGATTCACTTGAACATGGTCTTGTTTTGAAGGTAATTGAATTTACTTTAGTTCAAAAGTGAGTAGGATCAATTTGGACACTGGATGAGGAAGATATTAAGGTTTTAGTCCGAAAATCTTAGAACTAGGGTTCGGGTTTTAGGTACACTTATTTAGGTTAGTGATTTTTTTTTGTATTTTTCATTTATTCTTGTCAATGATAAGTACACAGTGGAGGTCATTTCGGGTCATTTGGAGTTAACATGAATTAATTAAAATCAGGGAAGTTAGACTATTTTACAAGTCAATTGGACTGTGATTTTTGGCTTCTTATTTTGTGCAAAAATAAGTGATAAAATGTGTATCTTATCAAAACATGCATGAATGGTAATTATGCAGAATAAATGAAGATATGCTAATGATTTTTAGGGATTATAGCTTTATTAATGACTTTAGAGTGATGAATCTGAGATTCATCATTCCCCTATACTTAAACCATGCTCGTCCTTGAGCATCAAAAGCAATGCAATGATGTGAAATGAGATAAGGTTCCACACCAAGATCATGAGCTGATGGTGAAGATGGAACTATACCTAACCTTTGGGTTATTAGTGTGGCGGAACTTCTGTGAGACTTAGAACTTTAAAATCAACAGGCTTTAAGATCTACACATCATTATCACAGTTCGGCTCAGAAGTCATCTTAGATCGATCCTCCTCCCAAAGCTTACACCATGAACATTGAACAATCGACTCATGTGTGTGAAAGGTTTTAGCTCTTCCCATCTAGAATGTCGGACTACCATCCTAACCTCCTTTCTAGTAACTCATCCTTGGGGAGTCAGGTATTTCCTTCTAAGGTCTGTCGTGTTCTATTCACAATCGAATAGAGGGAGAAATTAGAAGAAGGAGAAAGGAACTAGAGGGTGGCAAGTGTAGTCACCTCTCCTTGTGAAGCTAGCCAATTTAGCCAAGTCTCCACCAAGATCTGCAGGTTTTCTTGAAGCTCGAACCTTTTTTGGTCAAATTTTTATTTGATAGTGGCTTCTTTGTATTTGGATTTTTGGTGGTTCTGCTTGGGTCTTGTTTTTCCCCTACGGATATAGAATCTTTTTTCCGTACATGTTTTGGGGTCTTAGAAAAAATTGTTCCTAGTCATCCATCCCTTTTCCGAAGCTTTATTTCAACCCGTATTCCGGTCGTTAGATGTCCACGCTACTAGAAAAGAAACTCGCACAGTCTTCCAACACCCCGTCTGAGTTAAGCTAAGCGCATAGTGCGAGAGTACAAACTAATTACTTATTACAGAGTCGTACCCACAATGAAGAGACCAGGTTAGACACTAAAAATCAAACTCTGCACATTGTCATGTGGAACTCAAAGAATTAAGTCAAAACCTGAAGTTTCTAAAATCCTATTTCTCGATGAAGTTCCTCTGAAAATTAGGTGGATTAAGATCAAGTTCAGACCACTCTCGATTTCTGCTCATAACTCGGTTTAGTACCCAAGGGTTTTTCACAAATGGGAATGAATGTAATGCTGGATGAAGTGCAGGTGTGTGAAATGCAGACCCAATTTTTTTAGGTTTTCTTTTATTTTTTATGCAAGGATTTTTTTTGAGATTTTTTATGCAAAAATGAGTAAGAAGTCATTTTTTTAAAAAAAATTTGGTTGGACATAGCCATTGTTAGTAGCAAAACTTTTTTTTATTTTTTCAAGTTAGTTACCCATCACTTAAATACATATAGACTTACGTGAAAGTACGAGATATGGGTAAAATATATACATAGTATATGTACACACCCCCTATACTTAGCGAGTGCTATGTCATCATTGCACAAGAAGCATAAAGAAGACACAGATCGGGCTAAGTGTAGGAGAGTGAAAGAAAAAGAAAAAGAACAAGATAGATCGGTCCACCCCCTATACTTAGGTTGTGAATAGTCTAAGTATAGAAGAAGAGCGAAAATGAGGCGGTATGGATATGTGAATGAGGAGAGTATATACAGATGGACATCGGTTCCCCCTATACATAGGCTCTGGTCAGCCTAAGTATAGAAGAAGGGTGGAAATGAGGTGATCGTGAGATGGGGAGAATGGTATGTACATATGGCATTGCCCCCCCCCCCCCCCCATACTTAGGCCTTGGCTTAAGTAGAGGAAGAATATGTACAAGGAGACCGATGGGGTCAGGAGGGAGGGTGGTTAACCGATGACTAAGGAAGTTTTCGGCCAATCTTTTTGTGAGCCTGAGGTGGGAGATAGTAATGATATGAAGGAGATGAAGCATATGATTCCCAACCATTATCATTGTTATCCTCAGAGAAATCATATTGGATAGTAGATGAAGCATATGAATCAGATGAAAGATAACCATCATCGGAGTTATCCTCAGAGGAATAGTATTTGAAAATGGAGGCACTCCAGATATTCTTGTCTTTTAGTTTCTTCAGTTGTTTTCTCAGAATTCGTTCCTTCTTGGGATTAAGCGATTTGTCCTCAGATGAATACTCTGAAGCACCAGTCTTAGGTAGCTCATAAGAAATTATTCCAGTATATTTAATGAGATCAGGAGAATCATCTTTGGATGAATAATAGTGAGGAATGGGAGTCGTCCAACGAGAATCGAAATTTGGATGCTTGCGATATAAGGTTTTAAGATAGCCAAATAGACCTCACTCATGTAGATTACCTTTTCCAAACCTGATGAGGGATCATCAGACGATTCCTCTTCCGGAAGGTCAAAGGCGACTCTTTTAGATGAAGGAGCAGTCATTTTGTTTCGTGAAGGTGTTGGTCCTGAGAGTGAGGTATTGACACTTAAGTCTCCAGATGAATAACCCTTGATATTTTTGTCCTTGGTCTGTGTATGTCCTGCATATTTGTTCTTAGTATTCTTAATGTTGGTGCATTCTTGAGTTGGAATGAATTGGTTGAGGTAGTCAAAGAAGGTTGACTCAGGGTGATCCCATGCATATGTCTTAGGGTCATATAAGAAACACTTTTCTATGGTGAGATCCACGAGAAATGGAACAGTGGGGAGAGTCTCTACATGTTCGTTCTCAATTGACTTGACGTTGGAGCATTCCTGTGTCAGTTTGATTTTATCAAGGTAGTTAGAGAAGGTTTCAGCTAACTCAGGTTGCGCCATGCATAAGTCTCCGGATCATATGAGTCATATACTCGATTTTCCATGGTGAGAGAAGCGGGAAATTGAACAATATGGAGACTCTCTAAACCAATAGTCTCATCAACAACCGCAATCTTAGGTGTAGCAATGGGGTAGGGCTCATCTACCCATTGATGGTTACAACTGTCGAGGTCTTCATGGGTTGCCTCAGAAAATTGTGGTTCCTCAAAGACTTGTTGAGATCGGAGTGCTCCTAATAATGTAAAATTGATTTCCCGAGTCTCACACTCAATAATTACCTTTGCCAATGCCAAGAATGGCTTTCCAAGAATGATTGGAGAATGGGTGAATTCTCCTTGATGCTCAATATCAATGATCGTGAAGTCTATTTTGAGCGGAGAACCTTTGAATGTAATGATGATAGAAATGGTTCCTCTCGGTCACTTTATCGATCAATCAACGAGTTAAACGATCTGTTGTATCTTCTTGATAGGTCTTAGCTTGAGCTCGTTAAATATAGAGGTCGGGAGGATATTAATTGGTGAATCTTCATCAATTCGAGCACATGGGTAAATATTGTGTCTTTGATTCCACAGTTAAATCTAGACAACTGCTTCACTATGCGGCTCTTGGTTTCTCCTCAACACCAAGGAGGTGGCCATTGACAGAATATGTCTTTCAATCTTTATTCTTGTCCTACCCGACTTTTTCATCATTAATTTGTCCATTACAAATCCTTTATGTTGGGGAAGTGTTCAATGGCCTGTATAAAGGGAAGTTCAAAAATCAATCTTTTCTCCAATGCTTCCCATAAAGTAGGATCCAAATTCTTCAGATCTTCTTCAATTTCAATTTTTATGTATTTTTCTAGATTTTTAATTTTTTTGGATGTTTTTTTATTTTTTTTTCAATTTTTTGGTATTTTCAGTGTGGTGTGTGGATGAATTGTGTTCCCTAGATGAGGAGGAGCTCAGATATGCCGAATCAGATTCATAGTTATCCCGAGGGGAATAATACGCAGAGGTCTCGCTGTCAGGATTGTCCCTAGGGTGATCGTAGTCTGGGGGTTTCTGAATATCCATAAAATTTTCAACATGAGATCCAATCTTTTCCTCATCCATTTTTATATCCAATCTACCAAAGAGTGAAATTAGTCGGTCGGCAAACTTTCTAAATCTATCCTCCATTAAATCAAATATCTTTATTATCCTCGAAATATCATCCTCAAAAATCTTTTCATGATCAATCATGGGAGCAGTCGATGTGTGTTCTTCTTTTTGAATTTGAGATTCAGTAATTTCATCTTCCATTTTCCTGTATGATCGGAGAGGAGATTCTTTTGAAATATCCAATATATGATTGTCATTTTCTGAAAGTTTCTCCTCAAAAATATGGAAGGAGTCTACTCAGTGGAAGGATTTTTCAGGAATATGTAGGTCTCATGCTTAGCATGCCGTGGCTCAGGCATGCAATGCTGGTTCGAGTAGAGTCTATTTCTATGGTCGTGATTGATTGTATCCCCGAACAATGAAGTCATATAGGGTGCATATGTGTCGATATCATCAATCTGGTCCTCTGTATCTGTAGGATCATCAAAGGAATGGTATTCGGAGTTGTCAATGTGGATGTGATCATCACGATTAATCCAACACTGATGATCCTTAGGTGTGATCCTCTCCATCTGGTGTGATAAGGATTGGTCTCTCTGCTAGTCCTGAGCCTAAAATTTGTTTTGATCTTGAAATGGTTCATTAGGTTCAGCGAGAAACAGGGAATAATATAGTTTAGTCCAGGATGGCAGCTGCTCATGTGTGGTCACGGGTGATGGAGGTGAAAAATAGGATGCTGTGGTGACTTTGACCGGATAGTTTGGGTAGAATGGCATGGGTTTGAATGAGGGAGCTGGATTCATTCGAGAGAGAAAGTCTTCTGCAAATGTTGGAGGATTATTGAAAGAAGAGGGTTTAGTCAATTTGGGCCTAACCGAGACAAATTTATTTTCATATACAGGTCTGATGGGTACTCGGACCATTATCCTGTATTTGTCAAAGAAGTTGATGATGAATCGACATGGTTGATCTCAGTGCAAGTGCACAGGATATTCAAAAGAAATTTTTATCAAGGAGATTGATGGCACAAATGTGCGGCTTTTGATCTTCGAAATTGGTTCATGCACACCAATGCAAACACAAATCAAACCTAGGTTCACCAACTCACACAATGAAGCCATAAGGGTTCGGCAATTATCTTTTCAATTTTAGTTGGTGATAAATCAATCTTGGAAAATAATTAGCGAGTTGTTAGGTACCGAGATTTTCTTAAAGACTGGCCCGAATTCTGACGACTAGTTGCACGTACTTTCAGCCAGTATAGGTGTAAGTACGGACCGTAAAACGACTTCTTGTGTTACTTAAGGATGGAGCCTTACATAATGTCCTTTAAACCACCACTCTGCTAAGGAAATCCGGACAGTTTACCGGCTACCCGTAGATCCTCACTGAGAAGTAGCTAATCATTTTTAGAATCATTAGTCTGAATGAAAACTTCGGAGCTGAGATCTAACCTTAAGTGTCATCTCTTGCTCACTTAGACAAATAAATGCATCCAAGGTCGGGGTAGCTCTCCTGCAAACATTTTTGATTTTATGGATTAATTAAAGTTGGCTATATTTAGCAGTCCCAATTTTAATAAGGCAATCACTGAAAATTAAGTGAGCACAAATACACATCTACCGTCCAGTCCCAATTTCCTTTTAATATTATGTGACAAAATAGGAGGGAGAAATTCGGAAAAAGCCGATGCACGTGAAAAATGATTATGTATGCTCAGATAGAAGACTTACTGTGATTCCTCGCAATCTCCATGTAGGATGCAATACAAGTTAAAAATTAATCTAGATATGAATGCAAGCCGATGAAAAATCATACCTAGCAGAAAGTTCTATTAGTCTAGAATAAATGAGTTAAATTTTTGATTAAATTGAACGATCTAATGTGTTTCTCGATTAACGTGAAGTGTGGTCCTAGGTTCTACAAGCATAATAAAAAATTAAAAGCTCTAATAGCCGTATGTGCAGGTCTTCCCTATGCACCACTCAAGTCGGGACCCACCCTCACCGGAGAATGAAACAGGCCATGACACACCACAAAAAAAATTCAAGGTCTTATTACACACGCGAGAGTCCAAACGGACACCGCTAGAAATGAGCAATTAATTACAAAAATTAAAATTGCAGAAATAAATCCAAGAATCTACGCTCTCTCACGACTCGACTCGATCTTAATTTTTACTGCAGCTTTTCAAAAGTCGGTGAGGATGCATCATTTTTTATGAGAAATCACTCCACGTACGTTAGGCACCTTGCAAGAAAAATAAGAGAGACAATGTAAGAGAGTGACTCAAAAATTTCTAAAAAAATAAAGAGAGAAAATAAATGCGGGAAAAAATAAAAAATAAATGCAGGAAAAAATGGAGTTATATAGTGAAGATTTAGGGGTCAAACTACCTGAATGCGGAAAACCGAAAAAAAAAATAGACAAAATCTAAGTCGTTTGCCTCCCTAGCAACGACGCCATCTGACGAGTCCTTTTTTGTCAATGTTAATTTACGTGAATAATCAAGCGTTTAAAATAATGTTGTTTCGTTGTAGGCGGGCAATCAGAATCGGCCAAGAAATAACCACAATTAATTAATTCAATTTTCAATTGCACAATTTTTGTTTACTTGGGCAAGTCCCAAGGTAGAACTCAAGGAGGTAAAGGAACAACCTAGAAATTTGTCTATCTAAGTTCTTACACGATTTTCGAGACGATCTTTTTTGTATTTTTAATGCAAATTTGTGATGCAAAATGCAAATTAGGCCAATTTTAAGGACTAGAAAATGAATATCAATCAAACGACGTCTGAAAAATATGAAACTTGGCCAAGATGACAATTATGATGAAATGAATGCACTGTAATATTTTGGACTTTTTGGATGCAAGATAAATATTTTATGAATTTATGAATGCAGATAAAGTGAATTTCAATAATTAATTATAATAAATATTAAACCTATTTATTTTCAAGGGTTAAAATTATCCAAGATCTATCACTAGGTGATTGATATCAGAAAAATCCTAAACATCAAAAATATTAGATTTAATACCTATTAAAAATTATAGATTTAAATATACAAAATGATTTTTATCGGGCAAATTATGCATGCAAATGTAATTATTTTTGGGCACGATGTGAAATATAATGATTTTTTTGACAATTTTTCGAGCAATGGTTAGTCACCTATGAATTTCCAAGCATAAAATGGGCAAAATATGCAATTTTCCACAGTATAATTAATTATTAATGAACCACAGATCACAAAAATGTCAAGTACATGTCATATTGTAGAGAATAAGTTGAAGAACAAAATGCTATTTTTATAAAAATAAAATGATGCAAAAATGTTGATCAAAATAATAAGGAATACATGGGTATCAATGCAAATTACAATAAATAAGCAATAAAGAAAATGCAAAACAAGGGCTAAAGTGTAATCATTTGGAACTAGGGGGTGATTTCTACAAAATTCCCAGCGGTCACGTACCAGACACGTGACCCGTGGGCGTAGTGGCTGGATCTGGAATTAGGCGAAGTGGCGAGGGCGTACGCATAATTTACCCAAGTGGTAACGTATGTTGCACGTGACCCCTGGGTTCTGGACAGCTGTGCAACTGAGCGGTTCTTCAGGGGTTTGGATGCAAATGTTCCCCAAACGCACGTGTTCCTCACCTGTGTAGGGGCCTCGGGCTTCGTGCCCAGCGTTGGCCTGCGGCGGGGAGAGGCACCGCCTCCTGCGACGGTCGAAGGTAGCGGAGAAGCATTATCGCGCGGAGGATGCTCCTGAAGGAGAGGCGGAGCCGACTTGGGGGTCAAGGTCACTTGGTGACATGGCGGAGGAGAGGCACCGCCTTCTGCGATGGTCGAAGGTGGCGGAGAAGCGTTGTCGCACTGAGGATGCGAAGCTCCTACAGGAGCGACAGAGCCGTCCTGGGGGTGAAGGTTTCTTTCCAACTTGGTAGAGGATGCCGGCTCCTGCGACGGTCGATGGAGGCCCAGGAGGTGGCGATTGGAGAAGCGTTGATGAAGCAGATGAAGGCAGAGGTTGTTGGCTCGACGGAGACCGGATCTGGGGCAGTCGTGCAGAGAAGATGCAACACTACGATGAGGATGAGGTGCCTCGGATCTCGTCGAGGAAGAGGGAACCGATGCTGTCACCGTCGGGTCTTCTCCTTCCTTGAGTAATCGACGAGTGTAGTTGATGTGTGTGGTAGAGGTGGTTAAATAGGATATGGAGCGGGAGGCCGGTAATGGAAGGGCAACAGAGACGGGATCAGTAGGGGATTTCGATTGATCGGGAAGATCATGATTAATTGTGATAGGGGTTGACGAGGTCGGCCGGTTTGGAAGGCGATTGGAGGGTCCATGGTAACTGCCGGAGAAGGAAGGTGGTTGCGAGATCTGCGGGGGAGAAGCGGAGGAAATCGTGGCAGTGCGATTTGGGAAAGGGGACGGAGGAAGGGGACGGATTTGGTGCCATCCGATGGGCCGAGATCGGGCGGCCTAGATCATGCCACGTATTTTATTTTCTATTTATTATTTTATTTTTTTTTGAATTTTTTTAATTAATTATTTTTCTAATAAAATAAAATCCAAAAATGGGTGACACATGGCAGCTCCAGGAGCTGCCACGTGTCAGCCCCAGAAAATTCGAAAAATAAATACAATAATAAATTCTTAAAAAATAGTAAATGACCTCGGATCGAAAAATTTTCTTCATAAAAATTGCTCATCTCAATGAGATCTACAACTCTCATTAGAGACCAAATCAAAATGGTGACCATTTGCACAACATGATATTTTTGGGTATCCCTTGTACATAGAATACCTTGATTTTTTTGGGTTTTATAATTTTTTATTATTTTTAAATCAAATATAAATCCAAAAAATTATGATAAAATCAATTATAAATATTTACACATAAATTTATTTTTTTTGGATTTTTATGATGTAAGAAAAAGAATAAATAAAATAAAATAAAGAAAATGACAATTTTTGTAAAGATAGTTAGTGAAGACTCAGACTTTGTTTGTTTCTTTGATTTAAAGCTCAGTTTGGATTTAGATTTTTGCGCTTTTTAATAAAACATTCATCAAAAAAGATAAATAAAAAAGAAATAACATCAAATGAGTCAATTATGCACATAAAATAATAGGTCAAAAATCGCTAAAATACAAAATGTATAAAAGAGGCCCAAAACCCAACTTTCACATATGAGCTCCGATTCATTTGAACTTGGTCTTGTTTTGAAGGTAATTGAATGTACATTAATTCAAAAGTGAGTAGAATCAATTCTGATACTAGATGAGGAAGATATCAAGGTTTTAGTTTGGAAATCCTAGAACTAGGGTTTGGGTTTTTGGTACACTTATTGAGGTTAGTGATTTTTTTGTATTTTTCATATTCTTATCAGTGACAAGTACACAGTGGAGGTGGTTTCAGGTCATTTGGATTAACATGAATTAATTAAGAATCATGGAAGTTAGGCTATTTTTACAGATCAATTGGACTGTGATTTTTGGCTTCTTATTTTGTGCAAAAATAAGTGATAAATTGTGATTCTTATCAAAACATGCATGAATGCTAATTATGCAGAATAAATGAAGAAATGCCAATGATTTTTAGGGATTAGATCTTTATTAATGACTTTTAAAGTGATGAATATGAGATTCATCAATCGAATAGGCCCCAACCCAAACTCAGTGAATAGAGATAGAATGAGATTGATTGAGGATCCTCTATCGAGAAGAGTATCATCAAACTTCTGATAAAAAAATATGGCAATGGATGTGAGGCGATCCCTTATCTTTCTTTTTAGGTGAGAGAGGTTGCTAATGGCATGAACTATGTCAATGGTCAAGATGTGTTTTTCTATTTTCTTTCATTTATTTTGCCTTGGTTGACGCTTTGAGTACATGATTCTTTTTCTAACTCCAAGCATGTACTCTAAGGTCTTAAGGGGCGGCATCTCAATGTTGTGAACTATCTCTACTACTCCAGTATTAGATAAAGCTATTTTCCTTTTTTGGACTTTTATAGTTTCATTCAAAGTTCAAGGAAATGGAACAGAATCAGAAACATCAAACTGCTTATTTCTCTTATTTTATCAGAGTCATCATGTACATGTGGATGACTAGAATCAGTCTATATAATGTTATCCAATAAAGGTGTAGAAGAAAAAATGGAAAAACTAGACGGGCTGCTTGGTTTGCTTGTGTAGAAGAAGACTCCACGACAGGTGTGTTCTCCTTCATGGCTGACTCGGTTGTGCATCTTCCTTTATTAACTTTTTGGCTTTTTGTGAATAATGATGGTGAAGTTGGTGGTGATGAAGAAGTATAAGGTGATGGTGATCCTCCATGCTTTATCTATGCTACACTAGATCATTGTTCAATGGGTAAAGAAGATGATGAAGTAAGTGTAACTCTCTCAGTGGCTCGATCTTCCAATCCCAACTATTGCATGATCGACTGCAATCTCCTATTGCTCCTGAGATGAATGGCATCAGGTAATCACTTAAAATCAAGGGCCATACCTAACTCGAGGGTGGGTGGGTCACGAACTACCTACTCCTTGCATATGAAGATATTGGGATTGGCTTTGAGCCGGGATGGTATCAATGTCTTCTTGGTGGTTAGGTTGTCAAGCCTCTGAGTCAAATCATTCATATCCTTCATCAGAAGTGCAATTTAATATAGTGTGGGATTCATAAAAGTTGCCTCTTGATGCTCAACAACAGGTTGTCACTGAGATTGGTACCGTGGAGGCTACTGGTATCCAAAATACTGTGGCTAATAATAAGGAGGAGGGTGCGAAAATTGTGCAGACTACTATTGATAGTAGGGCTAATAAGAATATGCAGGATGCAATTGTTGTTGTCCATGTCTCCAATTCTAGAAGTATAGTGGAAACAGATAATGTAGATGTAGCTATTAGTGCTGGGGTTGTGCTCTCCCTCCTAGAAAATGGTGGACGAGCCTCTGACTCGGCTGTGAACCCAACTGACCTTGTCCCGATGGACGGGGTTGAATGTGCTCTCGGTCGAACGAAATACTGTTCACCTCCTGAACGAGAGGTGAAGGTTGAGACTGCTGCTCAAGAATGTAAAGAGGCTTTTGGTGGTATGGTACAGTACATGTCTGAGGTGACTGCTACGGGACCTGATCTGGGATTTGCACTAGTAAACGTGTTGAATAGTGGACGGTGCTCTGGTATGCTACTATACTGAAGTTGTGGAAGAAGTATGCTCAGAAGTAGAAGTATCAGCTGCGACACTCACATTCTGACATGCACTAATCGTATTGACTAGAAGCTCCAGATGCTTTTTAACCTCGTCCAACTTATCCAACTACTTTGTCCTCTGCTCGATCACTTGTAGCTTTTTAAGCTCTTTAGATCGCTTCTCTATTATATCCACTTTGGATGGGTGGTTTCCTACATGGTCAGATCTGCATTTTCCACCCTATCCACATAGTGAGATGTCATCCTGTTGAAAGCCTTGTGGGATATTGAAAGAGAATGTACAAGATGATTTTGAAAAGCACTTGAAAAAGAAAGAGATGCAGAGCTCTCTGCCATCTCCTTAAAAATCTGATAAATGACATCCTCGTCCTTATTGAAGTGGGTCCCCCACAAGCAGCATCTACCAATTTCTGATTTTCATTGCTTAATACAAAGAAATTTTGCACAATCTAGTCTTGGGTATATCATGATGGGGACACTTCTCCATGAAGTCTTTAAATATTTCCCACACCTTGTGAATACGCTCATGGGCTATTTGGTAGAGTTGGCAATCAAGAACTGCATCTGATTCGGTTGTCCTAGGGGATAGTACTTGATCAAAAATGCCAACTTCAATTCTTCCCAGGACGTAACAACCTTCCCTAAATGATTTATCCAACATAATGCCTTATCCATAAGGTTGAACGGAAAAGTTGTCATCTTCACTACCTCTAATTGAATGTTAAGGTAGTGTATAGTGCCACATATGCGGTCAAACTGTTGGAGGTGTACATAAGGTTCTTCATTGATGTGTCCATGGAATATTGCGAGTAGAGGTAAAATCGTGGCCATCAGCTCAAAATGACCATCAATCACAGGTAATGAATCCATGCAATCGTTTGTCTTGCACCTGGATTATATGCATCCATAAGTGTAAGATTAGCCACTGGATCTGGTGGATCACCTCCCCCATCCCCACCTCCATTTGACTGCTCACCCTCCTCTCTCCTATCTGCTATATCGTTCCTCAGCTTGAAGTTCATATCTCTTAATCCTTCCTGGATGTCAGCTTGCTCAGTCCAACTATGCATGAATGGTCTGAATAGAAGCTAACATCGTACTGTAGATCTCATCATGTTCTGCTATGGTACTCTTGCCCTTTGGTGGCATCAAGTGATCAGATTCTATCTCTGAAAATGTATACGACACTTGATTATTCCTTAGAAACGGTGGAGTCTCAATTGATAGTTTGAGATTAGAGTCAATTTGAAACAATGGATTTATTGATTAAATGATTAGTGATGCAGAGAAAGAGGGGTATTCAGAAAGTGAGTCTTCTTGAATAAAAGATGATCGCACTGAAGTGTGAAATGAGATCGCGAAGTTCGAACAAGAAATACTCCAAACTGACGTCTTCTATGTTAAGAGGAAAGATGCCAGAACACGAAGTCAAGTCAAGAAGAAAAAGAAGAAAAGGCACAAAGGACGTGGATGGATTTTTACACTAACAAACAAACCCCTAATTTACCAACTGAACACAAGTGGAGACCATAAGAGTTCGATTTTTTTATATTTTCAATTCTAGTTTTGGTGTATCTACAAGAAGTTACATACTACCAAGCACACAGGGTGAGTCATCGTTATCGCCCAACATACGTTCTCAATCCTCTCTATTCATTTGAACTATTTGCTCGGGTTATCGGGTTCAATATCAAGACCAGAGGGAGAAAAGAGAATGAGCACACCAAAATGATTTTCTAACATCTGAGGCAAGTGCTTGCATCTCAACCATACACCACAGATATGTGTATAGGAGCATAGAGCACAAGTCCAGCGATTTGGGATCTATCCTTATGGCTGCGTCATCTCCCACTCTATCTGGAGGTAAGTACCTGCAAACAATGAGGGGTTACTCTCCCCAAAATAATGAATGATTAGTCCTTATGTTTAATTTTAGGGTTGAGTGAAAATTAACAGTCCCTTTTTATGCGGTTACCGCTTTTTTGAATTTTTTTCAAAGTATCGGTCTAACAAAATTTCCAATTCATTTATTTCTTAGGTGAGAAAAATCAAGGGAGCAGTTCGGATAAGTCGATGCGATGGAAATCAATGATGCATGCACGAGATAGAAATGTGTACCTTGCTCTAGAAATCTACATGCAAAATGATCCTTGCGTAAAAATAAATACAGGAAAATAAACTAACCTAAATGATGCATGAGAAGTGCCCTAAGCAGTAACTTCTATTAGTGGGAAAGAACCAATTAATTTGATTATGTCCAATCCTACACTCTATCCTATAGGAATAGGTTTTCTTTTTAGGACTTTAGACCTAATCGATTACCTGGCTCAACCAAGAAAATTGAACCTACTTCTAAGGGCTCAAGCACATAAAACCACGAGAAGCAAATAAAAATAAAAGCAATATAAACAAAAATCGGTGAGGTCTCCCAAGTGAACACGTGGGGAAACAAACCCTGCACACACAAGGGTATATAATGGCCTTAGAAAAAATAGAAAAAGAGGCAACTACCAAAAGAGTAATTACAAAATTTACAAGAATAATGATGCAAAAAAGGTCTAAAAAGACAACAAAATATATGTGCAAAATTGTGCAAAATCTTCCAAGTCTTCTACTTGCTTCTCCTATGCTCTACTACTGCTCGATGAAGAAATAAGCCGCCTCTACTTCGCTCGAGTGCACTGGCGCTCCTAAAAATGCCACCTTTGCTAGTCGAGCCCTTACAAAAAGAGAGAAATAAAAGAGATGTCGGATCACAGTTATGAAAAATATGAGCAAGATAAGAAAATAAAAAGCATATAATAAAGACAAAAAAGCAAACAAGTGGATATGATGAAAAATGAGAAGAGCAAGTAAAAGAGATCTCAATTGAACCCCTAAGTTCGATCTTGGGGAGCTTTCGGTGTCCGAAAAATCGGATCCTGCAAGCGTTGTGTAAGCTCCCTCACGACATGCAGAATTCAAATGAGTGCTAACTCCTCAACAAGATGTAATCCATACAGTAATGTAAATATAAATAAGAAAAATAAATGACAAAATATATACAAGTGACTTTACATACACAAATAAAAGAAGAAATAATAGAAAAAGATGACAAGAAAATAAAAAGAAAAACAAACAGGTATCTGCAACCAAGAAAAGCAGGCTATAAGAGGAATAACCTAGTTACCCTCGTCGTGCCTCCTCAGCAATAGTGCCATTTGTTGGACAGAACTTTCCGAGTTTTTATTTAATTGAATTAATCACAATGTGAAACTATCGCCATAACCCAAGAAGCTTCAAACAAAAATTATTGATGAACTCACAAGCCAAAATAAAATGAAGTAATGTAAGAGAAAAAGTTTTTCTATTTATATACCAGTATAACATACAAGATCGAGCGTAGGGAGGCTACAAAAATCCCGAGGGTTATTAAGTCAATGACAAATCAATGAAATAAAAAAGGAATTCTATGCACACTACTCTTGTTTTGTGGATTTTTTGTCTTTTCTTTTGTATGAATTTTTAATATATATTATTGCTTTTTTGATTTTATATTTTTAGTGCTTTTCTAATTTTGTTAACTTTTTATTTTTGAAATAAAAGAGAATAAAGCAAATGGGGGAAAATATAAACAAATGAAAAGAAAACAACTTTTTGTATTTTTTAAATCAAGCAAAAAGGTATAGAAAATTCAAATAAAAATATTTTTGAATTTTTATTTTTTACTTTTTTTGTGATTTTTTGAGAATTTTTATATTTTTTAAGGTTTTCAAATAAATGGAAAATGGGAAAATCAATAAAAAGAAAAGAATGAAAATGTTTTTGGATTTTTAAAATAGGGAATAAAATCAAAAAATAAGAAATTATGCACAAACAAAATGCTGAAATTTGTTATTTTTCAGAAAGCATTTTTATGATTTTTTTGGAATTATCAATTATTTCTATGTTTTTTTGATGTTTTGAAGTTTTTCTATTTCTTGGTTTTTATGAGGAATTATTCTAGGGACCAAGCAAATAATAAAATAATGAATGTAAGGGCATTGTGTAAGTGGCACATGTTAGCATGTGAGGTGCGCTAGATAAGACCTTTTGTAATTAATTAAGTTCAAGGGGCCAAATGAAAACAAAGAAATGCATGACATTTATTACAATTTTCCAAATAATCATGCGCTATGCATGTTCTGCAGTTCAAATAGGACACAAAAATAAATATAATAAAAAACAAGGAATAACATGCAAATGTTCAATCCATAAGAGAACAACACGTGTCCCGAAACGGGCTTATTTGCAAAAAGAAACGAGCAAGGGTTGGAGTGCAAAAGTTCTACCGACCCACATGGGATATCGGATGGTGGAAATGTGATGGTTCTCTGATCGATCGGTTGAGATGCGACTACGCTTTGACGTTCTTGATTTAACTTGAGGGTCTGATCAAAAGCGTGGAATTGGGGCTTTTTAGACGATTGTGATCTAATCTAGGCTTCTTGTTCTTGTTCTAACAGATATGAGAGTGGGAGGAGGAACTATAATGAAGGTCATTGACAAGAACTTCAATTAGTGAACTCTAGGCCGATCTCCATCCACAACAACTTCTGAAAATGTGTCTCATTCCTGTGATGCTCCTCTCTCTATCCAATAGTCCCATGGTGCTCGAAGGTGGCTGGTATGTGATCTAGACATCGAAGTGCCAATGGCTCGAAGTAAACCTCTAGGTCATGTTCCTTCCTCTCTTATGCACTCTAGGACCCTACAAGAAGTTGCTGGTGCTCGGAAGATCACTCTAGCCTACTTTATTCGGTGAAAACAAAGCAAATGTGAATGGATGGTTGTCTCCGGTGGCGGATGGTTGAAAGGAGACTAGAATCCAAATCCAAGGAGAATCAGGGGGAGTTGTGGGAGAAGGATGAAGAATATGAGGCAAACGTAATTCGGTGATCGGAAGTGAAATTGAGTGAACCGGGAGTTTTGATCTTGGAGATCGGAGTTGGTGGGTGAAAATCGAATCTAAGCTAATAACAGAAGGAGAAATGAGAAATTAAAAATGAAAGCAAAGAAAATTAACCTAGAAGTACCTACGGGTGGATGCATGAAATGATTGCCTCGATCTGCTGTGAAAGACGGAGAGGCTAAACGTGGTGGAGCTCCGGCCACGTGCTCGTACTCCCAATCACAGAGGATGAGGCTCTATCACCGCTTCTTCTTTCCAAAACTGATCTCGGGTGAATTATTCGATTGGAAAACTAATCAACTGGAGAAGATGGAGGTTTGGGTGTATAAATAGGCAGAAGGTCCAGTGGAGATATTAAATTTGAAATGGATGCGAACAAAGGCATCATCGAAGGAACCGATGATCTGGCGATGGAGAGGGGAGTTAGCGCTACAGAATAGGAGAAGGAAGCGGAAGGAGTTAAGCGGTGGATTGAATAGGAAAATATGAGAAGAAGTGCTAAAAATGTGAGAAACGGTCGTCGAATGGAGAGTTGAACCTGGTCAACAATTTCGGGTTCAATCAATCGGGGCTCGTCTATAGGACAAAATACACTACGTGAAAAAATAAGAAAAGAATGAAAATAATTCAAAATAAAATGGAAAATTAATTCGAAACAAAAAATTTTGAAAATAAAAAAATGTTAGCCATTAAATTAGCTTATTTTTGGTTATTTGTAATGACTTAAATAAAATATATAAAATGGTAAAAATGAATAAAATATGTTATTTATAGGTATATATACCTATATATACAACACCATGATTTTAAATTTATTATTTTACAAATATGCATATAATTTTACAAGGAGTTTATTGATATTTTTATTGTCTTTTTATGTGTTGATTTGTTAGGTTAAATAAATAGTTATATTTACAATATACACAGTGGTATATATACAATATGTACATGATTTAATTTTTATTTATTTTTTATTTTGTGATTTTTATTTGTATTTTATAAAATAAATACAATATATACAAATAGTTAAAAATATAATATATACAAAACAAGGAAAATACATATACACAAATAATATACATAGGCATAATATACAATAGCACCCCAAAAGGCACATTTCACATCTTAACTCTGATTTTTATTAAACCATTTCCATTTACAAGATTATTTAATTTGGAGTATAATAAAAGTAAGTTTAGTTAATTTTGAATTTTTTGGAGAAGATATTGATCTGATAAGTTGAGCTTGGTAGCTTTTTCAAAATGTTGTTATTTACAAAATGGACCATGGTTCTTCTTGCTTTTATTTTTAATATTTACAATTGATTTTTATGTACAAGTTCCAAGAAGAAAATATTTTTATTTGAGGTGAAATTATTGATGAATAAATTAGTGTAAAGAATATGCATTATATACAGTGATATACAAGTGATGAATATACACAAGTGTGTGTTAGTTTTCTTGATTTTCTGGTTTTTAGGCCTTGTCTCCCCCTAGTTTATCATGGGCGATTAGGTAAAGTACGGACCTACTTTCGAGGTTGGAGTCAGCCTGAATCTATTACATATATACAGTCTTTCATTTTCTTTATTTTTTTCCTTTATTTATTTTGGGTTAAAATAGTGATAAATATACAATATTTACACAAGAATGAGGGTTAGTAAAATGAGATATTTATTAGTATTTACAGGACTTTTATAAGGGATTTTAAGCTAAAAAAATGAATAAAGACGATGAAATGCATATCATCAACGATCGCGGGGGGCGCGTGGATGACAATGGAGAGGTGGTTGTAGGTTGCGCATGAGAAGTGGCGGAGGAGGGTTGTTGTGCACAGTCGCTCGCAACTGGAGAAGGGGTGACAACCATGAGAGATGGTGGCATAGGCTTGGCTATTGGTAGAGGTGGTATCGCGCGAGGCAGCAGGGGTTGGAGTGTGGTCCTGCAGCCTAGTGAGCTGGTGTAGGAGGCTAGCAGGTGATGCGGTGCTCCTTTAGCGGGTAGAGGAGAGGAGCATGAACTCTAACCTTTCCGAGGTCAGAAATGGACATGGGATGTGGGAGATAGAACGTGAAGCGAAGGGGGGAGAATAGGAGGTGAAGGTCGTTCAGATTGTTCTGGGATTTGATCGGGGTTGGAATCGAGAGATGAAGAAATTAGGGGTAGAACCAAAGGAAGAAGAAGAAATCAAGAGGAGGAAGAGATCGATATCATTTACGTAGGATGAGATGAACAGGAATTGGAACTCGTGGCTGAAAAAATGGTGTCGCCTGTAATGATCGCGCAGAGAAGAATGATCGATCAAACAAAAATAGAATAAAAGAGAGAGAGAAGATGAATGCATAACAATATAATAAGATTCTCTCTCTTTTATTTTTTACTTGATATTAACTAGGTAAGTGTCCCAAGATCGAACACAAGGAGGCAGAGAGTGTACTTAGATTTCGAGATTATTTTTTGTGATTGATTTTTCTTATTCTAAGGTTGTTTTATGGTTTTTAGTTTTTTAATGTTTTTATTTTTGTAAATATTTATTTATTTTATTATTTTTTTTATTTTTCAAAATGGTTAATTTGGAAAAAGAAGTGATACAATATTGTAGATGGAATAGTGTAATGTAATATTC
Source organism: Ottelia alismoides (assembly GCA_037367405.1). NCBI lineage: Eukaryota > Viridiplantae > Streptophyta > Magnoliopsida > Alismatales > Hydrocharitaceae > Ottelia > Ottelia alismoides. The sequence goes on along the minus strand of JAZKJV010008253.1, from coordinate 610,020 downwards.
TACTATAACGATCAAAGTGAAGTAAATGAAAAGAAAATGAATTTTTTATTTTATTTTCAAAACAAAGGAAAAAAATATATTTTGCAAAATGATATACAATATAATATATAGGTGATATAGTATATGTAGTACTATATATGTAGATGATGCGAAAAAACCCATGTAGCATGCTCGAAGACACACTCAACAAGACTCAAAACAGAGACGAAGTTCAGAAATTCAAAATAAAGCAATAAAGCGATGAAAATCTTTGAAAATACGATAAAACCATGCTAGGGTAGTTTCGTAACTACCCTAGAAAAATCACCAAGAAATGATGTCTCTACAATGTCCAAATGTATCAATGTGTACAGGGCTAGAGCTGCAAGAAAAATACTGAAAAGAAAATTGAATTTTTGCATTTAGGTCCCCACAGAGGGACCTAAATGAATAGCAAGAAGTTCCGCGACATGTTTATGTTCTGGAAGCTATTGGGTTTATTACGTATATTTCACACCCCTTCGGATTAGGTGGTCAAGATTAGATGGTGCGAGGCGATCACGACCGTATGTGCTAGACAAGTATCACAAGCCTCCTCTTCCTAGAGTCAGGGACTGTTCTTCCCCAAATGAAGACAACGGCGACGCTAAGTTCTTCAATCAGACTCTGGCATCGATTGCGATAGTCGGCGACGAAGTAGAAGCTCCTGCAGCGCCAGAAGGGGGCTCCACCCCCTTCGAGCTTCCCTACGGTAAGGAAAGTCAATGAAGATGAATATTCACATCGTTAGGGTTTCAGGCAGCAGAAACAAAATTTGTTTCCAGGTCTTTCACGATTCAATTCCAGATATTTCTTGAAATGAGTGTGATGAGTTGTGTCGCCTTGCTTTAGAAATCATTCCAACAACTTGGCGTACCTACAAGAATTATTTATGGTTCAATTTGGATTGAATAGACATGAGATTTGATGTAATACTTGCACAATAGAATAGTTTCATAAAAAGCAACTTATGACTCAAAAGTCTCAAAGAATTCGATCAAATCAAAGGGGTCTTTTGAATGTGATCAATAGATGGATGATTAGAGATGCTAAAACATAGATTAAGATGACTAAAAAGGGATTAAAAACTCGAAGTTTGGGCGGATTAAATTGTACCAGGGAACTGGAGGTATAAGATCTCTTGGTGAACGCTTGACAGGATGACACCTTCTTGGAACGACACGCAGCGATCACGACCATGATTCAAGGTGAAAACACCTCGGAACCACTCATGATACACCTTCTTCAATGCAGAATGGCTATCTCCCTCGACTTTCACCCAAGGAAGAAGGATCGAAGCTTAAAAGTTGGGGATTTCAGTCAGCTGGACAGGAGGTTGGAGAAGTTCGTTAGATCTCACCACTTTGAGTGGCTTAAGTAGAGAAATGGAGATGGAGTTAGGTTAGATAAGAAGGTAGATGTGGAAGATGGTTGTTTGGACTAGAAGATCCACTGTTGAGATTGAAGTTAAGGTGTAAATCAGTGGCAGAATAAATAGGTGAAGGTGAGGTGTTGGAACACGTAACGACCTACGTTCTTGGAAGAAGATGGCTTGTGGTGCTGACAAGTGTCAACATCACATAAATCCAGAAGTAAAAAAAACAATAATAATTATGTAATAAATAATAGATAGCGTTATTTTGAAAATATGTACAAATTAAAATAAAGATAATTAAATTATCTAAATTATGATATAATTTGCATATATAAATATATATATTTTATGATATATATTTAAAATATTAATATATATATAATATACATGATAAATAGTATATCATTTTTTATTTTATTAATTTATACAATGATAAGTAAGAGTTATATGAATTTTTATGGATTTTAATAAGTTAGTTTACATTATATTAATAAATACATGTATCTACATTACAGTTAATTTTGTCTAATTCTAGGAGATTTTGATTTATTTAAAATATTAAATAAGGATTTTATCTTTGGATTTTATTTTATAAATAAACTACAAGATCAAAAAATAATAAAAAAAGGCTTAATCACTTGTACTTTAAATAATATGTACAAAATAAAATAAATAGCCCAGAAACTCAGTTGTCATTAGGCCCAAAAACTGACTTTTTGCAAATGGACTCGGTTTTCTATGAAATCACCTTCATTAATTAGATAATTTTATAACTTGAATTTAAAGATGAGTTGAGTTAAATTGGAGTTTGTATGACAAAGTTACGAGTTCGGAAGTTGGGAAATTGATAATTTAAAATCCTATTTATTTGGCATATATACAGGTTGGATTTTTTTAATATATTTTATTTACATTTTTATATACATATTGGTGAAGAAATTAGTGAAAAATATATACACATGAACTAAATAAATTAGGTGAAGATTATGTATATTTACAATAAATAAATGGAATTATGTGTTATGTACAAGGTCAATTATTTTTGTGTTTTCTTCCTTATCTCCCACTACTTTATTGTTTGTAAACCAAACCATGCTGACTTGATCTCAGAGGTTAGGTTATATAAATATCTTACAACTTTATTTATATTTCTCAAGTCTTATTGTCTTCATTTTTTATTTCTTATTTTTATGTTTTTTATGCATTAAAATGAGCTTTTATATATGAATGTGCTTTTGATAAAAAGTGAAGATTAATGCATATATACATGTATTTGTTTTGGGTCCTATGACAAAATGCGATAGAAACGTTAATGGATCATGGATTCATCACTTACCTGGCTATTTGACAAATAATTGATGATTAACACAATTAAATGAAAAACATCTTTTGGCTGCCATATTTTGTTCCAGTTTAGGTACCTTCCAATATGAACATCTACCTGAGTTTACTACTTTCACTCCAAAATAAATGAATTGCAATATGTTTTAAACTTTTAACCTTAGTGTTGAGGTAGATAGTAGCAACAAAAAAAGTATTGTTCTTGATGAAATATTTAGGATTTGTGCTATTAAAGTTCATGTACCCTTATTCTATTTCATGAGCGTATTCAGTAGAGACCCTCTTCCTTTAACTGCAGGCATGTGGTCCATAGTGACAATGTGTTATTTTACCATCCTAGTTATAAAACCACATTCATCATTCATATTTACATGTAACCAAATTCATTTATATCACATACAAGGGATATTATATTATTTTAACTCCTAGGTAGAATACATGAGCAAGAAAGTCCATTACCAGCGATTAATCCTAAATATATATGTTTTAAGTGTTTATGATTGTTAATCACACATGTTCACATTCATATCATGGATTATAACTAAGAAGATATTCTACTTCAAAACATAAAACCAAATATTAAAAAAACTTGTAATGATCACACTTCAAATAGGGACATATCACAAATATAGACTCCAAAATCATTGAGACCCTTAATATTTCATAATTATTTGCTCCAACTCCATGTCCGAGTATATCTCATATATTCATTACCAGTTTGAGTCGAGAAACATAAACAAATCAGTCATCTACATACTCTAGTCCTGTTCTAACTTAGTCACAAGAAAAAAATCTTATTTCTTAGGTTATGAAGGTCAAAATCATTTGAAATAAATTAATGATATTTGAGGACTTTAACTATAAAGATTGTTTAACATTTCTAAAATATTTACGATGGAAAAACTAAAGGAAAAAGTTTTTCTACTATATTTTTTATTGAATTCAAACGTCTCTGGGCACTTTTCATATCCGAATTTTCACCCAAATGCAACCGGACATTGTCTAATCCACTAAAATGCCTTCATAAACATGGACGTATCACATGTTATCAACAACATTTGAATCATGAAAATCATGGTAATAATGTACTATAAATGATGGAATGTAAGCTCACTCGACGGAATCAGACGAGAATCTGAATCTTTTGACCTAGGCTTTGATACGATTTTATGAGAGCCTTGGCCTCATGCAACATGGAAACATGTAGAGAAAAGCTTATCGAATCCAAAATACAAGCCCATCGTACATGCTAATTGATGAGAACATCTTTGAATTGATTTCACACTCTTTGGAACTTGGTTTGGTTATTGAATTGACATTTATTCAATTAAATTTAATTCAATTTCATGTCTTATTGGAGTCAGTGAGATCCATCATGTTTATTCATTTCCTTGAAATGAAAGAGTCATGGTATACAATCTATTATGATCACCTCAATCTTGAGTATTCTTAATACTCATGCACGAAACATATTGTATGACATGAATGACCCAAAGTATATGTTCCATATTTATTTGACTACTTCAATATTTAAATAGAAGATTTCCCAATCTATCACATGCAAACAACCTTAATTATTCACTTTTCAAAAAAAAACATATAATGACATTCTCTAATCCATAACATGTTTTCCCAAACATGATGATCATTGTTGAAATTCACGATTACCCCAATGTCTGATGAGCGAGCTCTTGTCTTTCAATTTATTTAACATAAACCTATATGATTCTTCCGAGAGATTATACACGTCATATATTATTACATGCACATGAAGCTCACCGGTATATAAACCTTGTCAAACCATCAACCATTAGTTTGTCAAATGTTTATACTTAAATATATAGATGTATATCTATCTTTGGTTAAAGGATGAATTCCCGTCTCATGCCCGACCTATGATACATGTCTTGGCATCTTGATCTCGTCAAGTTAACTCTTTAACTTGACTCATCTGACAACTTCAAATCCATATTCATATATATAGAACCTTTATCAGGATCGTCAATCGGATATTAGCCATTGGAGAAGATTGTCATCTCTTTTTAGACTGAAGATCCTCCTTTTGTATAACATTATAATATGCTAGTTGTATCCTCGATCTAACTCATCGGATCAACAATTGCACATCATTTTATATAATATAACTCTTTATATCATCAGCTATATGGTACCCAAAGTGTCCATGGTATAATCCCTATAGTAGAGAGGGACTTATAAAAAAATACAGACATAAAATACGATTTATTTCAGATATATAATGATATAATTTAGAATAACATATATCTCTAAATGGATCTCTAAAGCCCACATATCTAAAGAAAAGAGTACCAAGAGTTTCTAATCACCACTATTAGTAAAATATAAAGTGGACAACTTGGAACCCCTCAAACTTAGTCCCGCATCTAGTACTCACAAAGTGTGACAATGAGTTGTTAAGGAGGGGGATCAATTGTTTCACAACTTGGGCTTAAGCGTTTTGGAAGCAGGTTAACAGATCAAGGCTAGTTTTATTAAAAATCACTTAGCTCTAGGCCTTGTAGACTACAAATGGTATCATATATAGGCTCTCTATAATAGTTAAAATGTCAATACACGATGTGGATCCATTCCTACTAAAGCGATGTAGAAGAATGCTACTGGGAAAATGAAGTTGTCACTATTATCAAAAATAGATATTGGATCGTATAGTAAGGAGGCCATTGCAAATTTAAGTGGGGAGGTTATAACACTCCTAACACTGCCCCACCTATAGTACTCCAAAATAAGAGAGTGTGATGGGGGGTGTGGAGAATACAACTGCACAACTTCAGTTTAAGTAGTTGGGGTGACTTTTAATGGTAGAGTTGGGCCCAAGCCTAACAAGTTGTCATGATCAACTATCTTCGTTAAGGTGGAAGTCTAGGCCTGCGACATTACACATACATAGACAAAAGTGTAGACACATCCATGTGTGCACACACGAAGCAGATGCTCGCACATGCACGAATGCACGTGCACACACATGGACAAACAAGTATGCACGCACACAAGCACATATACATGCATCTGCATATGGATATGTTGGCACAAACAAAAAGACACATATGCACATATACATATATATACATACACATGCATAAACATTATGCATGTATGCATGCATGCATGTATATATGTATGCATATCACACACAAAAACTCATGCATATGCATAGACATAAATGTAAAGACAAATGTCTACATACATTTTACATAATTTTGTAAACACACACATTTACATGCATAAACAAAAACATATGCATAAATATAAAGATACACACACATAAACACATATGTATGTAGACACGCACACACATGTTTGTGTGTATGACAAACATAGACATATGTATTTGCATGCATGCATATGTACATGCATACATACATATATGTATACATAGACACACACACATACACGTGCGCGTGCGCCTATATGTGTGTGTGCACGTACATGAACAAACACATGCACGTGCGAGCATGTGTGCTTATGTGTTCATACACATCATGTAACACATACATATTATCAAACTCAAACTTTTATCAAGCAAAGTTCATGATTACTTAGTTAAGTATGAAACATAGATTTTAAGCTCATGTTCGATTCTTTCCGAGAGTAACAAGTTTTTTTTACCTATTAACAAATAAACTCGAATTGAGTACATACATATTTGGTTGGATGAGAAACCATAGTGGTGAGAACTTATGGACTTTTTTTGAGACATGATAAGTCAATTGATCGGTTATCGCAGGATGTAAGTTGATTTCTGATACATATCTATATGCGAATAAGGCATGCCTCAAAATTTCTCAAGTATCTAGAGAAAAAAGGACGTGCCCATTTTCCATAAAGGAGACATGACTATCTTTTTTATCTGTGGAAAATTATTTCATGATAACCAAAGGAAAATGGGAAGGGGAATATACAATATTTCCATAAGATGAGGATATTTAAGATGGATGATAATAAAAGGATGAGGATACTTAAGATGGATGATAATAAGATGATGTACATCAATTATAGATATAATATAACACATAGACTAACAATGGACAACCTTTTGCAAACAAAATCTAAAATGTTACAACGATATCATATGGCTAGAAATGGATAAAAGACCACAAACTTCTATGTTGTGTAAAATCTTGGTTATGAGAGCTCAACTCTATACTTGACGAAGCCCGTCTTCATGTTATCAATGGAATCATTTTCCACAAATGAGGAGGACATGGAGAATATCACTGGAATGCAAAACACAAAGACTCAAACTGCTTTCAGTGATGTAGAACAACAACTCCTCAACACGAAAATGCAGGGGGGATGGAGTTCAGTGGAGGCAGAGAAGGACTACAATGAAGTATGATCCAAAGGATGAGTAGGCAATGCAGAGAGAAGGGGGAGGGTGTAACACTCTCAAATGTAGTCCCATATCTAAAATTCGTAAAGTGTAAGAGTGGTGGATAACTACTTAATAAATTAGACTCAAACATTTTGAGTGATCATCAACAAGACTACTTGGGTCCGACACAAGTTGTTAGGGCCAATTTTCCTCAATAACAGTCCAGAGACCTAAGCTTGTGATGATACAAAATTGTCTTAGAGTGTGTTCTATCTAATAATGTAAAGGTCTACCAAGAGGTAGAGCCATCCCTACAAAGATAGGAGAAAAAGTCTATCCGACGTATGGATGTACTACTATTACTGAAATAAGTGATAAATCACATCATGATGAGAACGTTATGAATATAAGCTAGGGAAGTTATAACCATAGTTGTAAAAGTGGTCGCTCGATGGGGCGACTGATCGATATTGATGAATCGATCAATAGTCAATCAATCGACTACTCGACCCGATTAGTCGATCGATTTTTGCATGGAAATTTCATATTTTTTTTTCTTTTTCTTCTTTTTTTAAAGCATACTTATTCTAATATACTTAATATTTTATTAGAATTCAAGTAATTTTTATTTCATTATGTAGTATAAAAGGCATACAAATTTATATAAATACATAATAATATATGTAAAAATGACTTATATATTTAACATTATTAAAAAATTCAGAAGCATGCAATGACTGATTAAATCTGATTAATCGTCTGACTACTGATTATTTCTTACTTAGTGATCCGACTGATCGAGTACCGAATACTGATTTCTACAACCTTAACTATAACACCACAAATATAGTCTCACATTAAAAACTCATAAAATATGAGCGTGTAACTCGACAACATGTTAAGTATTGATAACTTAGACGAAGTTGGAATAGGGTAATGAGTCTAACGACTCCATGCAGCCGTAACTCTCATCAGAACCTACTTTCTGCACGGAGAACTCACATAGATTGAAAAGAAATCAAAGGCATTTATCTCCCCACATTTTGATAATTTCGCCTTGTTGCTAAAACTCCCTCTCAGGTACCCCTCCCAACGGTCGAAAACGTCGCCCCTCTCCCTAACGCTCCCCTTTTAGAGAGAGAAATCGCATTGCCCTCTCTCTCACGTTGCAAACAACAGAAGCAGCTCCTCCAACGTCTCTCTCTCTCTCTCTCTCTCTCAAATGGAACCCGCGAGTATCGATTGGAAGAATGTCGAATCGAGGTTTGTCCGCGACGAGCTCTTCGAAGACTTCAACGCACCCAAATGGGTCGACCTTTCCTCCCCTCATCCGTTCAATCCTGGCGACGACGACGCATGGTTCTGTCGTCCAGACTGCCGGCACCCCAAGACTTACGAAGATTTCCTTATCAAGAACTCTCCTTCCACACCCGATTCCAAGGTATACTCATTACCCACTTTGTATTTCTTGTTCTCCTTGGGTTCTTGCATAAAGATCCATTATTGGTCAACAGGGAAGAAGGAAGATGCTCGGTGGGAGGAATCCCAACGTAAAGAGGAGAGGCGCACTTCAGCATTCCATGACCCCACTGCTGAGCTCCCCGAGAGCGAAGCCCGCCACGATGAAGAAGGCGAGAGAAGAAAGAGAGGATCTTGATGAGAATCGGAACCCGAATTTGCACCCATCCACACCTTTGAAGGCGGCGAGCAAGCTCGCAAAGGAGGCGGTGAAATCAAGTGCCGAGAAGCCGAGCAATGAGGTGGAGATAGATCCGCGGAGACAGCTGAAGAGCACATACTCAGCGAGGAATTTGTTTGCCGGGAAGGAGATCTTGGCACAGATATCGGATTTCTGCGGTGAGATCAGGAGGATGGCGACAGCGAGGAGGGAGAGGGTTGAATGTGGAGGTGGGAATTATGGGAAGATCGAGTTGCAGGGCGGTGAAGTTAGCAAGAAAGCTGGGATCTTGAAGGAGGCGAAGAAGGAGGGAAATGTCGTTGTATCGGGGAAGAGCCAATGCAGGTCAGCAATGTAAGCTTCCTTTTTCCTGATATTCAGTTGATAACTATACTAGTTATCGTCATCATTTCTGTTTAATTCTAAGATAATAATGATGCTAGTAAAGTGGGATTGTCTTTCTTCAATAAAGAAAGAAGCTAATATAGAAATTGCCGTACTCTGAGGAGGAAAATTCGTGTACATAAAACCAAAGACGAGCGGTATTGTTACAGTAAATTTATTAAAAGATGTTTATAACCGATTTTGCACACAAAATTTCCTCTTCCATTCACTTACAGTAGTATCTCTTGCGCAGACTTCACTTATTGAGATCTATTTTATAGATAACATTGGGGGTGTATCGTGCTAGTTTGGTACGAATGCAAGACAACTTTTTTCTCTCTATATGGTTCTGTTAAACTTTAGACTATGCATTCTATCCCTGAAGTGATGCTCAAAACCACTATACCACGATATGACCACTAGATTTCCAAACACAATTCCTCAATGTGTCGCAACTGGAGCTTAATTAAATCATATCAAGATGTAGAATTTGAATTGGGGACAACATAAGCTTTTACAGTGCATCTCTTCCCCGTAGTTCTGATAAATTTGTGAACAGTAAGGTAAGGAAAGTTCATTTGCGTATACCCTGAAGTGGAATTTACTTCTTCTGGATACCATTCAAATACTCGATCAGGACACCCTGAAGTGGAATTTACTTCTTCTGGATACAGTTCGAATGTTCAATTAGGACTCATCAGAGAATTTTATGAGTCTGCTGCACGCTTGATTATGCAGGATGGACAAAGGACCAGAGAAACGTGAAAATAAAGGGAAGGGGATCAAGAACAGCACGGGAGAATGCTTGAGGTTACTGCAGCATGAAGTGAGATCTTGCCCTCCCACTCCTCAGAGGTTCCCTTCTCCCATGACAAAGCTGAATGGAGCTCCGCCACTTGTGAGTTGCCTTTGATTGAACAAACTTCCAAAATAATTGCGTTAGATTTCTGAATCTGTCAATGGAACTTGATTTGAAATTCATGTAAACGAATACAACAAATATGTCCCAGTAAGGTTCTATTACATCGTCGTTGGATTGATTCTCAAGGACCAAAATCATTTGTCATGGTCGAAGTGTAAACAGGTGTCAACTTAGATAATACGAAGCACATGATGTACATACCATTAAAAAATGCTCCACCAAATTTCTAATATAGCAATTTTATACCAGAAACATAGTTCACTAGTAATATTTCTCCAAAAAATATTATTTTTCACTTTTACCTAGTGATCTCTTTCACACAAGCAAAACTATTTGTGTGTCATAATGTTGACTTTATATTCTAATATATAAATTCAGCAGGAGAGAGGTATACTCAAAGAACTCGTTCTGGAAAAGGAAGAAGTGGATGGAGAAAGAAAGGATGAAGGTTGCAGCAGTTCTAGCAACATAGCAGTGGAAGAGCCCAAAGCACTCGACATGTTCTGGTTTTTCAAGCCTTGCACTTACTTAGGCAGATAAGATCTGCACAAGACGTTTTTCTTGTTAATTTCCACTAGTTTTGTCAAAATTAATTTACCCTTTTTGAATAGATACCATTTTTCTATTCGTTTGAGCATACCAATTTTGAATTTACCCTTTCTGGATAGTCCTGGTTTCTGTCATAGTAAGTAAACACTGTGAACTTTAACGAGACCTTGTAATACCTTTGTTCTTTTAATCAATCAAATAAATAGCAATGTGCAAAGTGTGATTCCCATTCTTATTATGATTAAATGGTGGAAATACTGCCTTGCAACAGTTTATTTGGCTTGGTTCAAATCCAATTGCATGAGAATTGGATGATAATAGTAGGGATGATCAACATGTTTTAGAGTTGAGACATAACATGAGTTGGTGTGATAGCACCTCCTTCGTGCAACCTGACTAAGTCCCGTTCCAACGATCCAACCAATGTTAACTAGACCCACCAAGTTCATGTCATACCGCAAGATTCAATCAAGCATGCAATTAAGAATAAATCATAATTAGTCTCAAACCATATAACATGATGAATTCTCATAATCATAATTGTAAGCAGTAAATTCTACTTCTACTCGTGGTGTTTTATTGCAAAAATAAGTGCAAACATGCACCATTCTTTATGTTGGGAAAAATGAATGGCTTGTTTATTCCATGAACCCTAGGCTCTCTTATATAAAAGAGTAGCCTATGGGTAAATTACATAAAGTAGACAACTGAAAAATAAAATAACGAAGAGGTATTGGTACTACTCTATATGCGTCAACACTCCCCCTCAAGATGGAGCATAGATATCAATCATGCTCAGCTTGGACGCACACTTCTGGAATGGGCCTCGAAGTAATGCCTTGGTGAATATATCAGCAGTCTGATTCTCTGATGAGACGTGAGATGTAGCAATGAACCCCTTCTGAATCATGTCACGTAAGTAGTGACAGTCAACCTCAATATGCTTGGTCCTCTCATGGAAGGCTGGGTTGTTTACAATGAACAAGGCGGCATGATTGTCACATTCCAACATCATAAGAAGCGGTATATCAAGACATAGATCTGTAAGTAAAGATTTCACCCACATCATCTCTGTGCTAGCCTGGGCCATAGCCCTGTACTCAGATTCAACACTGGATCTAGCTACTACTGTCTGTTTCTTGCTCCTCCACGAGACTAGGGCATCTCCAACATAGACTGCAAATCCTGAGGTAGACTTCCTATCCTTGGGGCATCCTGCATAGTCTCCAACATAGACTAGGGCATCAGCACACGCTGTGATAGAGATCTCCTTTCCCTTCTTAAATAGCAAGCCTGCACCTGGAGATGATTTTAGATATCTCAGAATCATGTGTATTGCATCCATATGGATTTCTAGCAAACTCCAGCCCCAGAAAATATCTAAGGACTCCCAAGTCCTTGGTGACAAATTTGGTTCCCAGTCTTTCTTTCGCCTGCTTTATGCCCTGCTCATCATCTCCTGTAATCAAGATATCGTCAACATAAACCATGATTACAATGACACCTCTAGCCGTCTTCTGTACAAACAAGGAATTATCAGCATTGGAGCGTTTATATCCTTGTTTCTCAAAAAGATCTGAGAGCTTCTGGAACCACACTCTGGGGCTCTGCTTAAGGCCATAGATGGCCTTATGTAACCTGCATATCTTGGAACACTCCCCCTCAACAGCAAAACCAGGTGGCTGTTGCATATAGACTTCCTCCTGCAAGTCGCCATATAGGAATGCATTCTTCATGTCCAGCTGATGAAGCGGCCAGTCTCTAGCAACTACAACTGACAACAAGATCCGAAGAGTGGAATGACGTGCCACAGGCAAGAATGTGTCAAGGTAATCCACGCCGTACGTCTGTGTAAAACCACGTGCAACAAGACGCGCCTTGTACTTGTCAACAGAGCCATCTGCATTGTGCTTCACTGTAAACACCCACTTGCAGCTCACCGGGTTCACATCTGGAGGTATAGGAACTAAACTCCAGGTTCGTCTGGACTGAAGTGCTGCCATTTCCTCTTCCATTGCTAGCCGCCATCTACTATCCTGCAGAGCATCATGATGATTCCGTGGAATATCTATCGCTAAAAGTGCAATAACAAACGACCTGAAATCTCCAAATAGCCTCTCAAAAGACACGGATGCTGATAATGGATATTTAGCACAACTCCTCTTCGACTTCCGTAGCGCAATGGGAAAATCCAAATCATCTGTAGTCTCATCTGGCTCCTGCATCACATCCTGCTTAGAAATGTCGTTAGATCCATCAACATTAACATTTTCATTACATACCATAGGCGAGCTAGTGGACGAGTCATGACCATGAGCTGGAGGAGGCCTGCGGGTATAATGGAACGGTAGCGGTGAGATAGGTGGTGGTGGTGGTGGTGGTGGCATATGAGGAGGTGGTGGTGGTGACGACATCTGAGGTGGTGGTGGCATGTATATGGCATCAGGAGGTATATGTGATAGCTGCTTGTCTCCTGATGCTGAAAAATACATAACAGATTCAAAAAATATAACATCTGCAATGATCATATACCGCCGATGCAGAGGATCAAAGCACTTGTACCCCTTTTGAGTTCTGGAGTCCCCAACAAAGACACACTTGACAGCCCTAGGAGAGAGCTTGTCAGTACCAGGCAACAACTGATGGACAAATGCAACCGACCCAAACACACGAGGAGTAAGAGTGAACAGATCCTTGCCAGGATGAATAAGTGAAAACGGAATTTGTTCATTCAAGACAGATGAAGGCATACGGTTGATAAGGTAACATGCAGTGAGAACTGCATCACCCCAGTATGAGTAGGGAACATGACTCTGTATAAGAAGAGATCGTGTGACATCAAGAAGGTGACGGTGTTTTCTTTCAGCAATCCCATTTTGTTGAGATGTATGAGCACAAGATGTTTGGTGAATAATCCCTTTTGAGGAGTAGTAATTGGCAAGAATATTGGTGCACAACTCTAAAGCATTATCACTTCTCACAAATTTCACAGATGTAGAGAAAACATTTTGTATTTCATTCAGAAAATGGATAATAATATTTCCTGCTTCAGATTTATTCTTCATCAGAAACACCCATGACACTCTAGAGAAATCATCCACAAAAACTATATAAAATCTGTGACCCTGATGATCGGGTACACGACTCGGACCCCAGACATCAATATGGAATAACTCAAACGTGGAGGTACTACTCCGACCTGGACGACTGGGAAAGGACGACCTGTGATGCTTTCCCAACTGACATGCCTCACACTGAATAGGTGTGTGAGGAAGACCATAAGGTAAAACTTGACGCAACTTCTGAAGCGGTAAATGACAAAACGCAGATGCCATAATAAGGTTGATACTTGTCTAGAAGAAGATGAGGATCCAGCAAAAGGAGTCTGATTCAGGCGGTAGAGGCCTCCTTGCTCATAGCCACGACCAATCACGTTGCCCGTATGGATGTCCTGAAAAATCAAAGAAGATGGATCAAAAATTGCCCGACAATGTAGATCCTTCGTAATCTGACTAATTGACTATAAGTTCATTGAAAAATCAGGTGCATGTAGCACATTCTTGAGCTGCATAGAAGATGTCTATCTAATCTCCCCCTGACCAGTGATGGGGGAATGAGTGCCATTGGCAATCACGACTGTCCGACCTGGAGGGATCTGAGTGTATCCTGAAAGCAGACTCTGATCGCCACATAGATGATGTGTAGCGCCTGAGTCCATAATCCATGGTAAAGTATCCGATCTACTACTGTTCAGTGCAAGTATACTACCTGAGGTACTGGAAGACACGGAGGCGGAAGCAGCGGCATCAGACTGAGGCTCTGTAGTCAGTGCTGGGCCAGATGGTGGAATGATGCCCCTCAGGCGGGCAACTAGATCATCGAATCGTTGGTCTAAAGTAGCAGCAGATGGAGGCTCTATCTGTTCAGCAGCTCGTGCGGAGGCAGGAAATCCATGCTTCGAGTAGCATGTATCTTCATTGTGTCCAACTCGGTGACAGTAGGTACATGTTGGCCTAGTGCGGCCACCCCTTCCACGAGGTCCACGTCCACGGCCCTGGTGATGAAATCCGCGACCTCTGTTAGCTGCCATAGCTGACGAATTCTGACTCGTGGCTGTGGAAGGAACTGTGATCCGACTCAATCTATGAAAAGCTTCCTTCATGGGAGGAATAGTTGAGTCAGCCAAAATATGTGATCGTGCCGCCTCATACTCTGGATCGAGTGCAGCCAGGAACACACCCACCATGGTAGCATTCTTGTACGTCTTCTGCTGTTCTGGCGTGGCAGTAAGAGGCATGAAGCTATAAAGCTTCTCAAACATCCCTCTTAGTGATGTATAGAGAGAATGTAAAGGGCGACCATTCTGCTTGATTGTGAATATATCATGCTGAAGTTGCAGAATCTTCGTCTTGTTCTTTGCCTGAGAGTATGTTGCCGCCAGAATATCCCACATCTCCTTGGTTGTGGGTTGATGTAGGATGTCATTGGCAATTTCAATAGCCAACGTACCAGATAGCCAAACCTTGGCATATGCATCATCAGCCTCCCAAGAGGCATTGGCTCCAGTCTTCTCTGCAGGCTCCGGTTCAGTAAGAATGTGCTTCTTACCTGTTGACTTCATCATACTCATGAACTACATTGCCCACAGTTCATAGTTTGTACCGTCCATCTTGACAATAGGCGCTGGACCACGAAAGGCGCCAATAGATGGGATATCCGCCTTGCTTTCTGACATACTGGAGATGAAAGACTGGAGCGATTGACCAAAGATGAGCTTTGTCTACAATGACATGTACGGGATTAGTTGCATGTGTAGACCTCAAGCAACTATCCCCATGAAGATGTGCGTGCTAAGCCCTATACGGGCGTAGGAATCACGCGTAGGCACAGAGAAGATGCACGCACAGGGTATGCGTGCACTGGAGACGCGCTACGGGTGCACACAGATGATGGTGCACAGGTGATGGCGCACAGGAGCTACAGCGCGCGCAAGGATGCTACAGCGCACGCAAGTGGGCGCACAGAGGCACTGGAGATGCGCGTAGGATGCGCGTGCAAGGCACTGGAGATGCACGCGCAAGGATGCACGCACTGCAGCACACGCGCGAGGAGGCGATGCGCTACAGATGCACGCGCTGCACGCACTGCAGCACTGGAGATGCGCTGCAAGGAGGCGATGCGAGGCGCGCAGGCACGCTGTAAGGAGCGAGGCGCGCAGGCACCGAGGAGATGCCCACAGGCGCACAGAGCGCGTGCGCTGCACGTGGAGGCGCGGCGGCGATGGAGCAGAACTGAGCTCGGGCGGCGCCGATGGAGCGAGAAGAAGAAGAGGTCGGCGGGTGTGGTGGGGTTAGGGTTAGGGTTTCGAGAACTCCGATCTAGGACCGTCGCTCTGATACCATGTTGAGAAAAATGAATGGCTTGTTTATTCCATGAGCCCTAGGCTCTCTTATATAGGAGAGTAGCCTATGGGTAAATTACATAATGTAGACAACTGAAAAATAAAATAACGAAGAGGTACATGCACTACTCTATATGCGTCAACACTTCAAAATAGCAGAAGTTTATTACACATATAAAATGGTTAGGAAAAATACAATAAAGAGGAGGCCTCGTCCACCGAACTCTTGTTGCTCCTATTTTAATTTAACAAGCAAAGTGGGAGAGAAGTAAAAGCTCGCCAACCACCCGCTTACCAAGATATGATACAATATAGACAACAAGCTAAGTAGTCCAACGGAGTCTAAAAGATATAAATAAGAAGAATTAGTGTATACAAAGGGTTTAACATGTTATGAAATCGGTGAAAAATCACCCCGTATTGTGCTCCTCTAAAACTTGTGTATGAAGCTTTCTAGACTCTTCGTAGACTTCTTAAGGTTAAACCTAGGTTGTCAAGTATGACTATAGCCCAACAATACTAGGGGAAGTAAAATGTCCAAGTGTGTACCTCTTATTTAGGCAAAGACTCATATTCATTCTTGTATTTAGATGGCATAATATGGTAAAAAATATCGACAATACCATGTTATATAAGTAGTTATCAAGGGCATAAATATCTATTCTTTTGCATGTTAAAGATCCTTTAAATTTCATGGTAAAGTCCATAGTACACTAAGCACGCTTATGTGTATGAAAAATTAACCATACCTATACATACGTCTAAATCAAGCCCTATCATTTTATGATAAAATATCTATCCACGAAATTGTACAAGAACTAGTCACATTTAAGCATGGATAAAAAAAGCTACGTTTATAATTATTGAGATGATTGATGTTTTCTTATATTATTTATTCCCTTCTTATGTAATTTTCCTTGCCCTATAGGGTTTCTTCTCTCTATATAAGAGACCCATATGGCCATGATGAATGATACGCTGTCTTTTTCTCTCCACATGGTATTAGAGCAATGATCATCAACAAGAACTTGAACCCTAGATCCCACCACCACCACCAAGCATCGCCACTAGAGACAACCACCACCAACCAGCAGTGGGATCCACAACTAGGAATAATAGCAGCCACAGTCGGCTACCAGTAACGGTTGCCATCATTAGCCTGCTCTAAGTCCTCAGTCAACTTTTAAACCCTTCTAGCGTTGTGTGGTTCCGGTTCAGATCATTCTCAAAGTTTGATTTTGGTGTCTAGGTGATTTTCGACCATATAAATCACCCAGTTTGCTCAAAGAGGTTCATAGTTGATGGAAGCGCTTGCGGGATGAGTCTACATCCATAACCGTCTTCACATATGTTTGTGTAGATGCCTTCAGAGCATTCTTTTTATCCCGGTTGTGTCCTTCTTGGCTCATACTCTGAAGATATGTTAGAGATATAGTTCGAGTTCTTATCTAATGGTGCCATTAAAAGCCTAGCTCCCATCGTTAAGATGGATGTGACCAACTATAACTTGTAGTCCATGTAGTTTATGAATCTGATGTAGTGCCACAACAACGAGCATATTCTGACACAACCAGTACCGTCCGACAAAATCATGACCTATTCATCATGGAAATAGTATGGTGCTTATGCACACTGGTTGACTAGAATTCTTTCTACTGAGATTGCCATGATTTTTTGAATCAACCTATGGCTAAATTTACATGGGACATCCTTTCTGCTACTTATTTTCAAGCGAGGAATGAGACAAAGATTATGTAGCTTTAATATGATATATTTGGAGTCAAACAGAATGAATGACCTCTTCACAATCTCTACACATCTTTAAGGGGCATGTTTGAGAAGCTCGATGTGTGATGCCACGTGGATCCGTATATTAGGCATTCCAATTTATGCATACGATTCCACATTCGAAGTATAAAAAGACGGGAAAGAATAACATAAAAGACATTATAAGTGTACAATCTTTCCATTTAACATTCATATTCGTATCCATGTCCATAAAGTATCATACATGTATCGCCAAAATGTCCATACATGTATAATACAAGTCTCTCACTGTTGTGGTTGCTCCTGCAATCATGTCTAGGTACGCCTTGAGAAAAGGCTTAGTATGATGCTAAAGCAACTAAACGAAAGAATAAACTAGAGGCTAAGCACCAACCAATATCTAAGTGCCTTCCTTAAGCGGAAGAAGCGAAACAAAGGTAACCACCCATAAATATTTGACATCGTGCTTGAAGTACTAGGCACGGGGCACTCTAACTATTGAGGCTGACCACCCCACAAAAAGGGCATCACGGTCATCTAAGTTTCCACCC
Organism: Ottelia alismoides; assembly: GCA_037367405.1. Taxonomy (NCBI): domain Eukaryota; kingdom Viridiplantae; phylum Streptophyta; class Magnoliopsida; order Alismatales; family Hydrocharitaceae; genus Ottelia; species Ottelia alismoides. The sequence goes on along the minus strand of JAZKJV010008253.1, from coordinate 591,683 downwards.
AGGACCCCAAGGTGCATGTCCCTCCCGTGGAGACACTACTTTAACTACCCCCATGCCACTGAAAGTAGGACACCATGGCATGAAATCATAACTACATCGAAAACCCGACCGTCTAGTTCTATGAGTTAAGAGTCGGATCTGAAATCTAGAAGTATGTGCATGATGCTCATCCTCACCACTCCTCATAGTATCCACAACTTCTTTATTTGCAAAAATAGGCCAATTCCATTCCACTACCTGATTTAATAAATTATTTAAGGACATTTATCATGATCCATAAACCGTAGACAATAGTCATTTATCAGACCCAAAATGATCGATCATATATTTTTGTTGATCAATTAATACTTGTCGATCAATAAAAATACTATGATTGGCATTCTAGAGTCGCATTGATCAATCAATGCAACTTGCATTCATAAAAAATGTAGTTCATGAAGATTACTTTATGATTTGAATTCATCTTTTATTACAGATCGATCAACATAACTCGCATTGTTGATTATTGCTGATCGATCATAACAAATTAGCTGATCGATTAGACCAGAGACAATAGTCAAAACAAATCCGGTGACATCCGCGAACTCATGTTGTTACCCATATCACAAAAAATGTATAAATCATCCGCATGCAAGCCACAGATAGACAAGAAAACACAAAATTATGATGCGATAAGTTTCCGATTTTGCCCAAAATTACGTTGTATCACGACAAAGCACCGACATATGGTAGAATACATCCTTCGTAATATACGACGTGAAAATTTCACGAATTTGATATCAAGAGGGGTTAAAAATTGTTGGACTTGTGAGCCAACGACGAGCCATTATGTAATAAATGTTATTGTATTTCACTCCTTAATATGAAATAAAGGATAACTAATTTGCATAATAAGTCCCTTAGTACAATTAGGATTATGTGCCATGGCCATCTTAATGATCATACACCTGTTGATTCAAATGTTGAATCATAGAGGCTAGTGCTTGGATGGTATCTAAAGAGTTAGATTGAGGACTCATCAAGCACAGTCAAATAATTGTTAAGAGATTATCTCTATCCTGAGAAGGAGATGGAAATCCTTCTTTAAAGGCTGATATCTGACCGACCTCTTGATGCAGGCCCTTTGCATAGTAATAATGATTCGGAGGTGTCAGATAAACTGGTCAAAGAGTTGACTTAATGAGATCGAAATAACTAAGACCTGTGTCATATACTGTCATGATATAGGCATGCATCCTCTGATCAGAGGTAGATGTATTGTTATATGTCTGAATATGCACTTTTGGCAGACCGATAGGTTGATACACCAGTGAGTTGGTGTGCATATGAGGGCATATGAGTAATACGATCTCTCAAAGAGATCATACATGTTCACTACTGAACCGGAAGACATGAGCTCACTCATGAGGTATTGAGAACGATTAAATTCCATGCATGGTCGTCTTGCTATGGAAGCATGACAAGAATTTGTAGGTAAGATATATGCTTTTGAAAAGCATATGATCAATACCAACTCTCGATGACCGAATGAGAATCTTAATGATAAAACCCTGAAGAAGACCGTCTAAAAGTGATATGAAACTTCATGTTTATTCTAGATCTTCTAATATGCATGATGTAAAAGTATTAGGAATACTCGAGGGTAATGTGATCATAAACAATTGTATAACCATGATTATTCCATTCTGAGAGAGTGATGAAACAGCACACGGTGTAATCCGGGAAGGGTGGAGGAGGTCTGCGGTGGCCACCGGGGAGGGGGGGAAGGACCGCGATAGCCTCCGAGGAGGGGGGAGGCCCGCAGTGGCCTCCGAGGAGGGGGCGGCCCGCAACCATCCACTTTAATAGGAAGGAGGCAATCCTCTTCCTTAATCATGAGATCTCATATCTTATGAAAATCTCCATTATTTACAACAACTATTGTTGTAAATTATTCACATAAATAATTCATAATTATTTTGTGAACATTGCAATCATGCCAAAATTAGTGAATCACATTCACAACCCAAAATAAAATGTAAATTACATTTTCAATTTAATGTTCAATGTGAATCCAATTCACATTAGCATTTAATTAACAAATGTATTACAAATAGCTCTCTCTTATATATTATAAATCACATTTATAATATATACAAATAATATGGATAGTGCTATCAACATTATTCATATCCATGATAATTAAATCACATTTAATCATCTTGGATCTCTATTCTCATGTGCTTAAATGTTATCAATCACATCCACATTATTCACATCTTTGATAATACAATCACATTTAATTATCTAGGACAATTCTCCTTATAATATGAATTAAATTCATATTCTTCTTGATAATTAAATCACATTTAATTATCCATTTTCTCTATGCTCGGATACATATATCAACAACAGAATTATCCATGAACTCTTTCAAGGATAATGCGCTTTCTCCACGAATACTTGGAGATAAGGACAGGGCAATTGTATTGTTCTACGTATAATGACTTGGATATTGAGATCACATCTCAAATCTAGATCTCGGCCTCCCATAGATGCTTGATTAAATCAGGACCGTAAATCTAATCTTCTCATTGAATCCGAATCACATTCAGATCAATGTCCAACATTTGGACTAAGATCAGATTACTTCTCTACTGAGATGAGTCACTAAAATCCAAACCCGTTTCATCACTCCCAAGGAACGGAAGCATCAAGGTTATACAACCGTTTATGATCACATCACCCTCAGGTATTCCCAATACCTGTACATCCTGCATACTGGAAGACTCGGAATAAATATGAAGTATAAGATCAATTTTACACTGTCTACTTCAGAGTTTTATCATTAAGTTTCTCACTCGATCATTGGGAGTTAGTATCGATCATATACTTTCCAAAAGCATATATCATACCTAGGTCTTGATCATATACTTTCCAAAAGTATATATCAAACCTACAAATTCAGTCAAGCTTCCAAAGAAAGACGACAGTGCACAGAATTTGGTTATCCCCAATATCTCATGAGTGAGCTCATGTCTTCCGGTTCAGTAATGAACCTGTATAATCCCTTTGAGAGATCGTATTACTCAAATGCCCTTATATGCACACCAGCGCGCTGGTGTATAGACCTTGATTAGGTCATCAACCTATTGGTCTGCCAAATGTACATACTCAGACATATGGTAACACATCTGTCTCCGGTCAGAGGTTGCGTGCCTATATCATGACAACATACGATATAGGACTTTGGTTATCTCGATCTCATTAAGTCAACTCTTTGACCTAACTAATCTGACACCTCCGAATCTCTATTCCTATGCAGATGACCTGCATCAAGAGATCGATCAGATATCAGCCTAATTGAGAAAGGATTGTCATCTCCTACTCAGGCTAGAGATCATCTCTTAACAATCATTTGACGGTGCTCGATGAGTCCTCAATCTAACTCATTAGATGTTCATCCAAGCACTAGCCTCTATGATTCAATATTTGAATCAACAGCTGTATGATCATCAAGATGGTCATGGTACATAACCCTAATTCTACTACGCGACCTATTATGTAAATTATTTATTCTTTATTTCAGATCAAGGAATGATATTCGCAATAACATTTATTGCATAATGGCTCGTCGTGGGCTCGCATGTCCAACAATCTCCCACTAGCCTAAAGAGCCATTAATGGGATAATCATTTAAACCCACACTCATGTGACAATCATAGGCTATTTAAAAAATAGCTAGGTAAGATGATCAGTCACTCTGTTCCCAAGAGACTATGCCAAGTCCTTTTACGACACTTGCATATCTCCTAGTGTCAGTGTTCACATCCAATGCGAATGTTGCATCTTATGCAACCAATACTCAATAAAGTCAAAGTAGTTATAGCATACTTGTACAACTGCTCAACAAATATTATAACCAGTATTACCATAATCCTTATCAGAATACCTTTATTCCTGGAGATCTCTATCTCCTATGGTATCTACAGTGAAGACCCTTATAGATCACTATCTACAAGGTCTTAAACTTTTGAAGATAAGACTTTGAGATCACTATCTCTAAGTTTCAACATCTTTGAAGATATTGTTATTACTGCAATCAAGTGTTTTATTCCATAGTAGGATTAGTAACAGATTACTACTCCCACTGCATGGCAGACATCTGGCTCTTTTGCACATCTAGCATACACTCAGCTTCTCGTAACTGATGCACAAGTGCAAGCAGTTCTAGCATTCACTTTCTCAACTCTCTGAGATGCTATCCCTTTAGATAGGTCACTACCATATCTAGAGGGAAGGAAGCCTTTCTTGGAATTTTCCAGAAAATGGAAGAAGTCCAAGGTGTACAACTAATGTGACGGTCCCAATATCCTCTTCTCTTTGCTTCTGACTGCCTTCAGAACTAAGATCTAAGAGGTATCCTTGAGATCATATCTCAAGGTATAGAACAACCAAATTATAAAACACTTATTATTATCCTTATATCATTCTAAATAATTAGAATATTATCTACATTTAGCACGATGAACACAATGGCACTCCCACTAAGCTTCACATGGTTCATCAAGATTTTATCTGAAATCATAACATTTATAATTTCATCAAATCTTATGTTCCAACTACAAGAAGCTTATTTGAGTCCAAAGATGGAGTTCTTTAGCTTGCACACATTACTTTCCTCAACCATGAAGCCCTGAGGTTACTTTATGTGAATATCCTCAGAGAGGTATTCATAGAGGAATGCAATCTTGACTCACATCATAAAGATGTCATAGTCAAGTTGTGTAGATATAGTTAGCAATATTCTGATGGGTTAAATCAAGGTCACTGGAGAGCAAGTCTCATCGCAAGCGATGTCTTCTCTTCGGTTTGTAGCTCATGGCTACGAACCGTGCTTTGAAGGTCTTTACCTTCTCATCAGGTTCCCTCTTTCTCTTGAAGATCCATTTACAACTTAATGGGTCTTACCCATATAGGTGGATCATCGAGGGTCCATATACAACACTTGTATATGAAGTCTACTTTAGACTTTATTGCTAACATCCATTTTCCATGCTATGATCTACCGAAGCTTCATCACATGAAGTCAGATCATTGTCATATTCAACTGACACATGGAATCCATCTTCAAACTTATTTGAATAGGTATTAGTGTTTCATCTTTAATTGTCCTTTTAATTTTTAATTTTACGAGTCTCATTATCTTCTCAAGACTAAATGAGTTCCTTTACTTCATTTTCATCTTGATTCTCAAGAGTCTCATCATCTAAGAATCACATTCTCAGATATGAGATCTTTTAAGAATCTCAAGGTCATAAAGTAGGTATCCAATACGATCCTTTATTTTCCTAATGAAGTAGCACTCTCCAGTGCCAGATCCCAGATTACTTGCATGGAACCTTATTAAGGATATATATTGTAGTCTCTACTACATATATGCCTTGGAAACTAATAGATAATTATGCTAATATTCATCATTAATCATATCATGTCACACATGATCCATTTGTATCTCCCTACAACTCTTATTGAGTTTAGATTTATTAGGAGGATTGAGATAGAAATGACATTCATATCTCTATAAGGCATTCCATGAATTCATCTAATAGGTACAAGCTACCTAGGTTAGATCAAATTTATTTCATCTTCCTTCAAACTTTGGTTCTAAATCAAAATTGTGAAATATTTGAACATTTCCAAGTTTTCTAAATGAAGAGAAGAAATCTCATATCACAAATAATCATTAATAGATATCACATATCAAAAATATTTATTCTGATATAGAAGGTTCACATACATCAATATGTATGAGATCTTGAATACCTTGACATCTTACACCATTCCAAGGAAGGGTGTATTGGACATTTCTACTTTTGAATACAATATTCACAAGTATGTAAGATTTGAACCTTTAGACAATCTAAAGTTTCATCTCTTATTAGTATAATAATCACATCAACAAACAAATGTCCAAAACATGATGCCAGATCATTGTCAAATGATCTTTATCCTCCTATTGATCTTTAAAGGATTAATTTTCAATATTAGAAATCTTAATGAATCATTCATTAATTTTCTAATTTAGCGGAGTCCACTAGATGTTAGACTACTATCTGAAATATTTCCATCATAACTCTCTATGATAGGTTTATTTCAGAATTCATGTTTATTTCCAATATTTTGAAATAAACTATGGGTGTATTCTAATATCCAGGTCACAGAGACATTCTCTAAGACAAAGGGCTCCCACTGAAAATAGGAAGTCTATTGATCTAATAGAAATTGTTGCAACAATTGCATAACTTCTAACATGGATGATCATTAAACCTTAAGATAAAATTTCTAATATTCTAATACAGATGCAACCAATTGCAAGTGTCATTAGAAGATTGAGATACAATTATTAGAACTTCAACGATTATATGTAGATTATTCTGATGTACTATTTGATTCCTTCTCTAAGGATTCTAGATAGATTTGATAGTCGTACTATCAACACATCAACTTATTGCAGTATTGGCATTCATCCAACTCTTTGGATGTCATATGGAAGTCACAGAAGTACAGTCAACTCTTTGACTCTACTTCTTACTTGGGTCCAACCCATGCTTCCACTGCGTTCCCTTTATCTATAAGCAACCATTGTTCAAGATAAAGGATCTCTTATGTTAAAATCAAAAATTTCAGTACAAGAGTATTTCAACATTTATATATGCTTCATTCAATTCATATAATATGAATATTATAAAGCTTCATGAATGACTAGAGTATAGATAGTAGAATGATGACACTCATCGTATCTACATCCATTTAAAATCTAAAACTTAGGTTCTGGTAGATACTCAAACAATTTGAATACATCATCTCCTATAGAGCCACCATTCTGCATAATGTGGAGAACGATGTCATTCATGATTATATGTCGAGAGCACATATGTATGACAGAACATATTCTTAGATTTTATAAGGATTATTTGATAATTACGATCATTATCGACATGTCACTTCATTCGATGAGATCAAGACTTATAGAGACATACAAACCCTAGGGTTTTAGTCCTATTGTTTATTTAATTATCATTCCTCATTATTATGAGGAAACTTGCACATTGCAACCACATACATTATGTGTCCAATTACAAGTACAATATCTGGATTACAATCCATGATATTCTACTGGTTATTATTGAGTATAACATTGAGTGGGATTAAAGAAGGATTATCTGAAATAAGAAATTTGCATAAACATAAATATATAATTTACTTTGATTTAGGAATTTTTATATCAAAGTTGTCTTGCCATGTCAACAATGAAAGTTCATTCCCTTAATCACTTTCAATGTAAGAGATATACTTACCATCATATCTCAAGCAAGAACTGGGATCTCCTTCCTTATCTTTATTACATCCCAATAATATGAGAACCTGTAACTCGGATAAAAAGAAGCGGGAACACATTCTGCCTTGCAAGTCTAACTTGCATCTACCAATTTGGTCTTTAACACCCGGGTCGTCATTAATTGAACAAACCGTCAACATGAATACAACTCGATATGCGCAATCCAATATCGCCCCAAGAATATGAGGTCCCGATATTGGGGTCACTACACATACATCCTTACTCTTTTGAGAGGCGACGAGCCTGATCCAAATGGATCGTATGCAGGAGCTGTCACTTCGGACAGGCGTCTCCTACATACAATATCTGACGATGGAACCCTTTGCCTTGACGGAAGACCATAGATGTCACTCATGTGATCCTCCACCTCATAATCAAATTTCAATTAATTATCATGAATCATATTCACATAATTAATTCTTCCAAGGGAAATATACATCTATTCATAATAGAGTGTTTTTAATTTGGATAATTAACTTAATCATATTAAATTAATTATCAATCCAATTCAATCAACAAACTTGATTTTACTTGAATATATGGTATTATCTCAAAATACGTATTAATTCAAATTTTAATAATTAGAAAAATACATCATGATCTCTCAGGCATCATTCGTTCCGTACTCGCTGTCATGGCCAGTACCGATGGGAGTGGGACGGACCGCATCTGGTGCAACCTGCTACCCCAGCGATCCCCGACTAGACACCATATCCGCCTCAGGAAAAAATAATGCCGAGTCAATCACTTTGTACTTGAGATGATCATCAGTTCTCCAATCGAAATTATACCATATAGTAATAATCAAAACATTTTTTATTATAAAGAAATTTGCTAGACAAATTCCCAATCCTATTCAAGCAAGGAGTTTGATGATTGTGTTTCCAATTATGATCTAGATCAAATCTAATCAATTTATTAATTAAGGCCATGTCAATTAATGAAATAATCATCATTAAATATTTCTCAAATATTTTCCATAATTATTTCATAAAATTTAACAATTAATTTCACTAATTGACAATCAAATGGTTCTTGATTAGGAAAGTAATTTTAGTAGTGACCCCAACTTACTAAAATTAGCATATCTCAATCAATTTAAATCCAAATTAAGCAAACTAAGTTTCCAAAGTTTGCTAATTTTATTTACAACATAACCTATGTGATTTGCATGCACTTTAAGGTGTTTCTAAACAGTAGTTAACTCCTTAATTATGTTAAGATTCACAGTTCCCATGACAGTGAATACATGTTCATTAAAACAACCATATCTCAAGCAAAAAGAATCCAAATTACGTAAACTCAGATCCAATGGTTTCCTTATTTAATGGGGAACAAACCCAAGTGCTATTTTTATTTAGAAAAATTAAACAGGGCCGAAAAATTACACTAAACAGAGATGCGAAAATGAAATGCAATAAAAATTTCGCAACCCTAACGAACCCAAGTCACCTTCGGTTTTGTGGATCGTATCCAAAACCTTCAACCTGGCTCTGATACCACTTGAAGGATATGGTCAGATCCTTAAGTGCATCACGGAAGCGTCAGTGTCGTATCGAATACGACGAGGAATGACTAGTCGGACTAGTTGTTCTATGCAGCGGAAACTTAAAATTTTTCATGTGACAAAACCACGTGATCCAAGAACACTTCTCAGATCATTTCGTGTAAACCACAAACAAGTAATAGGATTACCTCTTGAAGCGTGGTTGCGATCGAGTCTCTAAATGAAGAGACCTCCTGTCTCAAGTCCGATCCGACGAAGGAGACGCTTGCGAGCGTGGGGATGAATCGCGTGCTTCTTGCAATCCAAGTTGATGATCCAAGCGGTGGATCTCCTGATCTCGATACATGCGATTCGATGTCTTCTTTACGAGCGAGGCACACCGAAGGAGATGGAGATCCACGAGCAAATTATCGGGCATCATAATAATGACGCTGCGGTGATGTAGACTCTCTCTAGGGCATCCATGGTGGACGGCCATGAGAGGGAGAGAGAGTAGGCGTGTAGAGAGAAAGAGGGAGAGAGAGAGACTTATGTTCTCTTGGTGTAAAGAAGAGCAAAGGGGTGCCTCTCCTTTTATAATATTTCGGGTTCCATGGATCTCAATCCATGGACAACACAAATCCAATGGCTCTCATTGATTGCGTTTCTTTCAATGGTCAAGATTTGTGTTGGTAAAAACCAACAACAATTAATTTAATTTAATTAAATATATATTGAATAAATCATCAATATATAAATTAATTTAAATCAAATCAATATAGGAGATTTAGGAATCTAATTCAATTCAAGGAGGTCGTCCATCCTCTTTAATAGGAAGGAGGCACTCCTCTTCCTAAATCATGAGATCTCATATCTTATGAAATCTCCATTATTTACAACAACTATTGTTGTAAATTATTCACATAAATAATTTATAATTATTTTGTGAATATTGCAATCATGCCATTGGAAGTTAGTGTATCACATTCACAACCCAAAATAAAATGTAAATTACATTTTCAATTTAGTGTTCAATGTGAATCCAATTCACATTAACATTTAATTAACAAATGTAAATTACAAATAACTCTCTCTTATATATTATAAATCACATGTATAATATATACAAATAATATGGAAAGTGCTATCCACATTATTCATATCCATGATAATTAAATCACATTTAATCATCTTGGATCTCTATTCTCATGTGCTCAAATAATATGAATCACATCCACATTATTCACATCTCTGATAATCAAATCTCATTTAATTATCTAGGATAACTCTCCTTATAATATGAATCAAATTCATATTATTCATGATAATTAAATCACATTTAATTATCCGTTTTCTCAATGCTCGGATACATATATCAACAATAGAATTATCCATGAACTCTTTCAAGGATAATGCGCTTTCTCTGCGAATACTTGGAGATAAGGACAGGGCGATTGTATTGTTACACATATAGTGACTTGGATATTGAGATCACATCTCAAATCCAGATCTCGGGCCTCCCATAGATGCTTGATTAAATCAAGACCGTAAATCTAATCTTCTCATTGAATCTGAATCACATTCAGATCAATGTCCAATATTTGGACTAAGATCAGATTACTTCTCCACTGAGACGAGTCACAAAAATCCAGACCTATTTTATCACTCCCTAGGAATGGAAGCGTCATGGTTATACAACCGTTTATGATCACATCACCCTCAGGTATTCCCAATACCTTTACATCCTGCATACTGGAAGACTCAGAATAAACCTGAAGTATAAGATTAATTTTACAATGTCTACTTCAGAGTTTTATCAATAAGTTTCTCATTCAATCATTGGGAGTTAATATCGATCATATACTTTCCAAAAGCATATATCATACCTAGGTCTTGATCATATACTTTCCAAAAGTTTACATCAGACCTACAAATTCAGTCAAGCTTCCAAAGCGAGAAGACCGTGCACGGAATTTGGTTCTCCCCAATATCTCATGAGTGAGCTCATGTCTTCCGGTTCAGTAATGAACCTGTATGATCCCTTTGAGAGATCGTATTACTCATATGCCCTTATATGCACACCAGCGCACCGGTGTGTAGACCTTGATTAGGTCATCAATCTATTGGTCTGCCAAATGTACATACTCAGACATATAGTAACACATCTGTCTCCGGTCAGAGGATGCGTGCCTATATCATGACAGTATACGATATAGGACTTTGGTTATCTCGATCTCATTAAGTCAACTCTTTGTCCTAACTAATCTGACACCTCCGAATCTCTATTCTTATGCAGAGGATCTGCATCAAGAGGTCGGTCAAATATCAGCCTAACTAAGAAAGGATTGCCATCTCCTACTCATGCTAGAGATCATCTCTTAATAATCATTTGACGGTGCTCGATGAGTCCTCAATTTAACTCATTAGATGTTCATCCAAGCACTAGCCTCTATGATTCAATATTTGAGTCAACAGTTGTATGATCATCAAGATGGCCATGGTACATAACTCTAATTGTACTAAGGGACCTATTATGCAAATTATTTATTCTTCATTTCAGATCAGGGAATGATATTCGCAATAACATTTATTGCGTAATGGCTTGCCGTGGGCTCGCATGTCCAACATTAACATGTACTATTTCCTAATGACATGAAGAGAAAGGAAGACATAGCTTGTACTAAGCATAAAGAGGTGCAAAGAAGAAGGGAGTAGAAGTCGATCAACCCCTTGTACTTAGGTATTACTCAGCCTAAATATTGAAGAGATAAAAAAATGAGTCAGTCGAGGACAAGAGATGAATAGAGAATAGAAGTGGATTTATATGCAACGGGCATCATCTACCCCTATACTTAGGCTCATATCATCCTAAATATAGAAGAGTACTCAAGGAAGGGATACTGATGTCAGGTAGAGAAATTAAAAAAATCAAGATGGTTATGGGTTCGTCGATGTTGTATTCATCCTCAGAAGAGTAGTAATGAGAAGTGGGGATGAACCAATAATGTTCGACACACGACTGCTTTCTTAGCTATGGTTTAAGGACAACTGTATTGAGCCTCACCCATGTAGATTACCTCCTCAGGATCAGGAGAGGAATATTTTGAAATTCACTTCTCTTGAATGTTGAAGGTAACCTTCTTAGTTGGTCTTCTAGAATTGGAAACATGGAGAGGAAGGGGGTCATGATGTGCCTCGAGGTGTTTGTGGGAATCCCTCGATGAATTAATACTCCTCTTCATCTCACTAGCTAACCGACCAGAGGAAGCAAACACTTTCGGTGGATGGGTTAGTAGGGTGTTAGCATTTTGCTTGAGTCTGGGTTCAGGTGATGGTCTAGAAGATTGGTCATTTGACTTTAGTAGTGTAGGATCGAGAATTGGATCTTTGAAATGATTAAGACAGATTGAGAAATTTAGATGCCATTCATGTGGAATTTCCGTGCATGAGTCCGAAGAAGCTCGCATGGTAGTGGAGCGGCAATGTCACGACCCGCCCCGCTAGCCGGGATGGGTACAACATTAAACTGTCTAATCATCCTAACCATAGTTAGCATATCTATAAAAAAATTGATAGCAATTCTTCTATTTTATGGACTCCCAAATTCTACTTTGTACCTGAAAACAATCATATAAAACTTTGCATAAACTTTCCACATAATTCACTCTCACAACCCCCCAAGTAATAATTTACATTTGTAATACCAAACACATTTTCCACGTTCCTTATGTACAACCATCATTTGCTGCCAAAATTCAAATACAACTTTTTCCATTTCACAAAAACATCAAGTCTTCCCAGTTACTAATCATTTTACCTGAAGAACAAAAAAGATGTACAATGTCACGAAGATGGAGTGAAGAACCCAACTGTCAGCAAAAGACTTAATTCATTCCCTTGAACCTCCTATGACTCCTTCTCAGATGTGTCTTTAAATAATATTTAATAATAGTGGGTTGAGTCTAAACTCAAAATCAGCTTAGACCCATCGAGCGGATCTCAAGCATTTAGGGAAAAAAATATTGGCTACTTTTGAAAATAAATTTGCTTGTCATGTAAAATAAAAAGTATTGCTACCATACAACAACTGCATGAAAATATATGCTGAAGCTTTGTCAAATAATGACGCTGTAAAGAAATTAAAATATCAAACAAAATAATTGAAAATTAATTTACTAAGTAGCTGTTGAAAATCTTGCAGAAATGAAACTGTTATATTTTCCAACTGTCATATCAACACCATTGTGGCTAGTGTACTACATCCATGAACACTGAAACGAACTAAGTCTTACACTTAGACAACCCCAAAGGTCAAAGAACACCCTGCATATGGCCCAAAGCCTACGTGTATACAGAATACGAACCCAAAGTCCTCTGAACCATATCTTATTATTTATATATCTGATGGCTTCATCATATTTGATGATGTGTTTCAGGGTCATATCTGATGATACAACCATATCTGATCACTGGTTTATGACTATGTCTGAGAGCTAATGTGGTGTTCACTATTTCTGACATATTTTCTAATCCATAGTAAAGTAACAATAAGATAAGGAATTTATGAAATTTGAATCACATTCTTGTACTGAACTTATCTGCATGTACCTAAAATTTGTGTAATATGGTAGCAACATAACTGAATGCTAAAAACATTTATTTGTATACAACATTCTTAACATAAAGTCATAAAAACTAAGCTTTTTCTATCACTCACTAAGATTGAATAACAAGTCCAAATTAATAGGCTGCCGTCATATTGAATAGACTAAAATTTATCTTATCATCAAATAGATTATAAATGTATAATCCAAAGGTATCAAAACTATAATATTGCAATGTACTTGTGAAAATATGGGTTATATCTTAAAATAAGCTTGAGATCACTCACCTAAGATTTGATGTAAACTAATATCTACCGCAACTTCGAGTCACTTTGTCAATATTGGATAATTACACCTATTTGAAACATCACGTTTAACCATCATGTTTATTACTTACTATGTATGTATTCTCATTTTATGCACATGTACTGATAGTACTAATCAAGAATTTGGCCCTTTCTAGCCCTATAATTCATGTATTGATGATACTTCTCTCTCTCTCTCTATTACATATGGTATGCATGGTTGCAATCTATGCATGATATAAGTAATAGCACCATATGTATCATGAGTTAATGTTGTTGACATCATGAATATATTAGAATTATATGCATTAGTTAAATATTAGCACTTTTCAAATATACAAGTTTAACACATATGCCTATTTTGACAAGCTCCAACCAATTTGAACCTCATACATTAAAACATCAACCTGAACAATATTTAAAACTACCGTCTATATAGTAGTCAAGGCATAATGACATATTCCAATTGTCGTACCTTATAAATCCAAATATTGTTACTATTTAAATGGAAATTTGAGAGATATCAGATATCATTGTGAACCTTTCTAGACAGTATATGTGTGTATATATATATTGTCGCACATTTGCAAGTCCCCAACACATGATATAATGCTGCTAATAATTTCCTTCTTTCCTCAATTAATATGCACGATTATAGGAATATAGTATGGGAATAAATAGGACATGCAGGAAGTCTAGAAGGGAATCCAAACCTTCTATATTGCTAATGCTATCCTTTGTAAAGTCATCCTGTCTCGCCTCCAGATATTCGATATGCCATTCAAGTTGATGTTGGTTTAAGAAATATAAGAAGAGGGGAAGTTGGTGCCGTCTTCAGCACGAGAAAAGTTAATATGGAAACATTTCTTGCCTCCATCGCTTATGGTATCCTTCTTTTTTTCCATCACACACAGGTGTGTTCTTTTCCCTTCAAGTGTCCAACATTAAATAATTTGATTCATAATAGCTATACTGACGTCGGTGCCTATCCTATTGCTATAGATATAAAGTCATTATTAAATATGCATCATCTTGAATACATAAATATGGACAAAAAAGTGCTCATACTCTTGTTAGAAACATAGATCCACAGGTAGTGCACTTACTACTTGTTATTATCATATATATATATATATATTACTCTTGACTTTAATTTATATATTTCCATTAATGTTATCATGCTAATTATATATTAGTTTATCACATAACCAAAATCTCCTACATATCTTATTTTTTTACTATTCACCCCAACATTGTATCTACATAATGTACCTGGCTTTAGTCTTTGAATACTTAGATCAAATCCTATACATATCTACTAAATAAATAAGAAATAATTTCTAGTCTATACCTGATGTAAAAAATAATATGATCCCTCAATAGTTATACCTATATTCGTATGCCTATTCTAAAATACTTATAGTATTAGTTGTACATGTCTCCGGCCATTGACATTCTTGAACAATATTCTTAGTATATAAAAGTATTTCCTCTAGTACGGATGTTACATGCAAGTAGGGGGCATTGTCACCTTCGATAGCTTGCTGATGTAGGAAATCTCCATTAGGGGAGGAGGAAGATTGTAATTGGTGATGATAAATTCCCCTAATGGTTTTATTTTTTTCCTTATTAGTATGGGTACTAATAACCTGCTCGATGGTTGTGCTGGCTAGAGTTTCCCCTAGGGTCACATCATGAGTGGTCAATCTCCTTAGAGAGGTCTGATTGGGTGAGGTAGAGGGGTAGGACTCATCTACCCCTCGACCGTCACTTCCGTTTATGTCTTTGTGGGCTGTCTCAGGGTGAGGCATTTCCTCGGAAGGCAGAGGGGTAGGACTTATCTACCCCTCAAAAGGCACTTCCGTTTATGGCTTTGTGGGATGTCTCAGGATGGGGAATTTCCTCAAAAAGCAACCATGGTTGATGTGTATCCTTAACTAGTAAATCACTGGCTCGAGTCTCACAATTGATAGTCACCTTAACAAATACTAAAAATGGCTTGCCGAGAATGATGGGAGACTCGACGAACTCACCTTCGTTCCCATATCAAGGACTATGAAGTCTATGATAATTGGTGTACCTTGAAAAGTTATGACGAATAAAATACCACCCTTTGACCTTTTTATGGAGTGATCAGCTACTTAAATGACCACTTTTGACTTTTTGATGGGTACAAGTTTGAGTTAGTCAAACATGGAGGTCGAGAGAATGTTTATCGATGAGTCATCATCGATCTGGACATGGGGAAAGCGATGCCTTTGAGTTTAGACTCTACTCCGGACAACTGCTTCAGTCTTCGTCTCTTGGTTATTTATCCCATCACCAAAGAGTTAACTGTCACATACCCAAATTTTATGATCGATAATGTACGTGTATACATGGTTGCGGATGCATGACATGAGTGATGGAGTCAACTTTAGGAGGAGTCAGTAGTGAGGGGTTATCTCGAGGTTATCCACAAAAATCTTGGAGACTCAACATTCCATGATAATGGAGAAGCATCACAAAACACTAGCATGGAGGCAGAGTGTCGAGGAACATGTAGTCGTATGAGTATAGCGAGTACAATCAGTAGTGCTAGATGAAGTGAAGTAGCAGAGGTTGAGGAGAAATAAGATTTGGTCACACAGATGTACGCACGAATGCACACTGTATTGGTAGTGGTTTGTGGCAGTCCAAGGAGTCATGGAGCATTATAGGTGGTGTATATGAGCATGGGCAAGCACACTTGGTAGTATACTTACGAGAGTGGTCCAAACGTCATGATAGTGATGTTATGGGGGACTTCCACTTATCATGTAGAGCATTAAGGATGAATTTACTACACGAGGGTTTGGAAGCTACGGGTTCCCTTTGGTACACAACCAAGCATTTGGCGACACTTAGTGAGTTATAGAATAGCTACATTAACATGCATTGGAGTGCGAGTGTGCTGATGACACGGTGGTTGATGCGGTGTCAACCATGCGTGAAGATGAAGTCCAACAAGGGAGTCAAAGAGACAAGAGGATGAAGGGTTGCTATCGAAAGCAAAGGATTGCCATGGAACTTAAAAAGTCTTGTGTCTTTGTAGATCATTGTTGTAGATGTAATAATGAGAGCCCTTTAGGTTACCTTGAATCTTGTATATAATGAGGGGTGAAGGCTGTAAACAGGCACGTGAGAAGCAATTGTAGAAGAACACCTCGCCCCACTCTAGAGAGAATCTACCCTTCTAATAAAAGAAGAGCTTTGTGCCCATGCTTGTGTCATCATGTGGTTGTATTCTTGAGTGTGTTCTTGAGAGTGTTCTTCAAAGATCTGGAGTGTCATGCTTGTGATTGTGTTGGAGTGTCGGTACATGAGCAAGTAGGAGTACGAGGAGTTGGAGCGTGTTTGCGACCCTTCTACTCAGGAAGGATGGTTAGCTACGGGTAGCTAACACCATAAAGATTGAAATCGGTAGGGGGATTTTGACCCTCTGACAACTGGTAACATACAGAGCTTGATGCATACCATTCCGTTGGCATAAAGTGGTATTAGAACTAGAGATGTTACCATTCATTAATGGCAAAATGATATTATATCTTAATTAATGCCATGAGAGCGTGCAAAATTAAGAACGGTTGTTGGTGCACTCAATCGCAGGACTAAAGGAAAATTGTTGGTGCAAGTTCGTCTTCAACCATTAGTGCGAAGATAGTGAGTGATACTGAAAGTGTTGCATAATTGGAGCAGGCCATGACAGTGATTGAGTCCACCATTGGGTTCCATAACCACCGCATCGTAGGCTTGGAGCAACGTCCTTCAGAGGGATAAGATATTGGGGACCGGGCCCAACAATCTTCATAGTAGATCAAGTCCTTGGAGGACAAGATGGCGGTGTTCATCATGATGTAAAGGATATATGAGATGAGATCTCTCTCATCAAGAAGGTGTTGGCGAATGGCGGGAGTTCCACAGGAAGTTAGAGTGTGAAGGGTTTGGAGAAATTCCTATGGGACATGGAAGTTTACTTTGAGGCGACCAAGATGAAGGAAGCCAGAAAGGTGGCTTGGCATCGATGTATAGGTCGAGCGACACTAAGTTATGGAGGAGGAGTAGTCCAATAAATGAGGCAAGACCGGCGATCCCCAGGTGGGAGGATCTAGTAACAGAACTGAAGGTGAAATTCCTATGTAAGAAAACTACATGGGTTGCACATGAATCTCTCCCAGGCCTGAAGCATACAAACACTATTCATGAGTAAGTGAAGTACTTTACGTATTTGTTGCTGGACATCAAGAGAAAGCCAAAGCAAGACAAGTTGGTTAACTTCATAGTTGGATTGTAAAGCTGGACGCAAGGCAGGAAGTGAACGACCTTGATTCAACGATCGTGGTAGCAGATGTGTTGGTCAACTATAGTGCCCAACCAGGACACAATGATGTGGAGATGGAGTTCACCAAGAAGCTGAAGACACAGTCGAAGGAAAAGGGAAAAGGCATTACTCAAGATCCACTAACGGATGCAAGGGAATACTTCAAGAAGTAGGATCATTCGAAGAGATGCTTCATATGTGACAAACCGTATCGAACATATGATTGCCCAAAGAAGTAGAAACTAAACTCTCTTCGTATGGAGGAAGAAGAGGAAAAAGAACAAGGTGAGGTACATTTGGGAGAAATTAGTGCCATGCATAGCATACGCCTTATAACATTTTGATGGGGAGCTTTCAACTCGGTGGAGAGAGGGACCTCTACCATGAACAGTTTTGGAGGAAAAAATGCTCGACCGAGAATGCACATGAATATGAAGGTTCATGATGAGCACCAATGTCCACGCTGGAGATGCACACTAGAAGCTGCATGTAGGAGAACATCCATGCATGAGAAGCTTGTGCAGAGTTATGGAGGGCAATGCAACATTGACAAGGTGATGGACATCGATGGGGGTGGAGTAGTGTCAAACCACCTTAGCAATGCTCTTGCACGGAGATACTGAAGATGCTTGGAAGGTAGAAGGCGCTAATCTCCCAAGGTATGGGGACACCCATGGAGAGCAGTGGAGACCGACAATGAGCGAATGTGGAGGTGAGTACTCTACAAGTGAAGTTGGAGCTACCACACACCAATGATGGAGATGTCGGATCCTCTCATGGAAACAAGAGGGAACTGCGTATGGAAGTTGATGAGGAAGCTCTCACTTCTTAAGACGAAGGCCAAGTCATGGAAAAACATGGTGTTTTTTGGGAATAGGTGCAAGAAGGTAAGTGGTGCAAGATTCACTTTGAGATTCATAAAGAGGTGTACAACGAATGGAGGTTTATGACATGAAGCTTGCAGAAAAAATGATGCTAGATGCGGACAATTAATTCTTCGGATGGGAGAGGCTTGTCACACCCCTAAATTCCATAATCAGTAATGTATGTGCAAACATGGTAACTGATGCACAAACATGAGCGATGGAGTCGACATTAGGAGGAGTCTGCAGTAAGTGGCTAGCTCGGAGGTTATCCACTGGAGTCTTGAGGCTCAATTGCACGTGACAATGGAGAAGCGTCACATGACACTAGCGTAGAGGTAGAGTGTCGAGGAGCTTGTAGCTGTAAGAGCATAGCAAGTATATCAACAGTGCAAGACATGATAGTGTATGTATACAACGGTATATATGCGAGCCGTGCAAGGTGATATGAATTGAAGCAGCAAGCGTTGAGGAGTAACGAGATGCAATTACACAAGTGTACGCATGAAAGTGCACGGTATCAATAGAAGTACATAACATTCCAATATGGAGCATTGTAGGAGCTGAGTACGAGCATGGGCAAGCATGATCGATAGTACACATAAAAGAGTGGTCCAGAGTCCACAATAATAGAGTTTTAGGGGGCTTCCTCTTACCATGCATAGCACTAGGGATGAGTTTACAACACGAGGGTGTGGAATCCATGTGTTCCTTTTAGCACAAGATCGAGTGATCAACAATACTTGGTCAATTATGACAAAGCTACATCATTAAGGTGTTGGAGATAGAGTGTGCTAATGGCTAGGCTGTTGATGTGGCGTCAATCGTGTAAGAAGTCAAAAGGATAACATGGGAGTCAAAGAAACAAGGAGATGAAGAGTTGTTATAGAACACCAAGGGTTGCCATGAAACTTGAAGAGTCTTGTGTCTTTGTGTATCATTATTGTAGATGTAATAATGAGAGTTACTTGGGTTGCCATGAGTCTTGTATATAAGGAGGGATGCTGGCTCATTTGTAACTAGGAATGTGATAGGCAAGTGTAGAAACACTCCTCACCCTGCTCCTTAGAGAATCTCCCCTTCTAATAAGAGAATAAGTTTGAGCTTGTGTGACCGTGGTTGTGTTCTTGAATGTTCTTGAGTTTGTTCTTGAGAGTGTTATTGAGCAATCTGAAGTTTCATGCGTTTGCATGTGTTTGTGTTGGAGCACTGGTACATGAGCAAGCATTAGTATAAGAAGAGTTGGAGCATGCCTGTGACCATTATGCTCATGAAAGTTGGTTAGGTATGGATATCTAATGCTACATAGGTCAAAATCAATAGCATGATTTTGACCTTCTGACACTAGCGGACATGGTCCTTTTTTACCTATCATATGAGGCATCAACTGATTCCTTACAAATCTTTGGAGGTCTAAACAATGATCTATGACCTTTATTAAGGGAAGCTTGATGATGACTTCCTTGGCGATCATTTCCCTTTGAGCTTGATCTAATTTTTTGAGGTTTTGAGTTTTTTCCCATTTTTTGGTCTTTTTTGGGTTTTCAAATTTTTTGGTATGTTTGGGAGGTGGATGGGTAGTGGTGGTATTTGCAATCACGAATGTACTAGAGAGTGTAGGGTTAGTAGAAGAGGAAGTTAGACTTTCTAAATCATGTAGTTTTCCTAGTGCACTCTATGTTTCCCGTACAAGATCTCAAAATTTATTCTCCTCATCAATCAACCCTTAGTTAATAGAAGAAGATATAACCATCTTAGTGACTTTTCTAATCCCATCATCGATTGCATCATCTCTCCTAGCAAGCCCCGAAATTTTGTCCATAATAGTGTGTTGTAATACAAGTATCCCTAGATGCTACACATGTGAGCCCTAGGTGAACCATTTCTACAATAAATGTTATTGTAATAAAGTATCAAAAAAGTTATTGATTTTCGCTCCCTTTATGATATTATAATTTATCTATTTGCATGCACTTTATAATGGGTCCCTTGGTAGAAACAAGCTTTTGTACCTTGGCCATCTTGGTATCATACATATGTTTATCTAACGTTTGGATCACAGAGATAGGTACTTCATTGAATATCTAAAGAGTTAGGCTGAGGACTCAACCGTACCATCAAATGGCTATCGAAAAAAGATCTCCAACCTGAAAAGGAGATGAAAATCCTTACTCTAAAGGTTGACTTCCAACCAACCTATTGATGTATGCCTATTCATATGCCTATTCTAAAATACCTATAGTATTAGTTGTACATGTCTCCGGCCATTGACATTCTTGAACAATATTCTTAGTATATAAAATATTTCCTCTAGTATGGATGTTACATGCAAGTAGGGGGCATTGTCACCTTCGATAGCTTGGTGATGTATGAAATCTCCATTAGGGGAGGAGGAAGATTGTAATTGGTGATGATAAATTCCCCTAATGGTTTTATTTTTTTCTTATTGGTATGGGTACTAATAACCTGCTCGATGGTTGTGATGGCTAGAGTTTCCCCTAGGGTCACATCATGAGTGGTCGATCTCCTTAGAGAGGTCTGATTGGGTGAGGTAGAGGGGTAGGAATCATCCACCCCTCGATGGCCACTTCCGTTTATGTTTTTGTGGGCTGTCTCAGGGTGAGGCATTTCCTCGAAAGGCAGAGGGTAAGACTTATCTAACCCTCGAAAGGCACTTCCGTTCATGGTTTTGTGGGCTGTCTCAGCGTGGGGAATTTCCTCAAAAGGCAACCATATTTGATGTGTATCCTTAACTGGTAAATCACTGGTTCAAGTCTCACAATTGATAGTCGCCTTAACAAATACTAAAAATGGCTTGCCGAGAATGATGGGAGACTCGACAAACTCACCTTGGTTCCTACATCAAGGGCTATGAAGTCTACGATAATTGGTGTAGCTTGAAAAGTTATGACGAATAAAATACCACCCTTTGACCTTTTTATGAAGTGATCAGCTACTTAAATGATCACTTTTGACATTTTGATGGGTACAAGTTTGAGCTAGTCAAACATGGAGGTCGAGAGAATGTTTATCGATAAGTCATCATCGATATGGACATGGGTGAAAGTGATGCCTTTGAGTTCAGACTCTACTCCAGACCACTGCTTCACTCTTTGGCTCTTGGTTTTTTATCCCATCACCAAAGAGTTAATTGTCACACCCCCAAATTTCATGATCGATAATGTACATGTATACATGGTTGCAGATGCATGACATGAGTGATGGAGTCAACTTCAGGAGTAGTCACTAATGAGGGGTTATCTCGAGGTTATTCACAAGAATCTTGGAGGCTCAACATTCCATGATAATGGAGAAGCATCATAAGACACTAGCATGGAGGCAGAGTGTCGAGGAACATGTAGTAGTATGAGCATCGAGAGTACAAGCAGTAGTGCTAGACGAAGTGAAGCAGCAGAGGTTGAGGAGAAATAAGATGTGGCCACACAGACGTACGCATGACTGCACACTTTATCGGTAGTGGTTTGTGGCGGTCCAAGGAGGCATGGAGCGTTGTTGGTGGTCTATACGAGCGTGGGCAAGAACACTTGGTAGTACACGTACGAGAGTAGTCCAAATGTCACAATAGCAATGTTATGGGGGACTTCGACTTATCATGCAGAGCATTAAGGATGAATTTACTACACGAGGGTTTGAAAGATGCGGGTTCCCTTTGGCACACAACCAAGCATTTGGTGACACTTGGTGAGTTATGGAAACGCTGCATCAGCATGCATTGGAGCGAGTGCGCTTGATGAATCTCAGATTCATCACTCTAAATCTCATTAATTAAGCTCAAATCCCTCAAAATCATCAGCATTTCTGTATTTATTCTGCATAATTAGCATTTATGCATGTTTTTCATAAGAATTGCATTTTAGCACTAATTTATAAACAAAATAAGAGGCCAAAAATCCGAGCCAAATTTAACATGTAAATAGCCTAACTTCCTCGATTTTTAACTCATTCATGCTAACTCCAAATGACCCAAAACCACCTCTAATGTGTACATATCACTAACAAGAATAAATAAAAAATACAAAAAAATCACTAACCCAAGTAAGTGGACCAAAAACCCAAACCCTAGTTTCAGGATTTCCAGACTAAAAACCTCATATCTTCCTCATCTAATGTCTATTTTGATCCTACTCACTTTTGAACTAATATACATTCAATTACCTTGAAAACAAGACCAAGTTCAAGTGAATCGGAGCTCATATGTGAACGTTGAGTTTTGGGCCTCTTTTGTACATTTTGTATTTTAGCTGATTTTAACCTAGTATTTTATGTACATATTTAACCTATTTTAGATTATTTCTTTTTCATATGTCTTCTTTGATAAATTTTTTATTAAAATATGCAAAAATCCAAATCCAAATTGAGCTTAAAATCAAAGAAACAAATTGGGTCCGACTCTTCACTAACCGACTGTACAAAATCGATCTCTTTCATATTTTATTTTATTTCTTCTTTTTGTTAATTAATAAAAATCCAAAACAATTGAATTAATATGTAAATAATTATCTTTTATTTTATCATATTTTTTCGTATTTTTATTTGGTTTAAAAATGACAAAAAAATAGAAAATCCAAAAATCAAGGTATTCTATGTACGTGGGATATCCCAAAAATTTACTTTATGCATTTGATCGATTTTGCTTTTGATATCTTCATAAAAGTTGTAGATCTCATCGAGAAGAGCAATTTTTGTGAAGGAACTTTTTCGATCCGAGGCCATTTGCTATTTATTTTAGATTTTACAAAGTATTTAATTTTAGATTTTTGTGGTGCTGACATGTGGCCGCTCTTGGAGCCGCCACGTGTCAGCTTGTTTGTCATTTTTAATTCGTTTTAAAAAATATATAAAAAGTAATAAAAAATAAAAAGCGGCCGCACATGCGGAGCACGTGCCCTCAGGCACATACCATGCACGTGCTGCCCCATCTCACTCCCCAGGCCACCACATGGCACCCATCTGGCCGCCCGATCATGGCCGATCGGACGGCTAGGGGTCATCGTCCTCCCAGGCCTCCTTTCCATCAGAATCTCTGCCGCCCGCGATCTTCGCACCTCCCGCGATATCACCGGTACCGCTGCCTTCCATTAATGGCCGTGACGCCTGATCAGATCTCCATCGAATCTCTCCGACCCTCCGCGAATCTCGACTGATGCCATCTCGATCATCAACTCGATCCTCGCCTACAGTCACTGTTCCCAAATCCCAAATCCCAAACCTTCCATCGTCAGCCCCCTTCCTCCCCCCGTCGACGCCTCTATTTAAGAACGCCTCCCTCCACCTTGATTGGGTATCCGCTGATTCATCCAGGCAAGGCCCAGTGGTGACAGCACTAAGGCCTTGCCGTCGATGAGATCCCCCTTGGCCCAATTTGTAGACGCGGCGCCTCCTCGCCATCGCTGCTTCAGCTCCAATCCTCCTTGGCCGTCGAGCCAACGACATTCACTTCTGATGATCACTTGCAACAACCCTACGACTTTATCTTCTTCAACAAATGACTACTCTTCAACTCCAACGTTCATCATCCCCCTCCTCCACGTAATGATGCTTCACCGCCAACTGGACCCCGCATACACCGCCTGAAGGAGGTCCTCCACCTAAGTTCCAGCCTTTGCTGCACTCACCAGTCACTCCGCAGTTGCATCTTCATCGACTCAGTTCCTCCTCCACGATCGCATCAACTGCACCGCGCCTCGCATCGGCCGGTGCCCTACAGGCAGCTCCAGGACTCCGCCTCTCCACTTCGCCACCGCCAGGGAAGGACCAGAGGCCCCACTACGTGTCACCACCATAGAAGACCACCCCAGCACGTCAGCCCACATGCCTTTGGTGGAATAATTGCACAAGAGACCCCAGGACGCCCAGCTAATTACGCATCAGCCCTTCACTCAGGGGTCACGTGCATCGCACGTGACCTCCTAGGTAAAATGGCATCAGCACCCCCGGAGGTCCCTTTATTCGCCATCCAGTCCAAGGACCAGAGGGCACGTGCTGCGCACGTGCCCCTCTTGGAATTTTGCAAGAAACCCCCTAGAGTATCGGTAATTACAGAAAATCCCCCCTCTGCATTTCAACTTTTTTATAATTATTTAAATATTGCAGAGAACCCCTTGTATTCCCCCTCTATTTTGGACCTCTTAATTGCATAATTTTATTTATCAAAAATTTGCATTTCGTTCCTCATTTAATTCTCTACATTTTGACATATTGTGGACATTTTTGTGATCATTGGTTAATTAACTATTAATTATTTTGTGAAGGCATACTTTGACCATTTTGTGCTCTTAAATGTGTTATACTTAACCATTGCTCTAAAATCTCCCGAAAAATCATAGATTGTAGAATTAATTGTGATGAACATTGTGCCCAAAAAGAATTGTATTTGCATGCATAGGTTGCCTTGTAAAAATCTGTTTGCTTATTTCAATGTTTAATTTTTAATAGGTATTAAATCTGTATTTTTGAGGCTTAGGATTTTTCTGAGGTCCATTACCTAGTGATATATCTCAGATAGTTTTATTCCTTAAAAATAATTAGATTTATTATTTATTATAATTAAATATTGAAATTCACTTTGATTGCATTTAAAAATTCATAAAAAACTCTTATTACATCCAAAAGATCTTAAAAAATTACAGTGCATTAATTTCATCGTAATTTACATCTTGGCTAAGTTTCATATTTTCAGACATTATTTGATTGACTTTTACATTTTAGTCCTTAAAATAGGCGAAAAGTGCATTTTGCATCTTTAACTACATTGCAAAAAAAGACCGCCTCGAAAACCGTGCACGAATTTTGATAGACATAATTCTATGTTGTTCCTTTACCTCATTGTGTTCGACCTTGGATCTTTCCTAAGTAAAATAAACATAAAACCACGTGTTTAAAATTTGAATAAATCATTGTGGTTATTTTCTTGACCGATTCAGATTGTTGCCTACAACCAAAATCATTATTTTTACGCATGATCAAATACTCATTTACATCATTTAACAAGTGCAATTCAGGACCCGTCAGTGCTAATGACATGGTTGATGTGGTGTCAACCATGCGAGAAATGAAGTACAACAAGGGAGTCAAAGAGACAAGAGGATGAATGGTTGCTATGGAAAGCGAAGGATTGCCATGGAACTTAAAAAGTCTTGTGTCTTTATATATCATTATTACAGATGTAATAATGAGAGTTCTTTGGGTTACCTTGAATCTTATATATAAGGAGGGGTGAAGGCTGTAAACAGGAATGTGAGAAGCAATTGTAGAACAACACCTCACCCCACTCTAGAGAGAGTCCCCCCTTCTAATAAAAGAAGAGCTTTGGCCCCGTGCTTGTGTCATCGTGTGGTTGTATTATTGAGTGTGTTCTTGATAGTGTTCTTCAAAGATCTGAAGTGTCATGCTTGTGATTGTGTTGGTGTGTCGGTACATGAGCAAGTAGGAGTACGAGAAGAATTGGAGCGTGTTTGCGACCCTTCTACTCAGGAAGGATGGTTAGCTACGGGTAGCTAACACCATATAGATTTAAATCGGTAGGGGGATTTTAACCCTCTCACAAGTGGTAACATACAGAGTTTAATGCATACCATTCAGTTGGCATGAAGTAGTATTAGAACTAGAGATGTTACCATTCATTAAGGGCAAAAGGATATTAGATCTTAATTAGTGCCAAGAGAGCGTGCAAAATTAAGAACGGTTGTTGGTGCACTCAATCGCGGGACTAAAGGAAAATTGTTGGTGCAAGTTCGTCTTCAACCATTAGTTTAAAGATAGTGAGTGATACTGAAAGTGTTGCATCATTGGAGCAGGACATGACAATGATTGAGTCCACCATTGGGATCCATCACCACCGCATCGTAGGCCTGGAGGAATGTCCTTCAGAGGGATAAGATATTGGGGATGGGGCCCAACAATCTTCAAAGTAGATCAAGTCCTTGGAGGACAAGATGGCAGTGTTCATCATAATGTGGAGGATATTGGAGATGAGATCTCTCTCATCAAGAAGGTGCTGGCGAATGGCGGGAGTTCCAAATGCAGTTAGAGTATGAAGGGTTTGGAGAAATTCCTATGGGACATGGAAGTTTACTTTGAGGTGACCAAGATGAATGAGGCCAAAAAGGTGGCTTGGCATCGATATATAGGTCGAGCGACACTAAGTTATGGTGGAGTAGTCCAAAAGATGAGGCAAGACCGTTGATCTCTAGGTGGGAGGATCTAGTGATAGAACTGAAGGTGAAATTCCTACGGAAGAATACTGCGTGGGTTACACATGAATCTCTCCAAGGCCTGAAGCATACATACACCATTCTTGAGTAAATGAAGTACTTTACGTATTTGTTGCTGAACATCAAGAACATGCCAAAGCAAGACAAGTTGTTTAACTTCATAGTTGGGTTGCAAAGATGGGCGCAAGGTAGGAAGTGAAGGACCGTGATTCAACGATCATGGTGGCAGATGTGTTGGTCAACTATGGTGCCCAACATAAACACACTGATGAGGAGATGGAGTTCACCAAGAAGCTGAAGACACTGTCGAAGGAAAAGGGAAAAAGGCATTACTCAAGATCCACTAACGGATGCAAGGGAGTACTTCAAGAAGTAGGAGCAATTCAAGAGATGATTCATATGTGACAGACCGTATAGGGCACATGACTTCCCAAAGAAGGAGAAACTCAACTCTATTCGTATGGAGGAAGAAGAGGAAAAAGAACAAGGTGAGGTGCATTTGGGAGAAATTAGTGCCATGCATAACATATGCCTTATGACATTTTGACGGGGAGCTTTCAACTCGGTGGAGGGAGGGACCTCTACCTTGAACAATTTTGGAGGCAACAATGCTTGATCGAGAATGCACATGAATATGAAGGTTCATGATGAGCACCAATGTGCACGATGGATATGCACATTAGAAGCTGCAGATAGGAGAACATCCATGCATGAGAAGCTGGTGCAGACTTATGGAGGGCAATGGAACATTGACAAGGTGACGAACGTTCATGGGGGTGGAGTGGTGTCAAACCATCTTAGCAATGATCTTGCACAGAGATACTGAAGATGCTTGGAAGGTAGAAGGCGCTAGTCTCCCAAGGTATGGGGACACCCATGCAGAGGGGTGGAGACCGACAATGAGCGAATGTGGAGGTGAGTACTCTACAAGTGAAGTTGGAGCTACCACACACCAATGATGGAGATTTCGGATCCTCTCATGGAAACGGGAGGGCACCGAGTATGGAACTTGATGAGGAAGCTCTCACTTCTTAAGATGAAGGCCAAGTCATGGAAAGACATGGTGTTTTTTGGGAAGACCATGTGCAAGAAGGTAAGTGGTGCATGATTCACATTGAGATGCATAAAGAGGTGTACAACAAATGGAGGTTTATGACATGAAGCTTGCAGAAAAAAATGATGCTAGATGCAGAAAATTAATTCTTCGGGTGGGAGAGGCTTGTCACACCCCAAATTCCATAATCAATAATGTATGTGCAAACATGGTAACTGATGCGCAAACATGAGCGATGGAGTCGACTTTAGGAGGAGTCTGCAGTAAGTGGTTAGCTCGGAGGTTATCCACGGGAGTCTTGAGGCTGAATTGCACGTGACAATGGAGAAGCGTCACAGGACACTAGTGCAAAGGTAGAGTGTCGAGGAGCTTGTAGATGTGCGAGCATAGCAAGTATATCAACAGTGCAAGACATGATAGTGGATGTATACAACGATACATATGCGAGTCGTGCAAGGTGATATTAATTGAAGCAGCAAGCGTTGAGGAGCAACAAGATGTAATTACACAAGTGTACGCATGAAAGTGCATGGTATCAGTAGAAGTACATAACATTCCAACATGGAGCATTGTAGGAGCTGAGTACGAGCATGGGCAAGCATGCTCGGTAGTACACATACAAGAGTGGTCCAGAGTCCACAATAACACAGTTTTGTGGGGCTTCCTCTTACCATGCAGATCACTAGGGATGAGTTTACAACACGAGGGTGTGGAAGCCACGTGTTCCTTTTAGCACAAGACCGAGTGTTCAATGACACTTGGTCAATTATGACAAAGCTACATCATTAAGGTGTTGGAGTGAGAGTGTGCTAATGGCTAGGCTGTTGATGTGGCGTCAACCTTGTGAGAAGTCAAAAGGACAACATGGGAGTCAAAGAAACAAGGAGATGAAGAGTTGTTATTGAACACCAAGGGTTGCCATGGAACTTGAAGAGTCTTTTGTCTTTGTGTATCATTATTGTAGATGTAATAATGAGAGTTACTTGGGTTGCCATGAGTCTTGTATATAAGGAGGGGTGCTGGCTCATTTGTAACTAGGAAAGTGATAGGCAAGTGTAGAAACACTCCTCACTCTGCTCCTGAGAGAGTCTCCCCTTCTAATAAGAGAGTAACTTTGTGCTTGTGCTTGTGTGACCGTGGTTGTGTTCTTGAGTGTTCGTGAGTGTGTTCTTAAGAGTGTTATTGAGCAATCCGAAGTTTCATGCTTGTGCATGTGTTTGTGTTGGAGCACTGGTACATGAGCAAGCATTAGTATAAGAAGAGTTGGAGCATGCCTGCGACCATTTTGCTCATGAAAGTTGGTTAGGTACGGATAGCTATATAGGTCAGATTCAGTAGCGTGATTTTGACCCTCTAACACTAGCGACCATGGTCCTTGTTTTACCTATCTTATGAGGCATCAACTGATTCCTTACAAATCTTTAGAGGTCGAAACAATGATCTATGACCTTTATTAAGGGAAGTTTGATGATGACTTCCTTAGCGATCATTTCCCGTTGAGTTTGATCAAATTTTTTGAGGTTTATTTTTTTTCATTTTTTGGTCTTTTGGGTTTTCAAATTTTTTGGTATGTTTGGGAGGTGGATGGGTAGTAATGGTATTTGCAATCATGAATGGACTTGAGAGTGTAGGGTTAGTAGAAGAGGAAGTTGGGCGTTCTAACTCATGTAGTTTTCCTAGTGCACTCTTTGTTTCCCACTCAAGATCTCGAAATTTATTCACCTCATCAATCAGCCCTTAGTTAATGGAAAAAGATATAACCATCTTAGTGACTTTCCTAATCCCATCATTGATTGAATCATCTCTCCTAGGAAGCCCTGAAATTTTGTCCTTAATATTGTGATGTAATACAAGTATCTCTAGATGCTACACATGTGAGCCCTAGGTGAACCATTTCTACAATAAATGCTATTGTAATAAAGTATCAAAAAAGTTATTGATTTTCGCTCCCTGTATGATATTATAATTTATCTATTTGCATGCACTTATTAATGGGTCCCTTGGTAGAAACAAGCTTGTGTACCTTGGCCATCTTGGTATCATACAATTGTTTATCTAATGTTTGGATCACAGAGATTGGTACTTCATTAAATATCTAAAGAGTTAGGCTGAGGACTCAACCGTACCATCAAATGGCTATCGGAAAAGGATCTCCAACCTGAAAAGGAGATGACAATCCTTTCTCTAAAGGTTGACTTCTGATCAACTATTGATGTAGGTCCTCTACATAAGAATAGAGATTCAGAGGTGCCAAATGAGCTAAGTCTAGGTGTTGACTTGGTGAGATGGAAATAACTAAGACCTATGTCGTATACTATCACATATTGCAACACATCCTCTGCCCAGAGACAGATGTGTTACTATATGTTTGAGTATGTACAGATGGCAAACCACTAGGTTGATGACCTAGTCAAAGTCTATACATCGACGTGCCTTGGTGTGCATATAAGGGATATGAGTAATATGATCTCTTGAAGGGATCTTATAGGTTTACTATTGAATCGAAAGACATGACACCACTCATGAGATATTGGGACAAAATCGAACTCCATCGACAACGATCTTTCTTTGGAAGCATGACTCGATTTGAAGATATGATATATGCTTTTGGAAAGCATATTCAAACAGTTATCAAATGATAAACTTAATGAGACAACCCTAAAGAAGACAGTTCAAATGGGATTTGATCTTTGGGTTTAATTATGATCTTCTGATATGCATGATGTACGAGTATTAGGAAAACTGGAGGGTGATATGATCTTAATCAATTATGTATCATGACGCTTCCATTCCCAAGGAGTGATGAAACATTTTTGGATTTAGTGAATCCACTCAATAGATTAATCATGCAATCTTAATCCTAAGTCTCAACATTGATCTGAATTGGATTTGGATGTAATGAGATTGGGTATACTATCTGATATGATCAGACATAACTTAGAGGTCTTCAAGATCTAAAAGTGAAACTAGATCTCATTATTTAAGTCATAATATATTGATTATTGGTTAAAGAACCTGGGGGTAGTTGTAACTATCTATACTCACTTCAAGGACCTATTGTTGAAGAAGTTTTACCCTTTTAGTAGAACTAACCAGATGCCCACTCACATCGCGAGTTTCTCTAGTTGTCGAATGAACCATTTTGTGATATGTGGGAGAGATTCAAAGGCCTGCTATAGAAGTGTCCTTATCATGGTTTGGAGACCACCATTCCGGTTCAATCACTTTATAGCGATCTCAAATATGATGTGCATGGTCTAGTGAGCATTGCTTATGGAGGCAGTTATACTTCACGAGGTGCATATACCATCTAGAAGGTATTTGATCAGATGACCTGGATGTGCCATTCACAGACTGCTAGCAGGGCCTATTCTATTCCCCTCTTGCACTCCTATCCAATGAGAAGGGGAAGAAGGCTGTCGTTAATCTCGCAGAGGACCTTATTCCCAGCATGGGAATTATAGTTGATAAGTTGACTTGGTTGAGAGGATCGACAAGAGGATGACTAAATTAGAGTTTATCCGAGCTTTTGAAGTAGATAGAGAACTTGTCTAAGAGGGTATATCGGATAAAGATATCTATCGTGTCTGCATCTTCTGCTCATATATATTACTTAAATCATGTACAGGAGCAACTGATGTCAGGACCACCCCGGCCATGGGTAGAGGACCACTCATTTATGTAACCTAGCTAACAACAACCGTTAATGGAGATAGACTTGGAGGAGCTTCCTCAAATGCAGGAGGTGAACAATGTGTGGTATTCACATGCCCCTTCCTGGTATGTAGGTATGGGGGGTCGTCCATCTTACCAGCATCCCTACACATTCTACAACACTGCTTTCACCATTGCACCCCTTCTGACATAGTCGAGCCCTAGAGCCTATCATTCCCAGCAGTAGAGGAAGCAATAACAATACATCTGTTAGCTGACGTACCAGTCGGGCTATTAGAGACCACCCTTTCAGCATCACCTACTACAACAACAATATCAATGTCATCAGGACCAATCTTCACGTTAACCTTCGTCTTTACAACATCAATCATCTCCGTCAGGATCTACAGATTTTCAAAAATAGATTCTTGATGAGCTCCGTTCCTATAGGAACGAGATTACATGATATATGAGTTGACATCAATCGCTTATCCCATTGGCATGATGAGCATTCTGCACCATCAAATTCCATTCCCGCTCAGGTTCAAGATAACCCCGACAACTTGAACAAGACACATAAACGACAATAGTATAGTCAGGTATACTACTTAGATTCACTTAGATCTGAGCATGACATTCTTCTATTTGATTGTGTTAATTATATGTGACTCAAGAGAGGAAGGACCATGGTCGTACCTAATTGGGAAAGGAACATGGAGAGAAACATTTATGAGGCTTACATGAGGAGACTTCAGAGGACGAGGAGGACATGCATCAGACACAACATCCCCTTTAGATAGCGAGGAGATCAACTCAGGTAGAGAGATGATGAGGAGTAGGACAACACATCGTGATGGAGATGTAGATTCAGAATCTACAAAGGATTTTGCACCTTCGGTTGAGGATGTACTAGAAGTATACATTCCCTGGCATGTAGTAGACAACCGTATTTTTGATTCCAAGTTAAATGTAAAATATTCATGTATGAAGAACCCTATTTCTATTAATAAAAAAGTACATTTCAATTTATGATCCATAGTATTTGTCTTCTTCTTATGTTGCTTCAAACCCTCTTCTCTGTGCTCAAATGGCTGAAAAGTGCATCGTTAAGAAAATTCAGAAAGATGATCCATAAATGACATGATTTTGTAAAGATAACACTATGGTTAAGGTGCCATTTTATGAGTATGTGGCTTGCCATCCCCCATTTCAGAAATATCTTAAGGTGAGATGCACACCAACTAGGGTTAGCATGAAGAAAGCAAACAACTATGTGAAGACACATGTATTATCAGTGGCCACAACTTATTGCCTCAAGAACCAATAATTACCGAGAAATAAGAGAAATATGGATGCACATTATGTGATGAGTCATATCAATGACATGGTAGTTGCACACACTCTCCTAGATAATAGTTCTTTGATCAACCTATTACCCTTAGTGTTACACGAGAAACTAGATTTAGACCACTATGCAAATCACGAGAATTATTCCAGTTTGCAGACAAGTCAATGAAGAAGGCTAAGGGTGAAGTAAAGAACATTATCATTTTGATTGAGAGATAATATTACAAGGTGGACTTTATTATCTTTAAAATGGAAATCCCCAATCATTGGAGATACTCACAGATTATTCTTGGACGACCTTTTCTTAGGAATGCTAGTGTGCCATTTGATTAACAGATGATGAATCCACGATTCATCATCTCAATATATTGATCTTAGCAAAATCCCTGAGTAAAATCTCAAATAAATGTTCATAAAATCAATAAATTAACAAAAAAACTCTTGTAAAAAAATACACTAATTACTATATATTATATTATACAAAATAATTAATAAAAAAAGCTGTAACATAAAGGAGTTTTTCACCTGTAAATAGCCCAAATCTTCATGTATTTTTAATAATTTCATTTCAACTCCTTTTCAGTTAATTATTTTCTATCTTATTTATAAAAATGTATAGGAAAATACAAAAATATAAAATAAATCTCACCTCAGATAAATACTCCTAGATCCCAAAGAGAAAAACCCATAAAGTCCAACTTCCCAGCCATATTCTCGCTCTGTATGAACTCTAAATTCACCAAACTCACTTTTAAATTCAAGCTAGAAAATTATCTAATCAATGAAA
This sequence comes from Ottelia alismoides, assembly GCA_037367405.1. Lineage (NCBI taxonomy): Eukaryota > Viridiplantae > Streptophyta > Magnoliopsida > Alismatales > Hydrocharitaceae > Ottelia > Ottelia alismoides. Next base: position 557,629 of record JAZKJV010008253.1, on the reverse strand, counting down.
GTGGTTTCATTAAAATCGGAGCTTGTTTGCAAAATTTGAGTTTTGAGATCTTGGTGTACATTGTATATAATGTACATATTTTTCTTTTCTCATTTTTATTGTTTTTCTTATTTAAAAAATCCCAAAAAATCATTTTTGTGTTTTATTTTATTTCAAGTATTTTATATTATTTTTATGTTGTAAATACTTTTTATTAAAAATACAAAAAATGAAATCAGAAAAGTAGAAAAATGTTGTACATATTGTTTGTTTGCTACTTTTTTATTTTGTGATATGTTTGTGCAAATCTTCCATTTCTTTTCTTTTTATTTTCTCTTTTTTTAGTTGTCAACTTTTTCTCTTTTATTTTATTTTCTTTTATTTATTTTTCTCTTTTCTCTACAATGACTTTCTTTTTCCAATAACCTCCCATTCCACTCCATTTCCTCCACCATTTTCTTTAACATCCCATTAAACTCCACCATTCCACCATGTTTCTAACTTCCATTTTTTCTCTTTATATTCTTCTCTTAATCCTCATTTTTCGCCATTTTCCATTCTTAGAGAAAAAGGAGAGAGATAGGAGTGTTTTGTCGATGACAACGACTGAGCATCATCCTTAAGAAACGACCTCCTTCAGGAGAGATCCGCGGCAACCATCATTGTCGTGTGACGAGCTTTCCATCAAGCTCGCGTAGCTTCAACGATTTTTTTGCCAATCAGATTGAGGCCACAAAAGGAGTCCAGCATAGCTACTCTGCAAATCAGGCGAACCTCAGGTAAGTATTCCATCTCATTTACCTTGTTATTTTATTTTATTTAACATTTTTTTCTTTGTTTTTTATATTACACCACCACATCATCTTCCCCACCATTTACCACCTTCATCATACCACCACCACCGTCACCACCAAATCATCTCTTTTTATTTTGATTTCCTGATATTAAAAAAATAAAAAATAATTTAAAAATCACAACACATCAAAAAAATAAAAAATAAGAAAACAATTACAGTGTTGGTAGCCGCCGCCCGCCCCACCCAACCGCCGCCCTCCCACTCCCTATTTGCCCGCTGTGCTCCTCCACGGCCAACAGAGCACCATCGCCCTCTCCCTACACCGTTACGCCCCCGCGTGTGGCTCCTCTGTGCGAAGGTCCTCCACCGCGCACTGCTCGCGCAAGCCACGCCGCCACCCAATGCCTCTCCCTCCGCTCGCTCCAGGTCGCTCCGCCTCCCCATGCACCTCTAGTTCGCCCAACCACCGCCTCCCACGTACACGGCCTCCGCCCCAGCGCCGCCGGCCACCGTCGCGCCCCCCTCTATGCCCTAGCCGTTAAAGAAGGTCTCCTCCATTTTGTTTTCATTTTTTATTTTGTTTGTTTTATAAAAAGTGCTCATTTTACCTGTTAATTTTTTTAATTACAAAAGTGCTCCTGTGCACAGTTTGCATTACCATTTTCAATTTTTGGTATTGCACGGATACCCTTATATTTGCATATTAATTTAGACATCTATTTAGCATCATTTTATTTAATGAAAAATGTTATGATGTTGAAAAACTAATTCTCTATCATTTGGATATTTATTTGTATTTTTGTTAGCTTTAGGTAATTAATTAAAATTTATTTAGTAAAAAATTACATATTTTACCTAATTTATGTTCTTAAATTCATATTTCATTTACAGTTGCTCCAAAAATTATGCAAAAATCCTAAATGATGCGCTTGAATATGATTTAATTACTATCCAAATTTCATTTAAAGTGGAGTTGTTATGTGCCTTAAATAAATTATGGAGTGATTTTATTAAATGATTTTTAATTAAATCCACCCAAATTATTTTTGAGTTACATATTAAAATACCTTATTGAGATAATTCTCCCTGGATGAATTGATATTGTGGATTTATTAGTAATTAAATACTTATTGTCACTCTATTTTTCATTAAAAAATTCATAAAAAATTCATATAGTCTCGTAAAAGTCTAAAAAATACTGTAGATTCATTTCAACAGTTTACGTTTCAGTAATTTTTCATAATTTTTGCATTCTGTTTGTGTGAAAAATTGTGTAAAAAGCCATAAAAACTGTGTATTTGTTATTTTTGCATTTTGATTCCTAAAATTTCAAAAACAATATGTTTTACATTTATCACTGGATTAGGGTTCTAGGAAAAATATAATTTGGCTAAATTGGATTAATTTCATATTAAAATTAATTTTTTAAATTGTGTGTTTCTTATTAACTTAATTCACCCACATTTTGCATTCACATTCATATTGCATAAAAATCACAAAAAAAATCCCCATTGGAAACCTAAATCTAATTATTCTGATTTAACCCAAAGTTGTTACTTTTCCTCTTTGTGTTCAACCCCGGACTTGCCCGAGATATAAATTAAAGTCGAGTCCTCTTCACAGAGACATTCGATTCGGTTGTGCATGACTCGCTAAGTACCCGTATTACATCGAATACAAATTATGTCACATATTTAGTGATCAATTAGATGGCACTGTTGCCGGTAAGACAAACGGCTTAGGGTTTTAATTAGAAAAATTGATTTAGGTTTTCTCTCACTCGTGTAGTCTGACCCCTGAGTCACCTTGTAATTAATCTATTTTTTAATTTTTTTCTCTCAATTATTTTTCTGCTCATTTTTGTATATATTTTGTTGTTTATCTCTCTAATATAAATTTTATTTTCTTTACGAGGGCTCGGTGGACTTGAAGTGCATCAGAGGTCGATGAATGCGATGCGAGCCGACTGCTAAAGAGAACGAAAATTTTAATTTATTTCGTGAGCATTTTCATTTTTTGTAAATTTTTATAACTATTATGTTGTAATAATTTTGGTAATTTGCTCTTTACAATGGCTCTTGTTTGAGAGCTCGTGCTTATATCCGGGCTGGACATTTGACCCATTCGTGGTCGTGTGGTTTGATTAACGTAGAATAGGACTTGCACTTGTGGCTCTTAGAGCATTTTTACTAGAATATTTTTATTGCATGTGCTCGTAATCTTTAGGACCACACATCACATTTAACGAGATTAACTTGGACCGCAAATCTATTAATCCAAATTAAAGTATTTATCACTTGTTAATAGAGCACGAGGATCACTGTAAGTCTTCTGAACTGGGCATGCATCATTGATTTTATATTTGCATCATTTTTTCTCGAGTCCCTTCCCCTTGGTTTTGAAACTTAGGTTAAAAGGAAATAGGTACTGATCTTTAAGCGTGCCTTTTTTGGTGGATTAATCAAGTGATAACCGAACTTAATGGCATGACTACTAGTCAGAGTTGACCAAAAAGAATTGATTAAAATTAACACTTGTTTTTGGGAGAGCAAAACCCTCATTATGCTTGTGCTATCGTGACAGTTGAGAGGTGAGGACGTATCCTTGGATAGTGCCCAAAACCTACTTATAAGCTTTACGTAATTAGACGTATATCTTGATTTATCACTAATTAAAATTGAAAAGATAAATGGTCGGACTATTGCGACCATCACTTAGTTGAGTAGGTGAACTCAAGGTTTGCTCTTGTATTTGTCTATTTGTGTGTTATTTGGTGCACTTGCACACTTTCTTCCCTGATCTGCTTCATTTTCCCATCTCTCTTCCAAGATGTCAAAATATTGGTCATCATAATCCAGGTCACTCTTCCTCAACCATATTCCGATCATCTCCACCCTCTTATTCCTCCTCTTACCCATACACAGACCGCGAAGTCAGAACTCCGACCGACTTCCCCATTTCTTCATACTTCTCACCTACCCCACATTCTTACACCCTTGACCCACATCCACCCTGGATTGACTCACCATATCCTCGTATACTTGTTGGAATCAAGGAACAAATCGAAGAGCAAGCCACTAATGAGATGAAGGATTGACAGAATCAATTGCCCCTAAAGACCTCATTCTCACCTCGAGTTGGGACCAGACAACAATTGACCTATACACATCCCGAATTATCCTTAGGGTACAAGACGATCGATCTAACTGACCGAATGGAGAGGTATGCACTTTATGATCTTCCTGACTTGATCAACCTTAGTGATCAAGCCCACATTGACTAGCCTTCATATCATCCATTCAGAGAGCCAAGACATATAGGGAATTGGATTCATACGACCAATTTACAGACCTCCTGTCTACTGAATCCACCTTATGAGGCTCTGACCAACATCTGCCATACAGATGGGCCATACTCAACCCAACATTACACGCTCGAGTCAAGGTGTGTTGAGTATATGATCCTGTGTTCTCAGCAGTATCTTCAAACTGAGCAGACTTCTCTCATGATGTGTCATGATAACTTATTGGAGGATGATATTTCTAGACCAATCAAGAGTCCATGTATGAAAGTGGATCATGGATTTCACAGATTGAATTTTGAAAATCTAGAAGACACCGGATTGACCACATGTCATGTACAGCTGGAGTCCCTTCTACCTCCCTCTTCTACTAACCACTTTCCCTCCAAACTTGAGTTTGTAGATTTTCCTATTCTTCCTTCACCTATCAAAAATATAAAAAATTGAAAAACCTGAAAACACCATAAAAATTGAAAATGGAAAAGAACTAAAAAAATAGATCATGCACTTAGGGAAGCACTTGATGGAAAGTTGATTTTCGAGCTTCCCTTAATAATGTCCATTGAACACTTTCCTGATCTTAAAAGATTTGTGAGAAGTAAATTGATGCCTAGAAGGTCGAGCAATAAGAGGACAAGGACTAAGAAGACACATAGTGTCTATGGCCACCTCTTTAGTGATATGGATAAAAATCAATAGCCGCAGAGTGAAGCAGTAGCCTAGGTTTGACTATGAAATCAAAGACACTACCTTCACCCATGCAAGAATCGATGATGACTTACCAATAAATATCCTCCCGACCTCCGTATTTGCGAAGCTCAAACTCAGATCTGCTAAAAAGTCAAGAGAGATCATTCAGTTGGTTGATCGGTCCATTAAACAGTTTAGAGGAATCATGTTAGTCATCATTACTTTCCAAGTTCTCTACTACACGTAGACTTCACGATCATTGACATTGAGCACCGAGGAGAGTTCACCTAGTCTCTGATCATTCTCGAGAAGCAGTTCTTAGCCTTGGCTAAGGCAACTATAGATTCGAGACTTGGGAGATCGATTTCACTGCATCGAGAGCTCTCCGACCTCACCCAATCTTTGAAGACACATAATATTCTAAGGTAACCCATAAAGTCACAGACAGCCATGACCTTCGATAGGCTGTTGAGTCCCGTCTCTTTACAACACCTGAGATACCGACTGTCCAGACAACCATCAGTTCAGAGACTCCCTACACCTCTATATCACCCATTGCTTGCATAACCACCACCATGATAGCTTCTAGAGAGAACTCACAACCATAAGCAGTACCTGAGTCAGACACGATCATTTCTAATTTCCTTGACTATTTTGATGATCCGACACATGAGCCGATAAATTCCAAGCCAATTGAGAACACTATGCGATACCAGAGACATGTGCTGACCCTGCAGGAGTATTACAATGCATATGGTGACTCATTTGATGATGAACTGCTTATCAGCACCTCACACACACTACATCCAAAACCTACACCAAAAGAGACAATTGAGACTGATTGACCAATCTCGATAAATCGGTTGCTCTATCCTCTAGTCGGTGATCTGGTAAGAAGAAGAAGAGTATTGATTCCTCGAGGTGTTCCTCCGAAATCCTCAATATGTATCACACTCCTCTTCCTCTTGATGCTTCGGGTTCTAGAAAATCGACTAAGAAAGTTGCCTTCGACATACTAGAGAAGGAATTTTCTGAGGAGTCCTCATCAGGTCCAGATGAGGTGATCTATATGAGTGAGCTTAGTTCAGCTGTTCTTAAGCCATATTTGAGCAAGCAGCCGTGTGTCGATCCCTGTTGTACGTTCCCTACCCCTTATTATTATTCCTCTGAGGGCGATTCTGACAGCGACACATATGTATACTACCCACCCCCTCGCCCCCATAAGAAGGTCCGTCACAAACCTTCTCGATCCTTGTACATTCTCGCTCCTCCTTGTACAGATTTCCTTCTTTTATTTCCCCCTCCCCCATGATTCGCATCACTCTCCCTAGTTCCGTATCATTTTCATTTTGTGGATGTACTTAGGATGACTAGATCCTTAGTATAGGGGTGAGTGACCCGGGTAACTCTGTCTCTTCTTTTTATTTTCTCTTTGTGTATTCTTTCCCACCCTCATCGGTCCCTCAATCTTGTGTTCTCTCTAATACTTAAGCTGATCAGAGCCTAAGTATAGGGGGGCTGATGCCCGTTGTGTATTCTCTATACTCTTATATATTTTTTCCTCTTATATTCTTTTCACCCACTTATGCCTAATACGAGCTATGGCTTTTTGTCACCTAGTGCCATGAGGACATGGCACATGTTAAGTATAGGGGGTTTTGTATATACTACATATATACTTTACCTATAACTCCTACTTTGACTTGTTTGTAATTAAAATAAGAGGTTTTGGGTAAATTGTTGTAAATAAGAGGTATAACAAAAAAAGTTCATAAAAACTTTTTCAAAAAAAAATAAAAAACTCTCCTTTTTCAAAAAAAATTATATATACATTTTTGAAAAAAATAAAAAATTTCAAAAAATTCTCTTTTAAAAAACATTCAAATTTTTTCCCTCTTTCTTTTCAAAACAAAAAAATCTTTTTCAAAACAAAATGAGTGCCCTTTCTTATTTACCTTTCTTTTAAAAAAACCTTTTGAAAAAAAGCAAAAACGTTTTTTAACTTCTTTCGTCTTTTCCTTTCTTTTTAAAAAAAACAAAAAAACCTTTTTCCTTTCTTTTTCAAAAAATATAAAAATAAAAAAAATCAATCAAAAAAATCACAAAAAAAAACTAGTTAATGAGTTGGTTTAGTCCCTGACACGTACACATTCATATAAGACTTGTGAAGTTCAAGAACACTTGGTTTATGAGTTCTTGATATTTTGAGTTAACCAGCCTTAGTCATTAGGGTCTTTGACTTAATTATTCACATTTCCCTAGATTGAAAGATTTGTGTTCTATATTACACGCTTAGCCTCTACCTTAAGAATATGATCAACACCTCACACACACGACTGCAATTGTGATGAGATGAGTTGAAATTTCACTTGAGGAACTGGGATACAGGATTCGTTTTGGATTTGATTTTATGATGCTCGAGGATGGAACAAAATCAATGAAGGCTTCATGAAGCCTGAGTGTCAGCACATTTAGCCAATATAAGAACATGATTCTTGTACTATCTCTTGATACTTACCTATGTGCCAAGTGTGATGAAATCTAAAAAATGTTGATCCGTGTGCGCCAACTCTTGGTAAAAGCAGTGAAGCTAGCCAAAAAAATAAAAAAAAAGAAAGAAAGAAATGTTAAAAGAAAAGTTCTCACCATACAAAGTCAAATATTAAAGAGCTTTCACCAAAGGCAAGAGCTCCCAACTATTTCAAAGTGTCCACTTGGACCACCGCTATTAGGGCCAAGAATCGGGCTAGCAACCAAAAATGGCTCTACATCGTATAGTGATACAAGTTTGGGTGTCGAAGGTATCTTAGATACTCAAAAGAGACACACCCCGATGTACTCACAGGAAAACAAGTGCAGATGACTCCAACTTCTCTTGACAGAGACACTGATCAACAACTAAAAAAATACATGTCTTGAGTTAGTAAGGCACTCGAGAGGATCCTTGCTCCAATGAGAGGTAGAGAAGAAATGACACAATCCTATGGCCTCCATTAACTGGCCTTCCATCTACACTTTTAAGTCAGACAACTAAAGAGATGGTGGATTGGATGCAAGAAATGGTTTATTCCCTAGTGTAGAGATCAGGTTCTTAGGAGAGTCTCTTGGACTGGAACCTTGGGTGACATTGCGACTCTACTCTTGTGACTGCAATCCACACTTAATGTCATATACCTATTATATATGTATACAAAGAGAGTCTGATGATTAGAGAAATTGGATACCTTTTGACTAGAGCTAGGTTCAACTTGGAATTTTGGGATCACTAAAACTAAGAGTTCTTGAATGGATCAAGTCTTGTATTCACATGTATAGTCAAGGTTTAATCCAACTTATCCATTCTTTACTTGCTCGAGGACTAGCAAAGTTTAATTACAGGGGGGTGATGTTTTAATGATGAAGTTTTGTTATCTAGGTAGAGAAGTGGAACTTGAGATGAAACAGATGAAGCGACATCGACTAAATTCAGAGACGAGCACAAACTACTCTTCTTTAGAGGCAGATTACAAAGTGATTAGTATAGTTAGGATATGGAAACAGACCCCAGCAGGATAAAGAGAGACACTCTCATCTCGAGAGGATGGTTTTCACGATGCCGTTTGCGAGGTGTTTCCAGATTTCTTGAGTTATGCATTCCCCCTTTTCCTTTGATGACTCAAAGATCCCTACATATTTATCAGTTCCATCTTCCTTGAAACAATCAAGAAGTATTGATGATGAGTTAGATGCAGCTTTTGGTGAATTACTGTAGTTCTTTGATGATCCAACCTCTTACATAGTAGAGTTGGTGGCAAGCATAACAGAGATAGACCCAACTTAATGTAGCACGAAACCATATTCAGAGATAGTTCAACTCGATTTGATGGATGATACAACTCTGCCAGAGCTAAAGTTGTTGCCTCCTATACTTAAGTGCACTATCTTGTAGGAACTGAAGATAGATTCTTTGTTATCGTTGGTTCTAAGCTTGCCGTAGAACAAGAGTCTAGGCTATTAGATGTCTTAAAGAAGAATCGTAAGGCTATAGGATGGATCGTTTCTGATCTTGTGGGGATTAACCCTGCTCTTTTTTCACACCACATTTATGTTGATGATAATGCTAGGCCTTCCCATGAGTTTCAGAGAGGACTAAACCCTAATCTACGGGAAGTAGTTAAGAAAGAAATTGAAAAGTTTTGTGGAGCAAAATTCATATACCCCATTTCGAACTTCAAGTGGGTGGCCCCCCTTCATGTTGTCCCAAAGAAGTCGAGCATTCATATGGTCACCAAAAAGGAGGGGTAGAGATCGCAACATGAGTACCCACATCGTGACATGTTTATGTCGATTACAGACACCTTAATGCTACGACCAAGAAAGATCATTTTACCTTGCCATTTATTGACCAGATTTTGGAGAGACTAGCAGGGAAAGAGTTCTTCTATTTTCTTGATGGGTACTCAGGATACAATCAGGTAGCTATCACCCTCAAGGACCAGTATAAGACCACATTCACTTATCCATTTGACACTTACGCATTCAGGCACATGCCATTCGGGCTCTGTAATGCTCCACACACATTTCAGTGGTGCATGAACGTAGTATTTACCGACATGGTGGGAGATTTCCTTGAGGTCTTCATGGACGATTTCTCGGTCCATGGTGATTCATTTGATTCATGCTTAGCACACTTGGACTGAGTTCTTCAAAGGTCTAGGGAGGTTAATCTAGTACTCTCCTGGGAGAAAAGTCATTTCATGGTAAAGTAGGGCATCGTGTTGGGGTACTCCATCTCCAAAAAGGGAATAGAACAGACCCTGCCAAGGTGTATGTAATCAAGAAACTCGATCCATCAACCAATGTAACATCAATTAGGTCATTTATGTGCATGTTAGATTATACATTTATGTGCATGCTGGATTATATAGACGATTCATTCATGATTTTTCTAAGATTGCTTCACCACTTACTAGGCTCTTAGGAAAGGGCACGAAATTCATTGTAGATCATAGGGGTCTTGAGCCTTTGAGCTATTGAAAAAGAAGATTACAGACTCGCTCTAATTACAAGCTCCTGACGATCTCTTCCCTTTGACATCACGACTGACGCATTAGACTTTGCTATAGGAGCTATGTTAGGCCAAAGGCAAGATGAGATTCCATTTGCTATTCATACGCGAGTAAAGATTTAAATCAAGCACAAAAGAATTATACAATTATTGAAAAGGAAATGCACACACTATTTTGGGCCATAGAGAAGTCCAAATCTTATATTTTACCCTCTAAGGTGACAATATTTACGGATCATAGGACCATTAGGTATTTAATAGAAAAGAAGGAAGTAAAGACGCATCTTCTTAGGTGGATTTTGTTACTCCAGGAGTTTGATTTGGATATTAATGATAGACATGGAGTTAAGAATGTTGTGGCTGATCACTTATCCCGTTTGGAGTTGAAGGATTCCCCCAACATTGAGCTGATCACAGAGATTTTTCCAGACGAGTCAATTTGTGCTATTGACTCACTCTCGTGGTATGGCAACATTGTTAACAATCTTGTCTCCAAGTAGAAAACCCATGGTTGGAATAGGAGCAATATTAACCGATTAAAGTCAGATTCAAGGAGAAGGTTTGGATTGTGTCTGGAGAAGGTGTATTCATCAGGAGGAATACTAGAGTGTTCTCACCTATTATCATTCTCTTGAAGCTGGAGGACATCATTCGGGAAAGAGAACTGCATAGAAGGTACTCTAATGTAGATTATATTTGCCGACCTTGTTTCGATATGCTACCAATTTTGTAGTTTCTTACCCGAACTATCAAAGGATGGGAGGGACAATTGGATATAGAGATGAGATGCCCATGCAACTGTTAATTTTTTGTGATGTTTTCGATGCATGGAGCATAGATTTTATGGGTCCCTTTCCCAACAGCAATGGATTTAAGTACATCTTGTTGGTGGTAGACTATCTTTCAAGATGGTTTGAGCCACGAACAGAAAGAATATATGTAAGTTTATAAAGTATCATATTATTTCTAGGTTTGGAGTTCCTAAAGTTTTGATTTTAGATAGGGGTAATCGAATGGCATGGCAGAGGTTTCAAATAGAGAGGGTAAATAGTATTCTTCAGAAGCTAGTTCGTTGGATGGGAAGAATTGATCTCAGCTATTGCACCAAGTTCTGTGGGCCTACAGGACAAGCTATAAGACTTCACTTGGTACTTCACTTTTTAGGATGATTTATGGCAAGCCATGTCATTTACATGTTGAGTTAATTCACAGATCTGAATGGGCCTTTAAATAAGTAAGCTAGAGTTGTCACCTAAGGAAGCTTTGCCATGACCTAAACTTGAACAACTTATGGAAATCCAAAATCGAGCACATGACAACAGTTTGATCTATTAAGACAAAGATAAGAAGTCGCATCACCATCACATTAGGTGCAAGAACTTTGTACTGGGATAAAAGGTATTGTTGTTTAACACCAAGTTTAATATCTTCCATGGAAAACTTAAGTCAAACTGGATGGGTCCCTATACAGTGAAGGAAGTGCACATTAATGGAAGTGTAGAGATAGCTAATCTCATAGATGGTGCACGTTCTTTCCTAGTTAATGGACAAGTGTTGAAGCATTTCGTTAGATCTAAAGGATGGTTAGTCCAAGTTGAGATACTTTAAAGTACTCTACATGAAGCCGCAGCTTTATGATTCAGATCTGGGAAGATTCAACAGCTAACAGATTCACCTATTCTTTCTTACACTCACTAACACTCGATTTGTTACTATTCTTTTGGAGTTCATGTTCTCCCTTCTTTAGATACATACTCCTTACTTAGGCTATTTAAAGCCTAAGTATCTGGGGAACTCGAACCTTACCTCTGTACATTCAATTAGGATTCTTTAATCATCTCCTCGATCTTTTACCTTGTTCTATTCCTTCTCTTACTCATGCCATTTTCTGCCTAAGTATATGGGGACCGGACCCCAATTCTCTTAGTTTTTTCTATTCCTATTCTTTCGTACACTATCACTTAGTACGTAAACTCTACATTTAGGATATTTAAAGCCTAAGTATAAGGGGGTCGTACTAGTTTTCACCTCCTTGTACTGTTCTTTCTCTTTATGCTTTGTACGAGATATGTCTTTCATTTCACTTTGTGCCATGAGGACATAACACAAGCTAAGTATGGGGGGTGTATATTGCATATGTACTTTATTCATAGGTCATACTTTCACATGTTTACATATTATTATGGGCTATTGGTATGGGGATTTGAAGCTTATTTGAAAAAATAATTTGTAAAATGTTTGAAAAATTATTATTTATTTGACATGGTTTGTAGAAATGTTTTACAAATTGTTTAAAAAAGGTACAATTATTTTGACACATTGTTTTGTATACACTTACAAAATTATTTGAATATATATAAGCTTTAAAACTATATAAAAATATTTACTAATAAGTGATTTTATCCTTGACACTTTCACTTTACTTTACACAAGACTTGTGTAATTTATGATACTTGGTTTAGAGTGACACTTGATTCAGATTTTAACCATTCTTGACCATAGGGTTGTATGACTTAAAAACTTGAACTCCCTAGTTTGAAAGATATACGTGCTATATTATGTTTAATCTCTATGTTAAAAGAATATAACCAACACTTTACATGCATGATTACATGAACAATGTGATGAGTTGAGGTTGCGCATGGGGAACTAGGATGAGGGGTTTGAGTTTGGACCTGATTTTATGATTCACGAGGACGTGATGAAGTTAATGAAGTCTTCATGAAATCTTACTGTCATCACCTTATATAGTATGAGAATAAGGTTCTTATACTCTCTTTGACTAAACCTAAGTGCTAGTATGATAAAAACCAATTAAAATTGTTGATCAATGTTGTGCCAACTTTGGTAGAATCAGTGGAGCTAGCCAACAACAACAACAACAACAAAGCCTTTTCCCACAATTAAGTAGGGCCAGGTACATGGATTCTTTGCCTCCATTCAGATTTATCTTGGGTCAATCTCTCCAAAAAACTAAGATCCTTCGTATAGTCTCCTTATAACCTCTCTTAGCCGGCTCAACATACCAAAACTCACATCTCCTAGCTGGTGCATCAACCGACCTTCTTTGCAAATGACCAAACCATCTTAAGCGATTTTCTCGCATCTTATCCTCAATCGAAGCTACACCAAGTTTCTTTATGATTGCATCATTCCGAATCTGCTCTTTGCATGTATGTCCACACATCCACCTTAGCATTTTCATTTATGCTATAACCATTCTTTGCACATATCTATGGTTCACAGGCATTCAGATCCATAGAGCATAGCAGGTCTCACGACTGCTTTATAAAACTTTCCTTTGATTTTCAAAGAAATTTTCTTATCATAGAGAACAGCAGAGGCTCCTAGCCGATCTGCATTTATTCTATTAGTAGCATACCCGTCAATTTCTCCATCATGTTGTATTGTAGATCCCAGGTATCTACCCCTCTTCCGAATGTTATCATCACCAATCTTCACCTCGATTCCTTCGGCATTGCTTACATCAAAGATGTACTCCATATATTCAGTCTTAGCCCTACTTATACTAAATCCTTTAGTCTCTGCATGCCTCCAGACCTCAAGCTTCTCATTTACTCCATTTCTAGTCTCATCAATCAACATAATATCATCAACAAATAACATACACCAAGGTATATTATCCTGAATGTGATTTGTCAACTCGTCCACAATCAAAGTAAAAAGAAATGGGCTCAAAGTTGAACCTTGATGTAAACCAATGTTGATGTCAAAATAGCCAGTCTTCCCAGAATTGATCCTTACACAAGCTGGATCCCTATCATACATATCCTTAGGACATGTACTTGTTTCTTCTCCAAAACTCTCCACTCTCGTGGGACAGAATCATAAGCCTTCTCCAAATCAATAAAAATCATATGGAGGTTCTTCCTTTTAGCTCTATAAATCTCCATTGTTCTTCTCAGCATATGGATGGCTTCAATAGTTGAGCAACCTGACATGAATCCGAATTGGTTTTCTTTTACTTTGGAAGCTTGCCTTAACTTCTTTCAATCACACGCTCCCAGATTTTCATAGTGTGACACATCAGCTTGATACCTCTGTAATTCGAACAATTTTGAATGTATCCTTTGTTCTTATAAAGAGGCACAACGATACTCCTCCTCCAATCTTCATGATTTTTCTTGCTTTGCCAAATAACATTGAATATATTTGTAGGCCAAGTCAAAACACGATCAGCTAAAACTCTCCATACTTCTACAGGAATGTCATCCAGTCCTATACATTTTCCAGGTCTCATAACCTTCAAAGCCTCCTCTACTTACTTTCTTTGTATCCGTCTATAGCTTGCACGATTCAAGTAACCTTCACTACTAGCTACATCACCCAAAGTGATCTCTCAATTTCCATCCCCAATGAAAGTGTATGGAAATACTACTTCCATCTAGTCTCTATATCCTTCTGAGTACCAAGCACGTGACCTTCCTCATCCTTGATACATCTCACTTGAGAAAGATCTTTGGTCTTTCTTTTTCTTACTTTGTCCAACCTGAATATATCCTTCTGGCCCTCCTTCGAGTTGATATTCTTGTACGAAACTTCATAAGCTTTTGACTTAGCTTCGCTTACATCCTTCTTTGCTTCCTTCTTTGCTATTTTGTAGTTTGTGGTAATTTCCTCTATTCTATCCTTAGACATAGCTTTAAAGCATGCCATTTTAGTTTTTAGCTTCTCTTTCACCCCCTCACTCCACCACCAGACTCTTTTTGATGTGGAACTCCTCCCTTTGACTCACTGAGCAACTCTTTAGATACCTTTCAGATACAAGATGCTATTGCCTCCCACATCTCATTTGCACTTCCGCTACAATCCCAAAATGAGTCTTTTAAAACCACCTCCCTGAAGCTCGATTGCTTCCATTGATGATTCCATCATCTAGTTCTAGAGACCTTGGGAACACTCCTTTTCTTTACTAGCCCTTTTATTTGCACATCCATGACTAACAAGCAATGTTGGGTTGTCAAAGTCTCTCATAGGATTACTTTGCAGTCTATACAATGCAATCGGTCTCTTCTCCTCAACGTAAAGCAATCTATCTGTGTTCTAGTTGGGCCACTCTTATAAGTAATTAAATGCTACTCCTTCTTCTTGAAGAGAGTATTTGCTATGAACAGATCATATACCGTTACAAAATCTAGAATGACTTTTCTCTCTTAATTTCTATCCCCGAAATCATGGCCTCCACGAACACTAGCATACCCTGGAGCATGCTTTCCCACATGTCCATTAAGATCTCTACATATGCAAATCATCTCTCTTTGTAGGATTCCTTGTAAAATCTTATCCAGATCCTCCCAAAAAGCTTGTTTAGTCCTTTCATCTAAACCAATTTGAGGTGTATAAACTGAGATGATATTCATAATTTACTCTTCAAACGCCAATTTTAACAAAATAATCCGATCCTCGAATCTTTGTACGTCAACCACGCAATCCTTCAAATCCTTGCAAACAACTACTCCAACACCATTTATGCTCTTATCTTTACATGAATACCAAAGTTTAAAGCCTAACTTCTCAATCTCCCTTACTTTCTCTCCAAGAATCTTCCTTCTTTCCATCATATCCACTATCTCCATAAATTTTCCTGTAAAAGTGCCAATATTCCAACTACCACTCCGTATCTTCCTTTGCAACCCATTTTGGACTAACTTTTTTACTTGCATGCTCCATCATGAGAGAACCCTTGCAAATTTTGGACTGCATCCAAGCAGTGATGCAGCGGAACTAACTTATTTACTCGCATGTGTTCCTCATGTGAGAACCCTTGCAAATTTTGAACTACATCCATGCTGCGATGTTGTAGCCCTTGCCAATTTTTCATTGCATTCGGGTGATGCAATGCGTCACAAGTAGGGAACACCCCAATGAAATCTAAATGTTTGCTTAAATTCATGATGAAAAGATCTTACTATCATGAGGCAACTTTCTAAATAGTATTTTTTGGCAACTTCCTAAATAGTATTGTTTAAAATACTATTTAGGAAGTTGTCTCCTACTATTTTAAGCTGCCTATCAGCTTCCTAATGCAACCCTCCTCCTTTACCCGGGCTTGGGACCGATGATGACTGAGTTAAAATCAGTGAAGCTAGCCAAAAAGAAAAAAGTGGAAAGAAGCTCCTACACTACAAAGATACATTCAAAGAGCTTACAATAATGGCGAGCACTCCCAACCTCTACAAAGTGTCCACTTGGACCGATGTATTAGGCTTCTATGAGTCGACATAGCACCATAAAATGGCTCTGCATCGTATAGTGATATAAGTCTACATGTCAAAGGTATAATAGATACTCAAAAGAGACACACCTCGGTGTACTCCCAGAAAAAATAAGTGTAGACAACTCAATATTCTCTTGACGGACATACCGATCAACACCAAAAATGCATTTGTGTGTAATAAGGCACTCGAGGGATTCTTGTTCTGATGTGAGGAGAAAAGAAATTATACAAACCCACATTCTCCATAACTGGCCTATCCATCTACACATTTTTAGTCTGACAGCTAAAGAGATATTGAATTGAAGCAAGACTAGATTTATTCCCCAGTGTTGAGGATTGGGTCCTAAGGAAGATTGTTTCAAACTAGAACCTCAGGTGAAGCTTTGACTCTACACATGTATATGTAGTCTACACTTCATGTCATACCTATTATATATATAGTGTTGATCCTGTGAGAGCCAAAATCTATGAGAGCATGAGAGTAGTGAATCTGGACCACTAGATTATGCTCTTCTCTCTCCTCTTGTAATCAATGAGGAGAGAGATGACAAAATCTAGTGGTCCAGAATCACTGCTCTCATGCTCTCGTAGATTTTGGCTCTCACATGATCAACCATCTATATATATACATGAATAGACTTTGATAATTAGGGAAGTTGAGTTCCTTATGACCATGAATTGGTTCAAACGTAGAGTTTAAGAGTCACTTGTAAAACTCGTATCATAAATGTCTCCTCTTGTATTTCACATGCACAGTCAGAGATTCATCTACTTATTCATTCTTTATTTCCTCGAGGATGAGCAAAGTTTAAGTATGGGAAGGTGATAAATATCTGATTTATCATCATTATTTTCATTTATTATCCCTCTAGCTTAAATTATTCACTTTAATTAATAAGTAACTAACTCATATTTAGAACTGACCCTTTGTAAATAATTAACATAAATGATTGCTTATAAATAAATACATTGAAGTTTCTATTATTTTATATGTCTTCTTCTTATTTAAAATCAAACAAAAATTAGTTCAGTGATATATATAATATAGTGCATAACATTCATAAATCAAAACTAAACAAAATAGTAAGAAGAAAAGAAATAAAAATAAGTGTTTTAATTCTTAAAAAATTCTTGCAAAAATATTATGTATATATATCATGTTTTTAGATTTGAGCTCTACATGAAAGTTGTAGGTCTAAAAAAGATCTAAAAATTTCATATTTAACACTTTTTCTAGTTTTTTCTCTCATCATTTATTAATGATTTTACATTGATTTACTAATTTTGAATTATTTTGATTGGGCCCCATGGCCCAATCACATTACTCCATATCACTAAGCTCTTTAGAGCCTTTTGCTCTTTATCTAAACAATATGATCATCTTGATTAGACGATCACAAGCTAATCATGTCTGCTTCTCACCAAAGGCGTCTGATGTGCCTTGATCAAGTCATCTGGATCGTTGCCCCGAGCCCAATTCCAAGTTGTTGGATCACATGATCCGATGGTTGATCTCCATCATCAACCTCCAGACAATGACTCCAAAACAACATGACCCTTCACGCATGGGTTCTTCCCGATTTTCCTCCAACCACCACACATGTCGCCTTCTCTCGATTTTACCACCAGACGATAGCCCTCACCACTCTCTAGCCCTTAGTCTTCTAATGTCTCCCTCGCGTGCAGCCTCTACCCCACAACCACCGAACCTCCACCTTCTCTTCAAACAAAACCCAACTCCAGCCCTTGGAAATGGCTATTTGCCATTCTAGTACGATACCCCCTAATTATAGTTTTCCCTAAGTGATACTTGGTAGCTGATTCGAGTGTGATGATGGAGTGTCCATCGCTAGTGAGATACAAGACGAGCTCTGCCTTGCTACATCACAATTGGTGGTTGTTCAAGCTTCGAACTTGAGTTAACTTCGTCAAGCAACAACATAGGATCTTGAATCATCCAACTCAGGCATGTGTTCTTCCTCAATTCTTCAGCTTCTTCTCCAGGTCTCATCCCAGTCACTTTTACTTTTGTTTTCTCTAAATTTTCTGCACATACATATACACCTCCAACTCCATGTGATTCGATCCACACCATCTCCACACTCGTCGCACCTTCATACACATTATCATTCACTCTCCTTCTTCATATAGACCCTCATCTACATCGATTCTTGCTCTTCTCATAAAGAAGAGGAACCCACTAAGGGCTCTGAATTCTAAGCTTCGAAGGCCCTCTCATTCCACTTCAGTCACACCCCCTTCCTATCAGACTTGGATTTCTATATGACGTATGCAGGTTGCATATTATCTTCATTGGTTGAAGTTCAATCGGAGCTTGAAAAATCTGCTCCTCCTTTGATGAGACAACATCGATAGAGCCCTCCAAATACATCTGCATCATCCTTGACCCACGATCTTCACCGCAAGACAATGACAAAGCTCTCCCCATCTTCATAGATCCTCAAGTATGATGGAGGAGCATTCAACACCTCATTAGAGCACATCCACTATCCATCGCACAAGGAGGAATAACCTCCCTCGACGGACAGTAGATACTGTCAATCATCCAGATCAAACAGTTGATATTAGCCCCAACCCGCATATGTATAGTTGTAGGCTTTTTGGACCTAAACCAGATGCTGAAGTGCCTAGTCTTTCCACATGAGCCCGAGCCTCAACATTACTCTGATCCAAGGACACACATGCCCCGTGCTTGTATACTTGGGTATTTTACGCCCACAACCTGCCTATCTTCAAATTTTCAAATAAACCCTTAGGAAGGGGGTTATGTTTAAAAACTAAGTTCGATTTTTTAGTTTGCAATTCAGACCTGTAGGGACTTGTTTGTCATACTTTCATGTTTTTAATTCATGTTTTCTTTCACTTATGCCCATGTCTTTAAAGATTAATATCTTCTAAACCATTGATCCAAATTCAATGAAATTGGGTAGATTTGAAGATAATTTTATGCTCTTTGATATGGTATATTTAATTCTTTTTTAAAGTTATCTTTTGCAATTAAAATTCAGAGAGTTTAGGTTATCTTTCTCTCTTAATTAAATTGCTAAATGTTGATCATAGCTCAAATTTATGTCATATCCATTCCCTAATTTGACATGAATATTCAGAATTAATTAGGATATTAAATGATTGATGGTTTATCATAAAATTCCTGATTAATTGATATTGATTAATAATTGAATTAGGGATCTTGACATCCATAAGCATTGATCATCTAAGAAGATTTTGACAACTTAATTGCTTAACTAAGTACTTAATTTTATCATTATTTGGATCTTAATTGTGAAACTTAAATTATGAGCATATTTGTACCCGTTTGCATTATTGTGTGTATTGTGTTGATTGTATGTATTGTGTTGTATATCATTTCGTAGCATAGATGTTGTATTGGCTTGCATAAAATTATTTGAAAAATAACACGTTCATTCTATTTTGCATTTTGACCTATGTTACACTATTCATTAGCTTAACGAATATATTAAGATTCTAATTAGATAATCTAATTAGCATGTATCCTTGTGTACAACCCTGGACTTATCTAGGATAAATTAAATTGAGTCCTCCTTGTGGAAATCTTTCGACTCAATTCTGATAAGACGATAATTGACCATATTATAATGAATCATTATTAACTTAGCCAAATAACGATTCATCAATATGCAAGAAAAGAGTCTTTTTTTATTTAAAGCAATTTTTTACATAATTAAGAAGTTCATGGAATATGAGGGGAGCTCCTCCCTCAATGGAGAGTAAAAAAGGCATCCACCGAGCTCTTCAGCTCTATGAGAGGATCATACCATGTAAAGTGGAATGAGGTTAGGTAGTTGAGGGTAAAATATGACATCATCACTCTACTTAACTTTTTTTCTCCATGTATGTTCATTTAGTCGGGGAAGATCTATTTTATATAGTTTTAAAATAGTCAAACCTTTTATATAGCTTCGTGGGATGAAGGGAAAAAGTCAATATGAGCAAAATGAAGGATATGGTATAATCCTCAAGCGCATCACGGAAGCGTGAGCGTTGTATCGAATACAACGTAGAACGACTAGTCACACTAGTTGTTCTATGCAACGTAATTTAAAAAATTTCCATGTGATGAAACCACATGATCCAAGAATGATTCTCGGATTGTTTCATCTAGAACCACATCAAGTATAAAGGAATACCTCTTGAAGCGTGGTTGATTGAGTCTCTACGAAAAGAGACCTCATGTCTCAAGTCTGATCATTGGAGAAGACGCTTGTGAGCGCGAGGATGAATCGCGTGATCCTCGCAATCGAACAAGCTGATCCAAGCACGGTGAACTCCTGATCTCGTTGTACAAGATCAAACACCTTCTTCAAGAGCGTAGCACTCCAAAGAAGATAGAGAACCGAAGAACGTCAAAGCAGCGGCGCGGTGGAGAAGCGACGACGGCTTCTCACCTCTAGGGTTTGGTGGACGGCCACCAAGAAGGAGTGAAGAGAGTTGACGTGTAGAATGAGAGAGAGAAGAGAGAGTTGTATCTCAATTGCATAACCTTAGAGAGCATGGTATGCCTCTCTATTTATAGGGTTTTGGGATCCATGGATAACAATCCATGGGACACATAAAATCAATGGATGAGATTGATTTATGTTCAGTCCAATGGTCAAGATTGTTGTTGGTAAAAATCAACAACTAATAATCTAATTTAGATCAAATATATTTAATAAATCAAATACAATTCAATCCTAAATTAAATCAAGCAATTAAGGAGATAATCATCATGGAGATAATATCTCCCCAGGAAACATGGTGGACGACCACCAATTCCATATAGGACTTGGTAGCCGTCCACATGTTTCCATGTGGAGGCAATCTCATGAAATCTCATGAGATTGCATATTTCCATGAAAATATTCATTAATTTTCCAACAACTTTTGTTGTGATTTATTCTTCAAAAATAATTCATAATTAATTTTGAGAATATTGCAGTCTTACCATTGGAATTTTGTGAATCACATTCACAACCCAAAACAAAAATATAATTTATATTTTCAATTAATTACATAATGTGTATCCAATACACATCAATAATTAATTAACAAATATAAATTATAATTAGCTCTCTCTAATACATTATAAATCACATTTATAATATATTATGGATATTTGGATATTTCTATCCATATTATTCTTATCGACAATAGTTAAATCACATTTAACTATATTGGATAATTTCCACATACATCAAGATAATTAAATCACATTTAATTATCATTCTCTTAACACTCAGATATAATTCAACTATGGAATTATTCTTGATCCCCTTCAAGAATAATGCAATTTCTCTACAGATATTTGGAGATAAGGACAGGGCGATTGTATTGTTCCACGTATAGTGACTTGGATATTGAGATCACATCTCAAATCCAGATCTCATGGACCTCCCGTAGATGCTTGATTAAATCAATACCGTAGACCTAATCTTCTCATTGCATCTAAATCTTATTCAGACCAATGTCCAATACATGGATAAAGATCAGGTTGCTTCTCTACTAGGAGGAGTCACTAAAATCCAAACCTATTTCATAACTCCCTCGGAATGGAAGCATCATGGTTATACAATCATTTATGATCTAATCACCCTCAGGTATTCCTAACACCTGTACATACTGCATACTAGAAGACCTATGATCTTCCTGAAGATATACATCACTTTTACACTGTCATCTTTAGGGTAGATCACCAAGTTTCTCAATCTTGGTCATTTGGAATTGGTATAGATCATATGCTTTCCCAAAGCATATATCTTACCTTCAAATTCTTATCATGCTTCCAAAGCACGACGACCATGCATGAAATTTGATCGATCCCAATACCTCATGAGTGAGCTCATATCTCCCGGTTCACATGTGAACCTATATGATCCCTTTGAGAGATCGTACTACTCATATGCCCTTACATGCACACCAGCTCGCCGGTGTATAGACCTTGGTTAGGTCATCAACCTATTGGTCTGTCAAATGCACACATTTAGACATATAGTAACACATCTGTCTCTGGTCAGAGGATGTGTGCCTATGTTGTGACAGTATTCAACATAGGTCTTTGGTTATCTCGATCTCGTTAAGTCAACTCTTTGACTCAACTAATCTGACACCTCCGAATCACTATTCCCATGCAGAGGACCTGCATCAAGAGGTCAATCAGATATCAACCAAATGAGAAAAGGATTGCCATCTCCTACTCAGGCTGGAGATCATCACTTAACAATCATTTGATGGTGCTTGATGAGTCCTCAATCTAACTCCTTAGATATTCATATAAACACCATCCTTTATGATTCAATTATTGAATCAGTAGCTGTATGATTATTAAGATGGCCATGGTACATAACCCTAATTGTACAGAGGGGCCTATTTTGCAATTTATTTATTCTTCATTTCAGATCAGGGAATGATTTTTGCAATAACATTTATTGCATAATGACTCGCCGTGGGCTCGCATGTCCAACAATCTCCCACTAGCCTAAAGAGCCATTAATGGGCTAATCATTTAAACCCACACTCATGTGACAATCATAGGCTATTTAGAAAAATAGCTAGGTAAGCTGATCAATCACTCTGTTCCCGAGAGACTATGCCAAGTCCTTTTATGGCACTAACATATCCCCTAGAAACAGTGCTTGCATCTAATGCAAATGTTGCATCTTTTGCAATCAATACTCAATCTTGTCAGTTATAGTGTCCTTAACACTATAGCTTAACAATCATTATAACCAGTATTTCCATAATCCTTATCAGAATACCCTTATTCCTGGAGATCTCTATCTCCTAAGGTATTCATAATTAAGACCCTTTAGATCACTATCTATAAAGTCTTAGGTTCTTTAAGATAAGACTTTGAGATCACTATCTCAAAAATCTTTTTATCTGTGAAGATATTGTTATCACTGCAATCAAGTGTTTTATATTCTTTGTAGGATTAGTAACATTTACTACTCCTACTGCATGGCAGATATCTAACTTTTTTGTACACATCTATCATACACTCGGCTTCTCGTAACTAATGCACAAGGGCAAGTTGTTCTAGCATTTACTTCCTCAACTCTTTGAGGTGATATCCCTTTAGATAGGCTGGTACCATATATTAAGGGAAGGAAGCCTTTCTTGGAAATTTCCAGAAAATGGAATATATCCAAGGTGTACCATTAATGCGACGGTTCCGATGTCATCTTCTCTTTGCTTCTGAACATCTTCAGAACTAAGATCTAAGAGGTATCCTTGAGATCATATCTCAAGATATGGAATAGTAAGTCTATAAAACACTAATTATTATCCTTATATCATTCCAAATGATTAGGCTATCATCTACATATAACATGATGAACACAATGGCACTCCCACTAAGCTTCACATGGTACATCAAGATTCTATTTGAAATCATAACATTTATAATTTCATCAAATCTTATGTTCCAACTAAAAGAAGCTTATTTGAGTCCATGGATGGGGTTTCTTTAGCTCGCACACCTTGCTTTCCTAAATCATGAAGCCCTGAGGCTACTTCATGTGAATATCCTCGGAGAGATATTCATGGAGGAATGCAATCTTGACTTCCATCTTGAAGATGTCAAAGTCAATATGTGTAGCTATAGTTAGCAATAATCTGATGGGTTTAAGCAAGGTCACTGGAGAGCAAGTCTCATCACAAGCGATGTCTTCTATTCAGTGTGTAGCTCATGGCTACGAGCCGTGCTTTGAAGGTCTCTACCTTCTCATCAGGTTTCCTCTTTCTCTTGAAGATCCATTTACACCTTAATGGGTCTTACCCATATAGGTGGATCCTCGAGGGTCCATATACAACACTTGTATATGAAGTCTACTATAGACTTTATTGCTAACATCCATCATTCCATGACATGATCTTCAGAAGCTACTTCACATGAAGTTCGATCAATGTCAGATTTTTCTGACACATGGAATTAATCCTCAAACTCATTTGAAGAGGTATTAGTGTTTCATCTTTAATCATTCTTTCAGTTTCTGATTTCAGGAGCCTCATTATCTTTTTAAGATTAAGTGAGATCCTTTACTTCATTTTCATCTTGATTCTCAAGAGAGTCATCCTCTAAGAATCACATTCTCAGAGATGAAATCTTTTAAGAATCTCAAGGTCATAAAGTAGGTATCCAATACCATCCTTTATTTTCCTAATGAAGTAGCACTCTCCAGTGCCAGATTCCAAATTACTTGCATGGAACCTTATTAAGGATATATATTGTAGTCTCTACTACATATATACCTTGGAAACTAATAGATAATTATGTTAATATTCATCATTGATCATATCATGTCACACATGATCCAATTGTATCTCCCTACAACTCTTATTGACTTTAGGTTTATTAGGAGGAGTGAGATAGAAATGATATTCATATATCTATAAGGTATTCTATGAATTCATCTAAAAGGAACTGACTACCTAGATTAGATCAAATTCATTAAATCTTCCTTCAAACTTTGGTTCTAAACCAAAATTGTGAAATTTATGTACATTTCAAAAGTTTCCAAGTGAAGAGAAGAAATCTCATATCACAAATAATCGTCAATAGATATCACACATCTATAATGTTTATTCTGATATAGATGATTCACATACATCAATATGTATGAGATCTTGAATACCTTGACATCTTATACCATTCCAAGGAAGGATGTATTGGACATTTTTACTTTTGAATGCAATATTCACAAGTATGTAAGATTTGAAACTTTAGACAATCTAAAGTTTTATCTCTTATTAGTCTATTGATAACATTAACAGACAAATGTCCAAGGCTTGATGCCAGATCATTGTCAAATGATCTTCATTCTCCTATTGATCTTTTAAGGTTTAATTTAAGTATTAGAAATGTTAATGAACCATTATAATTCAGTAGAGTCTACTAGATTTTATATTACTATCTGAAATATCTCCATCATTACTCTTTATGATAGATCTATTACAGAATTCATGTTTATTTCCAACATTAAGAAATAAACAATGATTTTATTAAGATATATAGGTCATAGAGACATTCTCTAAGACTAAGGGCTCTCCCACTTAAAATAACAAGTTCATCTACCCAATAGAGATTGTTGCAAGAATTGCATCAATGCCCATGTGGATGACTATTAAACCTTAAAACCAAACTTTATAGTCTTCTAATACTTATGCAACTAATTGAAAGTGTCATTAGAAGAATGAGATACAATTATTAGACTTTTATCTTATCCAATAAGAAAGTTAATTTCAATGATTAAATGTAGATTATTCCGATGTACTATCCGAGTCCTTCTCAAAGGATCTAGATAGATTTGATAGTCATACTATCTATACATCAGCTTATTGCAATATCGTCATTCATCCAACTATTTGGATATCATATGGAAGTCACAAAAGTACGGTCAACTCTTTGACTTTCCTTCTTACTTAGGTCCTACCCATGCTTCCAGTACGCTCCCTTTATCTTTAAACAACCATTGCTTTAGACGAAGTATCTCTTATGCTGAATTCAAAAGATTTCAATATAAGAGCATTTCAACATTTGTACATGCTTCATTCAATTCATATAATATGAATATTCTGAAGCTTCATGAATGACTGGAGTATAGATAGTAGAATGATGACATTCATCGTATCTACATCCATCTGAACTCTTAAAAAAATTGGTTCAGGTTGGTACTCAAACAAATTTTTTTTGAATACATCTCTCTTATAGAGCTACCATTCTGCATGATGCAGAGAACCATATCATTCATAATTAAATGTCAAGAGCACACATGTATGCCAGAACATCTTCTTAGAATTTTATAAGGATTATTTCACAGTTACGATCATCATCGACATGTCACTTCCAAAGTACATTCGATGAGAGATCAGAACTATAGAGACTTACAAACCCTAGGGTTGTAGTCTTACTGTTTATTTAATTGTCACTCCTCATTACTACAAGGAAACTTGCACATCGCAATCACATACAATATGTGTCCAATTGCAAGTATAATATCGTAATCATGGATCCAATCCATGATATTTTACTGGTTATTTTTTAGTATAATATTGAGTGGGTTTAATGAAAAAATTATCTGAAATAAGGAATTTGCATAAGTGTATATATATACATATTTTACTTCGATTTAGGAATTTTTATATCAAAGTTGTCTTGCCTTGTCAACAATGAAAGTCCGTTCCCTTAATTACTTTCAATGTAAGAGATATATATACCAATATACCTCAAGCAAGATCTGGGATCTCCTTCCTTATCTTTGTCACATCCCAATGATATGAGAACTTGTAACTCAGATAAAAAGAATCGGGAACACATTCCGCCTTGCAAGTCCAACTTGCGTCTCCCAATTCGGTCTTTAACACCCGGGCCCACCACCCCTAAGGTGATGTTGACCCGTCATTAATTGAACCAACCATCAACAGGAATACAACTCGTTATGCGCAATCCAATATCACCCAAATAATATGAGGACCTGATATTGGGGTCACCACGCATACGTCCTTACTCTTTCGAGAAGTGAAGAGCCCGATCAAAAATGGATCGTATGCATGAGCTCTCACTTCGAACATGCGTCTCCTACATAAAATATCTGGTGACGGAACCCTTCGCCTTGATGGGAGACCATGGATGTCACTTATGTGATCCTACACCTCATATTAAAATTTTAATCATTTATTATGAATCATATTCATATAATTAATTCTTCCAAGGGAAATACACATCTATTCATTATAGAGTGTTTTCAATTGGATATAATTAACTTAATCACATTAAATTATCTATCAATCCAATTCAATCAACAAACTTGATTTTACTTGAATATATATGGTATTATCTCAAAGTACGTGTTAATTCAAATTTTAATAATTAGAAAAATACACCTTGATTTCTCCAACATTATCGAGTCCCTACCCGATGTCATGGCCAATACCGACGGAAGTGAGACGAACCGCAACCAGTGCGACCCGCTACCCCAATGCTCCCCGACTAGACACCATATCCACCTCAGGAAAGGATAATGCCAAATAGATCAATGAGTACTTAATATGATCATCGATTCTTCAACCGAAATTATACCATATAGTAATAATCAAAACATTTTTTATTATAAGGAAATTTGCTAGACAAATTCCCAATCCTATTCAAGCAAGTTGTTTGATGATTGTGTTTTTATTTATGATCTAGATCAAATCTAATCAATTTATTGGTTGAGGCCATGTCAATTAAAAAAATCATTAAATATTTCCAAAATATTTTCTATAATTATTTCATGAAATTAACAATTAATTTCACTAATTGACAATCACATGGTTGTTGATTAGGAATGTAATTTCAGCGGTAACCCCTACTTACTAAAATTAACATATCTCAATCAATTTAATCCAAATTAGACAAAATCAATTTTCAAGATTGCTAATTTGATTTTGGACAGAACCTAAGTGATATTTCATGCATTTCAAGGTTGATCAAAACAGTAATTAACTAATTAATCATGTTAAGATTCGTAGTTCCCGCAACAGTGAATACATGTTCATTAAAACAACCATATCTCGAGCAAACAGAATCCAAACTACGTAAACTCAGATCCTATGGTTTCCTTATTTAATGGGAAACAAAATCCAAGTGATTAATTTGTGTTTAAATATTTTAAACAGGGCCGAATTCATTCACTAAATAGATATACGAAAATCAAATGCGACAAAAACTTCCGCAACCTTAACAAACCCAAGTCGTCCTAGGTTTACGGATCGTATCCAAAACCTTCAACCTAAGGCTCTGATACCACTTGAAGTATATGGTATAATCCTCAAGTGTATCATGGAAGCATGAGCGTCGTATCGAATACGACGTAGAACGACTAGTCGCACTAGTTGTTCTATGCAGCGGAATTTAAAAAATTTTCATGCGATGAAACCACATGATCCAAGAACGATTCTCGGATCGTTTCATATAGAACCACATCAAGTATAAAGGAATACCTCTTGAAGTGTGGTTGATCGAGTCTCTACGAAAAGAGACCTCCTGTCTCAAGTCCGATCGTTGAAGAAGATGCTTACAAGCGCGGGGATGAGCCGCGTGATCATCGCAATCCAACAAGTTGATCCAAGCACGTTGAACTCCTGATCTCGTCATACGAGATCGAACACCTTCTTTACAAGTGTATAATTCCAAAGAAGATGGAGAACCGAAGAACGTCGAAGCGGCGGTGCGGTGGCGAAGCGACGGCGGCTTCTCTCCTCAGTGAAGAGAGTTGACGTGTAGAATGAGAGAAAGAAGAGAGAGTTGTATCTCAATTGCATAACTTTAAAGAGCATGGTATGCCTCTCTATTTATAGGGTTTTGGGATCCATGTATCACAATCCATGGGACACATAAAATCAATGGATGACATTGATTTATGTTCAATCCAATGGTCAAGATTGTTGTTGGTAAAAACCAACAACTAATAATCTAATTTAGATCAAATATATTTGATAAATCAAATACAATTCAATCCTAAATTAAATCAAGCAATTAAGTAGATAATCATCATGGAGATAATATCTCCCCATGAAACATGGTGGACGACCGCCAATTCCATATAGGACTTGGTAGCCGTCCACATGTTTCCATGCGGAGGCAATCTCATGAAATCTCATGGGATTGCATATTTCCATGAAAATCTCTATTAATTTTCCAACAACTTTTGTTGTGATTTATTCTTCAAAAATAATTCATAGTTAATTTTGAGAATATTGCAATCTTACCATTGGAATTTTGTGAATTACATTCACAACCCAAAACAAAAATATAATTTACATTTTCATTTAATTACACAATGTGTATCCAATACACATCAATAATTAATTAACAGATATAAATTATATTTAACTCTCTCTAATACATTTTAAATCACATTTATAATACATTATGGATAATTAGATATTGCTATCCACATTATTCTTATCCACAATAATTAAATCACATTTAATTATATTGGATAATTTCCACATACATCAAGATAATTAAATCACATTTAATTACCATTCTCTTAATGCTCAAATATAACTCAACTATGGAATTATTCTTGAACCCCTTCAAGAATAATGCGATTTTTCCGCAGATACTTGGAGATAAGGACATGGCGATTGTATTGTTCCATGTATACTGACTTGGATATTAAGATCACATCTCAAATGCAGATCTCATGGTCTTCCCATAGATGCTTGATTAAATCAAGATCGTAGACCTAATCTTCTCATTGCAACAGAATCTTATTCATACCAATGTCCAATACATGGATAAAGATCAGGTCACTTCTCTATTGAGAGGAGTCACTAAAATCCAAACCTGTTTCATCACTCCCTCGGAATGGAAGTGTCATGGTTATACAATCATTTATGATCAAATCACCCTCAGGTATTCCTAACACATGTACATCCTGCATATTGGAAGACCTGTGATCATCCTGAAGATATAGATCACTTTTACACTGTCATCTTTAGGGCCTGATCACCAAGTTTCTCAATCTTGGTCATTTGGAATTGGTATAGATCATATGATTTCCCAAAGCATATATCTTACCTTCAAATTCTGGTCATGCTTCCAAAGCACGACGACCATGCATAGAATGTGATCGGTCCTAATACCTCATGAGTGAGCTCATATCTCCCGGTTCACATGTGAACCTGTAAGATCCCTTTGACATATCGTATTACTCATATGCCCTTACATGCACACCAGCTCGCCAGTGTATAGACCTTGGTTCGGTCATCAACCTATTGGTCTGCCAAATGCACACATTCAGACATATAGTAACACATCTGTCTCTGGTCGGAGGATGTGTGCCTATGTTGTGACATTATTCAACATAGGTCTTTGGTTATCTCGATCTTGTTAAGTCAACTCTTTGACTCAACTAATCTGACACCTTCGAATCACTATTCCCATGCATAGGACCTGCATCAAGAGGTCGATCAGATATTAGCCAAATGAGAAAAGGATTTCCAACTCCTACTTAGGCTAGAGATCATCACTTAATAATCATTTGATGGTGCTTGATGAGTCCTCAATCTAACTCCTTTGATATTCATCCAAACACATGCCTCTGTGATTCAATTATGGAATCAACAACTGTATGATTATTAAGATGGCCATGGTACATAACCCTAATTGTACAGAGGGGCCTATTATGCAATTTATTTATTCTTCATTTCAGACCAGGGAATGATTTTCGCAATAACATTTATTGCATAATGGCTCGCTGTGGGCTTGCATGTCCAACACAAAGGACTGATTTCACTTGAGAAATCCAATCTCATTATTGAAGCAGGCTGGCCTTGTCTCTTTCCGAATGTAGTATCACTAACTTCTTCCTCCCTTTTCTTTTCATACTAGAAAGAACACCCCTTCCTAAGACGGATGTGGAACCTCTGGGCCTATGCTTGATTTTGCTCTGCTTTCTTTTATAATTTGTCTTACTTGAAGAAAGGGAGGCTAAGAGTAAGTTTATCTGATTCCTATGAAAGAATAAGGGAGGGGTCTTCTTCCTCTAATCTTTTCTCATTTGACTATATATGACGGGCTTATCGATCTTCCAATCGTACCTAATACTGACTCGCAGACTAGTTAGAGAGGTAGGGTGAGAAAAAGTCAATATGACCAAAGGACTGATTTCACTCGAGAAATCCAATCTCATTGTTGTTGATTAGACTCTATAGAAGCATGCTGGGATTGTCTCTTTCCCGTATGTAGCATCACTAAATTCTTCCTCCTCTTTTCATACTAAAAAGAACAACCCCTACCTGAGACATATGTGGAACCTCTAGGCCTATGCTTGATTTTTCTCTGCTTTCTCTTACAATTTGTCTTACTTAAAGAAAGGGAGGCTAAGAATAAGCTTATCTGATTCCTATGAAAGTATAAGTGAAGGGCCTTCTTCCTCTAATCTTTCCTCATTTGACTATCTGTGACGGGCCTTTTGATCTTTCAATCGTACCTAAGACTGACCCGCAACCAAGTAAGAGAGGTAGGGTGAGACTAACTAGCTATAAGGCAAAAGAAAAGGTTGATGTCTTACTTACTTTTTTTCTTCTTCTTAACTGATTTTACAAACCTTTATCTTACTCATAAATATCTCTTTTATATCTTATCCTTTATCAAGATAATATCAGACTTCCTTTTTCCTCTTTTCAGAAATAGAAAATGGTAGAGAAGTGTGTCCTCATCCATAGTAACGAGGGAATTGCCTTCCCCTATCTCATTACATGACATCTTCTTCCTATCCCTTTCCTTTGAGCTTGAATATGCTTTATCCCTCTACTTAGTAGCATACAACTCAATCACCCATTTCTTTGCCTATAATACATCACTTTTCCTTACCTTGACCACCTCATATATTAAACATAGGATGGGGTCTTTGCATACATGAAAAAGGAGTGGAATACATAATGTCCCCCTCGAAGACTCATTTCGAGGTACCATAGTAGGTTCAAATAGGTGGATCAAAGCATGACCACTTTTTAATTAACCTGAAATTGAGTAGGTGATTTTCGATTAGCTCCTCAGATAGCTACCACTCACTAGTTTTAGGTTCTAAATTTGATCTAGATAACTTTTATTTCTTTCCATTCGAAGTCCTACTATGGAATCCTAAAAAAAAGACACCTCCACTTTGCCAAAAATCGACCAGCAAACTTGAGGTTAATCTTAATATATAGGTAAATAAATGCTATTCGTAAGTTACATAAGATGAAGAAGAGTCTCTAAGCTCGAGGGGTCAATGAACATGTGAAACTAAAAGACAGTTTTTATGCCCCATCTACAACAACACTTTTTGGTTTGTCCCTTTCAAAAAGCCTCCACTACCATTCTTTCCTTTTCTAAGAGTGAGTCTAACCTAGATTGGGTTGGAAAAAATTTCGAAGAGAGAAGCAGAAGTGCCAGCAAAGATCATACAAGAGAGGGGATATGCTGGGATTGAGTCAAAAGAACAAGTGAGAGAGCTTATTATGTATGTATTTGTGTGTATAAATTGGGAAACCTTGACATGAGACTCAAGAAATATTTTGTACCACATTGAAGAAAAAAACTAGTACATCTAGGGGTCCTCTTTCACCGCTCAATCTTGAGGTCAAGAAGTAGTAAAACTGTCTCATAAAAGAGTTCGACAAAACTTAATATCTATATCTAAGGGAGGCTGAGGTGAGAAAGATCTTGGTGAGATATATGACAAAACACTAAATACTAGAAAAAGATTGGCCCTCGAGTTTGATATAGCATTTTGCTTTATAAAGTTCATTTTTTTATTTGATTGGAAAGAGACAATCTATGACTTACTCTATATGTTCTCAAGCTAAGGAGTCCTACTAATGACAGCCTTTGCACATTTTCATGCCTCTCCCACAACATTCAAGAACCATCAACAATAGTTCTCACTTAGTCCCTTTCCTCTCCAACCATCAAATAATCCACTGATTGACTTGATGAGGCTTCTACCCTCCATTAAAGTGTACCAAGCACAATCCAAGAATCTCTCTTTTTTTCTAAGAGGAAGCATGGCCTTTTTTTGTGTATGCTTTACCTACTGCAAAACAACTACTTAGTATATTAGGTCAAAGCCAATGGAATTCTTCCTACGAGACTCCCCATCGGCCTCATTATAGGCCCAATAGCGG
This sequence comes from Ottelia alismoides, assembly GCA_037367405.1. NCBI lineage: Eukaryota > Viridiplantae > Streptophyta > Magnoliopsida > Alismatales > Hydrocharitaceae > Ottelia > Ottelia alismoides. Next base: position 524,880 of record JAZKJV010008253.1, on the reverse strand, counting down.
GATGATGATAGAGAGTTTTTGTAATGTTCTGTTAACCAATAATAATTAGCAATCCCTCCATGACCAAGTTGGGAAACCTTGACACGAGACTCAAGAAAGATGTTGTACCTCATTGAATAAAAAAAGACTGAGGACTAGAAAGAGATTGGCCCTTGAGTTTGAGATAGCATTTTGCTTTATATAGTTCCATTTTTTATTTGACTGGAAAGAGACAACCTATGACTCACTCTATATGTTCTCAAGCCGAGGAGTCCTACTAATGAATACCTTTGCACTTTTTCATGCCTCTTCCACAACATTCAAGGACCATCAACAATAGTTCTCACTGAGTCCATTTCCTCTCCAACCATCAAATAATCCATGGATTGATTTGATGAGGCTTCTCCCCTCCATTAAAGTATACCAAGCACAATCTAAGAATCTCTTTTTTTCTAAGAGGAAGCATGACCTTTTCAGTGTATGCTTTACCCACTGCAAAAAAACTACTTAGTATATTAAGTCAAAGCCAATGGAATTCTTTCTGCGAGAATCCCCGTCGACCTCATTATAGGCCCAGTAGCAGGATGGTGATAGTAAGGTTTTTGCACTGGTCTACTAATCAAGCATAATTAGCAATCCCTCCATGACCAAGTGTCTCTCAATTAACAATCAAACCCACAATTAAATAATAAGTCAATCAAGTGTAAGACATGGGTTAGAAATTTACCTTATATAGTTACTAAATGTGTATATAGAGCAAATAGGTAGAGTTGTCGAACCACAGGGAGCAAACAAGAGATATATAATTATTAATACTTTTTTAATTAATTAATTATTATTATTATTATTTGTATATTTCCAGGGTTTTCTTGTTTTTATGAGAGTTTTAAATTATATTTAATTTTAATGTATTTGTAATTATTTTATATTTTTATGTTTTTAGTTTTTTACTTTATATTTTATTTTTAATTTTGCAAAAAAATTATTTCTTTTAGATCTTTAAAATAAGATATATAATTATATAGATATTATATAAGCATTATGTATATAATAGAGAATATAGATTGATATATTTATAAGCAAGTCAAAAATACATTCAAATTTCAAAAAGTAAAATATTTTTGTCATTTTTATAATTTTCTCTATTTTAGTAAATTTTATAGATTTTTTCTAATTTTTATGGTTTAAAGTTAATAATATACAAAACAGTAAATGCATTAAATATCTAAGATTGTTTTGAGTTTAATAAATATAAATTAATTCAAAATTTACTCAAAAATATTTTTAAAATATATCATATAAAGTAAAAGAAAAATTATAAATAGAAAGGAATATTTTTGGATTTATATATAATTTTTGCTAATTTTTTATAAGGTCTTTAGGATTTTATTATTTTTAGGTTTTATATTTTGAATTTTTACTTATTTTTGTATATATGTATAATTTTAGGAACAAGGTTTTATAATTTTTATGGGATTTTATATTTAGATCAGGAAAAAATATGTGTTTTTATATTTTTTAAATTAGGAAAATTAATGAAAATACCAAAGAAAATTAATGCGAGCTTAAGCATGTTGCAGGTATCTATATACATTTTTCTACAATCTTTGGAGCAATAAAAATATTTAATATGCTCAAAAGACAATAAATAAAAATGTCATAGTTATAGGGACCTATTTGCAATTCTAATGAATATAAATTTCATTTAATAACATGTCCAAGAAATATATTGGCATACATGCAATATTTATAGTGCCTCACGTGTAGCTACAAGTGAGGCGGAAGGACTAAATAGTAATAACAATAAAATGCACTGTCCTTCTTGCTAAATATCTGATTTATTTTAGACAAGAAATAATATTTACAATATTAAAAAGATAAAAAAGGGGGAGGGTGAGTAATGGATGAAATTTTTTTGAAGATAATAAAATAATTAAAATAAAAACTAAATTACATCACCCTTAAAGATAATATATGATAAGATAAAAAGAGATAAAATAGCCAACAACTCAAGTTGGTTGTTTCTTTATCTCTTAACTAAGTCCAATTTATTACTATTAATTATCTCACGGAGTGGGCTATAAATACAATGGGACTCCAATGACTTCCCCACACATGCCTTTGGGAGAGAGAGTCTAGAGAGAGAGAAGTCGACGACGACATTCTTTCGTTGCATCTTTTTCAAATTCAACATCGACAACCCTCTCCATCAACATGGGAGTTTTAATCTGACGATATTGGAGGAACAAGGACGTGGTCGACAACGGTCGGATTGGTCGAATCATGGTCACGAATTTCTTGTGACAACGAGGTATGTGTCGAACTCATAGGATCGTTAAGTGATGTAAGTGTCGGTCCCTTAGGATCCATACTATTCAATGGCATTTCACGTGGGAGTAATATAAAACTTTGACTACTTGATCGGAAACATAATCCCATGATGATGTGGTTCTCGAGTTAATCGCAGGTGTGGTTGTTGGCCTCTAGATTTCCCATGCGCATAAATTCTTATACGAAATTGTTGGTTCGTAAAATTGCTTGTTTATGAAATTAATGAAGTTTTAGAAATCTACCAATTTTCATTGAAGTCACAAGAATAAAGTAATTATATGTTTTCAACAGAAACAACCTGCTAAACTATGATTCTTTTCATCAACCGTGGGTTGCAACAAACTTAAATACATTAATTTTTGGATAACTACCTCCATAGGATAATATGTATGCAACTTGCAGACGTATATTGTCAATGCCATGTGCCGTCTCTTCATTTGTTTTTCTAGGTTTACCTCTCGACTTTCAACAACATAATAAATATTGTACTTATTTTATGGCATTACCACAATTGACGGTATTGATTCATCACCAATTATGGAATCATGCCAATCATAGTATGAACTGAAAGAGTACAATTTATAAAGATGTTTTGAGTTGAAAGGAGAACTTTCATGCTTACCCAACCGTAAGTTTAACATTCCCTTTCATAGGTTCATACGGTTTTTGGCTACAATTTCAGCTTTAGTGGTATTTTCTAATATTAAAGTCCATAAATATTCTATGTTTGTCAACAAGATGGAGAATTGATTGAGGCTTCCCATGAAAATGCTGATATATAATGATATTCAAAGTTACTTAAAGATGCACAAATATCAACTGTTATGTACCACAACTCATTATTGACATGTTATAAGAGCTACAAAAATTATCTGTTAACGCTATCCTGTGACACTATATTATAAAATACTGCTTCATATCACAAAGTTATTTTTACGATACTCAAATATTTACGATACTCAAAAGGGATCATTGAAGATATGAACTCAACAAAGTTAGTATTAGGTTTTGGCACTGACTCAAACTACGAGGTCATAAGGGCCTAAAGGGCCAACGCCTTCTGAGGACGTGAGGCAAAAGATAAGTCCTTTACAGTTGTAGCTACACTGTCATGTTATGTATTGTTTATGAACCGCTTGTGCCAGCGTTAAGCCATCAAAGCTGCCTAAGAATTAGCAATCAAGACCACTCTAAACATGAAAAATGTCATGGGCATATGTGCAATTTATGGTATTGTTATGTGCATATATGACATTATGTTACTGTTATGGACACATGTGTATGTTCTGTTAATGTTAAGTGCACGTGTAAAATTTATGCTAATATTATGAGCAGATATGCAATTTATGGTAATGGTATATGCATATGTGCAATTTATGATAATTTTAAGGGTACATGTGCAATTATGTTATTGATTAGTGCATATGTGCAATTTATGTGAATATTATGAGCATACATGCAAATATGGTAAAACTTCCGGGTATATGCGCAAATATGTTATGAGATTCATGGTTATGAAGGGAATTTAGTTATATGCATTAAGTAAGTTGATTTATGTTTTATATGATACTTGTGTGACTTGTTTTCTACGCTAGCCGACTTGACCCCAACTCGGCACATACTGAGTGTTATGCTCATAACATGTATTGTCAATCTTTTTCAGGAGAACGTGAGGATTAGATCATTAACGGTTTAAGGGAGACGATGCAATCTTCAAGAAGTAGGAGTGGTATGGAACTACTACGTGTTTGTTTGGGAGGACGTCTTTTATGCCCACTAGAATAAGGAGATCGTGGATACGATTTCATCTAGTTTGTTTATCTTTTCTTTAATTAAGGAACTCTTGGAATTGTGACCTTATTATGATTATGGAAAAGTTTTTTTAGTTGGTTATTTACTGCTCTTTTATGCTATGATCGATTCTATGAGTAACGTTCCCGATATTGTCCATTTTATTCTCGCTTCCGCATCATTCTCGGACGATCGGGATTCGTTACGAGTGTATAAGAGCAGGAGTTCCTCTGAGCATAAGATATCCGACCAAATCAAACCTAGATCCACTAGTATTAGGAAATATAGGTATTTGACCGTAAATTTCACATTTGATCATTGCAGATGGTCCCTCGTCGTGGGAATGAGGCGAACGGAGATCGTGACTCTTCATCAACCCATGACATGGCTATGTGCATGAAACAACAAATGCTACAATTGATGACCATGATTTCTCAACAGCAAAAGCACCTAGGGCATAGTTCTGGTGGATTGACCCTGAAGACTTTCATTCAGCATGATCCACTTATATTTAAGGAAGAACTTGAGCCAGATAAAGGGAGTATTGGTTGAGGGAGATGGAACTTGCCTTTGAGGCAACCGATTGTCCCGAGGAGAAGAACGTGATATTTGGCACTTATCGTCTATGTGACAATGCGAAAGAATGGTGGACTTCTTGTAAAAGCATACACTTTGCTGATAAAACCACCATTGAATGGGAGGACTTTAAGGAACGTTTCACCGAATGTTACATTCCTCAGCATGATCAAGATGCAAAGAGACTTGAATTCATTGAGCTCCAACAAGGGAGTTTGCTAGTTGAACAATATGCCTCCAAATTTCAAGAGCTGGAGAAGTACGGAAAAGGGATATGCGTAAATGAAAGACATCGTGCTAAGAAATTCATGGAAGGCTTGAATTCCAGCTTGTGCATAAAGGTGCTCACTAGAGGTTCTCAGACTTTTTCGGATGCAGTTCATGCGCCTGTAGATATTGACTCAACATATAAGAGGATCCAACTGCAATAAGGCGGTGGGAAACGCCCCCATTCTGCTGGCAACAAGAAGGGAAAGTTTGATAACGAGCGAGGAAAGAAACCACGAATCGAAAATGCTGCAAAAGATAAGCCGGAGTATCCTTTATGCCCTCACTATGATAGAAGGCACACTGGAGAGTTCTATAATCTTACAGGAGATTGCCTGGCTTGCGGACAAAAAGGTCACTTCATTAGAGATTGTCCGAAGAAGAAGGAACATAACTCTGGAGATCAAAAAAAGCATGTCAAAGGACGAGTGTTCCCTCTACTTTAAGAAGAGGAGGAAGATGGACACGCCACAGTAGAAGGTACTCTTTCTATTGCAGATCATTTGAGCTATGATTTATTTGATTCTGGTGCATGACATTCTTTTATCTCTCATCGATTCACCAACAAGTTGAATTTTACGGTTATTGAACTTCCATATACACTTAGTGTGACTTCACCGATGGGTGAACACTCTACGTTGGGAACCTATATGGTTGATGTACCTGTCCTTATTAAAGGACACGATCTACCGGCCAACTTGATATTACTACAGATTAATAATTTTGATGTTATTTTGGATATGGACTGGCTTTGGGAGCACTATGCAGCCATCTATTGCAGGCAAAAGAAGGTGGTTTTTAATAAACCACATATGACAGAATTGGTCATCTGCGGAGACAAAAAGAGAAGTCGAATGATTATCTCAGCTCTAAGAGCACACCGATTGATAGCTACCGGGTGCACGACTTATTTGGCTAGCATAATAAGTACAAAACCCTCTATGGTGCAACTTGAGGATTTAGACATCGTATGAGATTTTCCGGATGTTTTTCCAGATGACCTCCCGGGTCTTCCACCTAGAAGGGAGATTGACTTCACTATTGATGTATTACCGGATACCACACCCATCTCTAAGGCACCTTACAGAATGGCTCCTGTTGAGTTGGATGAGCTGAAAAAGCAATTGCAAGAAAAATTAAATAAAGGGTTATTGAGACCAAGTGTTTCTCCTTGGGGTGTTCCTGTATTATTCATGAAAAAGATGGATGGGTCCCTTAGGCTCTGCATTTATTATAGAGCATTGAATAAAGTCACCATAAAAAATAAGTACCTGCTACCTCGCATTGATGATTTGTTCGATCAATTGCAGCAAGCAGCGGTCTTCTCCAAGATTGATCTTCAGTCTGGTTCCCATCAACTCAGGATCAGGGATGAAGACACATTAAATACAACATTCAGGACAAGATATGAGCACTATGAATTCTTAGTGATGCCTTTTGGCCTCACAAATGTGCCTGCTGCATTTATGGAGTTAATGAATAAGATATTCTAAGAATACCTTGACAAGTTTGTGATTGTCTTTGTTGATGATATTTTAGTTTATTCACCAGATATCGAACAACCCCGAGTGCATCTTCGATTAGTTCTTGAGACATTGCGGTGACACCAGCTTTATGCTAAATTATCCAAATACGACTTTTGGCTTCATGAAGTTGCATTCCTTGATCATGTTGTATCCAAAAACGGTATTTCTATGGATCCCGCGAAGGAGGAGGCTGTTTTAAATTGGAGTCAGCCCAAGAATGTCTCTGAAATCCGCAGTTTTCTAGGACTAGTAGGATATTACAGGAGATTCATCCATAATTTTTCTAGGATCTCTCTACCTATGACCCGATTGTTGAGAAAGGATGTAAAGTTTGAATGATCTCAAAAGTGCGAGCAAAGCTTTCAAGAGTTAAAGCAAAGATTGACGAATGCTCCTGTGCTCATGCTACCATCTGGTAGTGGTGGATTTGTGGTTTACACAGATGCATCAGACTCTGGGTTGGGATGTGTCCTCATGCAACATGGAAAAGTTGTGGCTTACGCATCACGACAGTTGAATGAAGCTGAAGGAAATTATCCGACACATGATCTAGAACTTGCAGTAGTAGTTTTACGCTAAAAATTTGGCATCATTATTTATATTGAGAGAAATTTGAGGTATTTACTGATCATAAAATCCACAAGTATATCTTCTCTCAGAAGGAACTGAATTTGAGGCAAGGGCGATGGTTGGAGTTTTTGTCAGAATATGATTTTTCCTTTGACTATCATCCAGGAAAGGCAAATGCAGTCGCTGACGCCCTAAGCAGAAAATATGAAGGGAAGCTCGCAAGTAAGAAATTGCAATGGCAGCTAATGAAAGATTTAGAGGAATGGAACCCTTTTATTAAACGAAAGACTAGAGTTCTTATGGCTGGAATGAAGATCCACTCATCATTGTTAGAGAAGGTTATCTTAGCTCAGAGGGATGATAATGACCTCCAAAAATTGATAATCTCTTCTCAAAAAGAAGGATCTGATTTCTCAATCAGGATAGAGGGAGCATTGAGGTTCTGTAATAGACTGTAGATTCCAGATAATAGTGAATTAAAGGAAGAAATTCTTGAAGAGTCTCACAGGTCCATGTATACCATTCATTCCAGCACTATAAAAATGTACAAAGACTTACAATGGAATTTTTGGTGGCCTAAGATGAAGAAGGACATTGCAAAATTTGTGCCAGTATGTCTTATTTGTCAACAAGTAAAGATTGAGCACCAGAAGCCTACAGCTCCTCTGCAGTCACTAGAGATCCTCGAATGGAAATAGGAGCATATCACTGTGGATTTTGTTTGCGGGTTGCCAAAAACAAAGCAGGGTCGATTTGACACTATTTGAGTGATTGTTGATCGCTTAACGAAGTCAGCACATTTCTTACCCATCATATTGGATCAATCTATAGAGAGCCTTGCTGAATTGTATGTTAATGAGATAGTGAAATTGCATGGTGTTCCGGTATCGATCGTGTCAGACAGAGATACAAGATATACCTCTCGGTTATGGAAAAGCGTGCAGGATGCTTTCGGTACGAGATTAAAGTTTAGCACATCATTTCATCCTCAGACTGATGGACAATCTAAAAGAATAATCCAGACATTAGAAGACATGTTGAGAGCTTGTGCCCTCGACTTTGCTGGAAATTGGGATAGAGATTTACCTTTGGTCGAATTCGCATATAACAATAGCTATCATGCAAGTATTAGGATGGCCCCTTTTGAAGCATCATATGGTCGACCTTGTAGATCTCCATCGTGCTGGAGCGCTGTTGGGGAAAAATACATATTAGGACCTGAATTAGTCCAAGCTTGTACCAAGGGTGTGGAGGTAATTCGGAAGAGACTTTTAGCCGCTCAGAGTAGACAAAAGTCTTATGCTAATTGTCGAAAGCGGGAATTGAATTTTGAGGTAGGTGACCATGTGTTCTTAAAGATTTCTCCTACCAAGGGAGTAGCGTGATTTGGCATAAAGGGAGAATTGAGTCCTAGATATGTGGGACCATTCGAGATAATAAAGAAAGTGAGAGAAGTAGCATATCGGGTTGTTCTTCCACCTCATTATTCCAAGTTACATGATATTTTTCATGTATCATTGTTAAGGAAGTATAATCATGATCCATCACACGTGATCGAGCATGAAGTTCCGGACATTCGACCGAATCTGACATATGAAGAAAGACCAGTTCATATCGTAGACTGTAAGGATCATCAGTTGCATCGTCACATAGCTCCGATGGTCAAAGTACTTTGGCAGCACCATTAGAGGGAAGAAGCGACTTGGGAGTTGGAGAACAAATACGTCAACATTATCCGTATCTTTTTGGTAAATCTCTTTTTACATTATAAATTTTGAGGACGAAATTTCTTTAAGGAGGGTAGATTGTAACGGATGAAATTTTTTGAAGATAATAAAATAATTAAAATAAAAATTAAATCACATCACCCTTAAAGATAATACATGATAAGATAAAAAGAGACGAAATAGCCAACAACTCAAGTTGGTTGTGTCTTTATCTCTTTATTAAGTCCAATTTATTATTATTAATTATCTCACGGATTGTGTCTATAAATACTATGGGACTCAATTGACTTCCCCACACATTGCCTTTGGGAGAGAGAGTCTAGAGAGAGAGAGATAAGTCGACGACGACATTCTTTCGTCGCTTCTTTTCCGAATTCAGCATCGACAGTCCTCTCCATCAACATGGGAGTTTTGATCCGATGAAATTGGAGGAACAAGGATGTGGTCGACAACGGTCCGGATTGGTGGAATCTTGGTCAACGAATTTCTTGCGTCGACAAGGTATGTGTCGAACACATAGGATCGTTAAGTGATGTAAGTGTCGATCCCTTAGGATCCGTACTATTCAATGGCATTTCACGTAGGAGTAATATAAAACTTTGGCTACTTGATCGGCAACATAATCCCATGATGCCGTGGATCTCGAGTTAATCGTAGGTGTGGTTGTTGGCCTCTAGATTTCCCATGCGCATAAATTCTTATACGAAATTGTTGGTTCATAAAATTACTTGTTTATGAAATTAATGAAGTTTTAGAAATCTACCCATTTTCGTTGAAGTCACAAGAATAAAGTAATTACACATTTTTAACAGAAACAACCTGCTAAACTATGATTCTTTTCATCAACCGTGGGTTGCAACAAACTTAAATACATTAATTTTTGGATAACTACCTCCATAGGATAATATGTATGCAACTTGCAGATGTATATTGTCAAGGCCATATGCCATCTATTCATTTGTTTTTCTAGGTTAACCTCTCGACTTTCAACATCATACTAAATAGTATTTATTTTATGGCGTTACCATAATTGACGGTCTTGATTCATCACCAATTGTGGAATCATGCCAGTCATAGTAGGAACTGGAAGAGTTGAATTTATAAAGATATTTTGAGTTAAAGATGCACAGATACCAACTGTTATGTACCGCAACTCATTATTGACATGTTATAAGAGCTTCGAAAATTATCTATTAACGCTATCCCTTGACATTATATTATACGATACTGCTTCATATCTCAAAGTTATTTTTATGATACTCAAATATTTACGATACTCAAAAGAGATCATTGAAGATATGAACTCAACAAAGTTAATATTAAGTTTTGGCACCGACTCGAACTAAGGGGTCGTAAGTGCCTAAAGGGCCAACACCTTCTGGGGATGTGAGGTAAAAGATAAATCCTCTACAGTTGTAGCTACACTATCATGTTATGTATTGTTTATGAACCGCTTGTGCCGACGGTAAGCCATCAAAGTCATCAAAGCCGCATTAGAATAAACATTCAAGACCACTCTAAACACGAAAAATGTCATGGACATATGTGTAATTTATGTTATTGTTATGTGCATATATGACATTATGTTACTGTTATGGACACATGTGTAAGTTCTATTAATGTTAAGTGCACGTGTAATTTATGCTAATATTATGGGCATATATGCAATTTATGTTAATGGTATGTGCATATGTGAAATTTATGATAGTTTTTAGGGTACACGTGCAATTATGTTATTGTTAAGTGCATATATGCAATTTATGTGAATATTATCGGTATACATGCAAATATGGTAAAACTTCCGGGTATATGCGCAAATATGTTATGAGATTCATGGTTATGAGGGGAATTTAGTTATATGCATTAAATAAGTTGATTAATGATTTATATGATAATGACTTTTGTGACTTGTTTTCTACATTAGCCGGCTTGACCCCAACTCGACACATACTGAGCGTTATGCTCATAACATGTATTGTCAATCTTTTTTAGGAGAACGTGAAGATTAGATCATTAACGGCTTAAGGGAGACGACACAATCTTCAAGAAGTAGGAGCGGTATAGAACTACTGCGGGTTTGTTTGGGAGGACATCTTTTATGCCCACTGGAATAAGGAAATCGTGGATACGATTTCATCTAGTTTATTTATCTTTTCTTTAATTAAGTAACTATTGGAATTGTGACCTTATTATGATTATGGAAAAGTTTCTTTAGTTGGTTCTTTACTGCTCTTTTATGCTATGATCGATGCTATGAGTAACGTTCCCGAGATTGTCTATTTTATTCTCACTTCCGCATCATTCTCGGACGATCGGGATTCGTTACAGGGTGTTAGTGCAATATACCCAAGAGGAGCTCGTAACTGGTGTGTGTAGCTTGGGTGTGCAGTCCTCAACGTGCCACATCACACCACTTATGTGATGGAGGGTCCAGATGACCCGATACCCCTTCGACGATCAACGGTGCAGATTAGATCCCAGATGCGATCAGATGGCTCTTCTTGTGCCTTTCTTTGGCTCAATCGGATGATCGGGAAATTACTTTGATGTGGTTCGGTGGAGAGAGGGCTCGGAAGATTTGATTAATAACTCGGCTTCTGGCAACTTCGATCCGGCCTTGCTTCGACCTTTGACCACATCGATGGCTCCCGAATGTCCCAAAAGATAACTGTAACATCTGGGAAATTTACACCCAAATTTCCTTTTTCTGTTTTCGTTACCATTAAGGAAATCAAATATTTATATCTAAATAGTGGATATTATTATTCCAATTGATTCCTTCCAATGAAGGCCATAAAAATCCGATGACATTCCACACATCCCATATCACAATTTATTGCAAAAGAATTAGAGAGAGGCAAAGATAATCCACGATCTATGATATGTCTCCTTGCGAAGAAATTTTGAGGATAATTTTTTTAAGGGTGGTAGATTGTAACAGCTCGGAAATTTACATCCAAATTTCCTTTTTCTCTTTTCATTACCATTATGGTAATCAAATATTTATATCTAATTAGTGGATATTATTATTCCAATTAACTCTTTCCAATGAAGGCCATAAAAATCCCATGACATTCCACATATCCCACGCCACCTTTCATTGCAAAAGAATTAGAGAGAAGATGAGGGAGGAAGTTAGAAAGAGAAATGTCTCGAGGATCTGTATTCGTCACAAGAGACAATGATGTCGAGTCGGAGAAGGAGGAGGGTGCAGATCCGTGACCTGAAGGAGGTACGACGATCTTGATAGATAGAGTTACATGTTGGATCTAAGGTATGTATTGAATTTAGGATTTCATATAAACCAAGATCATGTTTGAGATGCATTCTATAGATGTATATTTTGGTTTAGGTTGACGATCTTTAAATGCATGTATCGAAGTAGGATTTGTAGGAACGTTTATCATATTCAAGTTGCGATCTCTAAACTTGTGCGTCATTTTTATAGAATAACATGTATGTGTGATGTTAAATCGAATATGACAGGTAAAAGGATGTTACGGACCCATAAGTTAACACATATATTGATCCTATTCGGATTAATACCTCACGTAAGTAATCAGATAAAAAAGTGGTGAAACGGATATTAGATTCAACATAAGTTCATTATTGAATATTAGAACATGATCTAAGACACATAATTTATTATTTTTCATTCTATTGTTCGATACCCATTGGAAGAAATAGTATGTGCAGCATTTATAAGATTGCCAAAAATATGTTTATATTGCCAAAGAAAAAGAACTTGTGTAGGAACTTGTATAGAAACCAACATCTTAACATTCCTGTGGTAGGAGGAAAGTTAGTGTAATTATATGATGAATCCTCTCATATACATGCTTCAGCTATGCATTGGAGATGTGTACTTTACAAATTATAGCATGGAAATTAATAAGTTAATAATTTTTTTCCAATTTGAATAAGACAACTTCATACACGTGTGTTGATCCTTAGATAATTTTTTTGTATATGTTCCATCGTCAAAAAATATCAATTCATAACAATGTTTTTACATCCCATAAATAGACGACATTCTTGTAAATTTTAAATATAAAGACATTCCTATAATATCTATACTGGCGTAAATTGTGGTTAATTTGTTCTATATTGTAACCATAAGTTAATACTTGAATATCATTTAAAGGTACCCAGAACTTTATAATTAGGTTGAAATGATCGTCTGTCTATAGGCAAGTATAGGAAAAAGGTCATGATATTCATCTTCTTTTGATTGATACACAAAGAGATAGATTAGTATTGATTAAATTCAGTAGTTTAAAAATGTCGAAGGGTTTTTCCATGTATCTAAGTGTTTTAAATTGTTGCAAGAGAATGGATTTCTTATACATGTTGGAATCATGTTTTAATCAGAAACGGGTTACTGTCGTATGAAGATAACATGGATGTCATTGTTATAATATGTGTTTTAAAACATGAAGTGTGTTAGAGTTAAAGGAGTAAATTTTGATAACCATAAATAAGATTAAGGCACAGACTCATAAAGAGCCTCATGGAAGACTAGAAGGAGACGTGTTAGCCCAAGGGGCAACGCCGCAAGGGGTGTATGGTTGCAAGTTACCATAGAGGCAAAAGCTAAGTCCTCTACAGTTGTACCTACACTGTTATGTTAATGCTGCGAGGGGTAACACAACAAGGGGCGTATGATTTCAAGAAACCACAGAGGCAAAGGCTAAATCCTCTACAGTTGTAGCTACACTGTCATGGACCGCAAGTGCCAACGGTTGAAAATGGATAACAAGATACACACATGAAAGTTATGAAATAATAGATTTATAAAGGTAAATCATTAAAAGTTATGAAATAAATGGTTTATAACGGTAAACCAATACAAGTATGCAAGGAAATGATTTATAAAGGTAAATCATTACAACTTATGAAATAAATTATTTATAATGGTAAACCGTTACAAGTATGCAAGGAAATGGTTTAATAAAAGATAAACCATTATATATTATACAAGAGATGATTTAATAAAGCATAAACCATTACATGTTGTACAAAAATCAGCTTTAAGAAAAGTAAACCATCAAAGTGATGTGGGCCAAAATGCAAAGTGATTTACTTGATAAAAGAAACGTGTTCTTGCTCTGAATCATATGAAATATGTCCCACAAAATGGAAGAAAGGTATGTCATAGTTTCTCATGCAATTTACATATGTATATCTACGGTTATGAAAGATTCCAAATCACACATGTTAGGAATTGAACTTAGACATGCATGGGAATAATTAGACACATAATTATGTTTATCCTTGAAACTAAAGTACATGCTTTATAACTGATTAAAAGATCGTTAGAATTCTCATGTATGGACCCTGATGCATACTTGGCATTAGGCTCATGTAAATTATGTTTATTTATTTGAGGTGAAAAACAAGTTCGACTGAGCACTCAAGTTCATGTGACAAACTCAACAAGACATTCAACACGGTACGGATATTGCATGATTTATGGTGGATATTTGTATGCCCACTGGAACATGGACCCATGTTGTGAACTTATTTAGTTTCTTTTGCAAGTATTCCATTTATTGATGTTGTACTAATGAAACTCTTGGTTGAATTGGATTTTATGGATCTTTTTTAGATTGATTTTTGTATGCTCAATGATTACCATGCACGAATCGGTAACGGTTCGGTCATGGGAATTTAAGTTGCGAATTTAAGTTGCACGTTCTTGTGTCCCTCTTTGGCTCAATCGGATGGTCAGGAAATTAATTTCATGTGGTTCTTCATTTGACGGTGGAGAGAGGGCTCAGAAGATTTGATTAATAACTCGGCTTCTAGCAACTTCGATATGTCCTTGCTTCGACCTCTGACCACCTCGATGGCTCCTGAATGTCCCAAAAGATTACTACAACTTCTGCATAGCTTCTAGGGTCTATCAAAAGGTCCAGACCTTTCTAAGAAGTGATCTGGAGGTCAAGGAAGCAAGATGATCTGGAGGGGGCCTTTTGACTTTGAATCACCACCAAATAAGGAGCTCAGATCTTGCTTCCTACATAGAAAGAATAAGGATACTAGGGAAACTACCTCGACCCATTATGGAGTGGAATCGGGCAAGGGTGAGTTAAAAGGATTTGATCTCAGGCAAGGATGGACGGTAGAGATCTCTTTACCTTGATCTTAGCGGGATCAAAGGTGAAAAGGCGGTACTGATTATGGAGAAGTGAAGGGACTGAAATGGAGTGGTCGGGGGGTTAGTACAATGGAAGAACAATGACGAATAGAGGCTGGAGCTTTAAGCTTTGATGTACTTAAAATTTTAGGATTTTAGATTAATTAGACTAAAATCAACAAAACTAAACTAAAGATTATGCTAAGATATAAAAAGCGAAGCTAACTAGCGAGATAAGAAAGTAACTCACCTACCAGAATGGTTGGGAGCAGAGGGTCGTCAGACATGTCCCCGATGAGTGGTGAATCGACTCAGTTCTCCTTCTTTATGCCTTGAATCGATTGCTCCCGCCTTCTTTCACAAGTAGGAATGATCTAGGTTAAATCCTATGGAGTTACTATCTATCTAAGGGGTATTAAACTTCGAATGAATCTCAGAGGTTTGGATTTATAGCATAAATGAGGAGGCTTAAAAAATTTTGGATTTTTTGATTCAGTCGATGAAGATTTGACAAATTTAGAGGCATAATGTGATGAAGGTTGAGTATTTATAGAGATTTCATGAAGAAATCGAGAGGGATGGAGCTTTGTATCGAGCAATAAAAAAATGGCAAAGTCAGCGGTTCACATGTTCTGAAAGGAGCAACCCTAGTGTGGGTACAGTAGACACGAGGTCAACGAAGGAATACACATGACTAGTCTACGTAGACCACTACAGGATAATTCAGAAAATAAAAATCAAAATCAATTCATAAAAAATGGAAAATGTTTTTATTTACAAAAACTTAAAACATGAAAAAATGATTATAATTTTCTAAACTATTTTCTATGATTTTTATTTATTTTTACAACTTAATTTATTGTGTGTTAATTTTTACAAGTATAAATATATGTATATTTCCTAATGGTTTACATCTTATATATTTATATTGTATTTTTAGTAATTATTATCATATGTACATCTTTATATATTTATAACAAAATTTAAAATACATAATTACATATTTTTGTTTTATTTTTATGATTTATTTTTATGCATAAATAGTTGTATGCATATTTATTACAAGTATTGTATGCATATATATTATAATGTATTATTTATTTTAAGTGTATTTTAACAGTTTTATTTTGTATTTAAATTGTTATTATGTTTCAAATATTATATATATTATTATTCATAAATATAAGAAGACTACAAATACAAAGAATAAAATATATGAATATTATATATAGATACATAGTACATTGGTACCCCAGAATAGACGGCTTTTGTATCTTAATTCCATTTAAATGAAACTAGCTTATTTGATAGATAATTTAAATTAAAATACAATGGAGGTGAGTTTGGTTCAATTTAAATTTATAGGGAGAAGATATCGATCTATGAAATTCGGTTTAGGGCTTTTTCATCTATGTGTACAAGTTGCATTGTGCATGATTTTTATTAGTGATTATTTTTATAATTTTGTACATATTATTAAGTACAAGTTTCTTATTGAAAACTTTGTTATTTAGAGTGTGTATAATAAAGAATAAAATAGTGTAAAATGGTATTGATAGACTAAAAATTAGGGTTTCTATATGTAATATTTGACCCTTATCTCCCCTACTTTATTCTGGTCGACCAAATCACCATTGACTTGGTATCGTGGTTCAGGGTCATTCGGTATCTGTGGTACTTCATTTATTTTTCTTTCCTTTTTATTTTTAATTTTATTTTGGATTTAAATACAGATACTTATGTATTAATTACAGAAGAACAATGAATGTTAATTTATATAAGTTAGCAATTTTTACATGTATTTTGATAGGGATTTAAATACAAAATTGAGGAATAAAGGAAGATAATGATTATTTATCACCCCCTATACTTATCTTTGTTAGTCCCTAGTAAACAATTATTAGAAAAATGAGTGATCCAAAATAGAAAATAAAGAACTTAGAATGATAATTATTTTTAAACTTATGTTCACAAAATCAAAATTTGGAGTTGAATTAAGACCTTTGGATTGTCAGTTTGTTCGGAACCTTATTGAGAATATGATCTAAAACTTAACAGCCCTCAAGTTTCACAATCCTCTATTCATGTCACCTCAATAGCAAGGTTAGATAAGTCTATTTATATGCAAACCCTTAGGACTATGAGTCTCACTTGTACAGTGTATGTATCTCTTCTCATCAAAAATAGTAAAGAACAGTCTCCCTTAGCAGGATAACCATAGTTTTCCAATCTAACTACTCTTTCCTCAAGGACCGGGGTATTTCCTTCTAATTTCAAGAACAAATGCTCCAGAAGAGGGGGTAGAGAGAAAAATAAATTGTGACCAGTGTAGTGAAAGATCCAAAATTTGCCCTCGTTAGTTATGTGGAATTAATGTTAAATTTTATTGCATGCAACAATTCAGATCAATCAAAAAGACCACTTAGTTAACTATTCAATTAAAAATGAATGGTCCAATTTATATTTTACTTGAGCAAGCCCAAGGTCGAACTAAGACAGGCCACTGTCTCCTTAGGTTGATAATTAGGCGATCTAGAGGCTAGATTTTCTAGAAGCATTTTTTGGTATTTTAAAATGCAATTAATGGATGAAATGCAAATTTGGTAAAAGTCGAGGACTAAATGCAAATCTCATTCAAACGATGTCTAAAAAATATGAAAATTAGCCATGATATGAATATGATGAAATTAAGCTAATGTATTTTTTGAAATTTTCGGATGCAATATGAGTTAATTATGAACTAAATATGAATGCATGGTGATTTCGAGCAAATTAATTTAAATAAATAGCAAACTAATTTAATTTCAATAATTAAAATTATCCTAGATGTATCTAATGAGATTCTATCTTGGAAAATTAAAAAAATTCTAAAAATGATTGGTGTATGATCTATTAAAAATTAATCACTAAAATCACTAAATGTTTTATTCTGACTTGATATGCATGCAAATGACATGAAATTTGGGCATAATGTAGAACACAAGTAATTCTATCTAATGTAATTTTTCACAATTTTTAGAGGAAGGAATATTTTAATACAAATTTCATAGCATAAAATGGGTAAACTTTGCATGTTTTCACCAAATTATTTATAATAATTTAACTATAGATAACAAAAATTCGAAATGATCACAAGATAAAGAAATAATTATTCTACACAATGCAATTTTTAGATTAAAAAATGATGATAATGAACGTTCAGACTGATGGACAAACACAAGGTTCTTTATGCAAAATAGAAACTAAATAAATAATTAAAAATGTTGTCAAGGACTGAATGACATTTATCATAACCATGTGTGGTTTTATGGCAAATTTCCCTACATGAGCACGCATGCTGCACTTGACCTTGGCCAGCGGGTACATGCGTGAATAGCTGAAACTCTGAGGGACTTAGAAAATTTTGTCACCTGCGGTCACATGCACTTCATGTGATAATGATGTCACCTCCTCTCCTCACGTGTTGGGGCTCGAGTGTAATTTACCCCTGCCCTCATGTGTGAAGCATGTGCGAGGGAGATAAACGTGATGGGCGGATCAAGGTGGTGGTGCTCCTGTGCGACAGAGGTAGGGCGGCTGAAGTGGGAGCTCGAGGGCTGAGTTCTGATGTGTACAGTGACGCACACTTGCATGGCTGCTTGGCGGTGCTCAGCCTCCGACTGGTGTATGTGGTCAAGGGCAGGTCGACATAATGGCTGGTGGTGAGGCGTGCTGATACATGGTCGGTCGACACGCATCCGGTGAAAGGGGAGGTCATAAGGCGACAGTGGAGATCGACGTGGGAGTGGTGTGGAGCTGGAGCTGTTGTTCTCTGGTTGATCCACGAGGCGACAAGGCGTAGAGGGAACTCAATGGTCGAAGTGGTGCGTCTTCTCACAGTGATGGTCAAAGAGGAAAAAGGAAGATAGTCGATGAGCTTGAGGGCGCTGTGGATGTGTTGAGCTCAAAGGCGATCAATGATTAAAGGTGGTTGTTGTGGAGGGGTGGAAGTTGGTCGGAAGAAGGAGTAGGCGAGGTGGTGCAGGTCAGATGGTGGTGATGCGATGAAGAGAAAAGAGGAACGACAAAGAAGGGAGGAAAGAAGGAGAGAAGATAGAGGGAAGAAGAAGACAGGGAAAGAGGGTACCTGGGAGGGGGCTCTTGCCGGAGGTAGCTGGAGCTTCAAGCTCCAGCCGATCATGGTCTCAAACCCCGTTGTGAGTCGCGATGAAGATTGAGCAATCCTTTTGATGAAAGGTTGCAACAAGGGTTTTTCTCCCCTTTGGGTCTCACCCGAGAAGATGGTGCAGCCGCTGTCACCTTCTAAGTGTGTCGTTCACTGTCACCATCAGAACTCGAAGGCTGGTGGCACTCTCTCTCTCTCTCGAACGACAGATTCATTAGACGGGAGGAGTCCAGATCTTTTTAATGCGGAGTCGTTTGGGCTCGATCGAGGATGGTGGCGGTCGTTGGAAGTTGTGGCTGGAGTCAAAGTGGGGAGCGGGTTGTGGGGGAGGCGGATGGGTGAGAGGGAGAAGTAGAGGTGGTTGGGGGCTACGAGATGATGGGGAAAGAGGTGGAAGCGATGACTGGTGGCTGCGCAACCGCCAAACAGAGGAAGCAGAGGCGATTGCGGGTTTTGTGGGCGAGTGCGGTAGTTGCCACAATAGGGAGAGGAGGGAAGGCACACCGTAGAGAGATACGGGCGGCGGCTGCACGGATGCAAGGAGAGGGGGCTACATGGCGTGCGGGGCGTGACCATGTGGCAAAAAATAAAAATTAAATAACTATAAAATTAAAAAGTAAAAGTTACAGATTAAATTAATATAAATAAATAAAAATGAATAATTAAGTAAAAATATAATATAAAATAAAATATTTTAATAAAATAAAATAAAAAAATATAATTATGAAATAAAATAAAATGGGGTAACACATGGCGGTTCTAGGAGCGGTCATGTGCTGCTCCCAAAAAATCACAGATTAAATGTAAAGAAAAATAAAAAATAACAAAAAGGGTCAAATTAAAAAGTGGTCAACAAGAAATTTGCTTGTTTTGATGAGATCTACAACTTTTGTGAATGACTCAAAATCAAAATAAATCATATGTACAAAAATATTTTTAGGTGGTATCTTATATGTATAAAATACTGCATTTTTGTCTTTTGCATAGTTTTTTTGCATATTCAATAAGATAAAGGTCAAAATATAATTAGGAAAATATGATTGAAATATTTACAACCTATTTTTTTGGATTTATAATAATTATGAAAAAAGATAAAATAAATAAAAGGGACGTATGTACAAAAATACAACGAGGGTCCCAAAACCCAAGTTTCACATATGAACTCTTATTCTTTTGAATTTGATCTTATTTTGAAGGTAATTAAATATACATTAATTCGAAAGTAAGTAGAGGTCCATAGGAGACTGTATGAGAGCAATATTCACATTTTAAGGCTCTTAGTCTCAAACTGGGGTTGGGTTTTATTGGTCAATTATATAAGTTAGTTTTTTTATATTTTTCATTTATTAGTTTAGTAATAGTATACTATAGAGTTGATTTTCTTCAAGCCCGAGTTAGTGATAAATAAATAAAAATATGGAAAATATGGTATTATACAGGTGATATTCACAAGAGAATTTGTCTTGTTATTTAATGCAAATATGCATGTTAAAATGTAGATACTAATTCTAAATGCATGAATGAGAATAATGCAAAATAAATGGATAAATGCATCTAATTACTCGGGAATGAAGCTTTATTTTCAACTTTTGCGTGATGAATCACAGATTCATCAACCCCGTATACTTAAACCTTTCACATCCCTGAGCAACTAAAATGAAATGCAAAAGTGAAATGATTTTGTGTTCCATACCAAGGTCATGAACAAAAGGTGAAAATGGAGCGTGACTCGACCTTTGGATTGATAATGTGGCGGAACCTTATTGGGAATTGAATTTAAGACCTAATAACCTTTGAGTTCCACAAGTCTCTATTCATGTTGCCTCAACAGTCAGGTCATAACAAATCCTCTTACGCAAATTTTGATGACTATTAATCTGAGTTGTACTGTGTAAATGAAATACAGCTCTCCACATCAGAAATAACATAGAAACAACCTCCTCTAACAAGGTAACTCTAATTCCCCAATCTAGCATCTCTTTCCTCAAGGAGAGGGGTATTCCCTTCTAAGTTATAGTGCAACCAACTCAAGAAGAGGGGGCAGAGAAGAGAATGGATTATGACATATCCATAGATATTGACTAGTGTAGCCAAGTCTCCAGCCGTAGGCTTCCTTGGCATGATACTTTGAATCATATGTCTTGCTTATTTAACTATACACATATACACACTCCGAAAGGCATTTTATTTTTGGAGTTCTTTCTTTTTTTAGACAAATATACAAGGTGCAACATGTACATAAGGAGTTTTTCTTCTTGAGCCAGTAGACTATCCCTCTTTTGAAGCTTTATTGCAACCCACAGCATCCCGTCGTCAGACGTCGATGTCACTAGACTAGGTTGAGATGCACTACCCTCCCTAGAGGAGGACATATGTTTCCACCTGTGTGCTACTCCAAGCCAAAGGATTCTACCTCCTCAACACCTCATCAATGAAGAGCTAAGTGTGTGTGTGTGTGTGTGTGTGTGTGTGAATTATTCTATTTAGACCAATCAAGATGACATGTGAAAATAGACTTGTGGACTCAAAGAATTAAGTCACTCGACCTGAAAAATCTTAACTCTAATTCCTATAAGGTTCCTCTGAAATTAGGTAGATTAAGGTCAAATCAAATCCATCCTCGACTTCTATTCATAACTTGGTTAAGAACCCATTAACTTTTCACTTTGCATATGCAAGATATGCAAATGAAATGCAGATGAAATGTAATTATATGAATGAAGTGCAAGACTCTTTATTTGATTAATGCAAGGATGAAATGCAAGAGTAAATAAAAAGTTTTTCATATTTTTTATTATTTTGGTATACCTCCTCATTTGTAACAAAATTTTCAAAAGTATTTATTTACAAAAACATTACAAAACTATACAAATTGTACATATTTTACAGCTTCTATACAATATACACATTATACAAGTATACATGTCTTTTACAAAAAAAATCCGATTTTACCCATTCCATAATTATTGCATAATATTTACAAAAATACACAAAAGTATGAGCTACGGGTAAAGTATATATGTAATATATACACACCCCTATACTTAGCATGTGCTATGTCCTCAGAGCACAAGAAGAGAGGAAAAGACATAGCTCGTGCTAAGCGTACGAGAGTTAAAATAACAAAAAGTAAAAAAGTCGACCTGCCCCCCTATACTTAGGCTCTGGTCAACCTAAGTGTAGAAGAAGAGAAAAAATGGGGTGGTCGAGGTCAAGAGGAGAAATGTATGAACATATACATTGGGTAGGCATTGGTCCCCTTATACTTAGGGTCTGGTCAGTCTAAGTATAGGACAGGAGTGAGTATGAGAATCGATGGGGTTGGGGAATATACAGAGAATGGTGTGTGTGGGGAGCAATGCATGGAGATAGTGGAAATGGAGAGGATTCATGCATTCCCTAAGAGTGGATCATGGGATTCTGGGATACGCATAAATGAAATCTCTTCAACATGAGATAACTGCTCATTTGATCCTACAAAATGCTTCAGCAGTTTCCCGTTTACAAGGAATGATTGTGCACCATCTGTAAGCTCTGAAATCCATACACTGTTGTTCGTGTTCACTTCCCTTGCTATGAAGGATCCTGTCCATTTGGACTTCAACTTGCCTTGAAAGATCTTCAACCTGTCATTTAATAACCATACCTTCTGCCCTGGGACAAAACACTTGCGTCTGATATTCATCGTACCAACGCTTGATTTTGACCTTATAGATCACGTTGTTATCATATGCCTTGTTTCTGATTTCCAAAAGCTCTTTTAAATCCATCCTTCTGCTCTATTGTCCCTCATGTGTGTTCCAATTCACTTTCTTTAATGCCCATTCAGATTTGTGTATTGATTCGACAAGCAGAATACACGACTTTCCATAAACCATTCGGAATGGGGAGTTTCCAAGCGAGGTCTTGTAAGTAGTCTGGTATGACCATAGAACTTGGTCCAAAAGCTGGGAACGATCCTTCTTGTCAGAGCAGACTAGCTTCTACAAAATGCCCTTCACCTCCCTATTCAACACCTCAGCCATGCCATTCGATTTTGGGTGGTATGGACTAGCGATACTGTGCGCGATGATGTAGACCTTTGTTAACTATTTCATTTCCTATTAACAAAGTGGCTACCCCCATCAGAGATGATGACTTTGAGAATCCCGAATCGTAAAATGATGTGATCTTTCACAAAATTACAGATAGTCTTGTTATCTGCGGCCTGGGTAGGGATAGCTTCCACCCACATTGAGAGATAATCAACTGCCAAGAGAATATGCTCATAGCCATGGATGTTAGGAAATGGGCCCATGAAATCTATGCCCCATGCATCAAAAACATCAACCATAAGACTGATTGCATGGTCATTTCATCTTTGGGACCAACGGTCCCTCCCATTCTCTGACATACTGGACATGACCTAACAAATGCATATGCATCAGGAATAGGGTCGACCAGTACAAAGCACACTAAAGCACTTTCCAAGCGGTCCTCTTCCTGGAGTGATGTCCCCCTGCCTCCAAGGAATGCCAGTAGGTGAGGACTCTCATGTATTCCTCATGAGGAATACACCTCTTCCAGTCACTATCTGGACCTTCGAAAAAAGGAATAGATCCTTCCAATGGTATTTCCTAGATTTTGGATTAAGTCGGTCAATGCTGCTCTTGGGCCAATCATGGGGAACTGTCTTAGACACAAAAAAAATTCACCATGTTGGCATATCATGGAAGAG
Organism: Ottelia alismoides; assembly: GCA_037367405.1. Taxonomy (NCBI): domain Eukaryota; kingdom Viridiplantae; phylum Streptophyta; class Magnoliopsida; order Alismatales; family Hydrocharitaceae; genus Ottelia; species Ottelia alismoides. Next base: position 501,092 of record JAZKJV010008253.1, on the reverse strand, counting down.
AGTCGACAGAAAAGATCGACTCATCAGTGAAGGAGTCCTTGATGGGGTCAATCTCAGAGGAACTATGCGACTTAATGCGGGAGAGGTGATCAGCCACCATATTTTTCACTCTAGTCTTATCCTTGATCTGCAAATCGAACTCTTGGAGTAATAGAATCCACCTAAGAAGATGTGCCTTCACCTCCTTCTTTTCCACGAGGTACTTGATGGCTATGTGATCTGTAAACACTACAACTTTGGATCTAGATGAGACCTAAATTTTTCCAAGGTGAATACTACGACAAGCATTTCATTCTCTGTGACGGTATACGTCCATTGAGACTGATCGAGTACTTTGCTTGCACAGGGAACAACATAAGGAATCCCTTCTCTCCTTTGTCCTAACACGACCGCAACTGCAAAGTCAGAAGCGTTAGTCATGATCTCAAAAGGAAGAGACCAATATTGGGTTTGTAGTATAGAAGCATCCACGATCTTCCTCTTTAGGAGCTCGAAGGCCTCAAGACACATGTGATCTACAATGAAGTTCGTGTCTTTTTCTAAGATCTTCATTAATGGTCAGGAAATCTTTGAGAAGTCCTTTATGAATCTGCGGTAAAAACCAACATGCTTGAGGAAAAACTGCACTTATTTGATGTTTGTTGGTGGTTGAAGTTTCTTGATCACATCCACCTTGGCAGGGTCAATCTCCATTCTCCTTTAAGAGATGACATGCCACAACACAATGCCCTCTTGAACCATAAAATGACTCTTCTCCCAAGAGAGCACTAGATTTACCTCCCTGCATTTCTCGAGGACTCGATACAAATGATATAGACAAGTATCAAACGTGTCGTCGTGGACCAAGACGTCATAAATGAAGACCTCTAAGAAATCACCCACCATATTAGTAAATACTGCAATCATGCACCACTAGAAAGTCCATGGTGCATTGCATAACCCAAAGAGCATGCGCCTGAATGCGTACGTACCAAACAAACATGCAAATGTGGTATTTTTCTGATCCTTTGGAGTGATGATCACTTGATTTTAGCATGAGTACCCATCTAGAAAATAAAAGAATTCCTTCCCCGCTAGTCTCTCCAGAATCTAGTATATGAATGGTAAGGGGAAATGATCTTTTTTCGTTGCGGCATTCAAGCGTCTGTAATCCACACAAACACGCCATGACATGGGTACTCGCATTGTAATCTCCTCTCCATCTGAGTTGGTGACTGTCTGAAGTACCACCTTCTTAGGGACTACATGAAGTGGTGCCACCCACTTGGAATCAGAGATGGGATATATAAACCAGCGTCACACCATTTTTCAATCTCCTTCTTGACCACATCTCATATGTTTCAATTCAACCGATGTTGGAACTCACGAGAGGTTCTAGTACCTTCCTCAAGGTAAATATGGGGTGAGCACATAGCAGGATTTATCCCGTGAAGATTAGATACGCTCCAGCCTATGGCCTTGTAGTTTTGTTAAAGAATCTCTAGTAGGCGAGATTCTTGTTCTCCAGTCAACCTAGCATTGACAATGACTAGAAACTTCTGTGTCGGTCCTGCAAGGAAGACATACTTCAAGGTGTGGGGTAGCGGTTTGAGCTCGAGAATGGTATGATCATCGAGTAAATCTAGCTTAACTGCCTCTGAATCTGGCTTTGTGATGGATGTGGTTGGATCTGCGGTGATAGTAGCCACCAACTGGTTTTGCTCAGGAGTCAGATTGCCAAAGGTGTCCAAACAATCGGCAAAAGGCACGTCCGAATCATCATCCACATCCTTTGATTGACCTGAATGGAACATGTCTGACAAGCCTGAGTTAGCTTCTGAGTCATCGAGGATATAGGAAGATGCATCAGAGAAATCTCTTGTGGGTAAGGTTTGATTCTGCAGGATCTGTTGAACTACCTCATCTAACTGTCCTCTCATGGTTAGAGGAACTTGTCAACCCAAGCTGACTGCTGTTGCTAGTGATCAACTGTGTCAACTCTGTAGCACTTAGCCTCTGACATGAGATACTCTGTACTTCTCTCTGAATCAGGCCTCTTCCATTTCATTTGCAACAATTCTAACTCTACACTTTCATCGTGTGCATGAAAGCGTATCTTTCCCAGAGTATAATCAAAGATAGCTCCGGCTGACCTCAGAAAGGACGGCCAAGGATAATCTGGGAACCTTGTCATCTTCTGGGACAATCCATATAGAGGACTGTGAAGTCCACCTTGTACTTCTTCCCCTCAATGTCAAGGATAACATCCCTCAACATTTCCTTGGGCCTCTTAAAAGATGGGTCTGCAAACTATAGGAGTGATCTCGATGTCCAATAGTTCCTAAACCTAGATTATATAGGAGGGAATACGGTAGTAGATTAACTAAGGATCCGTTAACGAGTAGAGTACGAGCAAATGATATGTTAGATATCTGACTGGTGACAAAGTGTGCTCCTAGATCTCTCTTCATGGAATCTCATTGCGAATCGCACATGTAGTGGCTATGGACAACACATGTTTGACTATTCAAGTGTTTTTTCCTACTATCCCTAACAGGTGTGCATCTCACCTTTAGGTACTTCTTGAATGCACGAACCATATCCACTAGTTGGAGGAAAGGGATCCCAACTTTTACATTCTCTCTGCACATCCTTCCATCTCCAAATTATCAAGATCATTTTTTTGAGAATTTTTCTTCTTTCCCTTAGATAATGCCTGAGGGAAAGAGATTATTTAGGGCTCATGATGTGAAACAGAAACATCATCATCTGAGTGCTTATGGAATCAAAATCAGTTGTACACAACTCTAACTCAGACTTGGACTTTGTATAGGACTCGACTGACATGCATGCAATGGAACTGAAACTGAAGCTGGAAAAACTGCTAGTACTGCATCTAAGGTGGTCTTATCATCTTTTGAGGATCCATTGCTCACTATCGTGCTCGATGTTGCTTTATTCCTCCTTTTGGATTTTCTTGGTTTTTTTGGATTTTTGGGGATTCAAATCCCCCTAGTGATTATGAAGGTAGTGCTTCTAGTGATGCTGATGGCGATCCTCCTCCTCTGAGCTATCCATAGGGGTTGTCGCATTGGTATCCTTTGCTTCACTTCGCCATGCCAGATCAGAGGTATGCACGGTCCTACCGCTCCTAAGAGTAAGATGGTGAACACCATGTGGTAGAATCTCATGATCTAATTCCAAAAATCGGAATAGTATGCCTAATCCTCTTGGTGATTCTATCCTTGGTTCAGGTTATTAGGGTTAACCTCAACCTGTGCTGGGATGAAGGTCCTAGGGGCGGTAAACTCATCATGCCAACGTGAAAGTTGATTGATGTCGGCTCTCTGATCATGCTGCTCATTACGAATGAGTTTGATCTCATCAAGGATCCTCTGAAGGTCAGAAGTACCTGAGGATGAAGCTCTATGGTCCTACCTCTAGGAAGGTTGCTGGTGACCATGATGTGGTGTTAGGTCCCTGATGGATTTGTTGACGGTACTGGTTCCGCTAAGGGGAGTTCTGCTGTTACTAGAGGGGGCATGATAGCCTGACTGCTGCTAATGGGGGGATGGGAACTGTCGGTATCGAGATTGAGGGGAGAACTGTGGGTGCTAGTGCTGTCATCGCTAGGTGGTATTGGGATCATTGGAATACCAAATCCCATTCACCTCCAACACCTATGGAGTTTCCTCGATCACTGTCTCAGCATTCATCTCTGTGGACTATCTCTCATGAACCTTAAGCTGACCCCGAGTCCGCGTGCTGAGAGGCCCCTGCAGGGGCTGCTCTTGAATATGGTGCACTCGGTAGATAAGAGTAGGGGGTGCAAACATGGCATGTATCTTAATCTTAGATACCCTATCAACCAGATCCACCATCTGCTTCGGAAGCTTAGCGAGGTTCTCCCACTTGGTGAGCTTATGTATCTCGCTCACCTTATTCTCGATCTGGTCAACCTTGGTTAATTTATTAGTAATAATCCCTATGTTGGGGAGTAGGTCATTTTCAAGATCGGAGACAACTGTTCTTCCCTCCTCCTGATGTACGCGAGAGGGAGGTGGCTTTTCATAAGACCTGCTAGATTATCCGATGCGGCTGGTCTCTGTTATATGCTCTAAAACCTTCCAAACCATATTGGCTCCTCTGTTCAGATAGCTGCCTCCATAGGCAGCATTCAGTAATCCATGAACCTCAGGAGTTAGACCACTATATAGGTTCTATACCAGGATAGGTTGGTCAATATCATGACCTGGGCACTTCTGAATCAGACCCTTGAATATTTCTCATGCCTTGTGGAAAGGCTCATGGGACATCTGCGTGAAGCTCTATATCAGGGACCTCATCTGATTAGTCCTACTCAACAGGTAGAACTTCATGAGGAACATGTCCTTGTATGTAGCCCACGTGGTGACTACCATCCCCAGATTCTTTAGCGAATAGGCGGCTTTGTCTGCTACATCAAGGGGGAAGGCTCTAAGAGGTATGTAATCTTGAGAGACACCGAGTCATCCTAGATTGTCACATACCATTTCAAACTCTTACAGGAACATGTATGGTTCCTTTATTGCATTGCCATAGAATTTTGGCAGGAGTATCAGGAAATGATGCTTTAATTCTCAAGCATTTGGTGATGCAATTGGCCTAAGCCAGTTTTCATTCTGTGTGGCACTAAGGTTGTAGGCATCTCTCATCGATCCCCCCTCATTTCTCAACTGAACAAGCTCATGTCCGAGTAATTCACCTCTCTTCTCAACTTGTGCAAGTCTATCTAGGATGTCCGTCAAAGGGTCATTATCTCCCTCATCATTTGTGCTCTTCTTGGGAGGCATCTTGTTATCTTGGTTCTCTTCACCTTTTTAATACCAAGGATTTGAATTAATAAAGTTGTAAGAAGGAAATCTAGAATCATAGAGGTGAGAGACTTCCTCAGTGGGATGAGAGAAGAGAGGATGGATCTGGGTCTATCCACTCTCAAGAAGGAAGAGTGACTTATTAACCTTAGTCTCATGGGAAGAGTCTCCATGAAACTGACGGGGTTCAGAGAAAGAGTGTCTCTGAACTAGTGAGGATGGATAGTTTGGAGTGGTCAACGAGAGGCTCGCGAAGTCTGAGCAAAAATCACCCCAATCTGCCATTCTCTATGTCAAGATGTTTGAGTTAAGAACATGATGTGAAACAAGGGGTGATAGAAAAGGCACTAAGAGTGCAGTCGTTGAACATATACCCTCGAATACAAACACAAAGCAAATGCCAAATTCACCAACTCAACACAAGTGAAGACCACAAGAGTTCGGTCTATTATCTTTTCAATTTTATTTGGTGATAAAAGCAAACTTTGAAAGAGTTAACGAGTTGTTAGGTGCATGTATTTCTCTAAAGACTAGCCCAACTTTTACGACTAGTTGCAACTACTTTCAGCCAGTAAGGATGTAAGTACAGACCGTAAAACGACTACCTGATACTTAAGGATCGAGGCTAACATAGTGTCCTTTAAACCATCTACTCAGCTAAGGAAATCCAGACCAATTACCGGCTATCATATTTCCTCACTGAGAAGTAGGTGATTGTTTCTATAGAATCAATAGTCAATATGAAAATCCTAGCTTGGCTCTATCCTAGTGTTCGTCTCTCTCTCACTTGCAAGTAAATTCAAACAATGAGGGGGTTACTCACCCCAAAACAATTTCAGTTTTAGTGCAATTTTTTTGGGTTCAAATTGTATTAGCAGTCCTGATTTTAAGTTTATTATAATTGAATTTAATCCACCACATAAGGCATGCCTAAGGAACAATCATGATTTCCTTTAATCCTAAGGTGTAAAATCAAGGGGAGGGAGTCGAGAAAAGCTGATGTAGTGATAAAATCAATGGTGCATGCCCTGTTCAAAAGACTTACAGTGATCCTCACGCTCTACATGCGGGATGCAATAAAGAATTCAAAATATTTACACTATATGAAATGGAGACGATGAAACCACACCTAACATATAGTTCTAATTAGAGGGAAGAAATGAATTGAATTTGACTAAGTAAGAACGATCTAAGGTGCATATTATTAAAGTGAATGTGTGGTCCTAAATTAAACGAGCATAAATAATAGACATTCGACCTATGAAAATCTCTAAGAGCCGCATGTATAGGTCTAATCTACGAGCCATGCAAGTCTAGCCCCACCCTCACCGGAGAGTGAAACATGTCTCGACACACCACAAGAATAATGTACAAGTGTCCGAGTATAAAGGTGAGATCCCAAACGGAATCCATTATAAAAATACAACTATTAGAAATTAATAAAATATATCCGGGAAATAAAACCTAGACTCTACACTCTCTCACGACTCGACTCGATCTTAATTTTAATACGTTCCTTCAGTCATCTTATCACTAGAAAAAGCCAGCCTCCAATGCTACTGAATTGCTCAGCCACCTAAGAGGCTGCTCCGTCATATCGGGTCCCACGCACAAAAAATAAGATAATGGTCAGATAGATAGACACAAATAAAATAAAATAAAGCAAAATAAAATAAAGAAAACAAAAAATGTAAGAAAATAAATAGAGAAATAATCACAAGAAGAATCGGGGGTGAAAAACCTATGAACAATGGCGCCATCTGAAAGATCCTGAAAATTCCCTCGCTAATTATGTAAAATTAACGTTAAATTTCGTTGCAGGTGGGCAACTCAGATCAATCAAAAAGACCACTTAATTATTTATTCAATTAAAAGCAAGCGGTTCAATTTATATTTTACTTGGGCTAGCCCAAGGTCGAACTCAGGGAGGCCATTATTAGGTGTTTAGAGGCTAGGTTTTCAGAGAAGCATTTTTTTGGTATTTTTAAATGCAATTAGTGGATGAAACACAAATTTAGCAAAATTCAGGGCCTAAAATGCAATTTTCACTCAAACGTTGTCCAAAAATTATGGACCTTAGCCAGAATAGGAAATATAACAAAATTAATCTACTCTATTTTTTTTTGAATTTTCAGATGCAATATGAATTAATTACAAATTAAATATGAATGCTGGGTGATTTCGAGCAAATTAATTTTAGTAAATAGCAAACCATTTTAATTTCAGGTACTAAATTTATTTAGAAAAAATATTAAATCCTAAAACAGATTGATGTATGACCTATTAAAAATTAATTACTAAAATCACTAAATATTTTATTTTGACCTTGATATACGTGCAAATGACAAGAAGCACAATGTAGATTACAGGTAATTCTATCTAACGTGATTTTTTCGGAATTTTTAGAGGAACAAATAATTTAATAGCAATTTTAGAGCATAAAATGTGTGAACTCTGTAAGTTTTCACCAAATTAATTATAATAATTTAACCATAGCTCGCAAAAATTCTATTAAATATTCACAAGATAAAGAAATAATTGTTATACACAATGCATTTTTTAGATTAAAAAATGATGATAAATGAACTTTCAAACTGATGGACAAATAAGAGTTCTTTATGCAAAATAAAAACTAAATAAACAATTAAAAATGCTATTGAGGACTCAATGACAATCACCATAACCATGCGTGGTTTATGGCAAATTTCCCTCCTGTGCATGTGTGCTGCACTTGACCTTGGCTAGCAGGGGTACATGCATGAATAGTTGAAACTCTAAGGGCCTTAGCAAAATTTTCCACCCACGGTTACGAGCACTTCACGTGCCAATGACATCACCACCCCTCCTCACGTGCTAGCACTCAGGTAATTTACCCCCGCCCTCACGTGCGAAGCACATGCATGGTAGATAAAGGCAATGAGCGGATTGAGGTGGAGGCACTCATGTGCGACGGAGGCAGGGCTCACGAGGCGGCTGAAGCGCGAGATCAAGGGCTGAGTTCTAATTTGTACGACGACGCAGGTTGTGTGGCCTCTGGCTGGTGTACGTGGTCGAGGGTAGGTTAGCACAACAGGTGGGGGCGGGGCACACTGACCGACAAAAGGGGGGTGTGAAGCGGCGTTGGCATCCACGTGCAAGTGTCATGGAGCTAGAGCTGTTGTTCTCTATTTGAAGCATGAGGTGACGAGGCATAGAGGGAACTCAGTGGTCGAAGTGATGCGTCTTCACAGTGATGGTCGAAGTGGAAAAAGGAAGGTGGACAGTGAGCTTGAGGGTGCTACATATGCGTTGAGCTCAAGGGAGATCAATGATCGAAGATGTTTGTCATTATGGGGTAGAAGTTGGTCGGAAGAAGGATTAGGTGAGGTGGTACGAGTGATATGGTGGTGATGCGGTGAAGAGAAAAGAGAAAGGACAAAGAAGGGAGGAAGGAAGGAGAGAAGAGAGAGGGAAGAAGAAGACATGGAAAGAGGAAAGAGGGTATAGGGAGCTCTCGTCGGAGGTAGCTGGAGCTTCAAGCTCCAGCCGATCATGGCATCAAATCGCTTTGTGAGTTGCGATGAAGCTTGAGCAATCCTTCAGATGAAAGGTTGCAGCAAAGGGGTTTTCTCCCCTTTGAATCTTGCCCGAGAAGATTGTGCAGCTATCGTCGCCTTCTAAATGTGCTATTCGCTATCACCATCAGAACTCGAAAGGCTGGTGTCTCTCTCCCTCTCTCTTTCAAGAACTGCATATGCATTGGACGGGAGGATTCTAGAGCTTTTTGATGCCGAGTCATTAGGGCTCGATCGAGGATGTGGTGGTCATTGGAAGTCGTGGGTGGAGTTGTAGTGGGGAGCAGGTCGTGCAGGAGGTGGTTGGCTGAGAGGGAGAAGCAGAGGTGGTCACAAATTAAATGTAAAGAAAAATCAAAATAGAAATAACAAAAGGGGTCAAGTTAAAAAGTGGTAAACATGAAAGGTTCCCATTTTAACGAGATCTATAACTATCGTGAAGGACAAAAAACCAAAATAAACCATCTATATAAAAAGTATTTTTGGGTAGTATCTTATAGGTATAAAATACTGCATTTTTGTCTCTTGCAATTTTTTGCATTTTTAATACGATAAAAAAATAAAATTAGAGAAAATATGAAAGAAATATTTACAACCTAATCTAATTTTTATATTTTTAATAATTTAAAAAAAGATAAAATAAATACATAAAGGGGCCATATGTACAATATACAATGAGGGGCTCAAAATCCAAGTTTCACATATGAACTTCGATTCTTTTGAATTTGGTCTTATTTTGAAGTAACTAGACGTACATTAATTCAAAAGTGAGTAGGATCCCACAAGAGACTGTATGAGAGAGATATTCACGTTTTAAGACTCTTAGTCTCAAACTAGGGTTAGGGTTTTATTAGTCAATTTTATAAGTTAGTATTGTTTTATATTTTTCATTTATTAGTATTAGTAATATGTACACTATAGAGTTGATTTTATGAAATTTTGAGTTAGTTAAAAATAAATAAAAATAGGGAAATTATGGTATTATACAAGTGATATTCACAAGAGAATTCAGCTTCTTCTTTAATTCAAATATGCATGCTAAAATGTAGATAATAATTCTAAATGCATGAGTGAGAATAATGTAAAATAAATGGATAAATGCAGCTAATTACTCAGAAATGAAGCTCTATTTTCAACTTTTATTGTGATGAATCATAGATTCATCATGTAGTCACATATCCTAAGCATCTTGACCTGTGTAGTCAAATCTACTACTGCAGGCAACCTTGAGATATTGACTTTGAAGCATAATACCTTGCTTATTGATACATACTCTGACATGATTGATCTTTCATTGACTTGTGCCCATCTATTTTTTTCGAGTTTTTAATTTTGCATTTTTTATACTATATACAATATCATTTACATAAAGAAATTTTCTTCTTGAGCTAGTAGACTATCCCTTTTTGAAGCTTTATTGCAACCCACAACATCCTATCTTTAGACATCCATGCCACAAGACTGGGTTGGGGGCAGTAGCCACCTATTGGAGCGACATATGTTTCTGCACGTGTGCTTCTCAAGCTAAAGAATCCTGCCCTCACCACCTCCTCGGAGTTGAGGTAAGCGTAGAGTGCTTGTCCAAGTTTGGTCATTATCAGCAAGAGTCATGCATGTGCTTTGAGATACTCTACTTAGGCTAATCAAGATGACATGTGAACAAAGTCTTGTGGACTCAAATAATTAATTCTCCTTGACTTGAAAAGTCTAAATTCCAGTTCCTATAAGATTCTCATGGAATTAAGTGGATTAAGGTCTAGGCAAAGCTCCAATCTTCACATTTTATTTAGACTTGTTCAATTGTAAAAATCACTCAGAAAAATGCTTATGTAATACATAAAATCTTTTTTGTGAAAACAATTCCTAGTTTTGAACTTTTATGGAATTTACCAAAAAGTTTTGCAAATTTTTATGAATTTTGAAAATTTTCAAAATTTTAGGTATTTTCAGATGGGGTTAGTAAATTGAATGTATTTACATATTCACAAGGATTTGTACATATTAACAAAGGATTTTATGCAAGATATATACGTGTTTTTATACAAATTTATAAAGAATTTGATTCAAGTATGTACATTTTTATTTGGAGAAATTTTGCAAGGACATTATCTAACAGATTTTAAACAATATGAAAATATCTTTTCCAAACATTTACAAACATCTGAAAACTTTTTTCACAAGTAATTTTACAAAGAATTTTCCAAAAATAATTTCACAAATATCTTTTACTATTTTTTTACAAACATTTATGAAAGAATATTTTTTTACAGGTTTGAAAATATTGTACAAAGTTTTTTCAAAGATTTTCAAAGTTTTTTTAAAACATTTTACTACTATTTTCAAATCATTCGCAAAACATTACCAAACCAATTTTCCAAACAATTTCTCAAAACTTTATCACATATTTACATGAGTTACTCAATTGATTTATTTGTATACCCCTACCCAAAGTATTAACCATATTATTAAAAGTACAAAAAGTACGAGTTATGGGTAATGTATATATAACATATATACAACCCCATATACTTAGCTTGAACTTTGTCCTCATAGTGACCAAAGAGCAATAAAAGAAGACATAACTCATGCTCAGTATAGAAAAGTCTATACTATGACTCAAAAGAATAAGAAGTCGATCATCTCCTGATGAACGTGAAATCTGCCTCTTTAAGATTAAATAATTGTCATAGTATAGGAGGAAAATTCGGTTCAGCAAAACCCACAATCCTTTGAGTGTTGTGGAATATTTTTACATGGCAAGTCTACCAAGGTCGAACACAGGGAATGGTGATTCTTCGTTGCGTGGTTTTAAAATAATATAAATAATTAATTAATGCTTGATTAATTTCTGTGTTTAGAAAATATACAATGCAATGATGAAGATGCTATGCAAAGAAAATAAACAGAGATGATTATGTCATGGATCTGCGATTTTTAAACGTATTAAATCCCCAATTTATTTGATCTATAAGTTCATGAGATTAATCATAAATCAAAGTGGATCGAACTCAAGACTGACTCAATGCTTCAGGTTAATCAATTGATGTTCAGAATAATTTTAAGCAATATATCCGACCTCCAAATGTCTTTGATTCAGTTCCTTGAATAGTTAACAATAATCTTATAGGAATTGATCTAAATTAATCCCCTGTGAAAACTAAACTATTGAGAATAATCAACAATGATTACAAGGGTTTAATCAGATTTAAATCATCATCCAAGTTCCTGCAAAAAATATCATTAATTTCTCAAGCACAAATAAGTCAAAATTAGCCTGCAAATGTCAACAAAGATCCTCAAATGATAATTATTAATAAACAACCTCAGATCTGTTCACAAACTATGCTAAGTGGTAGAGCATGAAAAGAGCTTCAAAATGATATATTGTATGCCAAAAATGGAGTTCGTATGAGAAAGATATGCTACAATGAAATTACAGGGACTAAAATGTAAATAAAATGAAGTTTTTCTTTCAAAAAGGTCCCTAGAGGGGCTTATCTGTAATTTATTAAAGTTGAAGGGGAACCTCTGTAATTAACCCCAAGCGGGGGTATATCTGCAAAATCAAGAAATGCCTGGGGCTTCGATGCAATTTTCCCCCCAAGCACATGTGCCTTTCATGTGCCTCTAGAGGCTCGGAGGTGGACCCTGAGGCTCGAGGGTCCCGAGCCTGTGGTTTGGGCCCGAGCCTGAGGTTCGGAGCCCGAACCAGAGGCTCAATGGAGGAGGCACGAGGCTCGGAGGCGGACCTTGAGGCTCGGGCAGCAAGGCTCAGGCTCGGACGCCCTAGCCTACATGGCAGGCTGATGTCGCTTCGGGGACCCGAGCCTCGAGGCTGGGGCCGAGGATCGGGTAGGAGGCGTTGCGGCTCCTGGACCGTTGGATCAATGGACGGCCCTAATCCAACGACAATTGTACGCTGCGAGGCCGTGGCGATCGGGGCGACCGGCTGTGAGGAGGTGGGTCGAGGCGCGTGTTCGCCCGGGGGCGGTATGGCGACGCCTCTGTGCGTTGGAGACTGGAGAGTGGTCGGGGATCGCCTGGGGAGGATGCTTGACCGAGCACCCGTCATTGCTCGACGCTCTGGCAAGAGCTGAGCTTGGCAACTTGCGGAAGGGCTGCAACAAGGGATGGAGAATCCCCTGGATCACGCCGCCCAGTTTGTGTCTTCGCTCGTCAACAACTTCCCTTGCTGTCACCAGGGGAAGGTAGAGGGAAAAACGGTGGCCTAGGGCTCGAAGTGGCGGATCGGGTGGCCAGAAGGTGGGGGGGACTTTATAGGTGCGAGGAGGGAGCCGTTACCAGCTAGAGAAGATGAACGGCTGGAAGGCGTGGAGGTGGGCGACGCGCGTTACTCGCGCGAGGCGTAACGGGCAGAGCAGGGGTGGTGTCGACAGCTGAGGAAGGAGAGGGTGTGGGTCACATGCCCCGCGCGTGACCAGGGAGGAGGAGAGGTCACGTGCGCGGCACGTGATCTAGAAAAGGACAGAGAGTGTGTGAGGTGGGGTGACACGTAGCATGCCCAGAGGTTGCCACCTGTCACCCCAAAAATAAATTCAAAATTTGAAGATAAAGAAAAATACAAACAAAAATAGAAATAGACCCCAGATCAAAAAAATCCTTTATGAATGTTTTTCGTCTCGACGAGATCTACAACTTTCATGAAGGACCCGTGAGCAAAAGAGGTCATCTGTTCTAAATGGTATTTTTGGTGGTTCTCCAGGTGTATAAAAAACCGGCTTTTTGGGCTTTTGTATTTTTTTGATGGTTTTAGAGATGATAAAAATCTGGAAAAAATATGACAAAATATAAGAAAAATAATTACACACTAATCTGATTTTTTTTAATAAATAAGAAAATAGGAAAATAAAAAAAAGTAAGAAACACACAATTTTTGTACAGATTTACAACGGACACTTGGACTCAGTCAGTTTCTTTGATTTTAGTTTTAATCTGGATTTGGAATTTTGTGTCGCTTAATAAAACTTTCATCAAAGAATATAAATGAAAAAGAAATAAAATTAAAAGGATTAATATGTAAATAAAAACTCAGATCAAAAATAGCAAAAAGTCAAAATGCGCAAAAGAGGCCCAAAACCCAACTTTCACATATAAGCTCTGAAATTTACGAAATTGGTCTTGTTTTGAAGGTATTTGAAAATGGAGTATTTTTAAAGTGAGTAGACCAAAATCTAACATTGTATGAGTGAGATATGCTCATTTTAGTCCATCAGATGTGAAATTAGACTTTGGGATTATTTGACACTTATTTGAGATAGTGATCTTTTTGTATTTTTTATTTAATAAGGTTAGTAATATCTACACAGTGGAGGTGGTTTGGGGTTAATAGGAGTTTGGAAAAATTGATTAAAAATAAGAGAAGTTAGCAGCTTTTTGGGCTAATTTACACTTGGGATTTTTAATGCAATTATGCATGATGAAATGCAAATATTATTTACACATGTATGAATGCTAATGATGCTCTGTTAATGATTAAATGCATGTGAATTTTGGGAGTCGAGCCTAATTGACCAATTTTAGCATGATGAATATGGGATTCATCATACCCCTATACTTAAACAATGCTCGTCCCCGAGCATCATTGAATGAATGGCTTAGTTGAATACATCCCTGACTGTGCATGTTAATTTTCAAGGCTCAATTCATAGAAGATCCTTAATTTGAGTGATTCTAAAATTCTAGACTCAATCATGCTTTAATCAGAAGGAATCCAACTTTTCTAATTTTCAGACTCTCTGTTTGTACATACAATATAAGGATATGATTTTTAGTGTACTGCATTTATGAGAGTCAAGTCAAGACATCACCCAAAGTTCCAATCCAAGAGACTCTCCTCTAGACCTAATCCTCAACACTAGGGAATAGGTCTACTCTTGCTTCAGTCACCGTCTCATTAGTTTGTCAATCTTGAAAGTGTAGATGGACGACCAGATGACGGAGGGCATAGGATTGTGTCTAATTTTCTCTTCTCACATTGGAACAAGGTGCGTCTTGAGTGCCTTATTACTCACATAAGTAAATTTTTATTTTGTTGATCAATGTGTCCATCAAGAGAACTTGGAGTCGTCTGCACTTGTTTTTCTGGGAGTACACCAGGGTGTCTTTTTTAAGTATCTAAGATACCTTCGACACCCAGACTTGTATCGCTTACGATGCAGAGCCCTTTTATGGTGTCAGCATGACTCCTTGGTCCTAATGAGCGCTTGCTCCAAGTGGACACTTTGAAAATGTTTGGGAGCGCTCACCATTGGTGGAAGCTCATTTGTAATTTGGGTTTGGATGATAGAGTTTTTCTTTGATATTTCATTTTCTTTTCTTTTGTTGGCTAGCTCCACTGCTTTTACCAAAAGTTGGCGCACATTAATTAACAATTTTCATTAAGTTTCATCACACCCTAGCACTTAGGTCAATATAAAAAAGATAGCATATGAACTTGTTCACATACTAGCTAGGATTTTGCTGGCACTTAGGTTTTCTGAAGCCTTCATTAAATTTATCCCATCCTCGAATATCATTAAATCGGGTCTAAACTCAAATCTCTAGTCCTAGTTCCTCAAGTGATAACTCAACTCATCTCATCAATCATACATTTGTGAAAGTGATTGTGTTGATCATATTCTTTTTGAAGGTAGAGATGAAGAGTGCAATATAGCGCTCAAATCTTTCAAACTAGGGACGTTTGGATTATTAAGTTCAAAGACCCTAATGAGTAAGGCATGTTAACTCAGACTCTCAAGATCTCAGAAATCAAATGTCCTAAAAAATCCTCAAGCCTTGAGTGATAGTGAATGTGTCAGGAATATATCAACCAAGGAATACATGAAATGCTTGATGAAATGCAAGACTATGAGTGATTTTTTTATGCAAAAAAGTTTTTTTTGATTTTGGGTTTTTTGTTTTTATTTTTGAAAACAGGTATTATACACATAATATACACCACTTGTACCCATCCCTGATGTTAGATAAAAACGATTAAAGTACGAGCTATGGATAAAGTACGTAAAATATACACAAACACCCCCCCTATACTTAGTGTGTGCTATGTCCTCATGGCACAAAGTGAAATGTAGACATAGCTCATACTAAGTATAGATGGAGTAAAAACCAAAGAAGAGAAGTGATGTATAAACAATGGTATCAGTCCCCCCTATACTTAGGCTCAAGTTAACCTAAGTATAATCAGATAAATATAGATGGAGAACCGGATAGATTTGTGGATGTACAAGATGGAGGAGGTTTGCGACGGACCTTCTTGCGGGAGTGTGGAGGGAGATAGTATGGAGATGTGGAGGGTGATGAGGAGGGGACCGATAAAGAAGACCAGTCATCGTCGGAGTCGTCTTGAAGAGAATAGTAGTCATATGCAGAGGATGTCCAACTATTGTCATTCAGAGGTAAGTGCCCATCGATCAGAGATGTACTTATTACACTTATTTGATGAACCACTTCAGGATTGGACGAGGACTCTTCAGAAATCACATGGTGTCTAAGGTCAAAGGTGACTTTCTTGGTCAGTTTGTTTCCTTGGGATGTATTGGGAGGAAGTTGGACAGTCTTTATCTCCCTGTCGTGAGTAACCAATGTGGCATTCATGAGTTCCTCATCTGATGAATCCCCGTAAAAGTCGACCAAATATTGAAGGGTCATGTGCTGCTTCGGTCGAGGGAGATTGTTCCTGGTGATTTTGTGGGTTATGGCCGTGGATATTGATGTCACTTCCTGTCCAGGAAGAAAAATAACAGGAAGAAGGAAAAAATTATTGTGAATTTTGATGACATCAAAGGTTTCCTGAGTTGGTTTTTTGTATGGTTCAAGTATTTCGTGAATTACCGTCGACTCAAAGATTAGACCACTCAAATAATTGTGATGATCCTCAATAATATGGTCCAATTCTTCATAAGCTCAAAATCTTGATTTCTCCTAGGAGTAGTGATAGTGTGGTGAGAATCCGAAGTTTGTCCAACAGTTAGTCTTTTAGGTGACTCTCCTAGGGTTTGTATATGTGCGTCATGCGGAGATGTCTGATAATGTGAAATATTCATCTCTTGATCATAACTGTCGGTTGCAAGTTGGTTTTCCTTAGAGCAGGTCGTGTCATTGGGGGTTTGTTCATTGTGGTCCGAGTTCAGCAACTTGGTTTCCTGAGTCTCACAATCGACGATCGCCTTAGCGGAGGCTAAGAATGGCTTTCCTAAAATGATAGGAGACTTAGATGACCTTTCGAGGTGCTTAATGTCAAGGACAATAAAGTCCACTTTATGTTCTTTACCTCGGAAATTTACGACGATAAAAACGATCCCCCGCGGTCTTTTGGTAGATTGATCGGGTAATTGAACGATCACCCTAGTCTTTTTTAGTTGTAGAGTTTGAGTTGGTTAAAGATGGACTTGGGGAGGATGCTTAATGTGGAGTCGTCGTCTAACCGAAAATGAGTGAATGTAGAATCTTCAATTTCACATGTGATCCGAGTCAACCGCTTGACTTTACGGCTTTTGATTTTATGATTCATCACCAAAGAACTAGCCATAGGTATGACATGATATTCAGTCCTGGATCGTTTCTTGCTTGTCTTTTTGGGGTTCAGACGACTCTTCACAATCTCTTAAGATCGGGCACATATTCTATGGCTTTGATTAATGGAAGCTCTAAGATCAAACTCTTGCAAAATGCTTCCATTTAAGAATTGTCCAATTTTTTCGAATTTTCAATTTTTCAATTTTTTAGTATTTTCTATGATATGGTCAGTAGGGGGTCAGAGGTCAGCGGTGCTTGTGCCTGATTGTGATGATCCAATGGTTCGCATGGTGGTGGCCTCACTTCTTTTGAATTCTGCATAGACTGGATGAGATCGTATATTCTCTCAGTTAAAGTGTCTGCTTAATGATTAATCCGAGCAATCTCATCCTCAAACATCTCATGACTAGTGATTGAATAATCATTCTCCATGTGTCGTGATTCTGGCATGTAACCTCGAGTAGAGTATTGATTGTTCATAAACATTATGGTCTGGTCATGAGTTATATTTCATTGACTTTGGTTTTCTCGTGGATTATCGAAGGAAATTTGATTATACTCAAGAGGATAGTTATCCTGAGTAGGGGATGGTTCAAGAGGCTGTGAGATCATAGTAACCAAAAATTATGTTTTACTGTTAATATCGATCACTCTATTTTTCATCCTCGATTATGGTCTCTCTCTCATGTTCATAAGATTGTCATAATGTGAGAGAGGGCTAATCTAAGAAGAAGTGTGGTCATGGGTGGGATGTACGGGCGGGAAGAGAATGATGTCTGAGAGGAACTTGATTTGAAGATCAGGTTCCCCTGAGGAGTGTGAGAAGAAGTATATCGGGACATGGTCATGGAGATCAGGAAAGAAGACCACTGTGCCGACATCTTCTCAAGAGGGATGGAATGATCAACAAACCACGATTTGCTTGTGATTGCAAGGTCTTTGACGCATACAAATCAAACACAAAATAAACACGTAGATTCACTCACTCAACACTGGTGAAGGCACGTTAGGGTTCGACCACTTATCTTTTCAATTTTAATTTAATGATAAAATAATCTTGAAAATTAAGCGGAGCTGTTAGGTGCCGAAATATTTCATAAAGACTGTTCCAAGTTCATACAACTAGTTGCACCTACTTTCAGCCAATATAGGTGTAAGTACAGGCCATTTAAACGGTTATCTGTGTTACTTGAGAATGGAGCCTTCCGTAGTGTCCTCTATACCACCTACACTCTGCTAAGGGAAGTCGGACCGTAAACGGCTACCCGAGACCCTCACTGAAAAGTAGCTAATTGTTTTTAAAATCAGTAGTCTGAATGAAGCATTTTGGTTTTTGGCTCTGTCCTAAGGTGTGTGATCTTGTCCTTACAAACAATGAGTGAGTTCCTCTCCACCAAACACAGGTTAATTTTAAGTCAATTTTATTTACAATCACCTTGATTAGCAGTCCCGATTCTAAATTGAGGTTATTACTGAAGTTTATGTGAGCACAGAAATTCACGCCTAACGAGCAGTCCCAATTTCGTTAATTCCTAAGTTGTAAAACTCGAGGAGGGAGAATTGAAAAAGCCGATGCAAACGTAAATCAATGATGCATGCCTAAGAAGAAGACTTACAGTGAATCCTCGCGTTCTTCATGCGGATGAAAGATAAAGAAATTAAAATTACACTAAATGATATGCACAGATGAAAAATACCCTAAGCAGATAGTTCTATTAGCGGGAAAAATCGATTTCAAAATTTGGCTAATGTTGAATGATCTATAGTGTGTATAGTTAGTGAGAGTGTGACCTAAGAATTACGAGCACAATCAATGGTAGACAAGCAAGCGTATATGTGCCTAAGTCCTATGCCACTCAAGTCGGGTCCCAACCGTACAGAAGAGGTTGAAACAAACCCGATACACTACATAAATGTTCAGACTGAATTATTACAAGGGTTCAAAGAGAGAGACCCTGAGAATACTATAGAAAATTAAACCTACACTTATTAGCTCCGAGTAAAATAAAATAAAATAAAATAAAATAAAATAAAATAAATCATTCTTCTTCATAGGTCCTTGATTTATATCCAAAATTAGCTCCGAGTAATCTGCGAAGAGAGAAAGTGCGGTTAGTATCAGAAGAAGAAAAAAATTCAAAAGGGAAAAAATGCAAAAAGGAAAGAAAAAAATGACACAAAAATTGATTACAAGGAATGATTTAAAATCCTAAAAATTCTTCGTTCCCTGGCAATGACACCATTTGATGAACGTGAAATCTGCCTCTTTAAGAATAGATAATTGTCGTAGTATAGAAGGCAAATTTGGTTCAGCAAAAACCACAATCCTTTGAATGTTGTGGAATATTTTTACATGGCAAGTCTACCAAGGTCGAACATAGGGAATGGTCATTCTTAGTTGCGTGGTTTTAAATTAAATTAAATAATTAATTAACGCTTGATTAATTTCTGTGTTGAGAAAATATACAATGCAATGATGAAGATGCTATGCAAAGAAAATAAACAGAGATGACTATGCCCGGGATCTGCAATTTTTAAACGTATTAAATCCTCAAATAATTTGATCTATTAGTTCACAAGATTAATCACAAATTAAAGTGGATCGAACTCAAGACTGACTCAATGCTTCAGGTTAATCAATTAATGCTCAGAATAGTTTGAAGCAATATATCCGGTCTCCAAATGTCTTTGATTCAGCTCCTCGAATAGTTGACAATAATATTAGATGAATTGATCTAAGCTAATCCCCTGTTAAAACTAAACTATTGAGAATAATCCACAATGATTACAAGGGTTTAATCAGATAGAAATCATCATCCGAATTCCTACAAAAAATATCATTAATTTCTCAAGCACAAATATGTCAAAATTAGCCTGCATATGTCAACAGAGATCCTCAAATGATAATTATCAATAAACAACCACATATCTGTTCATAAACTATGCTAAGTGGTAGAGCATGAAAAGAGCTTCAAAATAATATATTGTATGCTAAAAACGGAGTTTGTATGAGAAAGATATGCTAAAATGAAATTACAGGGACTAAAATGTAAATAAAATAAAGTTTTTCTTTCTAAAAAGACCCTAGAGGGGTTTATCTATAATTTATAAAAGATGAAGGGGACCCTCTGTAATTAACCCTAGGTGGTGGTATATCTACAATATCAGGAAACGTCGGGGGCTTCAATGCAATTTGCCCCCCAACCGCACGTGCCTTGTACGTGCCTCTGGAGGCTTGGAGGCAAACCCTGAGGCTCGGGGGTCCCGAGTCTGTGTTTTGGTCCTGGGCCTGAGGTTCGGAGCCCGAACCAGAGGCTCGAGTGGCAAGGCTCAGGCTCGGACGCCCGAGCCTACGTGGCAGGCTGATGTCGCTTCGGGGACCCAAGCCTCGAGGCTGGGGCCGAGGCTCGGGTAGGAGGCGTGGCGGCTCCTGGGCCGTTGGGTCAAGGGCCGGCCCTGATCCAACGGCAGCTGTACGCTGCGAGGTCGGGACTATCAGGACGACCGACTGCGAGGAGTTGGGTCGAGGTACGTGTTCGCCCAGGGGCGGTCGGAGCAGCTGGCTATGGCGGCGCCTCCATGCGTTGGAGGTTGGAGAGTGGTCGGGGATCTCCTGTGGAGGATGCTTAACCGAGCACCCATCGTTGCTCGAGGCTCTGGCGAGAGCCGAGCTTGGCAACCTACGGAAGGGCTGCAACAAGGGATGGTGAATCCCCTAGATCACGCCGCAGAGTACGTGTCTTCCCCCGTCGACGACTTCCCTTGCTTTCATCAGGGGAAGGTGGAGGGAATCACAATGCCCTAGGGATCGATGTGGCGGGATCGAGTGGCCAGAAGGTGGGGGGCCTTTATAGGTGCGAGGAGGGAGCCGTTACTAGCTGGAGAAGATGAACGGCTGGAAGGCGTGGAGGTGGGTTGCGAGCATTACTCGTGCAAGGTGTGGCGGGCGAAGCAGGGGAGGCGTGGACGGCTGAGGAAGGAGAGGGGTGCGGGTCACGTGCCCTACGTGAGACCAAGGAGGAGGAGAGTCATGAGCACGGCACGTGACCAGGAAAAGGAGAGAAAGTGGGTGAGGTGGGGGTAACACGTGGCTTGCCCAGAGGTTGCCACGTGTCACCCCAAAAATTTTTCAAAATTTAAAAATTAAGAAAAATATAAAAGAAATAGAAGAAGACCTTGGATCAAAAAATTTCCTTCATGAAATTTGTTCGTCTTGACGAGGTCTACAACTTTCATGAATGATAGGTGAGCAAAAGCGGTCATCTGTGCTAAATGGTATTTTTGGTGGTTCTCCATGTGTATAGACAACCAGCTTTTGGGCTTTTGTAATTTTTTGGTGATTTTAGAGACGATAAAAATCTAAAAAATACAATAAAATACAAGACAAATAATTACACACTAATTTGATTTTTTTTGGATTTTTAATAAATAAGAAAATAGGAAAATAAAATGAAAGTAAGAAACACATATTTTTTGTACAAACTTACAACGGACACTTGGACTCAATCAGTTTCTTTTATTTCAGTTTTAATCTGGATTTGGATTTTTGTGTTACTTAATAAAACTTTCATCAAAAACAACAAATGAAAAAGAAATAAAATTAAAAGGGTTAATTATGTACATAAAAACTCAGGTCAAAAATAACAAAAAGTCAAAATGCGCAAAAGAGGCCCAAAATCCAATTTTCACATACGAGCTCCGAATTTTATGAAATTGGTCTTGTTTTGAAGGTATTTGAAAATGGAGTATTTTAAAAGTGAGTAGACCAAAATTAGACATTGTATGAGGGAGATATTCTCGTTTTAGTCCGTTAGATGTGAAATTAGACTTTGGGATTATTTGACACTTATTTGAGTTAGTAATTTTTTTGTATTTTTTATTTAATAAGGTTAGTAATATCTACACAGTGGAGATGGTTTTGGTTTAATCAGAGTTAGGAAGAATTAACTAAATATAAGAGAATTTAGCGGCTTTTGGGGCTAATTTACACTTGGGATTTTTAATGCAATTATGCACGATGAAATGCAAATATTATTTACCGATGTATGAATGCTAATGATGCTATATTAATGACTAAATGCATGTGAATTTTTGGTAGTAGAGCCTAATTGACCAATTTTAGCATGATGAATACGGGATTCATCATCCCCACATACTTAGGATCAACTAATCCAGAGTACTGTACACAAAGCAACGATCATCAAGATTCAAAATTCACAAAATAATCAACGTTTTGACTTGTCCCCGCATACTTGGAGTAAAATATCCCTAAGAATTATCAACAAGTTAGAAGACAAGCAATGGAATAATGAAGAATAATTAAAATGCACTCGTTCCCCCTATACTCGGGATTTGGTCGTCCTAAGTCTAGCACGGATGAATGGGATGAATGAAAAATACAGAAGAATGAAAGAATCAAAAATTGAAAAAGGATGAAAAAGAATTAATCAAGAAAAATATTTTTATATAGTTCTGCGTCTAAAATTGTTGATTCTATAGGGATATCATCTTGAAATACCACATTGAGCGAATCAACAATGGACATGAATGTATCATGCTGTAAATACGACTTTAGCAACTGTCCGTTAACAACTAATGGTTGTATGTCAGATGACAATCTTGATATGATGATGCTACCGTTGTCACATACATTTCTTACTAAAAATGGCCCTGTCCATTTTCTATTCAGCTTGTTTGGAAATAATTTCAACTTTGCATCAAACAACCAAACCTTCTGACCAAGTTCGAAAGTCTTTCTCCCGATATTCTTATCATGCTATCTTTTGATTTTCTCCTTGTACATCAGGCTATTGTCGTACACAGTATCAAAATTCCAACAGTCTGTTCAGATCAATCTTTCTATTCTAGCATGCTTTCTCTAGATCCAAGTTACACACATTGATTGCGCATAAATATTTATAAATAAGTTCCACTATCAAATGACATGACTTACCATATACCAAATGATTAGGAGACATACCCAAAGAACACTTGTATGTCGTATGATAAGCCCATAGGACTAAGTCAAGTAACTAAGATCAGATCTTCCTGTCCGTACAAACAAATTTCTATAAAATTGTCTTTATCTCCTGATTTGAAATTCTGGCTAAGCCATTGGTCTGTGGATGGTAAGGAGACGCGACATGATGTTCAATATCGTACTCCTTCACAAGCTTCGTTATTTCTTTATTGATAAAATGAGTTCTCCATAAAAAAATAAGGATCTTCAAAATCCCGAATCACGATTGATATTGTCCTTGAGAAAGCAACACACAGTGCGACTATCGGTTGATCGGGCGGGGATAGCCTCCACCCAACGACTAACATAATCCACAGTAAGTAGGATATACTTAAATCCCTGGTTGTTTGCAAATGTGCCCATGAAGTCAATGCCCCATACATCAAAATATCTGATATCTAAATAAACTTGAGAGGCATTGTATACTTAGAACTGATGTTGTCGTCCATTTTCTGATAGTCAGTACAACCTTTCACATATGTGGTTGCATCCTTAAAAGGAGTTGATCACCAAAGGCCATATTGAAGTACTTTTGTTGCCATGCTCTACCCAGAATGATGTCCTCCAGCTTCTAATTTATGGAAATGATTAAGGACAATGGCATAGTCTTCCTGAGGAATGCACCTCCTCCAGATGCAATCCATACCCTCACAAAATAGATACAGATCCTCCCACTGGTGAAAATATATTTCAGATAAGAACTTGTCAACTTTCAGCTTCAACTAATCTTTTGGAACTCTCTTGGAGATAATATAGTTTACTATATCGACAAACCATGGGAGTGAGGCGACAGAAAGGATCGCCTCATCTGGGAAAGTCACTGTAATGGGAAAAATGGTCCGATCCGGAGTATCCACATCTTGGAATTCTAGAAAGGTGGTCTGCCATAGCATTTTTGACTCCATGTTTATCTTGTAATTCTACGTCAAACTCCTAGAGTATAAGGATTCAACGCATGAGATGAGGTTTAGCATCCTTCTTATTCTGTCAGTATCTGATGTACAGTGGTTCGTATAAATAATAATCTTGAATCTAAGAAAATGTGATATGAACTTGTCCATAGCAAACAAAAATGCTAACAACTCTTTTTATGTTACTGTATAATTTCTCTGGGCCTCATCTAGTGTTCTGCTAGCATAATGAATCACAAATGGAAATCCATCCTATTTATACCCAAAATAGACCTAATAACATAATCTGATGCATTGGTCATGATTTCGAATGGAATGACCAATCCAGTGGCTATAGGACAGGAGCTGTAGTAACTAATGTTTCAGTTGATTAAAGGCATGTATAACCTTGCCATCTACAATAAAATAGGTCATCTTGCTTAGAAGCTCAGTCAAAGGTCAGGCAATTTTATTGAAGTCATTAATGAATCGCCTGTAAAAGCCCACATGCCCCAGAAAAGTCCTGACTTGCTTAAATGATACATGTGGCTCGAGTTTGGAAATTACATCCACATTTGTTGGGTCAACCTCCATGCGTCACTTGGAGATGACGTGGCGCAATACAATTACTTCAATCACCATGAAATGACTCTTCTCCCATGAGAGCACCAAATTGACTTCGCAACATCACTTATGTACCCGGTTTAAATAGGTAAGACATGTATCAAAGTTGTCTTCGTAGAATGAGAAGTCATCCATGAAAATATTAAGGAAACTATTGACCATGTATGGGAAAATCGCCATCATAGACCTTTGTTATGTAGCTGGGGCGTTACATAACTCAAAGGGCATCCAACGAAATGCGTAAAACCTGGACAGACAGGTAAAAGTAGTCTTCTCTTAGTCTTCATGAGTGATTGCAACTTGATTGTACATGGAGTACCGATCCAAGAAACAAAAATATTCTTTTGTTGTTAGTCTTTAACCTATCCAATCAATAAAGGGCAACAGAAAGTGATCTTTCTTGGTAGCTGAATTCAGACGTCTGTAATCTACATAGACACGCCAAGAAGTAGGTACTCGGGTTGGAATCTCCTCTCCCTTGTCATTCGCTACAATAGTAATTCCATATTTCTTCATAACCACATGTAACAAACTTACCTATTTTGAGTCAAAGATGGGATAAATAAATCCAGTAATATATCATTTCATTATTTCTTTCGTCACAACCTCCCTGAGATTAGGGTTCACTCAGCATTGGAATTCATGGATGGCTTGTTGTATTCTTTCAGATAGATGTGAAGTGAGCATAGTGAAGGGTTAATCCCATGGAGGTCCATAATTTTCTAGCATATCGCTTTGTGTTTTCTTTCAAGAACACCGAGAAAATGAGATTCTTGATCCCTGATAAGATGAGAACTGATTATGATGGGGAACATGTTCGGCTCACCCTCAAGGAAGGAATACTTAAAATTCGATGGTAATAGTTTGAGCTCCAATGGGGTACGAATTAGTTTTGTAGTTACCTCCGCAACTGCATTGGTGGTCGGTGTCTGATCTATCAACTGTGTATTGTTCACCATGGCTACTTTTGGCTATACACATAATGCTTCACAAAGATCTGCAATGAACTCTTCATGCTCTGATTGGGATGGATGATCATCAAATAACTCAATTGGCACATCAGTAAACAACTCATCATCACCGATAGGGGAACATTCGGTTGTGCTTTCCAGGCCCTCCTTTGTGGAGAGGAATTCATGGGTCTCAAAATCATCCAAGAATAAAGTTATGTCTCTAATTTATGTAAGAAAATAATAGTATTATATTATTGTGGTGTAAGTGCATTCTGATCTTATACAGTCTCTGTTATCTTTAGTTATGGGAACGTCTCTATCATGACCTTATCACTACTTGAGTGAAAGGTGATTTGCCCAGTACTATAATCAACTACTGCTTCAATTGTTCGAAGGAATAGCCATCTTAATATGATAAGGGTATTGAGCAATGGTGCAAAGGTGTCCATGTCTAGGATGATGAAGTCCACTGGAAATTGCATTCCTTATACCGTGACGATGACATCCTCCAAAATACCCCTACGCCACATAATTGATTGATCTGCGAACTACAGGATCATTCTAGATTACTTGAACGATCCTAGCCCAAATTCTTTGAGTAGCGATGAAGGCAACAAATTGATAGAGGGTCCTCTATCAAGAAAGGTTCTGTCAAACTCTTGTTGAAAATCTCGCATATGATGAGAGGTGCTCCCTTGTCTTTCTTCTTTCTTGGGAGGTTGTTGATGGCATTGACAATAGCCATGGTCAGAATATTCTTCTCCGATCTCTTACATGCCTCATTCAATCTTTTCTTCATATTAGGCATGTACTCCATGTCTTTTAACAGAGGCATTTCAAGCATAAAATTTTGCAAAATTTCAATAATACCAAGGTTAGGAAAAGTTGTTTTCATTTTTTTGATTTATTTTGCCATTTTTTAGAGCATCAAAAAATAGATATTTACATCACCAAAATTATTGTTCTTATTTACATGCAAATCATCTTATATATTTGAATGACTAGAAGGGGTACAATCATTCAAAACAGGTGTAGAAAAACTAAAAGATGAAATTTCAGCATCGTCGGCTACCACGAGATCCGTCGTAGGTGTTGGTATCTCCTTGGCTAGCTTGGCTCGGCCTTTGCTATTATTTTGTTCTTGGAAATATTCATTTTCTTGATTTTTTTGGTATTTTTTAGCATCTGGTGTGGCTCCTTATTCTTCTTCTCCAAAATTTGGTGCAGGATCGGTTGATGAAGATTGCCTTGTGAAGCATTATTCTTTCCATGTGTAGTTGCATACGGTGTAGATTCCTACTACTCCTAAGAATAACATTGTTAGATAACATAATAATTCATTCATTCATTCATGACTCAGGATGAGATGTGCACTAGTTTTTGCCTTATCCTTATGATAGAAGTTATTTGGGTTTTCTTCAACCTGCGTTGGAATGGTAGTCTTTACAACAGTCAGGTCGTCAAGCTTCTGGCTCATCTCACTCAAACTCTTCACCAAAAATGCCAGGCAATCAAGATATGGCTTCACAGGTGCAACCTCAATTAATTCAGCGGGATGCGCTCACTGGTTTGGATAGTGGTACTGAGACTGCGACTTGTGGTTTGGATAATAATGATGAGGAGGGAGCTGCTAGTAATGTTGAGAAGGAAGGAAATGATTGTTGTAATGAGAAGCCAACTGATAATGATACGGTTGCTGCTGACGATAAGACAACCGCTGATAATTCTATCTCCATTTAAATGATTGTGGTTGAGGCTTGTTGTGGAGCTAGTTTGGATGGAAATTCCTTCCACCTTGATATTGGTGGAATGATCGATTGATCGATGTTTGACCTTGAGGGTGTCTGCTGGGATGGGGCAAATATTATTCATTTCTCCATATGCCATTTACCTCATGAATGTGTGATGGAGGTGGAAAGAATGGCTCAATAAGTATCCTAGGCTCGGTATGGTAGACAATTATCTATATCTGGTGTTGCAATGATGGTGGTGTCTGGTTGGGTGCTTGCATGTAATATACGCGTTGAACTGATTGTGGTTGCCTTGGACTTTGCTACGGAGTTTGTTATTTCGGTTCTACAGACATCTCAAATGATGCACTTGCAGACTTGCATGAATTAATGGTGATGACCATGAGCTCCAACTACTTTGTTATTTGGTCAATCTTATCCAAACTCTTGGTCCTCAATTCGATCACATCGAGCTTCTATAAGTCCGATGATCACTTCTCGATTATATTGACCATGGACAGGTGATTCCTGATTATGCTAAAATTGGAACTCTAACACATGTCCTCTTTATACTAAGATGCCACCATATTGATAGGTTTGTGGAGGATATGCGACTGCTTTTGAAATGCATGTGACGTAGATAATGCATCTGGTCCCTCAACCATCTTCTTAAAGATTTTCCAAAAACATCTTCGTCCTTGTTAAAATGAGATCTTCCACACATGGCATCTACTAGCGTATGACTGTCTTGATTCAAGCAATCAAAAAGGTTTTGGACTAGGCTGGTCATTGGTATGTCATGATGTGGGCCCTTCTCCTATAGATCCTTGAATCATTCCCATATCTTGTGAATAGGCTCATGGGATAATTGAGAGAAGCTTGAAATCAAGGCTCTCATCTGATTAAGATGACCCAAAGGATAGTACTTGTGCAAAAGGGAGACTTCAGTGCCCCCCAGGTCGTCACCACCTTCCCAAGATGGTTGATCTAGTATAAAGCCTTATCTTGAAGGCTAAATTGGAAGGCCACCATCTTGACTACCTCCAACGAGATGTTGGGGTAGTGCAAGGTATTGCAGATGCGGTTGAACTACTGCAAGTGAATGTAGGGTTCTTCATTCGTGTTACCATGAAAGAAAAGTAATAAGTAAAGCAATTGTGGTTTGAGATCAAAATGTTCATGGATCTGCGGATGCAAATGCACTCGGTTACTTGACCGGCACCTAGGTTATATGTTTCCTTCAATGTGGTTTCGGTGTCTCTCTCCTCTGCTCCTCATCTCCATGGTATTCACCTACCTAGAACTCTTCTCCTCCATGCTAGTTCTCACCTCGTCCTCCTCGGTTCTCTCGATTTTTTCTATCCTTCCTCATATCCATTAACATTTCTTGGAAAGCGGTCTGGACGAGTACATGTTCGATCAACTGTTGTTGGATGGCCTAAATGGAATCTATCATCTATGCATTGACCTCATTTTGATCCATATATTTGACCACTTCTTTTAGGAGCCATGTCTAAGTTTGAATCTGAAGTGATTCAAGGTTGGGCCTTTCAATTGCAAGAGGAAACAGACACCGATGAGACTAAAAATAGGCACCATATGAGTAGAAATTTTCAAGATTAAGGTCAATTTTGAACTTCATTAGGGTGGGGGAATTGTATGGAGATAGATCGATCTCCATCCAAAAGGGAATGAGTCCAAGAAAAGAGTGATCCTAATTTATTTGAGATAGAAGACACTGGGATTCTCGAGAGCGGTTCACAAAGTCCAGACCGATTCATGTGAATCACCTTGAATTATTTGAGATGTCGGAGTCATGGAATCGATGTGGGTTGGAAAACAAGAGGATAAGAGATGAGGAATATGACCATGGAGATTTACAAGGAATAAAATGAAGAGGAATTTAGATAAGGTTTAAAGTGAGCGGGAATGAGAAGAAAGATAGAAAAGAAGTAGGAATGAAGGGCACAAAGGCACGATTGGATCCTGACCTTAACTAAAATCCAAAACAAGACAACAGTTGCTTCACCAACTCAATACAATGAAGACATGAAATCTCAACTATTTATCGCGGAAACGTTATTGGTTGTTTTCAATACATATTATCATTATTAGTCCTTATAACTAACCCTATAAGCGAGTGAGTACTACCAGACAAGTGCTTGTAGTTCTCACTTCCTTTGTAACCAGTAGTGTGCACTTTTTGAGGTCCTTGATATCGGATTTGGGTCCGCTACTCAACCAAAGAATAAAGGAAGGAAGACGATATGGCAAATCAAATACTTCCCCCTTACTGGGTACTCGAATGTGGTATGATGAGACATCGATCCGCCATTACAGTTCCAATATGCTCAATACTTTAGACTAAGTTCATAAGCAAACCTAGCCCTACTCTCCCACACACCGAGAGAAGCACATTACTTCACAGACTTAGGTGATAATCAAGGCAACCATAGACTGGGATTTGGGCTCTAATTCTTAAGGACTTCACCTCATTTAGTTTAGAAGATACCTGAAAACAATGTGGACTTTACAAACCTAATACAATGAAGACCATTACATATTCTAATTAGGGTCAAAATTTATTTAGCAGTCCCCTTATTTTAATTTTTGGGTTTTCAAATTTTCGGTATTTTTTTAATAATAACTGCCTAATGAATTTTCTTATTTCCTTTTTATTTAAATCCAATAATAATTAATGGGGGGAGTCAGAAAAACCCATATGCATCAAAGCAATGAACACATGCAAAGTTAGAAATTCGTACCTTACTCCAACACTCTACATGCAAAGTGATCTACACATTAATTAAAAAATGATATATATATATATGTATATGTACATGCAACTATAAAATCTCCCTAAGTACACGAAAAGCTATTAGCATGAAGAATTAGTTTGATTTGACAAAGTTCAAGTGTGAGAACTATAGGTGCATGCAGATAATTAGGCTTTGGACCTAGTTTATTGAACAAGCAATCCTAAATATCTAAGGGCTCAATTAGCAAAGACGTGAAAATAAAAGAAGGCAAAAAACATAAATCACAAGAAACAAGTGAAAATAATTGGAAATAAAAACTACGTGGGTCACCAAGTGAACAAACACTTGGTAAAATAGACTCAAAGTATATAAGTGTCCAAAGTCAATTTATTACAAATTTATTTGTAAATATCTCTCTATCTAACAAAATAAAAACCTAAACTATTATACAATATTGCTAATGCTCTCCTCAGTTTTTTGCTCTCCTTGTTGCTCTCCCGTATCGGTTTGGGAAGAAGGAGCTCATCTCTGCCTTGCTTGGGTGCTCCGGCTCTCCTAAGAAAGATGCCCTTGCTTCAAGGGCCCTCACAACAAGGTCAAACAAGAAAGTGATTAGCAAGATAAATAATTGTATAAAAATAAAAGAAATGCATAAAATAAAAATAAAACAAAACATATAATATAAGCATAGTCTAGACATTGCTCCTCGGCAACAACGTTATTTGATAGAGAGGGTTTTGCACTTGTCCTCTAATCAAACATAAATAACAATCATTGCGTACCAAGTGTCTCTCAATCAACAATCAAACCATCAAGTAAATGAAAATTCAATCGAAGTTTAAGATGTGAGTTGGAAATTATTTATTTAACTCTACTAGATGTGTGTATAAAGCAAGTATGTAGAGTTGTCAAACCACATAGAGCAAACAGTAGGGAGCTGATTATTAATAACTATTCTAATTATAATAAATATTTAGTATTTCTTTTGGTTTTTCTTATTTTTATGTCAGTTTTTATTTATTTATTTTAATGGATTTTTCGATATTTATAATTTTTATGTTTTAATTTTTAATTTTATTTTTTAGTTTTGCAAATTTTTAATTTCTTTTTTATTTTAAAATAAGATATATAATAATATACAATAATATAGATATTATAGATATCATAAAAGAAATATGTATATAATAGAAAATATATCTTTATATAATTATAAATAAATCAAAATTTACTAAAAATAGAAGAAATCAAATATTTTAATCCTTTTTATATTTTCTCTATTTTTGGTAATTTTTATATATTTTTTCTATTTTTTATGGGTTTTAAAGTTAATAAATATACAAAACATTGAATACAATAAATATCCGAGATTGTTTTGAGTTTAATAAATATATGAGTTTAAAATATACTCAAAACTATTTTTAACATATAATAAATAATAAAGAAAATAAGAAATAGATCAAAATATTTTTTCTTTTACATATTTTTTTTATTTTTTATAAGTTTTTTGGTTTGATGATTTTTATGCTTTATTTGAATTTTTTAGTAATTGTTGGATATATGGTAGAATATATAATAATATAGATAATATATTTTTTTGAATTTTGGAAAAGATTTTATAATTTTTATGGGTTTTTATATTTAGACATGGAATAAAATACGTATTTTTATATTTTTAAATTAAGAAGATTAATTAAAATCCAAACAAATTTATGCGAGCTTATGCATGGTTGCATGCATCTATATAAATTTTCCAAGAATTTGTAGAGAAATAAAAATATTTAATGTGTACAAAAGTTAATAAATAATAATTCCATAGTTACAATTATATATTTGTAATTAAAATGAACAGGAACTTGATTTAATAATAGGTCCAAGAAATATAAGTACATACATGTAATATTTACAGCTCCTCATGTATAGCTACACATGAGGCTGAAGGACTAAATAGTAATACAATAAAATGCATGGTCCTTCTTGCAAAATATCTGATTTATTTTACGTGGGAATAATATCTACACTAATAAAAATAAATACAAAAGGCGGGAGGGTTTTAGTGTAGTATACCTAAGAGGAGCTCGTTTATGGCGCGTGTGGCTTGGATGTATGGTCCTTGGCAAGCCACATCACACCACTTATGTGATGGAGGGCCCAGATGGCTCAATATCATTTCGACGATCAATAACGTTGATTAGATCCCAGATGCGATTAGATGGCTCTGCTTGCACCCCTCTTTGGCTCAATCAGACAATCGGGAAATAACCTGGATGTGGTTCTTCATCTTACATTGGAGAGAGGGTTCGGAAGAACTAATGAAGAACTCTACTCCTAGCAACTTCAATATAGCCTTTCTTTAACCTCCGGCCACCTCGATGGCTCCTGAAGGTCCCAAAATTCTTGCAGCTCCTCTGTAGCTTCTAGGGTCTACCCAAAGGTCCAGACCTCGCTAAGAAAAGGTTTGGATATCAAGGAAGAAAGACAATCTAGAAGGGGTCTTCTGACTTCGATTAACCCTTACATGGGGAACTCAAGTCCCCATAGAAAGAACAAGGGTATGAGGGCAAACTGCCTTGACCCATTATGCACTGGAATTGGGTGAGGGTGAGTGAAATGGATTTGATTGTTGGACATGCGAGCCCACGGCGAGCCATTATGCAATAAATGTTATTGCAAATATCATTCCCTGATCTGAAATGAAGAATACATAATTCGCATAATAGGTCCCTTAGTACAATTAGGGTTATGTACCATGGCCATCTTAATGATCATACAACTATTGATTCAATTATTGAATCATAGTGGCTGGTGCTTAGATGAATATCTAATGAGTTAGATTGAGGACTTGTCAAGCATCGTCAAATGATTAATAAGAGATGATCCCCAGACAGAGTAGGAGATGGCAATCCTATCTCAGTTAGGCTGATATCTGACCGACCTCTTGATGCAGGTCCTCTGCATAGGAATAGAGATTCAGAGGTGTCAGACTAGTTAGGTCAAAGAGTTGACTTAATGAGATCGAGATGACCAAAGTCCTATATCGTATGTTGTCACGATACAGGCACACATCCTCTGACCGGAGACAGATATGTTACTATATGTTTGAGTATGTACATTTGGCAGACCAATAGGTTGATGACCTAATCAAGGTCTATACACTGGTGCGCTGGTGTGCATATAAGGGCATATGAGTAATACGATCTCTCAAAGGGATCATACATGTTCAGTTACTGAACCGGAAGACATGAGCTCACTCATGAGATATTGGGAAGAATCAAATTCCATGCGCATGGTCAACTCGCTTTGGAAGCTTGACTGAATTTGTAGGTTTGATATATACTTTTGGAAAGTATATGATCAAGACCTAGGTATGATATATGCTTTTGAAAAGTATATGATCGATACCGACTCCCAATGATCGAATGAGAAACTTACTATTAAACCATGAAGTAGACAGTATAAAGTTGATCTAAATACTTCGGGTTTAATCTGAGTCTTCCAGTATGCAGGATGTACAGGTATTGTGAATACCTGAGGGTGATGTGATCATAAACGATTGTATAACCATGACACTTCTATTCCTAGGGAGTGATGAAACGGGTTTGGATTTTAGTGACTCCTCTCAGTAGAGAAGTAATCTGATCTTAGTCCAAATGTTGGACAATGATCTGAATGAGATTCAGATGCAATGAGAAGATTAGATTTTGGTCGTGATTTAATCAAGCATCTATGGGAGGCCCACGATCTGGATTTGAGATATGATCTCAATATCCATGTCACTATACATGGAACAATACAATCGCCATGTCCTTATCTCCAAGTATTCGCGGAGAAAGCGCATTATCCTTGAAAGAGTTCATGGATAATTCTATTGTTGATATATGTATCCGAGCATTGAGAAAATAGATAATTAAATGTGATTTAATTATCATGAATAATATGAATTTGATTCATATTATAAGGAGAGTTGTCTTAGATAATTAAATGTGATTTGATTATCAAAGATGTAAATAATGTGAATGTGATTCATATTATTTGAGCACACGAAAATAAGTTATCCAATATAATTAAATGTGATTTAATTAATGTGGATAAGAATAATGTGGATAGTAATATCCAATTATTCATAATATATATTATAAATGTAATTTATAATGTATTAGAGAGAGCTAATTATAATTTATATTTGTTGATTAATTATTAATGTGCATTGGATACACATTGTCTAAATTAATTGACAATGTAAATTTATATGTTGTTTTGGGTTGTGAATATGATTCACAATTTTCCAATGTCAAGATTGCAATATTCTCAAATATAATTGTGAATTATTTTTGAAGAATAAAATCCCAACAAATAGTTGTTGGAAATAAGTAGAGAGAAAATCAAGGAGATATGCAATCTCATGGAATCCATGAGATTGCACTCCCCATTAGGAATAGAAGGGGCGGCACCCAATTCCCTTGGGGAATTGGTGGCCGTCCCTCTTCTTTATGGGGAGAGATATGTCCTTTGTATTTTTCATTCCTTATTTGATTGATTTAATTTGGTATTATTATTTATTTGATTTATCAAATATATTTAATCAAAATTAAATCACAAGTTGTTGCCTTTTACCAACAACAATCTTGACCATTGGATTGACATAAATCAATTTCATCCATTGATTTTATATGTCCCATGGATTGAGATCCATGGATCCCAAAACACTATAAATAGAGAGGCATTCCTTGCTCTCTATTTGACACATGCTATTGTATCGCATCTCTCTCTCTACACGCCATCTCTCTTCCTCTCATGGCCGTCCACCATGGATGACCTAGAGAGGTTCTCCATCGCCGCGGCATCGTCGTTATGCCGCTCGTTCGTCTGCTTGTGGATCTCCGTCTACTTCGGTGCGCCTCGCTCGTGAAGAAGACGTCGGATCTCGTGTGTCGAGATCAGGAGATCCGCCGCTTGGATCATCAACATGGATTGCGAGAAGCACGCGGTTCATCCCCGCGCTCGCAAGCGTCTCCTCCGTCGGATCGGACTTGAGACAGGAGGTCTCTTCGTTTAGAGACTCGATCGCAACCACGCTTCAAGAGGTAATCCTATTACTTGTTTGTGGTTTAGACGAAATGATACGAGAAGTGTTCTTGGATCATGTGGTTTCGTCGTAAGAAAATTTTTTAAATTCCGTTGCATCGAGCTACTAGTGCGACTAGTCGCTCCTCGTCGTATTCGATACGACGCTCACGCTTCCGTGATGCGCTAATGATCTAAACATATCCTTCAAGTGGTATCAGAGTCTTAGGTTGACGGTTTCGAATATGATTCGCTAACCGAGGATGATTTGGTTTCGTTAAGGTCGCGAAAGTTTTTTATCGTATTTGATTTCGCAGATTTGTTTAGTAAATAAATTCGGAACTGTTTAAATTATTTAAAGACGAATTTAATACTTTGATTTTGTTCCTCATTAAATAAGAAAACCATAGGATCTGAGTTTGCGTAAATCGGATTTCGTATGCTCGAGATATGGTTGTTTAAATGTACATGTATTCACTGTTACGGGAACTGCGAATCTTAACGTAATTAAGGAGTTAATTACTGTTTAGAGATGCCTAAAAATGCGTGCAAATCACATAGGTTCTGTTGTAAATCAAGTTAGCAAATTGTGGAAACTTACTTTGCTTAATTTGGATTTAAATTGATTGAGATATGCTAATTTTAGTATGTAGGGGTCACTACTGAAATTACTTTCCTAATCAAGAACTATGTGATTGTCAATTAATGAAATTAATTGTTAATTTCGAGAAATAATTATGGAAAATATTTGAGAAATATTGGAAGATGATTATTTCCTTAATTGACATGGCCTCAACCAATTAATTGATTAGATTTGATCTAAATCATAATTGGAAACACAATCATCAAACTCCTTGCTTGAATAGGACTGGGAATTTGTCTAGCAAATTTCCTTATAATCAAAATTGTTTTGATTACTATATGGTATAATTTCGGTTGAAGAACCGATAATCATCTCAAGTACAAATTAATCAATTTGACATTATCCATTCCCGAGGCGGATATGGTGTCTAGTCGGGGATCGCTGGGGTAGCGGGTTGCAACGTATGTGGTCCGTCCCACTCCCGCCGGTACTGGCCATGACAGCGGGTAGGGCCGGGATAATGTCCGAGGGATTAAGATGTATTTTTCTAATTATTAAAATACAAATTAATATGTATTTTGAGATAATACCATATATTCAACTAAAATCAAGTTTATTGATTGAATTGGATTGAAAATTAATTTAATATGATTAAGTTAATTATATCCAATTGAGAACACTCTATTATGAATAGAGTTATTATTTCCCTTGGAAGAATTAATCGTAATGAATATGATTCATAATGATTAATTATAATTTGAATATGATATGGAGGATCACATAAGTGACATCCATGGTCTCCCGTCAAGGCGAAGGGTTCCGTCGCCAGGGATTGTATATAGGAGACGCATGTCTGAAGTGACAGCTCCTATATGCAAGCGCATCTGGATCGGGCTCTTTGCTTCTCGAAAGAGTAAGGCTGTATGCGTAGTGACCCCAATATCGGATCCTCATATTATTGGGGCGATATTGGATTGCGCATAGCGAGTTCTATTCCTGTTGACGGTTGGTTCAATTAATGACGGGTCAACATCACCATAGGGGTGGTGGGCCCGGGTATTAAAGACCGAATTGGGAGATCCAAGTTGGACTTGCAAGGCGGAATGTGTTCCCGCTCTTTTTATCCGAGTTGCAGTTTGTCATATTATTGGGATGTAACAAAGATAAGGAAGGAGATCCCAGATCTTGCTTGAGATATAATGGTAAGTATATCTCTTACATTGAAAGTGATTAAGGGAATGAACATTCATTGTTGACATGGCAAGACCACTTTGATATAAAAATTCCTAAATCAAAGTAAATTTTATATTTATATAAGTTTATGCAAATTTCTTATTTCAGATAATCCTTTATTAATCCCACTCAATGTTATACTCAATGATAATCAGTAAAATATCATGGATTGGACCTTTTGATCCAGATATTGTACTTGCAGTTGGACACATAATGTATGTGGTTGCAATGTGCAAGTTTCCTCATAATAATGAGGAATGATAATTAAATAAGACAATAGGACTAAAATCCTAGGGTTTGTATGTCTCTATAAGTCTTGATCTCATCGAATGTACTTTGGAAGTGACATGTCGATGATGATCGTAATTATCAAATAATCCTTATAAAATCAATAAAGATATTCTGGCATACATATGTGCTCTTGACATTTAATCATGAATGACATGGTTCTCTTCATCATGTAGAATGGTAGCTCTATAAGAGATGATGTATTCAAATTGTTTGAATACCTACCTGAACCTATGTTCTAAGAGTTTAGATGGATGTAGTTGATGAGTGTCATCATTCTACTATCTATACTCTAGTCATTCATGAAGCT
The DNA here is from genome assembly GCA_037367405.1 of Ottelia alismoides. NCBI lineage: Eukaryota > Viridiplantae > Streptophyta > Magnoliopsida > Alismatales > Hydrocharitaceae > Ottelia > Ottelia alismoides. The sequence goes on along the minus strand of JAZKJV010008253.1, from coordinate 463,721 downwards.
TCGTAACATTCATATTGTATGAATTGGGTGAAGCATGTATAAATGTCGAAATGGTCTTACATTAAATTCCTTTTGAGTTTAACATAAGAGATCCTTAGTCTTAAGCAATGGTTGTTTATAGATAAAGGGAGCGCAGTGGAAGCATGGGTTGGACCCAAGCAAGAAGTATAATTAAAGAGTTGACTGTACTTCTGTGACTTCCATATAACATCCAAAGAGTTGGATGAATGCCAATACTGCAATATGTTGATGTGTTGATAGTATGACTATCAAATCTATCTAGAATCCTTAGAGAAGGAATCAGATAGCACATCAGATTAATCTACATATAATCATTGATATTGACTTACTTATTAGATAAGATAAAGTCTAATAATTGTATCTCAATCTTCTAATGACACTTGCAATTGGTTGCATATGTATTAGAATATTAGAAATTTGATCTTAAGGTTTATTGGTCATCCATGTTGAAAGTGATGCAAGTGTTGCAGCAATTTCCATTGGATCAATAAACTTCATATTTTCAGTGGGAGCCCTTAGTCTTAGAGAATGTCTCTATGACCTAGATATTAGAATACACTCTTTGTTTATTCCTAATTGTTGGATATAAACATGAATTCTGTAATAAATCTATCATAAAGAGTTATGATGGAGATATTTCAGATAGTAATCTAAAATCTAGTGGACTCTACTAAATTAGAAAATTAATGAATGGTTCATTAAGATTTCTAATATTGAAAATTAAACCTTTAAAGATCAATAGGAGGATAAATATCATTTAACAATGATCTGGCATCAAGTTTTGGACACATGTCTGTTGATGAGATCAATGGACTAGTAAGACATGGAACGTTAGATTGTCTAAAGATTCAAATCCCACATACTTGTGAATATTGTATTCAAAGTAAAAATGTCTAATACACCCTTCTTTGGGAAAGGTGTAAGATGTTAAGGTATTCAAGATCTCATACATATTGATGTATGTGAATCATCTATATCAGAATAAACATTATGGATATGTGATATCTATTAGTGATTATTTGTAATATGAGATTTCTTCTCTTCACTTAGAAAACTTTGAAATGTTCAAAGATTTCACAATTTTGGTTTAGAACCAAAGTTTGAAGGAAGATGAAATGAATTTGATCTAACCAAGGTAGCGTGTACCTATTAGATGAATTCAAGAAATACGAGGATGTGAATATCATTCCTATCTCAATCCTCCTAATGAACCTGAACTAAATGGAGTTGTAGGGAGATACAATTGATCATGTGTGACATGATTTAATCAATGATTAATCCTAGCATAATTATCTCTTAGTTTCCAAGGTATATATGTAGTAGAGACTACATTATATACTTAAAAAGTTCCATGCATGTAAGCTGGAATCTAGCACTAGAGAGTGATGCTTCATTAGGAAAATAAAGGATGGTATTGTATACCTACTTTATGACCTTGAGTTTTTTAAAGGATCTCATCTCTGAGAATTTGATTCTTAGAGGATGACTCTCTTAAGAATCAAGAATAAATGAAGTAAAGGAACTCATTTAATCATGAGAAGATAATGAGGTTCCTGAAATCACAAACTAAAAGAATAATTGAAGATGAAATATTAATACTTCTTCAAATAAGTTTGAGGATGTATTCCATGTGAAAATGATCGGACTTCATGTGATGAAGCTCCTGAGGATCATGACATGGAAAGATGGATGTTAGCAATAAAAGTCTAATGTAGACTTCATATACAAGTGTTGTATATGGACCCTCAAGGATCCACCTATATGGGTAAGACCCATTAAAGTTTAAATGGATCTTCAAGAGAAAGAGGGAACCTAATGAGATGGTAGAGACCTTCAAAGCACGGTTTGTAGCTATGAGCTACACACCGAAGAGAAGACATCGCTAGCGATGAGACTTGCTCTCCGGTGACCTTGCTTTAACCCATCAGAATACTGATAACTATAGCTACACAACTTGACTATGACATCTTCATGATGTGAGTCAAGATTGCATTCATCTATGAATACCTCTCTGAGGATATTCATATGATGTAGCCACAGGGCTTCATGGTTGAGGAAAGCAAGGTGTGTAAGCTAAAGAACTCCATCTTTGGACTCAAATAAGCTTCCTAGTTGGAATAGAAGATTTGATGAAATTATAAATGTTATGATTTCAGATAAAATCTTGATGAACCATGTGAAGCTTAGTGGGAGTGCCTTTGTGTTCATCGTGCTAAATGTAGATAATATCCGAATCATTTGGAATGATATAAGGATGATAGTAAGTGTTTTATAGATTGGCTATTCCATACCTTGAGATATGATCTCAAGGATACCTCTTAGATCTTGGTTCTGAAATTGTTCAGAAGCAAAGAGAAGAGGATATTGGGACTGTTACATTTGTAGTACACCTTGGACATATTCTATTCTTAGATATTCCAAGAAAGGCTTCCATCCCTTAATATATGGCACTGACCTATCTAAAGGGATAGCACCTCAAAAAGTTCAGGAAGTGAATGCTAGAACCGATTGCACTTGTGCATCAGTTACGAGAAGTTGTGTGTGTGCTGGATGTGTACGAATACCAGATGTCTGTCATGCAGTGGGAGTAGTAAACTGTTACTAATTCTACTATGGAGATAAAACACTTAATTGCAGTAATAACAAAATGTTCATAGATGATAAGTTTTTTTAATCTTCAAATACTTAAGACTTTATAGATAGTGATCTAAAAGGTCTTAACTTTGGATACCTTTAGAGATAGAGATCTCCAGGGATAAAGGTATTCTAATAAGGATTATGGAAATACTGGTTATAACAATTATTAAGCTGTAGTGTCAAGGACCCTATAATAGCTTTAACAAAGATTGAGTATTGGTTGCATGAGATGCAACCTTCGCATTAGATGCGAGCACTGTTACTGGGGATATGCAAGTACCGTAAAAGGACTTGGCGTAGTCTCGTGGGAACAGAGTGACTGATCAACTTACCTAGCTATTTTCTAAATAGCCTATGATTGTCACATGAGTGAGGGTTTAAATGATTAGCCCATTAATGGCTCTTTGGGCTAGTGGGAGATTGTTGGACATGCGAGCCCACGGCGAGCCATTATGCAATAAATGTTATTGCAAATATCATTCCCTGATCTGAAATGAAGAATACATAATTTGCATAATAGGTCCCTTAGTACAATTAGGGTTATGTACCATGGCCATCTTAATGATCATACAGCTGTTGATTCAATTATTGAATCATAGAGGCTGGTGCTTAGATGAATATCTAATGAGTTAGATCGAGGACTTGTCAAGCACCGTCAAATGATTAATAAGAGATGATCCCCAGCCAGAGTAGGTGATGGCAATCCTATCTCATTTAGGCTGATATCTGACCGACCTCTTGATGCAGGTCCTCTACATAGGAATAGAGATTCAGAGGTGTCAGATTAGTTAGGTCAAAGAGTTGACTTAATGAGATCGAGATAACCAAAGTCCTATATCGTATGCTGTCACGATACAGGCACACATCCTCTGACCGGAGACAAATGTGTTACTATATGTTTGAGTATGTACATTTGGCAGACCAATAGGTTGATGACCTAATCAAGGTCTATACATCGGCGTGCTGGTGTGCATATAAGGGCATATGAGTAATACGATCTCTCAAAGGGATCATACAGGTTCAGTTACTGAACCGGAAGACATGAGCTCACTCATGATATATTGGGAAGAATCAAATTCCATGCACATGGTCGTCTCGCTTTGGAAGCTTGACTGAATTTGTAGGTTTGATATATACTTTTGGAAAGTATATGATCAAGACCTAGGTATGATATATGCTTTTGAAAAGTATATGATCGATACCGACTCCCAATGATCGAATGAGAACTTACTGATAAAACCATGAAGTAGACAGTATAAAGTTGATCAAAATACTTCGGGTTTAATCTGAGTCTTCCAGTATGCAGGATGTACAGGTATTGTGAATACATGAGGGTGATGTGATCATAAACGATTGTATAACCATGACACTTCTATTCCTAGGGAGTGATGAAACGGGTCTGGATTTTAGTGACTCCTCTCAGTAGAGAAGTAATCTGATCTTAGTCCAAATGTTGGACAATGATCTAAATGAGATTCAGATGCAATGAGAAGATTAGATTTACGGTCTTGATTTAATCAAGCATCTATGGGAGGCCCGCGATCTGGATTTGAGATATGATCTCAATATCCATGTCACTATACGTGGAACAATACAATAAAGCGCATTATCCTTGAAAGAGTTCATGGATAATTCTATTGTTGATATATGTATCCGAGCATTGAGAAAATAGATAACTAAATGTGATTTTATTATCATGAATAATATGAATTTGATTCATATTATAAGGAGAGTTGTCTTAGATAATTAAACGTGATTTGATTATCAAAGATGTAAATAATGTAAATGTGATTTATATTATTTGAGCACATGAGAATAAGTTATCCATTATATTAAATGTGATTTAATTAATGTGGATAATAATAATGTGGATAGTAATATCCAATTATTTATAATATATTATAAATGTGATTTATAATTTATTAGAGAGAGCTAATTATAATTTATATTTGCTGATTAATTATTAATGTGCATTGGATACACATTGTCTAAGTTAATTGACAATGTAAATTTATATGTTGTTTTGGGTTGTGAATATGATTCACAATTTTCCAATGTCAAGATTGCAATATTCTCAAATATAATTGTGAATTATTTTTGAAGAATAAAATCCCAACAAATAGTTGTTGGAAATAAGTAGAGAGAAAATCAAGGAGATATGCAATCTCATGGAATCCATGAGATTGCACTCCCCATTAGGAATAGAAGTGGCGGCACCCAATTCCCTTGGGGAATTGGTGGCCGTCCCCTCTTCTTTAAGGGGAGAGATACCTCCTTTGTATTTTTCATTCCTTATTTGATTGATTTAATTTGGTATTAATATTTATTTGATTTATCAAATATATTTAATCAAAATTAAATCACAAGTTGTTGGCTTTTACCAACAACAATCTTGACCATTGGATTGACATAAATCAATCTCATCCATTGATTTTATATGTCACATGGATTAAGATCCATGGATCCCAAAACACTATAAATAGAGAGGCATTCCTTGCTCTCTCTTTGACACATGCTATTGTAGCACTTCTCTCTCTCTCTCTACACGCCATCTCTCTTCCTCTCATGGCCGTCCACCATGGATGACCTAGAGAGGTTCTCCATCACCGCGGCATCGTCGTTATGTTGCCCGTTCGTCTGCTCGTGGATCTCCGTCTCCTTCGGTGTGCCTCGCTCGTGAAGAAGACGTCGGATCTCGTGTGTCGAGATCAGGAGATCCGCCGCTTGGATCATCAACATGGATTGCGAGAAGCACGCGGTTCATCCCCGCGCTCGCAAGCGTCTCCTCTGTCGGATCGGACTTGAGACAGGAGGTCTCTTCGTTTAGAGACTCGATCGCAACCACACTTCAAGAGGTAATCCTATTATTTGTTTGTGGTTTAGACGAAACGATCCGAGAAGTGTTCTTGGATCATGTGGTTTCGTTGTAAGAAAATTTTTTAAATTCCGCCGCATCGAGCTACTAGTGCGACTAGTCGCTCCTCGTCGTATTCGATACGACGCTCACGCTTCCGTAATGCGCTTAAGGATCTAACCATATCCTTCATTAATCTCCAGTTAGGATGGGCGATAGAGATCTGTTGACCTTGATCTTAGTGAGGTCAATGGTAAAAGGGTGGTACTTATTATTGAGAAGTGAAGGGGATTGAAATGGAGTGGTGGGGGGTTAGCATAGTGTAAGAAGAATGACGATCAGAGGTCGGAGCTCTAAGCTTCAACATACTTAAAATTTTAGGATTTTAGGTTAATTAGACTGGAATCAAAAAAAATAAATTATAAATTATGCTAAGAAATAAAAAAATGAAGTTAACTAGTGAGATAAGAAAGCAACTTACCTATTAGAATGGTCGGGAGTAGAGGGTCATCAGTGGTGTCTCCATCGAGGGGTGAATCGGCCCAGATCTCTTTCTCCATGCCTTGATTCAATGCCTCCCACCTCATGTCACGAGAGGGAATGTGATGAGCGAAGCCAAGCGAGCAAGGTAAATCAGGTATATCTGCGGTCGTTGCAACCTCAGTCGTTCGGGACTCAAAGCTCAACAAGAAAAATTCAAACCACCAAATAAAGATCAAAACACAATAAAACTCAAGGTAGCGGTCTCGTTATTGGATTAACCTTGTATAACGACAAGGGTCGAACTCAAAGAGCACGGGATGGCCTCGCTGCCTACGTAGTAGTCGAAAATCAAATAAAAATGAAAACAAATATTTTGGGTGGGTTTTTAATAATTTTATATTTTTTTAGATTTTTTTAAATAATAAAGAAAATAAGAAAACAAGGAAACAAGCAACTTTGACTAATTATCTAAACACTCAAAATTAATCTAAAAATTCAAACAAAAATATTTTTAGAGTTTTCGTATTTTTTACTGTTTTTGGTCAATTTTTGATAATTTTCTTATTTTTATAAAATGTTATAAAAATAAAATAAGACTGAAAACCAAAGACACTGTCCAGTCAGGCTTTGAGGGCCAAAATAAAATACAAAATGGCCCTAACTAAGCCTGAAGGAGTTTTTCCTATAAACTAGAGACAAAAAGGAAAATTCAAAAAGAAAGTTTATTATTTTTGGAGTTTTCTATTAATTATTAGAATTTTTATGAGATTTTTATGTTTTTAAATTTTTATATTTTCTATAAGTCCAAAAATGACCAAAATTGGTCAGAAAATCAAGCACAACAAAACACACACAATGTGAATTTTTTAGAATTTTTGAGAGGGTTTTAATATTTTTTTGTGAATTTTAAATATGAACATGCTAAAAATGGATGTTTTTGAATTTTTAAAAATAATAAAAAGGCTCCAAAAATTTCCCAAAAATCAGTGAAAATTCTACACAATGGCAGGAGCCACGTATCAAATTTTCACCTGATTTGGAGTAGATTTGATATTTTATTTAAAACAATCAAGAGCCCACAGTGTACAGGGACCTGATCGTAATAAAAATACCTTCCACGGGGCTAAAAGTAACAAACAGGAAAGTCCAGGGGGTCCTGGTGCAAAATGTCCAAGAACTCACGCGCCACGCACGTGAACTGGGCACTCAAGGACCCAAATGTAAATATTTTAAGTTCCTGGACCTATTAGCAACAGGTGCTAAAAGTCCAGAAGCTTAAGTGCAAATTACCCAAGAAATTCGGCACATGTGGAATTAAACCACTCACAGGGGTATATATGCAAATAGCTAAAAAGATATTTCCATTCATTAACAAGCAGAAAATACAACCCATAAAGTGCAATTTCACCAAGAAATCACGTGTCGAAGCATGCGTTCCACAATGTACAGGAGTAGAAATGCAAATAATAAAAAGTAACAGGTCCTCTATGCAAATATTCCAAACTAAAATAAACTACGAAAAAATTTACAGGACTAATTAATAAAAACAAAAAGAAAGGGGGCCTAAGGGAAATTACCCCTTATTATAATCCGAGGGCTGAGATGGCGCCGCGTGTCTGATATGACGGTTGCGGATGACGGTGCCTTAACGAAGAAGCCTCGGGGATGATCGAACGGTGGAGGGCTCGCCAATTGTCTGATCGTAAAGCTCTGGTCGAGGCTCGCCTCTCCTCTGTCATGAACGGTGCAGATGGCGCCACGTGGTGATCTAACGGTGCTGGTGCGGGGCGCCTCTTCGTATCAGTGGACGGTCCAGATTCAATACGGCACTCCGGGGTCGAATGGACGGCAGAGGAAGGACCTGGAGGAACTCCTCACCGGCGAACTTTGCTGGAGGAATGTGGGCACGCTGGACGTCTGTAGGGGATGCTGATGGTCGGAGAAGAATCATCGGAGCCTCCCGCGTCTGAAGAACTCCTCTGATGGTGCCGAAGAGCTCCGAGAAGCCCTGGCGACGACGGTGGAGCTCAAGCTCCTGTGCTGGATGTGGGGGACCTCAGATGGTCCTCCTCTGACCTGCGAAACTACACAGAAGCACTCCTGGGACGAGGACAAAGTGCCTCAACCCGATTAGAGGCGATGGGGGTGATTGGTGCGTCGAGATGGGGGAGCTCCGGCGAAGCGACAACGGTGGAGCTCCAATCCCAGTTCCTGTGTGAACTGGGTTGGATGAAGGGGTGTAGAATGTGCGTGGGAGAATGGCGAAGGTGGAGGTCGAGTCCGATGATCAGAATAATGTCGGGAGTGGTCGGAATCGAAGGTCGATGGCGATGAGCTAATTTGGGCGTAAATGGAAATTGACTAAAATGAAAGGGAACTAAGGATACTTGATGGCCAATGTTGACTGGGAAGAAGCTGTTGAGGCTCCTGGTCCTTGCCTCGAGGGCCGTCGATGCCCGAGGCTCGAGCACCACGCAAGGGCGGCGCACGGCGGCGTAAGGTCGTCGGATCGATGGTCCAAGCACTCCCTCCTCGCTGCGACACTACCCTCAGCTTGCTGTCACTCAGGTGAGAGCAATGGAGGTCCTGGGGTGGAGAATGCGGAGCCAAGGATGAGTGAATCGTGCGGCGGAGCTCAAGTTTTATATTCCTAGGGGTCCGGCTAGAAGGAGTTCGGGCGAGCTGATCGAAGCGCGGATCCCCAAAACCCACCCCGGCGTGGATCAGGGTTGATCAAGGTCAGATTAGGACCCGGTGTTAGCGGATTTGGATCTCGGATCGAGGTGCAATAATTAGGAGAGTCGGGTCAAAAACTCGAATTCGGAGGATTGTGATCCGGGGGGTCAACATCCCCCGTGGACCAATGAGAGTCAGTCACGTCATAAATAATTGGAAATTGAATTTAAAATAGAAAATGGCTGAATTAGGAAAAACCCAAAACATGAAAAATATTTATTTCATTTTAAACTATTTTTTTGTGATTTTTATTTATTTTTTTTGAAGTAAAAATTAGGTATTTACAATATAGTATTATATACATAGGTATATACAATATATATTTTTGATTTTTATTTATTTATTTTTGTGCATTTTTATTCCAATTTTATATTTTATTTATTTATAGCATAAAATTTGGAATAAAAGTATATTTTTATTTTATGTTTATTATTTATTATCATAGGATAATTAAATAGTTTTATTTATATACATACATGGTATATATACAATGGTGATGTTGATTTTTTTTTATTTCTTTTTATTTTATTTTTATTTTTATGATTTTTATTTTATTTATTTACATTATGGAATATAGAATATGTACGTTTATTGGATTTTTATTTATTTATTTATAGGAGTAAATATATGTGTGGTTTTATGTACATGATGAATATATACAAGAAAGAGTATTTTTATTTTCTTTTTAATTTTTCTTATTTTTATTTTGATTTAATATTTACAAATATTTACATATAAACACAACCCTTTTTATTATTATTTTAGAGGAAAATATATTTATTTATTTATAGGCATATTTACACACATGAGCTTCCTTATCTCTCTCTACTTGGGTTTTTATGCGGTCAGGCCCATGCTGAGCCCTCCTTTGGGATTAGAACGCTCAATATTTATTCTAAATATTTCCCTCTTTTTCTTTTAATTCTTTATTCTTTTATTTTTGCACAAAAACATGCTAATTATTCATTTTTACACATTGCATGCTTTTTGCTAATTATTGATATTTACAGATGTCTACATGTATTTGCAAAGGTTTTTGTAGCTAAAATATAAGAATAAAGAGTGATGAATGGGTATTCTTCACCCCCCTATACTTAACTTTGCTAGTCCCTTAGCAAACACTTATTTGAAAAAGAAGTGAAAAAGCAAAAGAAAAAGAAAAAGAGGAGAAAATGCATGGATCAAGGTTGATTATTAAACTTGCCTTCATTAAATTGAAATATGGAGCTCGATCAGATCTTTGGATTATTAATGTGTCGGGACCTTATTTGGACTTAAGTTTAAAACTCAACAGCCCCTAAGTTCCACCAATCTATAATCAAGATTCCTCAATAATCCAGATCAGAACAAGTCATCATACACAAACCCTGAAGACCATGAGTCTTTCCTTGTACTGTGAATGTGATATGTAAGCTCTCCACCTCAGAAGTGGCAACTTGACAACCCTCCCCAACAAGGTAACTCTATGACCCTAGTCTGGCCACTCTTTCCTCGAGGAGCGGGGTATTCCCTTCTAAGTTCAAGTTCAACCGGCTCAAAAAGAGGGGGAAGAAGAGAATGGACCATGTATCCTTGGGAGCTCAACCAGTGTAGCTAAGTCTCCCTGCTGCAAGTCTCAAGCTTTGCTTATCGCACTATATACATACTCCGGTGGGATTATCATTTTCTATCAGACCCACCACTTTTTTGGAGTTATTTTCTTTTTGCATTTTTTTCCAGTGCATATGTACAACATATACATGTGCAGCATATATACATAAGGAGTTTTTCCTCTTGAGCCAGTAGACTATCCCTCTTTTGAAGCATTATTGCAACCCACAACTCCCATCGTTAGACCTCATGGCAACCAGACCAAGTTGAGACGCACTTCCTTCACTAAAAGAAGAAGAGAGGCTCCGCCTAGAAGTACTACCCTCATATGCTACCCAAAGTCAAGGAAGACTGCCTCCTCACAACCTCATCCGTAGAGAGCTCGGTGTAAAGTGCTGGTCCAAGTAAAGCCATTGTCTATATGAGTCATGTGTGTGTTGTTAAGTGATCTACATAGGTTCATTGAGATGACATGTGACCATAGCCTAGTGGACTCAAAGAATTAAGTCACCATGGACCTGAAAAGCCTTAACCCTAAGTCCTACAAGGTTCCTCTTATGATTAGGTGGATTAAGATCTTAATCAAGCTCCATTTCCCAATTTAATTCTAGGCTAGTTTAAATGTCAACTATAATCCACGAAAAACTATATACATATATACAAAGATGCTATTTACACAATTTTTACACACATGCAAAATTTTTGAAAAATGTTTTGAAATCATGGATGCATTCATTAATGCAAGTTTTGCAAAATATTTACACAAATTTTCACAAGATTTTTGCAAACTTTTGATTTTCCAAACATTTTGGAAAAATGTTGTACTATATACATAGTTTTGATATGCACATATTTACACAAACATTACACAAAAAGTTTTTGAAAACATTTTTACAAAAATAATTTGTACAATAGCTATTATGTGCAAATAAAAGAATGTTTATTTACAGGAATTTTTTTAATTTTTGTGGATTTTTGGATTTTAGCCATTTTTATTTATTTACACATTCACACAAAGTACGAGTTATGGCTAAAGTATATGTGAAATATATACATACCCCCCCTATACTTAGCTCGAACGATGTCCTCAGAGTCAAGAGCGATGAAGAAGACATAACTCGTGCTATGTATAGGGAAGTGAAAAGGAAGGCTATATACAAAGACGAATAATTGAATAGAAAATCAAGAGATCCTCAGCTTTTCCCCCTATACTTAGGATCAAATAATCCTAAGTATAGCAAGCTGTACACAAAGGGAAAATCGAGTGAAGAATGTACAGGGTCTACCCCCCTATACTTAGGGTAAAATATCCCTAAGTATAGGCAGCAAAAACCGAGGTAGAAAGAATCAAAAGAAATACCCGAGAGTCCAACCTCCCCCCTATACTTAGGGTAAAGTACACCCTAAGTATAGCATAATAAAAAGATGAGGAAAGGGATGTGGAAGTAAAGAATGGAATGATATGGACATCTAGATCTATACAAGTCGGGAGAATAGTGATAATCAGGCGTGAGATGCAATAGAAGTGAGTCAAGAGACTACATCTCACGCAAAGTGAATAGGGGCAACATCAACGACCCGCGGCTCATGATCTAGAAATGGCTTGAGCCGCTGGTCGTTCCCTCGAAAGGTACTCTCAGAAGACAACTCAGATATATCGATACTCCCATTGTCGTGTACCTTTCTCACAAGATAGGGTCCCTTCCATTTGCTCTGTAGCTTCCCTGGAAATAGACGAAGCCTAGCATCAAACAACCATACTCTCTGTCCAGGCTCAAAATGCTTGTGGCTGATATGAGAATCATGCCACTCCTTCACTCTCTCCTTGTACTGTAGGCTGTTTGAGAAGGCAGTATCACGAAGCTCCTCCAGGGCTGCTAACTCTGCCCTCCTCTGGTCTCCTACACTATCTGGATCCAAAAGAATGTTTGTAACTGCCCAAAGTGACCTGTGTCTCAACTCAACAGGTAAATGGCACGGCTTGCCATATACGAGGCGAAAGGGAGATGTGCCCAAAGGTGTCTTGAAAGACGTCCTATATGCCCACAAGACCGAGTCCAAAAGCTGTGACCAATCCTTTCGGTCAGGGCGGACGACTTTCTGCAAAATAGTCTTGATCTCCCTATTCGACACTTCGGCTGGACCATTCATCTATGGATGGTATGGAGTGGCAACTCGATGGTCTATGTCGATCTCGCTAGCAAGGGCCTTCACCTAGTCGTTGATGAAATGAGACCCCCCGTCAGAAATCAACACTCGAGGTACCTCGAACTGTGTAATGATGTGCTTCCTCAAAAATCTGCAAACTATCCTGGCATCTGCGGTTCGGGCGGGGATGACCTCAACCAAACGACTCACATAATCAACGGCCAACAGAATGTACTCAAATCCCAGACTCTTAGGGAATGGACCCATGAAATCGATGCCCCATGCGTCAAAAACCTCACAGAAGTGAATGGGTTGCATCGGCATCATATCACGCTGTCCACAAGTGCCCATCCTCTGACAGTCAGTACACCTCTTCATAAACTCATCAGAGTCCTTGAAGAGGGTAGGCCACCATAGGCCTGATTGGAGCACTTTCTGTGCCGTTCTCCTCCCAGAGTGATGTCCTTCGGCCTCAAGCTTGTGGCAGTAAGTGAGGACGCTATGGTGCTCCTCCTGAGGAATGCACCTACGCCAGACGCTATCCCCTCCTTCGTGGTAAAGGATGGGATCCTCCTAGTGGTAGGACTTGGCCTTCGCGAGGAAGGTCTCAAGCCTCTGCCTGGGCCAATCTTGTGGCACTTTCTTAGCAACAAGAAAGTTCACAATATCGGCGTACCACGGGAGAGAGGCGATAGCAAGGATCGCCTCATCTGGGAAGGTCTCACATATGGGGTCAATCTGCTCAGAATCCTCAAGATGCTCTAGTCGGGAGAGATGATCTGCCACCACATTCTGGACTCCAGGCTTATCCTTAATCTCTATGTCAAACTCCTGGAGTAGAAGGATCCATCTAGTCAGTCTAGCCTTGGCATCCTTCTTTGCCATAAGGTACCTGATGGCGGTGTGATCAGTAAACAAGGTCACTCTAGATCCAATAATGTACGATCTGAACTTATCTAGGGCGAAGACTACGGCTAGCATCTCCTTCTCTGTGACTGTGTAGTTCCGCTGCACGGAATCCAATGTGCAGCTAGCGTAGTGGATAGCAAATGGAACTCCATCCCTCCTCTGTCCCAGCACGCCCCCACGGCAAAATCGGAGGCATCCGTCATGATCTTGAATGGGAGAGACCAATCAAGCGGCTGGAGAACAGGAGCCTCGACAACACATCGCTTGAGAGTCTCAAACGATGAAAGACACTTGTCATCGACAAGGAACTCGGTGTCTTTCGTCAGCAGGTCAGTCAACGACTGGGCAATCCTACTGAAATCATGAATGAATCGCCGGTAGAAACTGACGTGCCCCAGGAAAGACCATAACTGTCGCAAATTGGACAGCGGTACGAGTTTTCTAATGACATCTACCTTGGTCGGATCAACCTCCATGCCCCTGTTGGAGATGATATGGCCAAGCACCGTCCCTTGAGTCACCATGAAGTGACTCTTCTTACAAGATAGCACAAGGTGGACCTCTATACATCGCTGAAGCACTCGGTCTAGGCAGCCAAGACAGGAGTCAAATCCGTCGCCGTAAACCGAGAAATCATCCATGAAGACCTCCAAGCACTCCCCTACCATGTCCGAAAAGATCGACAGCATGTATCTCTGAAAAGTCGCAGAGGCATTGCATAGCCCAAATGGCATGAGTCAGAAGGCGTATGTGCCGAAGGGACAGGTAAAGGTAGTCTTGTCCTGGTCCTCGAGAGCGATGGACACCTGGTTGTAGCCCGAGTACCCATCCAGAAAACAATAGTGGCTCTTCCCTGCCAATCTCTCAATGATCTGATCTATAAAGGGCAGGGGGAAATGATCCTTCTTGGTGGCCCGGTTGAGTCTCTTGTAATCAACGCAGACCCGCCAAGAAGTGGGTACCCGTGTAGCAATCTCCTCTCCAGACTCGCTGACTACTGTAGTGATGCCCATCTTCTTGGGCACCACATGCAAAGGGCTAACCCACTTGGAGTCGGAGATGGGGTAGATAAAATCGGTGCTCCACCATTTCGATATCTCCTTCATGACAACCTCTCTCAGATTCGGGTTCAACCGCCGCTGGAACTCACGCGATGGCTTCGCCTCATCCTCGAGATAGATATGGTGGGAGCACAGGGCTGGACTTATCCCCTTGAGATCTGCTACGCTCCATCCTATCGCCTTGCGGTTCTTTTCAAGAACCCCCATCAGACGGGATTCCTGCTCTCCAGTCAAATCGGTGGAGATAATGACTGGGTACATCTCATGCTTACCCGCAAGGAACCTATACTTCAGCGATGCAGGAAGTGGCTTCAGCTCTGGACAACTGGGTGCTGGTGGATCTGGCCTCTGAAAACTCTGCGTGAAGGCTGCCAAATCTGCACGGGAGAATTGAAACTCTCTGTCACAATCTGAATCTGGAGAAGGTTGCCCTGATGGACTGTCTCTGCTCTGCTCGGCATCCACCTCCTCCCTAACTGCAGGCTCAGTGGAAGTCAGATCTGGCATGTAATCATCACAATCTGCCCAGTCAGAATCTGACTCCGAGGGATCTGTATCATCAATGGTGGCATCAGTACCACCATCATCACAAAAATCTATCTCACAGTCGAGAACCGGCTCTGCTTCCTCTAAAGTATCCTGGACCAGGAATGCGCTCTCCAAGCTCTCCTCTGTTGTCGTCTCTGCATCAGCGGACTCTGAAAGTGAGAGGATGGCATGTGCTGCTAGGTCTGCCCAAACTGCCTCGTCATCTGTGATCACAAAGTCACAGTCCTGCTGGATGTCTGGCCCGGCATCTGTCATCTGCTCTATATCTGAAGTAGTCTCTGAGCATGCTCTGTCTCTGGCTCTGATGTCCTCGACCGTCTCTATTTGTACACTTTTGCCCTCTACGCGAAAGTATACCTTCCCGCTATCATGGTCAGTTACCGCCTTGGTTGTGGCCAAGAATGGGCGACCGAGAATGATGGGGGTATCGGTCACTGACTCAGGGATCTCCATGTCCAACACTACGAAGTCCACGGGGAATTGCAGGACCTGAATCGTTATGACAACGTCCCTCAGCAACCCCTTCGGCCTCTTGACAGATCGATCAGCAAACTGAAGGACTGTCCTGCTCTGTCGAAGAGTGCCCAACTCGAAGCGGTCGAGAAGGGCTGCCGGAAGTAGGTTGATCGACGATCCGCTGTCTAATAGAGTACGGTCGAACCTCTGCTCTCTGATGTGGCATCTGACATATGGGGCTCCTGAGTCTGGCCTTTTGGCCGGTAGATGATTTTGGATCGCGAAACAAGTAGCTCTGGTCAACACATGAATCTCTGAGTGGTGGTTCCTCCTCTTCCTCGTAACTGTAGTCATTTCTCTAAGTGAATGCTGGAGAAGAGGGATGTGCTGCAAAGCCTCCTGAAGAGTCAGCTGTATGTGAAAACGGTCTATCATCTGCTGGCTGAACTCTTCCTGCTGCCTCTTTTTGGGGTTTTCATTTTTCTTTCCCTTCCCCATCTAAAGGGCTCTAGGGAAGGGGATCACAGGGTCCTTCTCAGATGAAGGACTAGGAAGGGGCTGAGCTGCTCGACGGCAGGATCCACACATACATCATGCACCACAGTGGGACCAGAAGAAAACAAACCCTTTCCTTTATTTCCAGAAGTGTTCCGAGATACAGGTGTAGAAGAAAAAACTATAGGACTCTCAAAAGACATGGTGGCATCAGCACCACCCTCGGCTGGAAGACTAGTGGCCTCAGTACCGCACGCTGGCTCGGCAACATGGGTGGCCTCAGTACCACCTCCTCCAACTGGTGAAATGGTGGCCTCAGTACCGCCAGTGGGATCAGTATCCGTGGTGGCATCAGTGCCACCGTCATCATCTCTAGCGGCCTCAGTACCGCTCTCCTCCTCCTCGTCGGGCGCTCTGGATGTATCCTCGAGGTGTCGCTCAGACGAGGCGCCGCCTGCTGGCATCCTACCGCTCCTAAGTGTGACAAAATCAGTATCAAACAAATATGCAGACATATCTCCAAATGCATCACTAGGAGTGGCATACTCAGTACAAACTACCTGCTCAGATTTCCTCTTGAGGTTGTTGGGGTTCGGCTCAATCTAGGCAGGGATGATGGCCTTCCCTCTCACTATGTCCCCACATCTCCTGGCGGAACTCATCAATCTCCCGTCAAAAAGTAGCCTGCTGATCTGTGAGAAGGCGGGCTATGTCATCCAAGGCGGGGCTCTCATAGGATGGCCCATGAGAACCCGACGGGTAGCCTCTCTGGTAGTGAGGCTGCCGGTGCTGTGGCTGAGAGGGGTAAGAATGTGGCTGATGCTGCGGCTGATGAGACTGATCACACCTCCAAGATTGTCCCTGCTGATAGAGATGAGGACCATACTGCGGTGACTGCTGGGGCTGCTGCTGTGGGCACACTGGAGGCTGCTGCTGCTGGTGATCCCTTTGATGGCTGTACTGGCCACCTTGTCCTGACGGCTGCGGCTGGGAGCTGGAACCTCCAGCCGCCCAACGGAATCCGGGATGGTCTCGTCGGATACCGGGCTGGGGGTGGTCATACCAAATCCCGTTGACATCCATGATGAATCCACATTTCATCATCTTTATTCTATCATTTTGGCACCAAAAACCCTAGCAAATGCCTGTAAATAGCATTAAAACTATCATCTTAGCATCCATGCATGTGCATTCAGATATTGTACAAAACACTGTAATTAAGGCCAAAATTATAGAATAAATAAAGAAAAGAAAACGAATAAAATATTGTAAATATTTTATGACCCAAAACCCCCGAGACCTAGGCATCTTGATGAATAGGTCGACAAGGAATAAAGTAGGGGGAGATAAGGTCAGAAATACAGATAAAATACCTATACATTTTATTCATTCTTTATTCATTTTGGGACCTATTTTTGGTTCCACTTTTATACATCAAATAAAGAAACTTTGTACATGAAAGTTGTAGATAATTTTATAAAGAAAAATACGAAATTGATTTCACAAAAAAATAATGTACAGATAAAAAGTTATGGTCTGAATAAAAATCCAGAATGCCAACTTCCCAGACCCGTATCTCACAAATAAAAACTCCAAATGCAGCATACTCACCTTTAATTGTATATAGAAGAAAATAAGCTAATTAATGGCGGTGGTTTCGCATTTGGCGGAGCTACGGTTTGAAAGTTGACTTTTGGACCCACATTGTATACTTGTACATATTAAAATATTCAAGTTATTATTTATTTATTATTTTTATAATTTTATAATGTTGTAATTAATACTTATAATAATTATGTATATTAAAATCAGAATAAAAACATCATTAAAATACAAATAAAAATACTTATAATACATAGGTATAATACATGTAGCTATACCTATACAAATAACACTTTCATTTTATTCAGTGTATAAAATATATCAGAAAAATTAAAATAAAAATATATTTGTGTATATAAAAGTATTTTATAATTTTAGAAAATAAAAACCAAAATAAAATAAATTAAAAATATCTAAATAAAAATAAAATACTTAAATATATAGATATAGATACCTATAGGGGTATAAATGCAAACTTGTAAAAATAAGTCTCATAAAAATAAATAAAAATCGTAATAAAATAATTTATAAAATAATAAACATTTTTTATTTTATAATCATAAATTAATAAAATCGTTTACTATTTTTAAATGATTTTAGAATCATTTTTTCCAGGCTTTTTTCCTGGTTGGTCCACGTGGACCAACCAGGAGGGCTGGAGAGTTGACCTGGGTCAACTCTCTGACCCATTGCCTGTTGTTGTCAGAACTGATTTTTCTCTCGTTTTTGACGATTTTTGGAGATCGCTCCTTTCATCGAATGGGGTCGAACTCTTCACGAGATTTGTAGACCTTCATGTGGTCTATCACGCCCACCTATTATCTCGGGGATTGGATCAACGGGCCACCCGTGATCGCGCCTCGAAGAGAGCTCCAGAGCCATGTTTTAAAAATACCCCATTTCCCTCCATTGCTTTTTTGAACCCCTTTGACCCTAGTTTGGACCCCCTGGGCGTCGTGCTCCGGACCGGAGGTGTGACAGGCCTCCTCCAGTCGACGAAGGAGGCTCAGGCGAGGGCCGTGGAGGCTCTCCAACCATCTCCGGCGAGCTTCGCCGTGAGGTCCTATCTCGTTGGTTTTCAAGCCAACTCGAGGTCGTTTCCTCTTTATTTTCTTTGCTACTAGTTAGCCGTAGGTTTAGCCTTAGCCTTGCATTTTTTTTATTGCGATTTTCAGTAGCCGCAGTAGAATAAATTCTCCCCCAAACAACCATCGCCGGGCCCCAGGTTCCGGCTACCACCACCACTGTCCGCCCACTCCTATTCCGCCCACACCCCACTTCTGGAGCCCCCAGGACCCTTTCTTTTTGTCGTTTGAGCTTTACTTGCAGGTCTTGGTGGCCAACGACCCCAGCGGGGGTCGAATTTTGTCTCTGCCGGACCTCCTGGGAGCAGCCCCAGCCCGCACACGCCGCGGTGGCCCTCCAACGTCATTCCCACCATTTTGGGGCTACCAATCAACAGGGGAGGGTCCCAGGTTGCTCTTAGTCTCATTGGAAGGGGAAGAGTCGCATCGAGCGTGGAGATTCTGGCGCGTCAAGCCCATCCAGGCCGTGTTCTTCAACTGTTCTTCCTCCGCGCCCGGTTGCCGTTCGATCTTCCTCCGTTCTTCCCAAGGTGCAGCAACCATCCGATCTGCTGCAGCCCCACAGTCCGATCTGCACCGAGCTTCTAATCTGGACCATTGCGGACGAAGGGGTATCGGGCGCTAGATCTCCGCCACGTGGCGTTAGTGACGCGCGCCTGGCCATCGGATCCGCGCCTTAGTGAGGGTATTTTGCATTGTCTACCCCGCGATTTTTGTAATATCTTTTCAGCTCTCAAACTTTCATCTGACGTTTAATTATTTTTGTAATAGTTATAATTGACCCCCCGCACTTTTGCACATTTGCATAACGGTCCTTCCCAGGCGCGTGTGTCGCGCGTGCGTGGGGGGGACATCTTGCAGGCACACCCTTGCGGGTTGTTAGATTTAGCTTTGGTCCGAAAAGTTATTTATTGCATTATATATTTTGTAACAAATTACAGGTTGGCCCCTACCTTTTCTGAATATTACAAAAATGCCCCTGCATGCTTGTAGTTTCTTTTTGTCTCTTGTATTTTATGCATGCATTTATAAAAACCCAAAAATTCCACAAAAATTGCATTAAACTTCCTGTTGCATCATATTATTACGGCATATTTTTATTTTCCATTTTTATTGCATTTTATTATTTATAAAAATTCAAAAATAGCCATTTTCAACACTGTTTGCATTACAAAATACCAAAAAAATATAAAACCACTCCAGAAAAATCCCCAAAAATTATATTTTGTGTCTTTTAGTTTGTTTTAACTCCCAGCCAAAAATCATTAAAAAATATAAAGCCAAACTCCTAAAAATTGCAAAACTCTAAAAACCTTCATAAAAATTTATAAAATCCATAAAAAATCCAAAAATAGTGTTTTCTTTTCCTAAATTTTCTTAGTTTCATTATCTTTCGCTGAAAATTAAGTTGGGGAATTTTTGCCACTGATTTCTATTTTATTTCTCCATTTTAAGTTTCAGCCTTGCTTTTTACTACTGTTTTCTTTATTTTGATAATTAAAAATATCAAAAACATTCTTAAGAATTCCCAAAAATCACAAAAACATTAAAAAAAGTATAAAAAGACCAAAAAGACTTTATTTGCTTATTTTTGAGTATTTTTATCTATTTTTATAAATACTCTAGCTTGCCTTTTATTACTTTGCTTTTATATTCCAATATTGAAAAAGAAAATAAAAAATATAAAATATATAAAAAGAAAATATAAAATCAGTAAAGTAAAAATCAAAATACAAAAATATAAAATTAAAAAAAATTAAATAAAAAATATAAAATTAAAAACCCACAAAAAATAGCATAGTAGACTATTGATCACATACACACACATTTTGAGCAATTTTTGCCCCGTTCTACCTGTCTGCTCCCTGTGTTCGACCTCTACACATACTTGCACTATACACATCTTGTTGTAGAGTTATAATAAATTTTAACTCCGCACATTTACTTTCATTGCTTGATTTATCTGTTGTGGGTTAATTGTTGTTTTAATTCGAATTTCGTGTGGTCGATTCAGCGACTGAGTTCCCACCTTGTGTGGAACTTAAGATCACCGATTTTCGTATTAAACAAATGGCGCCGTTGCCGGGGAGCAACAGCGCGTAGTTCGGGTCTTGTTTGTGATTGTGATTTATTGTCTATTTTCACGGCTTTTATTTTTCGCTATTTTATTTTCTTTATTTTTGATATATCTCTTGAGCTGTCTAACCTTCTCTTTTGTTGATTTTGTGCGAGGAACCGCGGATCGAGGGAGGCGCTCCACCCTAGGCGCCTACGCACCCATGTGAACCCGTCTTAGCCATCCTAGCACCAAGGAGACGAGAAGAGAATTTTTGAAGACCGCACTTGATTTTAGCTGCATTTTCTTTTATTGCATTTATTTGTGTAATTTGTGTGAGAGAGAGACCTCTTAATTTGTAATAATACAGGTACCACCGAACTTGGACATTCGAGCCTAATTTCCAAGTGATTATTCACTTGGGGGCTCACCGCGGTTTTTACGGTTTTTCATCGCATTTTTTTTATTTTATTTTGTTTTGATTTTCGATTTTATTTCTTTTGTGTGATTGAGCCCCTAGTTTTAGGATTGCTTGCATAGCATTAGGTCCAAACACATTAATTACCATTGCATGTACCTATAGACTCATTTGGACTTAGTCAAATTTTAAACAGTTGATCGTCACCTTCAATCCGTCGTGCCGCGAGCTCTCCCCGCAAAGCGCTTTCTCCTACCCTCAATTTGTTGAGCAGAGGAGGGGTGAGCCTAGACCGGACTCTAGGGTTGAGGATTGGCGGTCAACTTGTGGTTCTTCCCGATAATAGCAATTACTGAACTTAGGGCGATTTCATCGGCTTTTGCATTTGCATATAGATAGGTTTCAATTCTGCTGAGCATCCTTGCATGTAGAGTGCTGGAGGCAAGGTGAGCATTTCTCTTTAGCATTCATCATCGATTGCCGCTTGCATTGCTTTTCCGCCTCTTTACCTCTGATTTTGCCAACCTAGGATCTTAAAGGAATTGAATCCCCGATAGGCTCGTGCATTTTTTATTAAAAATCCAAAAAAGTGATAACCAAATAAAAATTGGGACTGCTAACATTACTTGACCCTAAAATTCACCAAAAAGAAAAATCTTGTATTGGGGCGAGTAATCCCCTCATTGTCTTCGTTTTACTTGCTCGCGCACACACTAAGGTTAGAGCCCAAATCCCATCAAGCCCCCTAAGTGTTTGCGCAACTTGTGGACTTCTCACCTAACTCTAAAACAGACAAGATAAAAAGACCGACTTTTCGGTCTTCACCGAGTTGAGTAGGTGAATTGAGGGTTTTGAATTCTTTTCATTTTTGTCTGTGATTGTTTTGTGTGTGTCCTAGATCGTCTCTGCGCATTTGCGCCTTCTTCTTCGCTCTCTTGACTTGACCATCGTGCTCTCCCGATCATTTTCTTTTGTTTCGAGATGGCTGACTGGAGCGTATTCTATCCGGACTTTGCGGATCACTCGTTCACTCCAGCCGGTCCACCTCCTTTTTTCCAGGAGGACTTTGCTCCTGACTTTTGTACATATCCGCCTCAGCCACAGTATCAGGACTCGGATTTCTACCCACACCCACCTCTATCTCCACCTGTGTATTATCCACCTCCACCTTCACATCCACCCGAGACTGAGCTGATGGAGTCACCTTTCATGGAGTCCACCCTTGAGCACTTGACCCAGATGATGGATCATATGAGATAGAGGATTGACCACCTCACTAGTACCAATAAGAGCGACCATGATATTCCATCATTTGATGACATGGGTTCATTCGAGGATTTCCATGAGAGCTTGCAATCGCCCAAAATACAAAAAAATGAGAAAAATTTAAAAACACAAAAAGATTTTGGGAGACATACGATCGAGTCAGACTGTGAGGAGAGCGCCCACTTGCCAGACTTTTTGACCACACATGCATTCACACCCGGTCCCACCTTTGATCCCGAGGATGCCGCTGTACAGACTGCTCTTGGCATGCCTCGTGTATATGCTGATTCTGACTTCCTCCCTTGTATGGAGGAGGTCCAAAAATTCAAAAAAATGCTATCTGAACCCGAAGTGGTGGCCACCATTCATGAGATCATCCGTGCCCCACTTCAGCAGGCCATGACCGATTTATCTGCTCCTCTTCCCAAGAAGAGAAAGCGGAGGAGCAGATCTGAGCGTCATATTCTGACCATGGCCACTGCCCATGCCATCTCACACCGTCCCATTCCCAAGAAGAGGAACACTGCCACACCATTCATTAGCTGCACCATCTCTGACTTCACATGCGATCGCACTCTCCTAGACGGCGGTACTTCTATTAGCATATTACCCTTCTCGTTGGTACAGTCTCTTCACTTAGGGCCTCTCAAGAAAACCAGGATGATCGTACAGTTTGCTGATGGATCAATCAAGAGGCCGAAGGGTATCCTTGAAAACGCCGTCATCTCGATTCAGGGCACGAGCTACACCGTTGATTTTGTCGTATTGCCCATGGAGACCTCCACTGGGGAGCACTCTCCAATCATCCTGGGACGACCATTCCTCGCCTCTGCGAGGGTCGTTATTGACTATGGATCAGGAGAGATTCGCTTCCGTCCTGTTGACGTGAGTGAAGTGTTGATCACCGCACCCACTGCCGACCAGAGACATGCACCTGATGCGCCCTCACCTATCTTGGCTGACCCCGAGGACTATGATCTATATGAGGATATCAGAGAGACCTTCTTCATGACCGATGATGAGACCCGAGAATTCCTCTCGAAGGAGGAAAGCTCGGAAAGCATAGACCTTGGTGTTTCCGCTTCCTGTGATTGGTGATGTGTTGATGACATCCGCGGGATTTACACGATTGACACCATTGAGCGGAGGGCAGATTTAGAGACTATACAGGACGGACATGCTTTGACTACTTCCACTGATGAGTCCGCTCCTGTCCATGTAGATGCTGATGAGCCAAAGGCCGAATTTGATTTTGTTGCTTTTCTTCAGAAATTCGGGCCTTTTGATGAGAAAGATGATCCGGTTGAAATTATAGAGGACGACCAGAGTTCGACTACTTCCACCGATGAGTTCGTGCCTTTTGGTTTTGACCTGGATGACTCCTCGCAGGACGATTTTGAGTACACTACTTCCGATGATGATGAGTTCGTCCCATTCCACTTTGATATCAGCGAGACTCCCAAGGCCGGACCAAGCCGTACTTCTTCCACTACCCAGTCTGTGCCTTCACACCCTAGGGCCCCCGAGGACTTACACCTTGTCGACCCTGATCGGATTCCATCCACTGTGGACCCCGATGTCGACCTACACCACACTAGATCTATTCCTCCGCGGTCCCGCAAGAAGGTTCGCTTTCAACCTTCTTGATCATCTGTATATCCACCTCTGTTGTACATTCTCCTTTGTTCATCGTTGTTCCCTCTACCGTATTGCTCGTCCACCCATTCTCGTGTCTGCCTTACTTAGGACGTACTTTGTCCTAAGTATAGGGGGGTGGACGAGCCGAGTGTTCATTCATCGTTCCGTCTGATCACTCCTGTTGTTGCCTATACTTAGGGCTCCTTTTACCCTAAGTATAGGGGGAGTGGTCTGTACATCCTCCGATCTCTTCTATATCACTCTTTCCATCTTCAGATTTCTTTTCTTCTTTTCTTCTTTTCTTCTTTTCCTCTTCTATCTCCTTCATCTATCAAAAAGGTGCCACCCCTTGTAGACAGTCTTCTATATTTAGGACGTACGTTGTCCTAAGTATAGAGGGGTTGGCACCCCGAGTTTCTTTCATTTTCATTTCGATCCTCTCCATTGTCTCTTCTTCTTGTCTATACTTAGGGATATTTTACCCTAAGTATAGGGGGAGACAATCTGAGTACGATCTGTTCATTCCCACCCTTGACCCTCCCTGCGTTGTGTACAGTCTGCTATACTTAGGATTATTTGATCCTAAGTATAGGGGGGACGGTCAACTTCTCATTCGTTTGATTCATTCATTTCTTTATTCTTTAGACTTGTCTATACTTAGTACGAGTTATGTCTTTTCTCTCTGATCTATGAGGACATAGCTCAAGCTAAGTATAGGGGGGTCGTATATACTACGTATATACTTTAGCCATAACTCGTACTTTCGTTTTTTTCTTAATAAATATGGCTAATAATTCTTTAAAATTCATTAAAAATCCTTAATAAAAAGATGTGGGTATTCCTCAAATTCTTTTTGTATTTACTGATTAATAAATCAGGTGAAAATGTTTTTTGCAAAATGTTTGAAAAATAGTTTGAAAATCTTTGTGAACATTTACTGAAAACTATTTTGAAAATATTTTTTTTCGTGTTTTCAACCTGTGTGGTTTGTAAAACTTCTTTTCTTGGTGTGAAATAAAAATGTTTGAAAAATGATTTGCAAATGGTTTGAAAAATGGTTGCAAAAATGATTTGAAAAACCTATATATATTGTTTTGAAAACCTTTTTGCGAAATGATTTTCAAATGTGTGTAAAATGTTTGTAAAAATTATTTTGGACTATTGTTTTCAAAAATTGTGTGAAAAGCTTGTTTTCAAATCAGTTTGAGGAATATACACATCACACCAAAATCCATCTTATGTATAAAATTGACCACTTACCCTTGTAAATTCTTAAAATCCACTTCTTGTAAATATAAGAAGCACTCCCGTGTACATATTTTCACCTAGTTTTCAGCCAAAACTTTTTATTTTCAAAAATTCCCAAAAACATTTGCAAAATTAAAATCCAAAAACATTTGAAAAATCTTTTTGAAAAATACAAAAAAATTGCATCTGCATATGCATCATCATCATCTTTTCAAAAACCCATAAAAAGTTCAAAATCTTGAAAATTGCATCACAAAAATATTTTCTGCATTCCGCATTGCATAGCATTCGCATTTTATCGGATTGAGTTTGATAATTGAACGAGTCTAAGTAAAATCCGAAGATTGGAGCTTGATTGGACCTTCAAATCTACCTAATAATAGGAACCTTATAGGAACTGGGTTTGAGGTACTTCAGGTCTAGTTGACTTAATTCTTTGAGGATCACGGGACTTGGTTCAATGGATTCTTGACTGCCTAAGTAGAGTATTTCGGAGCACACGTACGACTCTTGTTGATAATGACCTAACTTGGACACCTGCACCTTTCACATGGCTCAACTCAGTTGGAGTGGTGAGGGGATTGGATTTGCCGGTATGAGACGCACACAAGTGGAAACACTTGTCCTCCTCTAGGGAGGGAAGTGCACCCCAACCCGTCCAGTGATTAGGAAGTCTAAAGACAGGAGGCTGTGGGTTGCGATAAAGCTTCAAAAGAGGGATAGTCTACTGGCTCAAGAGGAAAAACTCCTTATGTAAATGCTGTTGTATATAGTATTCAAAAAAAAAAAAGGAGTTCAGGCATGTACAAAAATAAAAAGCCTGCAAGTATGTACAAAATCAATAAGCAAGCTTGAGTTCCAAAGTCAAATATGTGAGCCTGCAGCAGGATGACTTGACTACACTGGTCTTGCATCCAAGGATAGGTAGCTACACTGGCTACCGTCCATTCTTCTCTTCACCCCCTCCTCTTGAGCTGGTTGCCACTTGAACTTAGAAGGGAATACCCCGCTCCTCGAGGATGGAGTTGCTGGATTGGGGAATCATTGGGTTGTCGTACTGGAGAAGTCAGTTTCTTTGTCATTCTAGTTGGGGAGAGCCACCATCACTTACACCGTACAAGTCAGATTCATAGTCGTAAGGGTTTGCGTATGAATTGAGATATTTCTGACCTGGCTATTGAGGAGACTTGGACAGAGTTTTGGGACTCTCAAGGACTGTTGGATTTCAAACATGGTTCTCACTAAGGTTCCGCCCGCACTAAAATTCCAACGGTCCGACTTAAGCTCCAAACTTTGATTTTGTGAAGACAAGTTTGACAATCAGATAAAATCCAAGTTCTTCTTTTTCTTTTCTTTCTTTTTCTGTTTGCACTTATTGCATAAGTGTTTGCTAGGGACTAGCAAAGGTAAAGTATAGGGGGATGATGAATCCACATTTCATCATCTTTATTCTATCATTTTGGCACCAAAAACCCTAGCAAATGCCTGTAAATAGCATTAAAACCATCATCTTAGCATCCATGCATGTGCATTCAGATATTGTACAAAACACTGTAATTAAGGCCAAAATTATAGAATAAATAAAGAAAAGAAAAAGAATAAAATATTGTAAATATTTTATGACCCAAAACCCCCGAGACCTAGGCATCTTGATGAATAGGTCGACAAGGAATAAAGTAGGGGGAGATAAGGTCAGAAATACAGATAAAATACCTATACATTTTATTCATTCTTTATTCATTTTGGGACCTATTTTTGGTTCCACTTTTTATACATCAAATAAAGAAACTTTGTACATGAAAGTTGTAGATAATTTTATAAAGAAAAATACAAAATTGATTTCACAGAAAAATAATGTACAGATAAAAAGTTATGGTCTGAATAAAAATCCAGAATGCCAACTTCCCAGACCCGTATCTCACAAATAAAAACTCCAAATGCAGCATACTCACCTTTAATTGTATATATAAGAAAATAAGGTAATTAATGGCGGTGGTTTCGCATTTGGCGGAGCTACGGTTTGAAAGTTGACTTTTGGACCCACATTGTATACTTGTACATATTAAAATATTCAAGTTATTATTTATTTATTATTTTTATAATTTTATATTTTTATAATGTTGTAATTAATACTTATAATAATTATGTATATTAAAATCAGAATAAAAACATCATTAAAATACAAATAAAAATACTTATAATACATAGGTATAATACATGTAGCTATACCTATACAAATAACACTTTCATTTTATTCAGTGTATAAAATATATCAGAAAATTAAAATAAAAACATATTTGTGTATATAAAAGTATTTTATAATTTTAGAAAATAAAAACCAAAATAAAATAAATTAAAAATACCTAAATAAAAATAAAATACTTAAATATATAGATATAGATACCTATAGGGGTATAAATGCAAACTTGTAAAAATAAGTCTCATAAAAATAAATAAAAATCGTAATAAAATAATTTATAAAATAATAAACATTTTTTATTTTATAATCATAAATTAATAAAATCGTTTACTATTTTTAAATGATTTTAGAATCATTTTTTCCAGGCTTTTTCCTGGTTGGTCCACGTGGACCAACCAGGAGGGCTGGAGAGTTGACCTGGGTCAACTCTCTGACCCATTGCCTGTTGTTGTCAGAACTGATTTTTCTCTTGTTTTTGACGATTTTTGGAGATCGCTCCTTTCATCGAATGGGGTCGAACTCTTCACGAGATTTGTAGACCTTCATGTGGTCTATCACGCCCACCTATTATCTCGGGGATTGGATCAACGGGCCACCCGTGATCGCGCCTCGAAGAGAGCTCCAGAGCCATGTTTTAAAAACACCCCATTTCCCTCCATTGCTTTTTTGAACCCCTTTGACCCTAGTTTGGACCCCCTGGGCGTCGTGCTCCGGACCGGAGGTGTGACAGGCCTCCTCCAGTCGACGAAGGAGGCTCAGGCGAGGGCCGTGGAGGCGCTCCAACCATCTCCGGCGAGCTTCGCCGTGAGGTCCTATCTCATTGGTTTTCAAGCCAACTCGAGGTCGTTTCCTCTTTATTTTCTTTGCTACTAGTTAGCCGTAGGTTTAGCCTTAGCCTTGCATTTTTTTTATTGCGATTTTCAGTAGCCGCAGTAGAATAAATTCTCCCCCAAACAACCATCGCCGGGCCCCAGGTTCCGGCTACCACCACCACTGTCCGCCCACTCCTATTCCGCCCTCACCCCACTTCTGGAGCCCCCAGGACCCTTTCTTTTTGTCGTTTGAGCTTTACTTGCAGGTCTTGGTGGCCAACGACCCCAGCGGGGGTCGAATTTTGTCTCTGCCGGACCTCCTGGGAGCAGCCCCAGCCCGCACACGCCGCGGTGGCCCTCCAACGTCATTCCCACCATTTTGGGGCTACCAATCAACAGGGGAGGGTCCCAGGTTGCTCTTAGTCTCATTGGAAGGGGAAGAGTCGCATCGAGCGTGGAGATTCTGGCGCGTCAAGCCCATCCAGGCCGTGTTCTTCAACTGTTCTTCCTCCGCGCCCGGTTGCCGTTCGATCTTCCTCCGTTCTTCCCAAGGTGCAGCAACCATCCAATCTGCTGCAGCCCCACCGTCCGATCTGCACTGAGCTTCTAATCTGGACCATTGCGGACGAAGGGGTATCGGGCGCTAGATCTCCGCCACGTGGCGTTAGTGACACGCGCCTGGCCATCGGATCCGCGCCTTAGTGAGGGTATTTTGCATTGTCTACCCCACGATTTTTGTAATATCTTTTCAGCTCTCAAACTTTCATCTGACGTTTAATTATTTTTGTAATAGTTATAATTGACCCCCCGCACTTTTGCACATTTGCATAACGGTCCTTCCCAGGCGCGTGTGTCGCGCGTGCGTGGGGGGGACATCTTGCAGGCACACCCTTGCGGGTTGTTAGATTTAGCTTTGGTCCGAAAAGTTATTTATTGCGTTATATATTTTGTAATAAATTACAGGTTGGCCCCTACCTTTTCTGAATATTACAAAAATGCCCCTGCATGCTTGTAGTTTCTTTTTGTCTCTTGTATTTTATGCATGCATTTATAAAAACCCAAAAATTCCACAAAAATTGCATTAAACTTCCTGTTGCATCATATTATTAAGGCATATTTTTATTTTCCATTTTTATTGCATTTTATTATTTATAAAAATTCAAAAATAGCCATTTTCAACACTGTTTGCATTACAAAATACCAAAAAAATATAAAACCACTCCAGAAAAATCCCCAAAAATTATATTTTGTGTCTTTTAGTTTGTTTTAACTCCCAGCCAAAAATCATTAAAAAATATAAAACCAAACTCCTAAAAATTGCAAAACTCTAAAAACCTTCATAAAAATTTATAAAATCCATAAAAAATTCAAAAATAGTGTTTTCTTTTCCTAAATTTTCTTAGTTTCATTATCTTTCACTGAAAATTAAGTTGGGGAATTTTTGCCACTGATTTCTATTTTATTTCTCCATTTTAAGTTTCAGCCTTGCTTTTTACTACTGTTTTCTTTATTTTGATAATTAAAAATATCAAAAACATTCTTAAGAATTCCCAAAAATCACAAAAACATTAAAAAAAGTATAAAAAGACCAAAAAGACTTTATTTGCTTATTTTTGAGTATTTTTATCTATTTTTATAAATACTCTAGCTTGCCTTTTATTACTTTGCTTTTATATTCCAATATTGAAAAAGAAAATAAAAAATATAAAATATATAAAAAGAAAATATAAAATCAGTAAAGTAAAAATCAAAATACAAAAATATAAAATTAAAAAAAATTAAATAAAAAATATAAAATTAAAAACCCACAAAAACTAGCATAGTAGACTATTGATCACATACACACACATTTTGAGCAATTTTTGCCCCGTTCTACCTGTCTGCTCCCTGTGTTCGAACTCTACACATACTTGCACTATACACATCTTGTTGTAGAGTTATAATAAATTTTAACTCCGCACATTTACTTTCATTGCTTGATTTATCTGTTGTGGGTTAATTGTTGTTTTAATCCGAATTTCGTGTGGTCGATTCAGCGACTGAGTTCCCACCTTGTGTGGAACTTAAGATCACCGATTTTCGTGTTAAACAATCCATCAACGGCTCTGAATCATACTGGGGTGGCGGGAGCACTGCCAGAGGCTGATCCGGCTGGTATACCACCATTTGTGTCTCCGTAGATGGTGGTGCCTGGTAGGTGAGCTACGGCTGCTGGTACGGCTCCGCCCGTACAAGATGGACCTGTCTAGGCTGCTGGTGGGAGCTGGAGCGCTGGGACGAGCTGTTGCTGATGTTGGGATCGCCTCGTGCATGAAGACGGGGCTGGGAAGCCGTCTGTGCCTCCTGGAGACACATGAGTTGTGTCTTCATGTCACTCAGAGTTTGTGCCATCTACTCCATCTACGTGATGCCCTGGCACTGCTTCTTCTCAATAATCTCCATCCGATCCAGCTTCTCACTGATAATGCCTATGTCTGCGGCTGAACTCTCTTCTTGTGTTGCTGCCGTTGACGAACTGGATGGACCGACGTCGACCCGTGCTATCCTCTGGTACTGCACGGTCTATGGCTGCTGGGGTCTGCCCTGTGTGTACAATCGTGTCTGGGACATCACCATATAGTTCTCGGCCATCTCCTCGTAGATGTCCCAGACCTGATCGTGATCTTTGGCGAAATAGGACTCGCCACAAGAAGCGTTCACCAAGCCCTGAAGCTCTGGTGTCAGCCCCCTGAAAAAGCTCTGAACAAGGTTCGGCTTGGAAATGTCGTGGTGCGGGCATCTGTCAGTCAACTCTCTGAACCTCTCTTATGCCTCGTGGAACTGCTCGTTAAGGAGCATGGAGAAGTTGCTGATCAGGGCTCTAACGGCGTTTGTCCGCCCGAGTGGGTAGTACTTGTGCAAGTACTCGGTGCGGAGCTGCTCCCAAGTGTAGACAAACTTCCCCAGATGTTTCAGCCATGTGGTTGCTCTGTCTGCTAAGGAGAAGGGGAAGGCAATCATCCGTATGGTATCCTGGTCCACCTGACGGTCGTGGACGGTGCTGCAGATCATCAGAAACTCCTGAAGGTGGAGATGGGGCTCCTATGTGGCGAGCCCATGGAACCGGGGGAGGAGCTGCAAGGTGTTCAGGGGGAACTTGATGTCCCCCACGATGGCTGGAAGTACGACCCAATGATGCATCAGTGTCGATCCGGGGTTGTGTAACTCCCGCATCGGTCTCGACTGGTCTGCGCCTGCCGCGACAGCTGATGCTTCGGCTGCGGTCGCGGCTGCTGTGGCTGCTGCTGCCTCATCGGGGATCCTCGGCCCGTCTCTACGCTGCTCTTGGTCTGCTCTCAACTGCTCCATCTCGCGCCTCATATCCAACATGAATGCTCCCTGATCCCTCAACTGCTGCTGAACTGTCTCGAGGGAGGCGATCAGGGTGGAGTTGATCGCACCCTGGTCCATAATGAATGTTTGATCATGCTGGGGACCTCTGGTGTGGCCGTCACTGCTGTCGGCCATGGTCTCTGCAAAGGCAAAAGACCTAAACTTCGGTGCCGATAAATCATCTGACTGTCTCTCCTCTGGCATTGATATCTCAGAACTGAAAGAAGAGGGGTCGAGGGGGAACAGGGTGGAGTCGAACTCGGGTTCGGAGAGCGGGTCTCGACTCTCACGAACCAACCTAGATGAGCGGGTAGAAGTGCTGGGAAGCGGTGTAGCCAGAGGCTGCCTAAGAGACCTTCTACCCATCATCTTGATCTGGCGAGTTGGGCGGATGAGATCTGATAACAACTATGATCACAAGCAAAACCCCGATTCACCAACGCAACGTGTGCTGAAGACCGTAAAGGCTCGGTCAATTATCTTGTCAATTTTATTTGGTAATCAGTCAGGATAGCAGATCGATTATGTGACCTGTTGGGTTACCCGATATTTTCTCAACCGACTGTCCCGTACAGAAAAAGCCGGTAATCAGTCGAGAAAAATATCGGAGGGCTCTACCTAGTGTGCAGGTCACTCTCTCGCGCAAGCAAACCAGACAATGAGGGGGTTTCTCTCCCCAAGACAAATTTTTTCGGTGATCGTTTTTTAGGGTCGATAGAGCTAGCAGTCCCAAATTTTATTATTTTTATTTTTTAGGTATTTTTCAAGAATCAAACAAATTTGCCTAATGAATTTTTCAGTTCTCCTGGTTATTAAGTTCAAAACAGGGGGAGAAGACGAAAAAGCCGATGCGCGATGAAATCAATGATGCATGCAGAGTAAGAGATGCGTACTTGACTCCAGCAGTCTACATGCAAAATGATCCACGCAGAATTAAAAGACTGAAAATAAACTACCTAAATGGTGCAGGCGGAAAACCAAGTCCCTAAACAGCAATTTCTACTCGAAAGAACAGCTAGTCAACCACCAACCTCCGATCCAAAAAGTCTGGCCTCGGTCCACCCCTCCTCCTCCCGACAAATTGGGTTTAGTAGCAGCGCTAGGCAGGGCGGGTTGCGGTACGTAGGCTCGAAGGAAGTGAGTTAACTATTTTTATTTATCTTTTTATTGTATGTCCAATTACCGATCTATAGGTGCAGGCAGATATATTAGGGTGTTTGGATCCTACGAGTTACGTCACAATCAAGCAGAAAGTCCTACGGCTAGGGGCTCGAAAAATCCGCGAGAAATCGGAAAAGGCACTAAAGAAAACAAAACCGCGTAAAAAGCTGCGAAGAAAACCAAACAAGCTAAGGGGACCCCGAGCACACCGGTGCTCGGCGAAACACACCCGAGAGTGTCTAAGTCCAAGTGAGTCATGTCCCTATATTATTACAATAATTCAAATGTGCTGAAATAAAAGCTAATCTAAACTAAACTAAGCCTCTCCACACTCAGCTGCTTCCTCACGCTCTCCTGCGGCTCCGTGCAGAAGGGAGCCGCCTCCGATCACCGCGGTTGCACCGGCTACTCTAGAGTAGTTGCCTCGGTCCTCGGGCCCTCGCAAGAAAACAGAAGAATATGTCAAACAACAGATAAAAATAAAATAGGTAAAGCAAATAAAATAAACAGGGATATATGTGCAAAAATGCAAATAAAAATAAACAAGCACAAACAAACAAAAACAAAAACAAAATAAAATAAAATAAAATAAAATAAAAGAATAATAAAAAGCCGCGAAAAGCCGCGGACTCAGAAAGAGCCGCGGAAAGCCGCGAAAAAGAAAACAAAATAAAGAGAAAAGTAAATGGACTACTAAGCTGTGCTCCCTGCAACGGCGCCATTCTAATGAGCAAAGCCGAGCGAGCAAGGATAATCAGGTATATCTGCAGTCGTTGCGACCTCAGTCACTCGGGACTCAATGCTCAACAAGAAAAATTCAGACCACCAAATAAAGATCAAAATAAGATAAAACTCAAGGTAGCGGTCTCGATATTGGATTAACCTGGTATAGCGACCAGGGTCGAACTCAAGGAGCACGGGTTGGCCTTGCGGCCTACGAAGTAGTCAGAAATCAAATAAAAATGAAAACAAATATTTTGGGTGGGTTCTTAATAATTTTATATTTTTTGGATTTTTCTAAATAATGAAGAAAATAAGAAAATAAGGAAACAAGCAACTTTGACTAATTATTTAAACATTCAAAATTAATCTAAAAATTCAAACAAAAATATTTTTAGAGTTTTTGTATTTTTTTCTGTTTTTGGTCATTTTTTGATAATTTTCTGATTTTTGTAGAATTTTATAAAAATAAAATAAGACTGAAAACCAAAGACACTGTCTAGTCAGGCTTGGAGGGCCAAAATAAATTAAAAATGGCCCTAACTAAGCTGAAGGTATTTTTCCTATAAACTAGAGACAAAAAGGAAAATTTAGAAAGAAAGTTTATTATTTTTGGAGTTTTATATTAATTATTAAAATTTTATGAGATTTTCAATGTTTTTTAATTTTTATATTTTCTATAAGTCCAAAAATAACCAAAATTGGACATAAATTCAAGCACAGCAAAACACACACATTATGAATTTTTTAGAATTTTTGAGAGGATTTTAATATTTTTTGTGAATTTTAAATATGAACAGGCTAAAAAATGGATGTTTTTGAATTTTTAAAAATAATAAAAAGGCTCCAAAAATTTCCTAAAAATCAGTGAAAATTCTACACAGTGGCAGGAGCCACGTATCAAATTTTCACTGATTTAGAGTAGATTTGATATTTTATTTAAAACAATCAAGAGCCCAAAGTGCACAGGGACCTGATCGTAATAAAAATACCTTCAAGGGGGCTAAAAGTAACAAACAAGAAAGTCCAGGGGGTCCTGGTGCAAAATATCCAAGAATTCACGCGCCACGTACGTGATCTGGGCACTCAGGGACCCAAATGTAAATATTTTAAGTTCCTGGACCTATTAGCAACAGGTGCTAAAAGTCTAGGAGCTTAAGTGCAAATTACCCAAGAAATTCGGCACATGTGGAATTAAACCACTCACAAGGGTATATATGCAAATAGCTAAAAAGATATTTCCATTCATTAACAAGCAGAAAATACAGCCCACAAAGTGCAATTTCACCAAGAAATCACGTGTCGAAGCACGTGTTCCACAACGTACAGTGGTAGAAATGTAAATACTAGAAAGTAATAGGTCCTCTATGCAAATATTACAAACTAAAATAAACTACAAAAATATTTACAGTACTAATTAATAAAAACAAAAAGAAAGGGGGCCTAAGGGAAATTACCCCTTATTATAATCCGAGCGCTGAGATGGCGCCGTGTGTCTGATCTGACGGCTACGGATGACGGCGCCTCAACGAAGAAGCCTCAGGGATGATGGAACGGTGGAGGGCTCGCCACGTGTATGATCGTGCGGCTCTGGTCGAGGCTCGCCTCTCCTCTGCCACGGACGGTGTAGATGGCGCCACATGGTGATCTAACGGTGCTGGTGCGGGGCACCTCTTCGTATCAGTGGATGGTCCACATTCAATCTGACACTCCAGGGTCGAATGGATTGCAGAGGAAGGACCTGGAGGAACTCCTCGCCGGCGAACTTCGCCGGAGGAATGTGGGCACGCTGGACGTCTGCAGGGGCTGCTGATTGTCGGAGAAAAATCGTTGGAGCCTCCCGCGTCTGAAGAACTCCTTTGATGGTGCCGAAGAGCTCCGAGAAGCCCTGGCAACGACGGCGGAGCTCAAGATCCTGTGTTGGATGTGGGGGACCTCAGATGGTCCTCCTCTGACCTGTGAAACTATACAGAAGCACTCCTGGGTCGAGGGAAAGTGCCTCGACCCGGTTAGAGGCGATGGGGGTGATCGGTGCGTCGAGATGGGGGAGCTCCGGCGAAGCGACGGCGGTGGAGCTCCAATCCCAGTTCCTGTGCGAACTAGGTTGGATAAAGGGGTGTAGAATGTGCGTGGAGAAGGGCGAAGGTGAAGGTCAACTCCGATGATCAGTATAGTGCCGGGTGTGGTCGGAATCGAAGGTCGGCGGCGACGAGCTAATTTGGGCGTAAATGGAAATTGACTAAAACGAAAGGGAACTAAGGATACCTGATGGCCGATGTCGACTGGGAAGAAGCTGCTGAGGCTCCTGGTCCTTGCCTCGAGGGTCGTCAATGCCCGAGGCTCGAGCACCACGCAAGGGCGGCGCACGGCAGCGCAAGGTCGCCGGATCGATGGTCCAAGCACTCCCTCCTCGCTGCGACACTACCCTCAGCTTTCTGTCACTCAGGCGAGAACAATGGAGGTCATGGGGTGGAGAATGCGGAGCCAAGGATGAGTGAATCGTGCGGCGGAGCTCAAGTTTTATATTCCTAGGGGTCCGGCTAGAAGGAGTTTGGGCGAGCTGATCGGAGCGTGGATCCCCAAAACCCACCCCGGGCGTGGATCACGGTTGATCAAGGTCGGATTAGGACCCGGGGTTAGCGGATTTGGATCTCGGATCGAGCTGCAATAATTAGGAGAATTCGGGTCAAAAACTTGGATACGGAGGACTGTGGTCCAGGGGGGAGTTGACCGGGGGGTCTACATCCCCCATGGACCAATGAGAGTCGGCCACATCATAAATAATTGGAAATTGAATTTAAAATAGAAAATGGCCGAATTAGGAAAAACCCAAAACATGAAAAATATTTATTTTATTTTAAATTATTTTTTATGATTTTTATTTATTTTTTTTGAAATAAAAATTAGGTATTTACAATATAGTATTATATACATAGGTATATACAATATATATTTTTGATTTTTGATTTTTATTTATTTATTTTTGTGCATTTTTATTCCAATTTTATATTTTATTTATTTATAGCATAAAATTTTGAATAAATGTATTTTTTATGTTTATTATTTATTATCATAGGATAATTAAATAGTTTTATTTATATACATACATGGTATATATACAATGGTGATGTTGATTTTTATTTTTATTCCTTTTTATTTTATTTTTATTTTTATGATTTTTACTTTATTTATTTACATTATGGAATATAGAATATGTACACGTTTTATTAGATTTTTATTTATTTATAGGAATCAATATATGTGTGGTCTTATGTACATGATGAATATATACAAGAAAGAGTATTTTTATTTTCTTTTTAATTTTTCTTATTTTTATTTTGATTTAATATTTACAAATATTTACATATAAACACAACCCATTTTATTTTTATTTTAGAGGAAAATATATTTATTTATTTATAGGCATATTTCCACACATGAGCTTCCTTATCTCTCTCTACTTGGGTTTTTATGCGGTCAGGCCCATGCTGAGCCCTCCCTTGGGATTAGGTCGCTCAATATTTATTCTAAATAATTCTCTCTTTTTCTTTTAATTCTTTATTCTTTTATTTTTGCACAAAAACATGCTAATTATTTATTTTTACACAATGCATGCTTTTTTCTAATTATTGATATTTACAGATGTCTACATGTATTTGCAAAGGTTTTTGTAGCTAAAATATAAGAATAAAGAGTGATGAATGGGTATTCATCAGAATGCTCCACGTTCAATCCTAAGGGGTTACAGTGGATCTAAGAGGTATTAAACTTCAAATGAAGAGCTTTATAGAAGAGATAAGGAGGCTTAATTAGGGATTTTTTATTCGATCGATGAAGCTCTGACAAATTTAGATGCATGGCGTGATGGAGTTGAGTGTTTACAGTCGAGAGGGATGGAGCTTTGTATCAAACGAAAAAAATGGTGAAGTCAAAGGTTCAAATGTTCTAATAGGTGCATCCCTAGTGTGGGTACAATTGCCACGAGGCCAATGAAGGAAGGCACTTGATTTGTCCATGTAGATTACAACAGGTTAAATCAGAAAAAAAATCAAATTAATTCAAAAATCAATGGAAAACGATTTTATTAACAAAACTTAAAACATGAAAATTGTTTATAATTTTCTACTAATTGTCTATGATTTTTATTTTTTACGACTTAACTTATTATGTGTTAATTTTTACAAGTATAATTATAGATATATTTACCTATGTTTTAGATATTGTATTTTTATTTTCTATTTTTAATACTTATTATATTATGTATATATTTTATATATTTATAACATTTTAAAATACATATTTACATATTTTTTTATTTTTATGACTTTATTTGTATGCAGAAATAATTGTATGCATATTTATTATATGTATAGTATACCTATATATTATAATATATTATTTATTTTAAATGTATTTTAATGGTTTTATTTTGTGTTTAATTTTTTAATATGTTTTAAATAATATATGAAATTATTTAAAAATATAAGGAGAGTAAAAAACAAAGAATAAAATATATGGATATTATATACATATACATAGTACAATACTATCCCAAAAAGCTGGCTTTTGTATCTTAACTCCATTTTTAATGAAACCACTTCATTTGATAGGTAATTTAATTGGAATACAATAGAGCTGAGTTTGGTTCAATTTGACTTTATATCGAGAAGATATTGATATATGAAGTTCGGTTTGCTGCTTTTTCATTTGTGTCTACAAGCTGCATTGTGCATGATTTTTATTGGCTATTATTTTTTTACTTTTCTATATAATATTATGTTCAAGTTTCATGTTGAAAACTTTGTTACTTGGAGTGTGTATAATCAAGAATAAAATAGTGTAAAATTGCTTTTTGTCGCGTAAAAATTAGGGTCTCTATGCACCATATTTGGCCCTTATCTCGCCCCACTTTATTTTTGGTCAATCAAGTCAATATTGACTTGGTATCAGGGTTTAGGGTCATTTAGTATCTGCGATACCTCATTTATTTTCTTTCCTTTTTTTCTTTATTCTTTGGTTTGGATTTAAATGTATGTATTATGTACTAAATACATATGATAAATGAAAATAACGAATGTTAATTTGTACAAGTTAGTGATTTTTACAGGTGTTTTGATAGGGGTTTAAATATATGATGAAATAATAAAGGTAAATGAATGGCTATTCATGTGTTGGCTTGATCATCACTGATACTGCTCCCTCCCTTATATTGAACCCTTTCTCTTCCCTTCACTGGAAAGATGCTTGCTGATATTTAATCGCTAGTCACTCACTTACAATCAAAAAGCTAGCCTAGGTACAGTAATGCCTACTGTTGTCTCAGGCTAAGCTTCATAGTATCCATCTCATGCGAAGATGTCACGACTGAGTCTCGAATTGGGAAATAGAGTAATCGAAGGATAAGGAAGCATCAAAGAGAAGGCTAGTGAAGTGTTCTCTTTTCGTATGCAGAAAGCATGATATGGAAGATCTATTGATATAATAGGTATTGAAAGAGCAAACTACTTAAGGGAGGTGATAGTGCCTCGTATCATGTAAGTGTGGAGATCGAATCATATCTGATCTAGGTCGACTAGTCATACTAGTTGATGGGGATGCGGAAATTAGAAATTCTTCGATGAAACCACATGACATGGGAACAATTCCTATGTTGTTTCATCAATAACACATGAGTAATAGGATTACCTCTTGAAGCGTGACCGCGATCCACGAATCTCTAAGAGAAGAGACCTCCTATCTCAAGTCTGATCCGTCGTAAAGAGCACTTGTGGGTGCGTGGATGAGATGCGTGCTTCCCATAATCCAAAGCGATGCTCCAAGTGGGGAACCACCCTATTTTGTATCATGAAATCTGATTTCTCCTTAACATGCACGATGTGTCAAAGAAGACAGAGATCCACTCATACTCAGTTTGACAGCACATCGGCGATGCGATGACGATGGAGCTCTCAGCAAATTCCTAGGTGGAGGGCCACCAAGAGTTGAGAGAGAGAGAGAGAGAATATATGGAAGAGGGAGAGAGAGTTCTTGTAACAAATGCTTCAAATATTGTGTAGAGAAAGATCTAGGGTTAGCCTTTCTTTTATAACAATTAGCTGGTAGAGATGCACTCTTAATTTATGATCAGTGGTTGAAATTAAATAATTTTATTTGTGTTCCACATAAAATAGAATTTAGAATCAATAAATCATTTATTAATTCATTGCTTAAGAATTCAATCCCAAAATAAATTTCATTATCATGAATAAAGAGGAAAGAAGAGAGCCTCCTTCCAAGAATGAGGAAAGGAGATAGCCTCCTTCCTCTCATGGAAGACTGGACGTTTACCATGAGATTGGAGAGTGATTTTCTCTCTCTAATCTTCATTAATGTAATCATATTACATTAATTTTTTATTCATAGAATTATCTATCAATAAAATATTATCAAATAATTTGCAAATTATTTGTGATAATTGTAAATAAACCATTGACATTTATGAATCATATTCATCCATCAAAAACTAAATGTAAACCACATTTACATTTAATTTCCAATGTGAATCCAACTCACATAATTATTTAAATTGTGAATCCGATTCGTAATTAATTTTCTCTATGATATTATGGATCGCATCCATAATATCCATATTTATTGTGGATAGTGTTATCCCTATTAATGTTATCTATGATAATTAAATCCAATTTAATTATCTTACTAACCACTCTTTACATATCCAAATAATGTGAATTACTTCCATATTATTAATATTAATAATTAAATCCAATTTATCATCAATTTTCAATTCTAAGATATATCAATAATCGAACTATTATTGAACTCTTTTAAGGATAGTGTGCCTTCTCCGCGGATACTTGGAGATAAGGACACAACGATTGTTTCTTCCACATATAGTGACTTGGATAATGAGATAATATAGAAACCATCGATCCTGCACAACTCTATCAAGACGGTGGGCATAGCTGCAAAAATCTTGGGCTGAACATAAGGAGCACATAGGTGAAGGCTTCGGGCGAGTGTTGGGCTGATGCAAGTGCCTCGAGCCCCACGGGCGACCTGAGGAGACTTGGGTGAGTCTTGGTCCCACTAATCTTGGAGTGCTTCAACAGGTGATGTGGCGTGTCCACAACAGTTGGATGGGCACCAGGAGGGTGCCATCCAACAACACCTGTAGCTCGTAGGTCATCCTCCTACTCAATTCTACGGCGGACCTGATGGACATCCATCCCTTTTCCGAAGCTTTATTTCAACCCGTACTCCGATTTTAGATTTCCACGCTACCAGAAAAGAAACTCATAAAGTCTTCAAACACCCCATCTGAGTTGAGCTAAGTGCATAGTGCAAGAGTACAAATTAATTCCTTATTCCAGAGTTGTACCCAGAATGAAGAGACCATGTTAAACATCAAGAGTCAAACGCTACTCATTGTCATGTGGAACTCAAATAATAAATTCATAGACCTGACGCTTCTAAAATCCTATTTCTCAATGAAGTTCCACTGAAAATTAGGTGGATTAAGGTCAAGTCCAGATCACTCTCGGTTTCTGCTCATAACTCGGTTCAGAACCCAAGGACTTTTCACAGATGCAAATGAATGTAATGCTAGATGAAGTGCAGGTGTGGGACATGCAGACAAATTTTTTTTAAATTTTTTGATTTCTTTCTCTCCTTTTTTGGATAATTTTATAATGCAAGGTTTTTTAGTTCTTTTTTATGCAAAAAAGAATAAGAAGCCATTTAAAAAATTTTGGTTGGACATAGTTAGTGTTAGTAGCAAAATTCTTTTTCTTTTTCTTTTTATTTTGCTTTGTTTTTTTTAAGTTAGTTACCCACCTCGTAAATACATATAGACTTATGCGAAAGTACGAGATATGGGTAAAATATATACACAGTATATATACACACCCCCTATTCTTAGAGAGTGTTGTTTCCTCAGAGCACAAGAAGCGTAAAGAAGACATAGCTCCATCTAAGCGTAAGAGAGTGAAAATGAAAAGGAGAAAAGATAGATCGGTCCGCCCCCTATACTTAGACTGTGAACAGTCTAAGTATAGAAGAAGAGCGAAAATGAGGTGGTCGGGATATGTGAATGAGGACAGTATATACAGATGGGCATCGGTTCCCCCTATACTTAGGCTCTGGGTAGCCTAAGTACGGAAGAAGGGTGAAAATGAGGCTACCGTGAGATGGGGAGAATAGTATGTACAGATGGCATCAGTCCCCCCATACTTAGGCCTTGGCCTAAGTAGAGGAAGAAAATGTACAAGGAGACCAATGAGGTCGGGAGGGAAGGTGGGTAGCCGATGATTAAGGCGGTTTTCGGCCGATATTCTTGTGAGCCTATGGTGGGAGATCGTAATGATGAGGAGATGAAGCATATGATTCCCAACTATTATCAGTGTTGTCCTCGGATAAATCATGTTGGATAGCAGATGAAGCGTATGAGTCAGATGAAAGGTAACCATCATCAGAGTTATCCTCAAAGGAATAGTATTTAAAAGTGGACACACTCCATATATTCTTCTCTTCTTGTTTCTTCAGTTGTTTTCTCAGAACTCGTTCCTTCTTGGGATCAAGCTGTTTATCCTCGGATGAATACTCTGAAGCACTAGTCTCAGTCAGCTCATAAGAAATAATTCCAGTGTATTTTATGAGAGAAGGAGCATCAGCTTTGGATGAATAATAGTGAGGAACGGGAGTCGTCCAACGGGAATCGAAGTTTAGATCCCTGCGAAGGTAATATTTTAAGACTGGTGAACAAACTTCACTCATGTAGATTACCTTTTCTGGACCTAATGAGGAATCATCAGACGATTCCTCTTCCGGAAGGTCAAAGGTAACTATCTTTTTCGATGAAGGAGTAGTCATTTTGTTTTGTGAAGTTGTTGGTCCACTTGAGTCTGCAGATGAATAACCATTGAAATTTCTCTCCTTGGTCGGTGTTCGTCCTGCGTGTTTATTCTTAATTTTCTGATGTTGGTGCACTCCTGAGTTGGGATGATTTGGTCAAGGTATTCAGAGTAGGTTGACCTAGGGTGCAACCATGCATATGTCTCAGGATCATATAAGAAACCTTCTTCTATTGTGAGATCCGCAGGAATTGAAATAGTGGGCAGAGTCTATGCGTGTTCGTTCTCAATTGATTTGACATTATAGCATTCCTGTGTCGAGTTGATGTGATCAAGGTAGTCAGAATAGGTTGACTCAGGGTGCGACCATGCATACATCTCCGGATCATATGATTCATATATTTGATTTTCCGTGGTGAGAGCAGCTAGGAATGCAGCAGGAGGGAGAGTCTTTAAACCAATAGTCTCATCAACAACCGCTATCTTAGGTGTAGCAACGGGGTAGGGCTCTTCTACCGCTTGATGGTTATGACTGTCAAAGAATTCGCGGGTTACCTCAGAAAATCGTGGCACCTCAAAGACTTGTTGAGATCGAAGTGCTTCCAATGTTGTAAAATTGATTTCCCGAGTCTCACACTCAATAATTGCCTTAACCAATGCTAAGAATGGCTTTCCGAGAATAATTGGAGACTGGGTGAATTCTCCTTGATGCTCAATATCAATGATCGTGAAGTCTACTTTGAGCGGAGCACCTTGGAATGTCATGATGACAGAAATGATCCCTCTCAGCTGCTTTATCAATCGGTCAGTCAATTGAACGATCTCTCGTATCTTCCTGATAGGTTCGAGTTTGAGCTCATGAAATACAAAGGTCGGGAGGGTATTAATTGGTGAGTCGTCATCAATTCGAGCATGGGTGAAAATTATGTCGTTGATTTCATAGTCAAATATGGGCAACCGCTTCGCTATGCGGCT
Organism: Ottelia alismoides; assembly: GCA_037367405.1. Taxonomy (NCBI): domain Eukaryota; kingdom Viridiplantae; phylum Streptophyta; class Magnoliopsida; order Alismatales; family Hydrocharitaceae; genus Ottelia; species Ottelia alismoides. The sequence continues at coordinate 420,380 of JAZKJV010008253.1, read as the reverse complement.
CTTGCTTTTTCTCCTCAACACCAAGGAGGTGGCCATTGACAAGATATGTCTTTCAGTCATTGTTCTTATCCTGCCTGACTTTTTCATCATTAGTTTGTTCATTACAAAACCTTTAAGGTCGGGGAAGTGTTCAATGGCATGTATAAAGGGAAGTTCGAAAATCAGTCTCTTATCCAGTGCTTCCCGTACAGCAGAATCCAAAGTCTGCAGATATTCTTCAGTCTCAATTTTTATAAATTTTTCTGGATTTTTTATTTTTCGATGTTTTTTAATATTCCAATTTTATGGTATTTTTTGTATGGTGTGGTGATGTGGTGTTTTCCGTAGATGAGCAGGGGATTTAATGTTTAGAGTAAAAGTTAGAGGCATAGTCATCTCTAGGGGAGTAATAGGCAGAGGTGTCGCTGTCAGGATCGTTCCTAGGTTTCTGAATATCCACAAAATTTTCAACATGAGATCCAATCTTTTTCTCATCTATTTTTATATCAGAGCCATTAGAGAGGGAAATTAATCGGTCGGCAAACCTTCTAAATCTATCCTCCATTAAATCAAACCTCTTATTTATCCTCGAAATATCATCCTCAAAAATCTATTCATGATTAATTATGCGAGCAGTCGGGGTGTGTATTTGTCTTTGAGATTCAACACTTTCATCTTCCAATTTCATGTATGAGCTGGGAGAAGATCTTCTTGGAATATCGAATACATGATTTCTATCTTCTGAAAAGTTCTCCTCTAAGATCATGGAAGGAGTCTGCTCAATAGGGTAGAAACCATGTGATCCAGGAATGTGGAGTTGGTCTGAGTAGAGTTCATTCCTTTGATCATGATAGGTCGGACCGTTATACTGTGGAGTCAACATACAGGGTTTATGTGTTTCTATGTCATTGGTCCAGTCCTATGTATGAGAGTCATGTCTGAAGATGGGGTTGTCATGGTCAATCCAAGATGATGGTTGTTCATTTGTGTTCAAGGGTGGGTAAGATGAAAGATGTGAAGAAGTGTTAAATTCAATCATGTGGTTATAATCTCCCATGAAAGATGGATTGACATTTACCGGATATGAAGGATGAATTGTATGATCGGAGTAGAGTGGATTGACATATGAAGAAGTGGAGACATCAATCGGTTGTTGGTTTGTATGATCCGAATACAAAGAGTTGTCATTCATTAAGTAGATCGGATTTGTAAAGAGTGTTGGATCTATTGGTGGTTGAGAGTCTCTCATAGAAGTTGGATGATGTGTAGTTGGAGGTGGTTTTGAACTTTTGGGTCTAGCCGATATGAATTCATTTTCATAGTATAGCTCTGATGGATTCTTGGATAAATGTTCTGCCATTTTTTGAAAGAGCATAAATGAATGACGATTTGGGTTTGTTCGAGATGAATATAATTTCACGATATGGATCTGGAGGATACTTGGACAAAAGTTCCATAATTTTTGAAGGAGGTTTACTAGTTGACATGGTGGACCTGTTTCAAATCAAGAAAGGAGAGTGATGGCACAAGTGTGTGGCTTTTAATTTTCGAAATCGGTTCACGCACACAAATCAAACCCCATGTTCACCGACTCACACAATGAAGCTGCAAGAGTTTGGTTATTTTCTTTTCAATTTTAGTTGGTGATAAATCAATCTTGGAAAATAATTAGCGAGTTGTTAGGTGCCGGAATTTTCTTAATGACTGGTTCGAATTCTTACGACTAGTTGCACCTATTTTCAGCCAGTATGGGTGTAAGTACGGACTGTAAAACAACGACCTGTGTTGCTTAAGTACGGAACCTTACGCAATGTCCTTTAAACCACCCACCCTGCTAAGGAAATCCGGACCGTTTACAGGCTACCTATAGATCCTCACTGAGAAGTAGCTAATCGTTTTTAGGATCAGTAGTCTGAATGAAAATTTCAGAGCTGGGCTCTAACCTTAAGTGTCGTCTATCGCTTACTCAGAAAAACAAAAGAATCCAAGGTCGGGGTTGCTCTCCAGCAAAAATTCTTTATTTTATGGGTTATTTAAAATCAGTTATATATAGCAGTCCCAATTTTAATTAGGTGATCACTGAAGAATTGAGCACAAATACACGTCTACCGTCCAGTCCCAATTTCTTATAAAATTATGTGATAAAATAGGAGGGAGAAATTCGGGAAAAGCCGATGCACGCGAAAAACGATGATGTATGCTCATATAGAAGACTTACAGTGATTACTCGCAATCTTCATGTGGGATGCAATACAAGGATTGAAAATTTAGTCTATATGAATGCAAGCCGATTGAAAACCACACCTAGTAGAAAGTTCTATTAGCGGGGAAGAATTGAATTGAATTTGGCTAAATTGAATGATCTAATGTGTGTCTCAATTAAAGTGAAGTGTAGCCCTAGGTCCTACGAGCACAATCAAAAAATTAAAAGCTCTAAGAGCCATATGTACAGGTCTATCCTAAGCGCCACTCAAGTCAGGCCCCACCCTCATCGGAGAATGAAACATGCCACGACACACCATATAAGAAAGTTCAAGGTTTTTTTACACATGCGAGAGTCCAAATGGAAAACGCTAGAAATGAGCAATTAATTACAGTAATTAAAAATTGCAGAAAATAAATCCTAGACTCTACGCTCTCTCACAACTCGACTCGGTCTTAAATTAATTGCAACTTTTTTCATAAGTTGGTGAAGATGCATTGGTTCTTGAAAAACCGCCCCACGTACACCGAGTACCTCGCAAGAAAAATAAGAGAGAGAGAGAATGTAAGAGAGTGACTTAAAAATAAAAATAACACAAGAAAATAGAATAAAAATAAATGCAAGAAGAAAATAGAATTTATACAGTGAAAAATGTGGGGTTCAGACTACCCAAATGCGAAAAATCGAACAAAAATTTTTAGATAAAAAACTAAGCCGTTTGCCTCTCCGGCAACGGTGTCATCTGACAAGTCCGAGATTGCCTGTGTTAAAAGTATGTCGTGTATTAGATTATTGTTCACGTAAATGAATGTCGTTTCATTGTAGGCAGGCAATAGGAATCAGTCAAGAAATAACCACACAAAATTTAGTCAATTTTAATTGATGCGGTTTTATGTTTATTTCACTTGGGCAAGTCCCAGAGTCAAACACAAGGAGGCAAAGAAATAACCTAGAATTTTGTCTATCAAAGTTCGTGCACGATTTTCGAGGCAGTCTTTTTTTGTAATTTTTAATGCAAGTAGGATACAAAATGCGACTTTGGCCTATTTTAGGGACTAAAATGTAAAGATCAATCAAACGATATCTACAAAATATGAAACTTGGCCAAGATGATTATAATGAAACGAATGCACTGTAACTTTTTTTGGAATTTTTAGATGCAAGATGGTTTTTTTTATGAATTTTAAATGCATGAATTTTTAAATGCAAACAAAGTGAATTTCAATATTTAATTATAATATATATTATACCTAATTATTTTCAAGGGATAAAATTATCCAAGCTCTATCACTAGGTAATGAATCTCAGAAAAATCCTAAACCTCAAAAATACAAGATTTAATCTCTATTAAAAATTAAATATTAAAATATGTAAAGTGATTTTTAGAGGACAAACGATGCATGCAAATGCAATTCTTTTTAAGTACATTGCATACAATTAATTCTACAATCTATGAATTTTCGGCAATTTTTAGAGCAATGGTTAATCAATTATAAATTCCAGAGCTAAAAATGGGTAAAGTATGTAATTTTTCTCAAAACAATTAATTATTAATTAACTACTTATCACAAAAATATCGAACATATGCTAAGATATAGAGAATGAGTTGTAGAACAAAATGCCTATTTTTGATAAATAAAATAATGCAATGTTGCAGTCCGAAATAACAGGGGAATACAGGGGTATATCTGCAATAGTTAAAATAAAATAAAAATGCAGTAGAAGGGAAGTAAATACTGATAAGTAGGGGGAATCTTCTACAAAATTTCCAACAGGTCACGTGCCAAGAACGTGACCTGGTCGATGGGGACTATTGTGCAAATAAGTGAAATACGGGGGTATTTTGCAATATTCCCAGTTGATCACATACGTAGCACGTGACCCTAGACTTTGGCATAAATGTGAACTCCTGGAAGGGGTTCGATGCAAAGTCCACCCCCCACCCCCGTCACGTGCTACGCACGTGGGGAGGGGGCTTCGGGATTGGTGCCCGGCGGTGGCTCACGACCTGGTCGGCAATGGAGTTGCAGTTGACGAAGAATCTCTAGGCAAGGGTGTTTCTCTAGGAGTCGATGAAGTTCGTGAGAGGAGAGCTTGGTGGAGGTGGCGATGGCGTTGCACAAAAGTTGGCGATGAAGTTGAAGCGTGCTGCAGAGGAGAAGCGGTGTCGGAGAAGAACATTGGAGGTTGTCGGAGAAGATAGCTCGATGGTGTATAGCCGGCGGAGGGGCGTCGATGACGGGGCACCTGGCGAAGATGTTGTTGTCAATGATCATTGAAGATGGAATCGTTGAAGTCGTGGGCTCGACGGGGTGACCGGAGGAAGGCAGCATTGGAGGAGCGACACTACAATGAAGCTCAAAAGCTTCGGATCTCGTTCAGGCTAGGGGGCATCGCCTGGAGCTGTCACCTCCGGCGGAGGCACTCCCTTCTCTAATGTGAATTGGCGGATGGAGATCCAGAGGCGCGACGGCTTTAGATTTATAGAAGAGGGAACGAGCAGCCAGAGATGAAAGGTGGGGCGATTGGGTTTTATGGAGATCGGAGGTGCGAGAATCGCGGGCTGAGATCCGATGGGATTTGATGAAGATTTGGACGGGGTGATTGGTGACGGTGGTTGATTTGGGAAAGGGGGATACGCATCCAGGATTCGCAGAGGCCGGCAACACAAAATCATGAGAAGGGTGGTGCTTCCCAGATCTAGAGGGGAAGAAGACGAAGGCCAGCGGCTGTCCGATCGGTCGAGATCGGACGACCACGATTGCGACGCATGGCATCGAGAGGGTGCAAGGGTGTAGGCGATGCACGTGCAGAGCACGTGCTTGGTCCGTACGTGCACTGCACGTGCGATGCTTTTTAATTAATTAATTTTTTTATAAAATCGAATAATAAAACACTCAAAAATGGTAGACATGTGGCGGCTCCAGGAGCTGCCACGTGTCAGCCCCACAAAATTCGAAAAATAAATATAAAGAAAAATAGAAAAGAAATAGCAGATCACATTGGATCGAAAACATTTCTTCATGAAAATTGCTCGTCTCGATGAGATCTACAACTTTCATGAAGACATCACAACCAAAATCGATCAATTGCATAAAGTGATATTTTTGGGCTATCCCCATTTACATAGCATACCTTGTTTTTTGGATTTTATAATCTTTTTGTCATTTTTAAATCAGATAAAAATTCGTAACAAATATGATGAAATCAAGGATAAATATTTACACATTAATATTTTTTTGAATTTTTATTGAGTAAGAAAAAGAAGAAATAAAATAAAAGACAAAAAAGATAACTTTTGTACAGACAGCTAGTAAAGACTCGGACTCAGTTAGTTTCTTTGATTTCAAGCTCAGTTTGGATTTGGATTTGGATTTTTTCACATTTTTATAAAACTTTCATCAAAGAAGACAATGAAAAAGAAATAAAATAAAATGGGTTTATTATGTACATCAAATAATAGGTCTAAATTCTCTAAAATACAAAATATACAAAAGAGGCCCAAAACCCAACTTTCACATATGAGCTCCGATTCACTTGAACTAGGTCTTGTTTTAAAGGTAATTGAATGTACATTAGCTCAAAAGTGAGTAGGATCAAAATGGACACTAGGTGGGGAAGATATTGACATTTTAGTCCGACAATTATAGAACTAGGTTTTGGGTTTTTAGTCCACTTATTTAGGTTAGTGATTTCTTTGTATTTTTCATTTATTCTTGTTAGTGATATGTACACAATGGATGTGGTTTTGGGTCATTCAGAGTTGGCATGAATTAGTTAAAAATTGAGGAATTTAGGCTATTTACAGGTCAATTTTGGCCGGGATTTGTGGCTTCTTATTTTTTTGCGAAAATAAGTTATAAAATGCCATTCTTATCAAAACATGCATGAATGTAAATGATGAAGAATAAATGAAGAAATGCCAATGATTTTGAGGGATTTGAGCTTAATTAATCAATTTTAGAGTGATGAATCTGAGATTCATCATCCCCCTTTACTCAAACCATGCTCGTCCCAGAGCATCGAAAGAAATGTCATGAGGTGAAATGAAATTGGATTCCATACCAAGACCATGAGCGAAGGTGAAAATAAACTAGACTCGACCTCTGGATTATTAGTTTGGAGGAACTTCTGTGAGACTTAGGATTTTAAAATCAACAGCCTTCAAGTTCTACACATCATTGTCACAGTTTCGGTTCAGAAGTAATCTTAGATCAATCCTCCTCCCAAAGTATACCATATGAACATTGAACAATCGACTCATGTGTGTGAAAGGTTTTATCTCTTCCCATCCAGAATGTTGGACTACCATGCAAAACTCCTCTGCAGTAACTCATCCTCGGGGAGTCAGGTATTTTCTTCTAAGGTCTATCGCGCTATGTTCACAATCGAAGTGGGGGAGAAGTTAGAAGAAGGAGAAAAGAAATGGAGGTTGGCCAGTGTAGTCACCTCTCCTTGTGAAGCTAGCCAGTGTAGCCGAGTCTCCACCAAAGTCTGTAGGTTTTCTTGAAGCTTGGACCTTTTTGGTCAAATATTTATTTAGTAGAATGCTTCTTTGTATTAGATTTTTGGTGGTTCTGCTTGGATCTTGTTGTGCCCCTACGGATATAGAATCTTTTTTTTCGTACATGTTTTGGGGTCTTAGAAAAAATTGTGTACATCCGTCCATCCCTTTTCCCAAGCTTTATTTCAACCCATACTCAAGTCTTTAGATTTCCATGCTACCAGTAAAGAAACTCACACAGTCTTCCAACACCCCGTCTGAGTTGATCTAAGTGCATAGTGCGAGAGTAGAAATTAATTCCTTATTCCAAAGTTGTACCTAGAAATGAAGAGATCAGGTTAGACACTAAGAGTCAAACGCTGTTCACTGTAATGTGGAAGTCAAAGAATTAAGTCATAGACCTGAAGCTTCTAAAATCCTATTTCTCGGTGAAGTTCCTCTGAAAATTAGGTGGATTAAGGTCAAGTCCAGATCACTCTCGGTTTCTGCTCATAACTCGGTTCAAAACCCAAGGATTTTCACAGATGCAAATGTATGTAATGATGGATGAAGTGCAGGTGTGGGACATGCAGAAAAATATTTTTTTTTGAATTTTGTGATTTCTTTCTCTCCTTTTTTATGAATAATTTTCAAATGCAAGGTTTTTTTGTTTTCTTATGCAAAATAGAATAAGAAGACATTCAAAAATTTTTGGTTGGACACAATTAGTGTTGGTAGCAAAATTCTTTTTCTTTTTGTTTTGTTATTTTTCATGTTAGTTACCCACCCCGTAAATACATATAGACTTACGTGAAACTAAGAGATATGGGTAAAATATATACACAGTATATATACACACCAGATCAGACGACCGTGATTGCGATGCGTGGCAGCAAGAGGGCGCAAGGGTGCATGCGGTGCACGTTCAGAGCACGCACTTGGTCGACACGTGCACTGCACGTGCGATGCTTTTTAATTTTTTTATAAAAATGAATAATAAAACCCAAAAAAATGGATGACACATGGCATCTCCAAGAGCTGCCAGTTGTCAGCCCCATAGAATTCGAAAAATAAATATACAGAAAAATATAAAAGAAATAGCAAATGACCTCGGCTCGAAAAGGTTTCTTCACAAAAATTGCTCGTATCGATGAGATCAATAACTTTCATGAATACATCAAAACTACAATCGATTAATTACACAAAGTGATATTTTAGGGGTATCCCATGTACAAAGTATACCTTGATTTTTGGTTTTTATAATTTTTTTGTCATTTTTAAATCAGATAAAAATCTGGAAAAAATATGATGAAATCAAGGATAAATATTTACAATTAATCTAATTTTTTTGGATTTTTATTGAGTAAGAAAAAGAATAAATAAAATAAAAGATGAAAAAGACAACTTTTGTACAAACAGTTAGTGAAGACTCGGACTCAGTTAGTTTCTTTGATTTCAAGCTCAGTTTGGATTTGGATTTTTGTGCATTTTAATAAAACATTCATCAAAGAAGACAAATGAAAAAGAAATAAAATAAAATGGATTAATTATATGCATAAAATAATAGATCAAAAACCGCTAAAATACAAAATGTACAAAAGAGGCCCAAAACCCAACTTTCACATATGAGCTACGATTAACTTGAACATGGTCTCATTTTGAAGGTAATTGAATGTACATTAGTTCAAAAGTGAGTAGGATCAAAACGAACACTGGATGGGGAAGATATTAAGGTTTTAGTCCGACAATCCTTGAACTAGGTTTTGGTTTTTTGGTCCACTTATTTAGGTTATTGATTTTTTTGTATTTTTTATTTATTCTTGTTAGTGATATGTACATAGTGGAGGTGGTTTTGGGTCATTGGAGTTAGCATGAATTAGTTAAAAATCGGGGAAGTTAGGCTATTTACAGGTCAATTTTGGCTGGGATTTTTGGTTGCTTATTTTGTGCGAAAATAAGTGATAAAATGCAATTCTTGTAAGAACATGCATGAATGTTAATTATGCAGAATAAATGAAGAAATGCCAATGATTTTGAGGGATTTAAGCTTAATTAATCAATTTTAGAGTGATAAATCTGAGATTCATCATCCCCCTAAACTTAAACCATGCTCGTCGCTGAGCATCAAAAGAAATGCCATGAGGTGAAATGAGATTGGGTTCCATATCAAGACCATGAGCAAAGGTGAAAATGAAACTAGACTCGACCTTTGGATTATTAGTTTGGCGGAACCTCTGTGAGACTTAGGATTTTAAAATAAACAGCCTTCAAGTTCTACACATCATTGTCACAATTTTGGCTCAGAAGTCATCTTAGATCGATCCTCCTCCCAAAGCATACCCTATGAACATTGAACAATCGACTCATGTGTGTGAAAGGTTTTATCTCTTCCCTTCCAGAATGCAGGAATACCTTGAAAACCTCCTCTCCAGTAACTCATCCTCAGGGAGTCGGGTATTTCCTTCTAAGGTCTGTCACGCTGTGTTCACAATCGAAATGGGGGAGAAGTTAGAAGAAGGAGAAAAGAACTGGAGGGTGGCCAGTGTAGTCAACTCTCCTTGTGAAGCTGGCCAGTGTAGCCGAGTCTCCACCAAGATCTGTAGGTTTTCTTGAAGCTTTGACCTTTTTAGGCAGATTTTTATTTGGTAGAATGCTTCTTTGTATTTGGATTTTTGGTGGTTCTCTTGGATCTTGTTGTGCCCTACGGATATAGAATCTTTTTTTCCGTACATGTTTTGGTGTCTAAGAAAAAATTTTGCCCAACCATCTATCCCTTTTCCGAAGCTTTATTTCAACCCGTACTCCGGTCTTTAGATTTCCACGCTACCAGAAAAGAAACTCACACAGTCTTCCAACACCCCGTCGGAGTTGATCTAAGTGCATTGTGTGAGAGTAGAAATTAATCCCTTATTCCAAAGTTGTACCTAGAACGAAGAGACCAGGTTAGACACTAAGAGTCAAACGCTGCTCACTGTCATGTGGAAGTCAAAGAATTAAGTCATAGACCTGAAGCTTCTAAAATCCTATTTCTTAGTGAAGTTCCTCTGAAATTTAGGTGGATTAAGGTCAAGTCCAGATCACTCCCGGTTTCTGCTCATAACTCGGTTCAAAACCCAAGGATTTTCACAGATGCAAATGAATGTAATGCAGGATGAAGTGCAGGTGTGGGACATGCAGAAAAATATTTTTTTTGAATTTTGTGATTTCTCTCTCTCCTTTTTATGGATTATTTTCTAATACAAGGTTTTTTTTTGTTTTTTTACGCAAAATAGAATAAGAAGACATTCAAAAATTTTTGGTTGGACATAATTAGTGTTAGTAGCAAAATTCTTTTTCTTTTTGTTTTGTTTTTTTCAAGTTAGTTACCCACCCCTTAAATACATATAGACTTATGTGAAACTAAGAGATATGGGTAGAATATATACACAGTATATATACACACCAGATCAAACGACCGCGATTGCGATGCGTGGCAGCAAGAGGGTGCAAGGGTGCTTGTGGTGCACGTGCAGAGCACGTGCTTGGTCGGAACGTACGCTGCACGTGCGATGCTTTTTAATTTTTTTATAAAAACGAATAATAAAACCCAAAAAAATGGTTGACACATGGCTGCTCCAGGAGCTGTCAGTTGTCAGCCCCACAAAATTCGAAAAATAAATATAAAGAAAAATATAAAAGAAATAGCAAATGACCTCGGCTCGAAAAGGTTTCTTCATAAAAATTGCTCGTATCGATGAGATCAATAACTTTCATGAATACATCAAAACTACAATCGATCAATTACACAAAGTGATATTTCAGGGGTATCCCATGTTCATAGCATACCTTGATTTTTGGGTTTAATAATTTTTTGTCATTTTTAAACTAGATACAAATACGGAAAAAATATGATGAAATCAAGGATAAATATTTACACATTAATCTATTTTTTTTGGATTTTTATTGAGTGAGAAAAAGAATAAATAAAATAAAAGAAGAAAAAGACAACTTTTGTACAAAAAGTTAGTGAAGACTCGGACTCAGTTAGTTTCTTTGATTTCATGCTCAGTTTGGATTTGGATTTTTGTGAATTTTAATAAAACATTCATCCAAGAATACAAATGAAAAAGAAATAAAATAAAATAGATTAATTATGTACATAAAATAATAGGTCAAAAACTGCTAAAATACAAAATGTACAAAAGAGGCCCAAAATCCAACTTTCACATATGAGCTACGATTCACTTGAACATGGTCTCATTTTGAAGGTAATTGAATGTACATTAGTTCAAAAGTGAGTAGGATCAAAACGAACACTGGATGGGGAAGATATTGAGGTTTTAGTCCGACAATCCTTGAACTAGGTTTTGGTTTTTTTGTCCACTTATTTAGGTTAGTGATTTTTTTGTATTTTTATTTATTCTTGTTAGTGATATGTACATAGTGGAGGTGGTTTTGGGTCATTGGAGTTAGCATGAATTAGTTAAAAATCAGGGAAGTTGGGCTATTTACAGGTCAATTTTGGCTGGGATTTTTGGCTGCTTGTTTTGTGCGAAAATAAGTGATAAAATGCAATTCTTGTAAGAACATGCATGAATGTTAATTATGCAGAATAAATGAAGAAATACCAATGATTTTGAGGGATTTAAGATTAATTAATCAATTTTAGAGTGATAAATATGAGATTCATCATCCCCCTATACTTAAACCATGCTCGTTGCTGAGCATCAAAAGAAATGCCACGAGGTGAAATGAGATTGGGTTCCATATCAAGACCATGAGCGAAGGTGAAAATTAAACTAGACTCGACCTTTGGATTATTAGTTTGGCAGAACTTCTGTGAGACTTAGGATTTTAAAATAAACAGCCTTCAAGTTCTACACATCATTGTCACAGTTTCGGCTCAGAAGTCATCTTAGATAGATCCTCCTCCCAAAACATACCCTATTAACATTGAACAATCAACTCATGTGTGTGAAAGGTTTTAGCTCTTCCCATCCAGATTGCGGAAATACCTTGAAAACCTCCTCTCCAGTAACTCATCCTCGGGGAGTCAGGTATTTCCTTCTAAGGTATGTCACACTGTGTTCACAATCGAAATGGGGGAGAAGTTAGAAGAAGGAGAAAAGAACTGGAGCGTGGCCAGTGTAGTCACCTCTCCTTGTGAAGCTGGACAGTGTAGCCGAGTCTCCACCAAGATCTGTAGGTTTTCTTGAAGCTTGGACCTTTTTGGTCAGATTTTTATTTGGTAGAATGCTTATTTGTATTTGGATTTTTGATGGTTCTACTTGGATCTTGTTGTGTCCCTAAGGATATAGAATCTTTTTTTCCGTACATGTTTTGGTGTCTTAGAAAAAATTGTGCCCAACCATCTATCCCTTTTCCGAAGCTTTATTTCAACCCGTACTCTGGTCTTTAGATTTCCACAATACTAGAAAAGAAACTCACACAGTCTTCCAACACCCCGTCTGAGTTGAGCTAAGTGCATAGTGAGAGAGTACAAATTAATTTCTTATTCCATAGTTGTACGCAGAATGAACAGACCAGGTTAGACACTAAGAGTCAAACGCTGCTCATTGTCATGTGGAACTCAAAGAATTAAGTCATAGACTTGAAGCTTCTAAAATCCTATTTCTCGGTGAAGTTCCTCTGAAAATTAGGTGGATTAATGTCAAGTACAGATCACTCACGGTTTCGGCTTGTAACTCGATTCAGAACCCAAGGACTTTTGACAGATGCATATGAATGTAATGGATAAAGTGCAGGTGCGGGACATGCAGACAAATAATTTTTTTGAATTTTGTGATTTCTTTCTCTCCTTTATTTTAGATAATTTTCTAATGCAACGCTTTTTTTGTTTTTTATGCAAAAACGAATAAGAAGCCATTCAAAAATTTTTGGTTGGACACAGTTAGTGTTAGTAGCAAAATTCTTTTTCTTTTTGTTTTGTTTTGTTTTTTTTCAAGTTAGTTACCGACCCCATAAAGACATAGAGACTTACACGAAAGTACGAGATATGGGTAAAATATATACACAGTATATATACACACCAGATCGGACGGTCGCGATTGCGACACGTTGCAGCAATAGGGCGCGAGGGTGTAGGCGGTGCACGTGCAGAGCACGTGCTTGGTCGGTACGTGCGCTGCACGTGCGATTCCTTTTAACTTTTTTTATAAAAACAGATAATAAAACCCTCAAAAATGGCTGACACGTGGTGGCTCCAGGAGCTGCCACTTGTCAGCCCCACAAAATTCGAAAAATAAATAGAAAGAAAAATAGAAAAGAAATAGCAAATGACGTCGGATCAAAATAGTTTCTTCACAAAAATTGCTCGTCTCGATGAGATATACAACTTTCATGAACACATCAAAACTACAATCGATCAATTGCACAAACGGATATTTTTGGGGTATCCTATGTACATAGCATACCTTGATTTTTGGGTTTTATAATTTTTTTGTCATTTTTAAATCAGATAAAAATCCGGAAAATATGATGAAATCAAGGATAAATACTTACAAATTAATGTAATTTTTTTTATTTTTATTGAGTGAGAAAAAGAATAAATAAAATAAAAGATGAAAAACACAACTTTTGTACAAACAATTAGTGAAGACTCGGACTCAGTTAGTTTCTTTGATTTCAAGCTCAGTTTGTATTTGGATTTTTATACATTTTAATAAAACTTTCATCAAAGAAGACAAATAAAAAAGAAATAAAATAAAATGGATTAATTATGTACATAAAATAATAGGAAAAAATACGCTAAATTACAGATTGTACAAAAGAGGCCCAAAACCCAACTTTCACATATAAGCTCCGATTCACTTGAACTTGGTCTTTTTTTGTAGGAAAGTCAATGTACATTAGTTCAAAAGTGAATAGGATCAAAACGGACACTGGATGGGGAAGATATTGAGGTTTTAGTACAACAATCCTTGAACTAGGTTTTGGGTTTTTGGTCCACTTATTTAGGTTAGTTTTTTTGTATTTTTTATTTATTCTTGTTAGTTATATGTACACAGTGGAGGTGGTTTTGGGTCATTTGGATTTAGCATGAATTAGTTAAAAATCGAGGAAGTTAGGTTATTAACAGGTCAATTTTGGCTGGGATTTTTGTCTGCTTATTTTGTGCGAAAATAAGTAATAAAATGCAATTCTTATCAAAACATGCATGAATGTAAATTATGGAGAATGAATGAAGAAATGCCAATGATTTTTGAGATATTTAAGCTTAATTAATCAATTTTAGAGTGATAAATCTGAGATTCATCATCCCCCTATACTTAAACCATGCTCGTCGCTGAGCATCAAAAGAAATGCCATGAGGTGAAATGAGATTGGGTTCCATAGCAAGACCATGAGCGGAGGTGAAAATGAAACTAGACTCGACCTTTGGAATATTAGTTTGTTAGAACTTCTGTGAGACTTAGGATTTTAAAATCAACGACCTTCAAGTTCTACACATCATTGTCATAGTTTCGGCTCAGAAGTCATCTTAGATCGATCCTCCTCCCAAAGCATACCCTATGAACATTGAACAATCGACTCATGTGTGTGAAAGGTTTTAGCTCTTCCCATCCAGAATGCTGGAATACCTTGAAAACCTCCTCTCCAGTAACTCGTCCTCGGGGAGTCAGGTATTTCCTTCTAAGGTCTGTCGTGTTGTGTTCACAATCGAAATGGGGGAGAAGTTAGAAGAAGGAGAAAAGAACTGGAGGGTTGCCAGTGCAATCACCTCTCCTTGTGAAGCTGGCCAGTGTAGCCGAGTCTCCACCAAGATCTGTAGGTTTTCTTGAAGCTTGGACCTTTTTGGTCAGATATTTATTTGGTAGAATGCTTCTTTGTATTTGTATTTTTGGTGGTTCTGCTTGGATCTTGTTGTGCCCCTACAGATATAGAATCTTTTTTTTTCATACATGTTTTAGGGTCTTAGAAAATATTGTGCCCATCTGTCCTTCCCTTTTCCCAAGCTTTATTTCAACCTGTACTCTGGTCTTTAGATTTCCATGCTACCAGAAAAGAAACTCACATAGTCTTCCAACACTCCGTCTTAGTTGAGCTATGTTCATAGTGCGAGAGTACAAATTAATTCGTTATTCCAAAGTTATACCCAGAATGAAGAGACCGGGTTAGACACTAAGAGTCAAACGCTGCTCATTGTCATGTGGTACTCAAAGAATTAAGTCATAGACCTGAAGCTTCTAAAATCCTATTTCTTGGTGAGGTTCCTTTGAAAATTAAGTGGATTAAGGTCAATTCTAGATCACTCTTGGTTTCTGCTCATAACTCGATTCAGAACCCAAGGACTTTTGACAGATGCATATGAATGTAATGTTGGATGAAGTGCAGGTGTGGGACATGCAGACATCTTTTTGAATTTTGTGATTTCTTTCTCTCCTTATTTTGGATAACTTTCTAATGCAAGGTTTCTTTTGTTTTTTGATGTGAAAACGAATAAGAAGCCATTCAAAAATTTTTGGCTGGACACAGTTAGTGTTAGTAGCAAAATTCTTTTTCTTTTTGTTTTGTTTTACTTTTTTTCAAGTTAGTTACTCACCCCGTAAATACATATAGACTTGCGCGAAAGTATGAGATATGGGTAAAATATATACGCAGTATATATACACACCAGATCGGACAACCGCGATTGCGATGCGTGGTAGCAAGAGGGCGCGAGGGTGCATTCGGTGCAAGTGCAGAGCACGTGCTTGGTCGGCACGTGCGTTGCACGTGCGATGCTTTTTAATTATTTTTTTTAAAAAACGAATATTAAAACCCTCAAAAATGGATGACACATGGCGGCTGCAGGAGCAGCCACGTGTCAGCCCCATAAATTCGAAAAATAAATATAAGGAAAATAGAAAAGAAATAGCAAATGACCTCGGATCAAAAAAGTTTATTCACAAAAGTTGCTCGACTGGATGAGATCTACAATTATCATGAGGACATCAAAACCAAAATCATTCAATTGCATAAAGTGATATTTTTGGGGTATCCCATTTACATAACATACCCTGATTTTTGGGTTTTATAATTTTTTTGTCATTTTTAAACCAAATAAAAATATGGAAAAAAATATGATGAAATTAAGGATAAATATTTACACATTAATCTAGATTTTTTGGATTTTTATTGAGTAAGAAAAAGAAGAAACAAAATAAAAGATGAAAAAGACAACTTTTGTACAGATAGTTAGTGAAGACTCAGACTCAGTTAGTTTCTTTGATTTCAAGCTCAGTTTGGATTTGGATTTTTGCGCATTTTAATAAAACTTTCATCAAAGAAGAAAATGAAAAAGAAATAAAATAAAATGAATTAATTATATACATAAAATAATATGTCAAAAATCGTTAAAATACAAAATGTACAAAAGAGGCCCAAAACCCAACTTTCACATATGAGCTTCGATTCACTTGAACTAGTCTTGTTTTTAAGGTAATTTAATGTACATTAGTTCAAAAGTGAGTAGTATCAAAATGAACACTAGATGCGGAAGATAGTAAGGTTTTAGTCGATGATCCTAGAACTAGGTTTTGGGTTTTCGGTCTACTTGTTTAGGTTAGTGATTTTTTTGTATTTTTCCTTTAATCTTGTTAGTGATATGTACATAGTAGAGGTGGTTTTGGTTCATTTGGAGTTAGCATGAATTAGTTAAAAATCAGGGAAGTTAGGCTATTTCTAGGTCAATTTTGGCTGGGATTTTTAGCTTCTTATTTTGTGCGAAAATAAGTGATAAAATGCAATTCTTACCAAAACATGCATGAATTTAATTATGCAGAATAAATGAATAAATGCCGATGATTTTGAGGAATTTGAGCTTAATTAATCAATTTTAGAGTGATGAATCTGAGATTCATCAAGCTCCATCAAGGTCTCCTGAGCTCCTCCTCCTCCTCCTGTAGTCGACGAATGTCTGAGAAGCATCCTAGAAAGTTGGTTATGAAGCTCGGGACATGAAGAATGGACGAACACCTATGGAGAGTGGTGGTGACGGACACTCACCGGAGGCAGAGCTCTAGAATAAAGTCCCGCCCAGAGTCCATCCAATGAAGAGAAAAACCTGTAAGATAGATAATGATAGATGAAGCGGTGTTTTCATGAAGGGAGTGAGGTGGAATGGAAGCTGTGGATGGGGGAAATGGTGGCTCGTAGTGGGTTCTTCTCCGACAAGTCGAAGAAGATAGGGGTAGAGCAATCGGGTGATGGAGAAGGGAAGAGAGCGGGGGAAACCTCTCACATGCATCACTGATACACAGGTGAAGGTCGATCAGTGGTTAGAATCAAGTGAAGTGACTATACAAGACTAATAAAATGGGAGAAATCACTATAAAAGCAATGACTACTTACCCGGAGGATTGAAGAATGTCGTTGGCGGAAGGAGTGGCTTGGGATGAGCTCCTCTAGGGGCTTAGATCTTCGTTGGAATCCCTCCCCTAGCTGGTGGGAGAAGCTTGATGGCCGAGTTAGGGTCATTACATGGTCGGAGATCATGGGTCTCACCAAAGGCTGCAACCCATGGTTGTGACTCAATTCCACCTCCCCCTATCATGATGAGGGGAAAAGTGCTAGGCTTGAACACCTCATGAAGGTCGACCGATGGAGCTGCAACCTGTTGCATAGTATTTGTGAAAGGAAAATTATAGATCTTTTGGAGATCTACAAGTTGCATGTTTAACACAAAGTCAAAATATGTCATATTTACATACTAATATTTTTGTAAGTATTTTTAAGTTTAAAAATTTTTAATTTATTTTGAGATTTTATTGTATTATAATTTGCAGTTACTTTGAAAAAAAATATTTACAAAATTAATCTAATTTTATGAGAATTTTAATAATTAATAAAACACATAAAAAAGGTCAAATTGATAGGTTTATTTGTATACAATAATTAGGGTTAGTTATGTACATGTGGCCATATGTTACTTAATGTTCATTAGGGTTACATTGAATAGTTTAAACAAGATAGATAATAAATAAGAGTTATGCTGATAAATCATGGATTTATCACCCTTATACTTAAGCCTTGCTCTTCCTTGAGCAAATAACTAATGAATAATCGGATTAATCTTGGATTGTGCATGTGAATGTTCAAACTTGATTCACCAATATCCCCTTATTTTAGTGATCATAAAATTCTAAGCTGGACCAGATCCTAGTCAAAAGGAATCCAACTTCCGTAATCATCAAACTCTCTGTACATACATATAACATAAGAATATGACATTAAAATGTTAACTACATTTATGAGAGTCGAGTCGAAACGTCACTCAAAGTCACAGTCTAAGAGACTCTCCTCAAGATCCAATCCTCAACACTAGGGAATAAACCATTTATTGCATTCAATATACCATCTCTTTAGTTGTCGTACTTAAAAGTGAAGGTGAAAGGCCAATTGATGGAGGGAAAAGATTGGTGTCTTTTCTTCTCTCACTCTCATTATAACAAGGATCCTCTCGAGTGCCTTCTTAACTCAACACATGCATATTTTTTATTGTTAATCAGTGTGTCTGTTAAGAGAGTGGTGAGATAGCTACACTTATTTTCCTAGGAATGTATTGAGGTGTGTCTACTTCGAGTATCTATTATAGCTTCGATGCCTAGACTTGTATCATTATACGATGCAGAGCCCTTTTAGGGTGCATCCCAACTCATAAAAGCCTAAGATGGTGGTCCAAGTGGACACTTTGAAAGGTTGGAAGTGCTCATCTTTGATGGAATCTCTTTCTATTTGTCTTTAAAGTGTAAGAGCTTTTCTATCCTTTTCTTTTTCTTTGAATTTTGGCTAGCTCCACTACTTTTACCAAAAGTTGGTGCACATTGATCAATATTTTAGATTTTATTACACCAAGCAACTTAGGTGAATATTAAGAGATTAGTACGAGAACTTGAAAACTCGACTTTTGCAAGGGGCGGATATTCTCATAAGAAGAGAACACGTCACTGAGGCAACCACTCACAAAAGTCAAAAAATTCAACAATCAACCCACAATATAAAAATGAAGAAATAAAAGCAGACGAAATGTGGATCAAAATTTATTATAACCCTACAAAACAAGCATGTATAGTGACAAGCATGTAAGATGTCGAAAACATGGAGACGAGATGTAGCAAGTATTATTTAAATTAATAAATAAGGCAAGTGTATATAAGTATGCACAAAATCTATCAATGTGAATGTGGGTTTTTAAATAAATAAAATATATATTTTTTATATTTTATATATTTTTATATATTTTTTAATGTTCAGTTTTCTGTTTTTTAATTTCTTTTTTTAATTTTATACTATATAAATAATATATGTACTAGGCTATATATAAAGGGATATATAGTATATATGTGATATACAAGGAATATATAAGGTAATATATATAATAAATGACCAAAAATAGGAAATAATACAAAAGAATTCCCCTTTTTTATTGTTTAAGGGTTTAAATAATATTTATAATTCTTAGTAATAATCTAAGGAATATATAGTACGATATCGATATATATACTATATAAGGTATACTATATATAAATATAGCATAAAATTAGTCAAAAATACCCAAATAAAATCTACTTATTTTTTTCCAATATTTTGTTAGTTTCAATGTATTTTGGGGAATCTTTTTGTATTTTTAAATTCAGAAATAAGGCAAAACAAGGACATTTTTAAGTTAGACAAGGAATAAATAACACCTGAGCTTAATTTAATAAATGAAAAAATAAATAAATGCCATAACCCAAGACATAGTGTAAACAAGCATGATTTAAAGCACATAAAATAATTTTCCCAAGATTAAACATGAGCTATTTTTATAAAAATAAATTCAAAAATTAAATTGATTCAAGCTAGAAGGGGCATATTTGTAATTAAAATAAAAGGTAGGGGCACGTGTGAAAAATATCCCAAAAGTTTGAACGTTAACCATTATTTTTAAATATTAAAAAGAAATTACAAAACCTAAGAGGGCACGCCTGCAAAATTTCACCTCACGTAATATTCAAGACTTAGAAGGGCATACAGGCCAATAGTCCACAAACTTTTGTACTTAATTTAATACCTACATGACACTTAATAAAAGACAAACATGCAGAGGGGGGTCTTCACAATTTTACCACTTAAGTCCTTTGATCCAGTCACTACATGTGCTCCACGTCTTCGATCTGACGATATGCCTTGAGTACCCCTTCGAAGAGAACCAACGGTTATGATTAGATCTAGGCAGGGTTCTTGATCTAACGGTCAAGATGGGGTCAGCATAACTCCTTATGAACCGAATGTTGACGAGCTTCTTCTTGATGGATCTCCTTCCACCAGCAACGAATCTTTCTCTGACAAGCCCAACAAATAGCTAGTGCTCCTTTGCATGCAACAGTTGTTTTCGGCGAAGACGAGAGCAACCGAGGAGCTCTTACGGCTCTGAGATACCAGGAGCTACTCCAGGTGGTCGTGGAGGTTCCAGATGATCTTCACTTGCCCACTCCTGCACATGAAGGCCCCCTAGTTCGAGGGCTAACTCCTCGACTGAAGGGTTAGGTAAAAAGGGGTTGGAGATGGGGTGGGAATGGTGCTCTAGCGAAGGGTGGTGGAAGGAGCATCGAATCCTAGATCTACGATGGATCTAGGGTGTAAAGAAGGTGGATTTGATGGAGAATGGGAAGGGGAGTAGAGTGGGGTGAAAATGTGAGCGAACAGACAATCGGATTATGATGGATTATCCTGAAACTCAAGCTCCATGGAATTGGAGATTTTCTCAATTAGGATTATAGATGCATTTAAACTAGAAAGTAACTACTAGAAATGAAATCTAGGTTATATGGTTACCTAAGAATAGGAAGAAAAGGTCTCGATTGGGTCCAAGACCACGGGAAGAAAAACCAGCCGGTGACTCTTCGATGATGGACATGGATTGCTACTCCACGCCTCCTCCTCGCTGCAAAGCCTCAATATCTCGAGCTGTCACCATGAGGAATAGTTTGCACAGGCTTTGAGGGGCTAAGAGGGAATGAAGAAGGATTAAACTTGAGAAGAATGTCGGAGGATTTTATTTATAGTTTGAGAAATGGGGATATTCGATCGAGATTTCTAGAAGAATCAAGGATGATCGATTGGATTTGTGGCCATGGCGTTAAACCTGGATGTGCAATTTCCATGAATCGTGCATCATGCCAAGCAAGAGCATCATGATCTTTAGTAGATGAAATGGAGGAAAGCCTGGGTTTGACACATCGAAGTTTGAGGAAGAGAGAGGGGGAATGTTGACTGGGGTCACAGGGAGCTTGTTGGTTGGTCCACGTCGACCAACCAGAAAAATCCCAGGAAGAAATCATTGGTAAAATCAAGAATAAATAGTAAATGAATTAATCAAAACATGAAAAGTGTTTGTAATTTAATTTAGTATTTTGTCTGTATTTTATTTATTTTTACGAGGCTTTCTATTGTAAGTTAATATTTATAAGTAAAGTATATGTATAAATACATGTATTTTGGATTTTTGTTTTTTTTTGTATTGTATATTTTATTTTTTATACATGTATTTTATATTTTTTTGATTTATTTTTATACACATTATTTTTTGTATTTTTATTTAATTAATTAGGAGTCTATACATTATAGGTATATATATGTATATTTCATATATGTATTGAATTATATGATTTATTTTTATTTTCTTTGGATTGTTTAAATTTATTTCAATTATGGATATGTGTTATAAAAAATATTTACAAATTTATAAAATAAAAGAATTTTAAAATATAAAGAATAAATATATGGAATAAAATATGTAGGTAAATTGCACAATATGGGCCCAAAACCTAACTTTTGCATCTTAGCTCCAAGTTAAATGAAACCATCTTAATTAAATAGCTTATTAAAGTTTTATACAATTAAAGATGATTTTGGTCCATTTTTATACAGTATGGATAAGATATAGGTCTGTGAAGTTTCAATTTTGTCTTTTTATTTTGTGTGTCACGAGCACACTATGCATTATTTTTCAATGAACTCAATTTTATATTTTTTGTGGTATTCTATCTACATTATTCATGTACGGAGTTTATTTATTTGAGGTGTAAAAATAATTTGTAAAATAGGTGTCAAAATTAATTATAGATGAATTAGAAATTAGGGATTTCATGTCTTTTTTGTACAATTTATCTGCCTTATCTCCCCCTACTTTTTTCCTTATTGACCAAGTCAATTCTAGACTTAGTCTCGAGGATAAGGGTCATTAAATACCTTTGGTATTTCATTTCTTTTTATTTCCTTCATTTATTCTTTTATTTTGGAAATAAATACAATAAATATACAATATTTTATACAATAATTTGTACAAATTATTAGGTGTTTATTTTAGCAAATTAATGACATATACATTCATTTAGCTAGAGATTTAAGGCCAAAATGAAAGAATAAAGGTGATAAAAAGTAGGTTCATAACCCCCCTATACTTGCCTTTGCTAGTCCCTAGGAAACTCTTATATCTATAAGCGCAGAAAAGAAAATAAAGAAAAGAAAAAGAAAGAGAAATGGATTGATTTTAACTTTTAAACATGTCTTCATAATATCAAAGTTCGGAGCTCAGTCAAACCTTTGGATATTAGTTTGGTTGGAACCTCATTGGGAAGCGCATTTAAAGCACAAAAACCTTTGAGCATCACAACACCTTGTCCAGGTCTCCTCAAAAGCCAGGTCAGAACAAGTCGACATTATACGCAATTCCTTATGACTATGGCTCTATCTTGTATAGTGTGTGTTATATATAACTCCTCTCGACTTAAGCAGTAAAAGTTAGTCTTCTCCAACATGGTAACCCAAATTCCCCAATCCAATATATATTCCCTCGATAAATTGGGTATTCCCTTCTAAGTTCAAGTACAACCAGCTCAAGAAGAGGAGATGGAGAGAAGAATGGATGGTAGCCAATAGACTATCCCTCTCTTGAAGCATTATTGCAATCCACGACATTCTATCATTAGACCTCATAGCTACTAGATCGGGTACAATGGCCATAGATATGTGACTTCTGTTGTTTCCATTGGCTTGTGTCTCATGCCGACAAATCTAGCCCTCTATCACTTCAATTGAGTTGAGTATGGTGCAAGGTGCATGTGTGTAAGTTAGTTCACTGTCGACAAAAATCATGCATGGGTTCTGAAATATTCTACTTAGGCAGTCAGGATGACATTGAACTAAGTCTAGTGTTTTCAAAGAATTAAGTCTAGAAGAACTAAAGTGTCTCAATTGCAGTTCCCTTGAGATTCATGTGATTAAGTGGATTAAGGTCCAAACCAAGCTCCAATCTTTGGATTTTATTTCGACTAGTTCAATTTTTATTATCAATCTGAAAAATGCAAATGTTATGCACAATACAAAAAATATTTTTATAATGCAATTGTCTGGTTTTGAACTTTTTATGGATTTTTGAAAAAAAAATTACAAATTTTTATGCAATTTTGAAAACATTTTGCAAAACTTTATGGTTTTTTATTTTGCAAATTTTTAGTCATTTTTCAAAAAACAAAAGAGTTTTGGCAAATAATTATGTGCAGATATTTACATGGGAGCGCATCTTTGTTATTCACAAGAATTTAGGTGAAGGATATACATAAAGTATTCTTAGGTTTATGTACAAGGTTTGTAAACAATTTTGAATACGTATAGGATCCTCAAAACAATTTGAAACTATTTTGATAAACATTTCTAAAACTTTATTTTGAAAGAATAATTTGAAAAAATAATTTTTGCAATCATTTACAAAATTTGAAAATCATTTTGCAAAGATTTTTCAAATAGTATGTATAGATTTTTCAAACGATTTTTGCAATCATTTCAAAACCATTTGCAAAAAGATTTTCAAAACATTTCATTCAAACAAATAAACGAAACTTTTATATTTTTGAAAAAGTTCTGAAAATATTTTACAAAACATTTTTCAAATAGTTTTACAAAGGATTTTTCAAAGAGATTTTCCAACCAATTTCAAATATTTTTCAAAACATTTTTAACCGATTTATTAACCGTATTTACAAATAGTTTTATGTGTGTAATATTTTTTTAATTAGCCATGTTATTAAAAATACACAAGTACGAGTTATGGTTAAAATAAATACAACGTATATATGACCCCATATACTAAGCTTGGGTTATGTCCTCATAGATCGAAGAGAAAAGAGAGACATAACTCGTACTAAGTATAGGAAAATCTATAATACAACGGCGGAATGATGAATAAGTAATCGACTGACCCCCCTATACTTATGATCAATTTATCCTAAGTATAGCAGGTTGTACACAAAGCAGGGTGGGTCGAGGGTGGGAATTAATAAATAATAAATCAGTGGCTCGGTATGTCCCCCTTATACTTAGGGTAAAATATCCCTTAAGTATAGAAATAATGTCAAAAATTGAGGAGACGGACGAGGGGATTAAAGATGAGCACCCATATGCATTGATCCCCCTATACTTAAGATGAAGTATATCATAAGTATAACAATGATGTATGGGGTGAGTAAAGCTTTTGAAAGGATATAAGAATGAAAAATAAAAAGAAGAAAAGAAGAAAATGCTTAGTTACTTAAAAATGTTTTGGTTGCTTAGTCTGAATCAATAGATGCTACGGTTGGAAGTTCTTATTCATAGACCACCTGAATGGAGTCAACGACGGAAAGGAAGGTATTGTGTTCGAGGTAAGGCTTCAAAAGCTATCCGTTGATAACAAAAGGTTGTGCATCAGCTGACAATCTAGATATGACTATGCTTCCATTGTCAATCACATGCTTCACGATGATTGTCCCAGTCCATTTTCTTTTCAACTTCCTTGGGATTAGTTTCAACTTTGCATCAAACAACCAGGCATTCTGACCAGGTTAGAAAGTCTTGTGGCGGATGTGCTTGTCATGCCACTTCTTGACCTTCTTCTTGTACTTAAGGTTGTTGTCATATGTATAATTGCAGAGTTCTAGAAGTCTGTTCAGATTTTGCTTTCTGTTCTTCCCAGCTTTCTTTGGATCCAAATTGTAGATATTTTTTGATTACCTATAAGGATTTATGATTAACTCAACGGGCACATGGCATGACTTGCCGTAAACCAGGCAACATGGAGACATTCCTAGAGGTTACTTGTACGCGGTCTGATAGGCCTAGAGAACAGAGTCAAGCATTTGAGACCAGTTCTAGAGAATCATCTTGATTTCCTTATTTGAACCTTATGCCAAGCCATTAGACTGTGGGTGGTATGGAGAGGCTACTCAATGTTCTATGCAATATTCCTGAGTTAGCTTCTTCACTTCTCCATTGATAAAATATCTACCCCAATCAGATATGAATAATGAATCCTCTTAAAGGAAGACTTTGAAACTCATAACGTAAGGGATTGACTTGTATATATGAACTTATATATGCAATGATGTTTTCCTTCAAGAACCGGCATACTGTGTGACTGTCGGTGGCTCGGGTTGGGATAACCTCCATCCAAGGACTCACGTAATTGACATCAAGAAGAACATATTCATAGAACTAACTGTTAGGGAATGGGTCCATGAAATCAATGCCCCATGCATCGAACACATTTTATATTTAAATATATTTTAGGGGCATTGTATCTCACATTCCAATAGTGCCACCCATCTTCTGACAGTCAGTGTAATGCTTTACAAACTCTTTTGCATCTTTAAAGATAGTTGGCCACCATAGGCTGCATTGTAGTATGTTTGTTGTCGTACGTCTTCCAGAGAGGTGTCCTCCTGACTCTTTGGCATGATAATGCTCGAGGACACTGTGAACTTTCTCCTAAAGAATGCATCTCCTCCAGATGCAATCTGCCCCTCACAAAAGAGATATCGATCCTCCCACTAATAGAAGTGAATATCTGACAAGAACTTGTCCATCTTCAGCTTGGGCCAATCTTATAGAGTTATCTTGGACACAAGATAATTCATAATTTCGGTGAACCAGGGGAGCGAGGCGACTGACATGATTGCTTCATCTAGGAAGGTTTCTTTGATTGGTATCAGTCTCTACTCAGGAGTATCTGACTCTTGCAATCTGGACAAATGATCTGCCACCACATGTTTAAGTCCAAGCTTATCACATATTTCAAGATCAAATTCCTAGAGCAGAAGGATCCATGTAATTAGCTTTGGTTTGTCATCCTTCTTGGCATGCAGGTACCTGATAGCGGACTAGTCCATGCAAACAATAATTTTGGATCCGAGTAGATGAGATCTAAACTTCTCCAGGGCGAAAACAACTGCAACTATGTAATTCTTCTACGCTTCATCAAGAGTTCTATTATCATAGTGAATCGCAAATAGAAGATTGTCTCTCCACTGTCCCAGAATTGCTCCAATGGCATAGTCAGATGCATCAGTTATGATCTCAAATGGAAGAGACCAATTCCGTGGTTGCAAAACACGGGCCTGAGTGATCAAATCTTCTAATTGATTAAAGGTTTGGAGGACACTGGCATCAACAATGAAATTGGCCTACATGCCTAGAAGCTTAGTCAACGGTCAGGCATTCTTGTTGAAATCTTTGATGAATCAGTAATAAAAACCCACGTACCCAGGGAATGATCGGACTTGCTTCAAATTATTCGGTGGCTAAGCTTAGAAATGACTTCCACCGTTATGAGATTAACCTCCATTCTACGTTTTGAGATGACATGGACTAGCACAATCCCTTCGATTACCATAAAATGGCTCTTCTCCCACGAGAGCACCATGTTGACGTCGCAGCATCTTTTAAGGACTTGGTCTAAATATGATAAAAACTGATCAAAGCTATCACCATAGATTGATAAATCATCAATAAACACCTCAAGAAAACTGGTGACCATATTTGTGAATACTGCTAACATGCACCTGTGAAAGGTCCAGGAGTGTGGCGTAATCCGAATGGCATCCTGCAGAAGGCATATGTCCCAAATAGACAGGTGAAGGTAGTCTTTTCTTGGTCTTCTGGGGCGATAGCAACCAGACTCTACCCAAAGTATCCATCTAAGAAGCAACAATACTCCTTCACAACCAATATTTCAATGATCTGGTCGATGAAGGGAAGCGTGAAATGATCTTTCTTGGTTGCTAAGGTCAGGCATCTGTAGTCAACGGATACGCCAGGATGCATGAACTCTAGTAGCAGTCTCCTCTCCTTTGTCATTCTTCACATAGGTGATCCCTGACTTTTTCGGCATAACATGTAAGGGACTCACCTACTTTGAATCGGAGATGGGATAAATGAAGACCACATCACACCATTTCATGATCTCATTCATAATAACATCCCAAAGATTTGGATTTAGTCTTTGCTGAAATTTACGGGATGACTTGATATCTTTCTCCAGATAGATGTGATGGAAACACAATGAAGGATTGATCCCTCTGAGATCAGAAATTTTCTAGCTAATCGCCTTGTAATTTCTTTCTAGAACCTTGAGCAGATGAGATTCCTATTCCTGAGTCAATTGGGAGTTGATGATGACAGGAAACATGTTCCGTGCACCCGCAAGGAAGGCATACTACATGTTTTCGATTTGGAGGCGTCTGATTTATCTCAGCGGTAACCTCTGAAACTACGCAGGGCATCGGTGGTGTCAAGTATGCTAATTGTTTAACAGTTCAGGCTCTAAATCTATAGATGCACACAAATTTTCAATGATGGAATCTTCTTCAAAGAAGTCATCAATGATTTGTTCTGCCTTTGCTAAGGTCAAGTGTCCATCGTTAAATCTTCAGGCGCATTAGTAAGAATCTCATCTTCCAAGACATAGGGGAAGTCGACTGTGGCATCCATGAACAAGTTATTGTCTCTAATATCTACAAGAAAATCATAGGCTTCTGTCTGCTCTATAGGAACACTCTCATCTGCTGCAGATTTTGAAGCTTTCGACACTTGGATCATCCAAATGGGGACCTTATTTTTGTTCGAGCGAAAGGTAATATGTCCGCTGCCATTATCTACTACTGCTTCAGCTGTTCAGAGGAATGATCATCCAAGTATAATCAGGGTGTGCAGAAAAGGAGCTGAGGTGTCCATATAAGAATGATGAAGTCCGTAGAGAACTTCATCCCTTAGATGGTTACAATGACATCCTCCAAATTCCTGGGGCCACTTGATTGAAGTATCTACGAACTGCAGAATCATATTTGTTGACTTGAGCGATCCCAACCCAAATTCTTCACTAGTGAAGTGGGCATCAGATTTATTGATAATCCACTATCAAGGAGAGTTGGGTCGAACTCTTGATCAAACATCATGCATCGAATGAGAGGTGCTCCCATGTCTTTCTTCTTGCACGGAAGGTTGCTGATTGCATTGACTATCGCTACCGTCAGGATATGCTTCACATTTCTTTGTCTGGCATGGTGCGATACATGCCTCTTTAAGTCCCTTCTTTATGTTTAGCATGTAATTTATGGCTTGCAGCAAGGGCATCTCAAGAACAAGATTATGAATAATTTGCACAACATATGGATCTGATAAAGTTGTTTTCAATTTTTAAATTTTTTTGGATTTTTCTAAAGAGTTTGTAAAAGGATTATGTATAGAACTAAAATTAGCATAAATATTGTTCTTATTTATAAAACCAATATCTATGCCCACGTCACACTGAATATCTAGATGACAAAATGTAGATTTTTCATCCATCTGAAATGGTGGGAATCCCAAAATAGTAGGCAGGGCTCCATCGGTTAGCTCCAGGTCGGCTACAAATGTTGTCCTCTCTGTCGCTATCTACCTGGTGCTCTAATTATTGATGTCCTCTTTTTGTTGTTTTGGCTTTTTTTCATTTTTTTACATTTTTCTGGTACTTCTCCTTCTTCCTCACCCGACCCCGCTGGTGGTTTGACTGATGCAGAAGAAGATGATGACTTGCCCATGGAATATTTATTCTTCCCCTTTACTGTTGCATACAACTAAAGAGTCCTACCGCTCCTGAGAGTAACAACATTAGATAAAAACATATCATGTACCTCTTATTCCGTAGGGTTGGACGAGACTCTACAGACTACATGATCTTTCTTGCAAAAATTATTGGGGTTTGCCTCTACCTGTGCTGGAATTGGGATCTTGGCAGTGGTGAGGTTAGCAATCTTTTGACTCATTTATGCTAGGCTCTTGACAAGCTGAGCCAAGCAGTCGAGAGTGGGGTTCATAGGAGGGGCCTCTAATGGTTCAACATGCTAGCCACGTTGAGACTGTGAGTAGTGCTGAGGATGCTAGTAGGAATTCTACAAAGGATACTGAGAAGAAGATTGGTATTATTAGTGATGAGAAGGATAGTGATGATATGGCACAACCACATACTACTGATTCTGCTGGTATTGTGGTACAACGGTTATTGGAACTGATTCTGTCTCCAGTCCTGTTGATATGGCTGAGACTGCCGGTGGTGAGGCCGATTATTACCTTGGACAAACCTCCCTCCTTGTTGTTGAGGGAATGGATGGGAATTTGCAGATTGGCCCTGCTGAGGACCACCTGAACAGGCCAGCTATGCATCATTGTACCAAACTCCATTCACCTCCTAAATGAGAGGTGCTGGAGGGGAGCATGGATCTGAAAGGGTCTGGAGTTCTGGTAGGTACACACCAGCTGTTGTTCTGGCTGCTATAGCGATCATGGCTCGGGGGCTTGCACGTAATATACATGTTGAACCGCTGGTTGGGACTAACTCTACTCAGGAGGTTGTAGTGATACTGGCTCTTTCATCTCAGCTGGAGTCGCGGTTAATGCAGACACGGAATTGAAAGCACTGATTGTGCTTACCAACAGCTCTAGCTGCTTGATAACCTGATCCCGTTTATCCAAGTTCTGCATCCTCTGTTCGGTCACAGCGAGCTTCTCAAGATATTGTGATTACTTTTCAATGATATCCACCTTGGACAAGTGGCTCCCAATAATACTCAAATTTGAGATCTCATCCATGTCCTGCTCAAGCGAGGTTGCCATGTGTACTACTTTTTGGTGAACTTGTGACTGCCTCTGATATGCACGAGATGATGATAGGAAGTTTCTCCTTCAACCATTTCTTCAAAAATATGCCATACCACATCCTCGTCTTTATTGAAATGTAAACCACCACAAGCAGCATCAATAAGCTTCTGACTCTCGATAGTTAGTCCACCAAAGAAATGTTGGACCAAACTTGTTCGCGGGATGTCATGATGTGGAAACTTCTCTTGTAGATCTGTAAACGCCTCCCATGCCTCATGAGTAGACTTGTGTCTGGACTGGGTGAAGTTTGCAATACGGGCACACATCTGATTCAACCGCCTGAGAGGGTAAAATTTGTGCAGAAAGGCGGACCTGAGTTCCTCCCAGGTGGTGATGACCTTCCCCAAATGATTAATCTAATGAAGAGTTGTGTTGTGAAGGTTGAATATGAATGCGGTCATTTTAACTACACCTAACAGGATGTTAGGGTAGTGCATGCACCCACAGATACGACCAACTTGTTGGAGATGGATGTGGGGCTCCTCGTTTGCATTCCCATAGAAAGTGGGAAGTAAGGCCAAGAGTTGAGGCTTTAACTCAAAATGGGCATGGATGGTAGGAATATGGATCTGTTCGGTCATTTGTCCAGCACCAGGGTTGTATGTCTCCATGAGGGTCAGTTTGGCATGCCCTCCTCCTAGTCCAACAGCTCCACCTCTACAGGGTCCACCTCCTATCTCTTTCTTCTCCTCCTCCTCAATTTTCTCTCTCCCTTCTCAGATCATTCAACATGTCTTGAAAGGTGACCTAAGCCAATGTCTGGTTGGTGAGATGCTACTGGATTGCTTGTATGGAGGCAAGGAGTTGTGCATTCACCTCATTCTAATCTGGTTGCTGACTTGTCTGCGGTTGTGGTGGATGTTGAGGTCCCTTTCCCTTTCCATTCGGAGCAATCTCTTTCCCTGAATCCGAGTCTGAATCTGACACGATCATTAGCTCCAGATGGAGCTCGTGATCCGACAATGAATGATGCCCCAATCAGTCTGAATTGAAGAATCTGATGTAACAAATCATTTTGTGTCAAGGTCAACATATAATTTCATTAAGGATGGAGATGTACATGGAGTGAAATCAATTTCCATCCAAAATGAACAGATTTCGAAAGAATAGTCATCCTAATTTATTGAAGAAGGAGGGGAGTTTGCAGAGCAGTTCGCGGAGTCTGAACAATGATCTTGGGTATTGCTCTGAATTATTGGAGAGGTCGATCGCATGGAATCGATGTGGTTTTCGGTGGAGTCCCGACTAAGCCATCCAAGGGTCGCCATCTCGATGGTCAAAGAGAAGATTGATAATGGAGGAATGATATAGAGATCAACGAGAAATAAAAGGATTGTAAAATGGTAGAATGTCTCGAAAGAGAGCGGGGGTCAAATGAGAATAAAAGAAGCAAAAATGAAAGTCAAAATGTGAACAAGTGGGTGGGACTTCATCATGTACTTTAAACTAAATCAAACAAACACTAGACAGATTTTGAATTCACCAACATAACCTAAGTGAAGCTGTAAGAGTTGGCTATTTTTATCTTTTCAATTTTATGCTTGTATTGCAGGCAAATCTTTTAACAAGTCCTTAAGAATGCTAACCTTATAGGAGTGTGTGTACTGCCGAGAAAGTTCCTCATACTTCTTCCACCGCCTTTTTTAGCATATGATCTGTGCACTTGGAAGTTCTTGATCTCGTTCCTATGGGGCTACTCAGCCAAAGAATAGAGAAAGGATGCCAATAAACGAAACCACTACTTCCCTCGCAAGCGAGGTACTCAGACGCAAACTGATGAGACAAAGACACATGTGAGTTTGTGGCTTAAGCTCAATACTTTAAACCATGTCGGTGTTCCGTACAAGGCTGGAAAACCATCATCGATAAGGCCATGGTCGCGTACGATAGAAGCACCAATACTTCACTATCCCAGGTGATAATCAAAGCGTCACAGATCGGGATTTGGGCTCTATCCTTAGGGGGGCATGCCTCATTCACTCTAGAGTGTACCTGAAAGTAATGGGGGCTTTATGAACCCAAAACAAGGATATCCATTACAATTTTTATTAAAATCAAAGTTTTATTAGCAGTCCCCTTATTTTATTTTTTTGGATTTTCACTATTTTGTGTATTTTTTTCAAAGCAATATGCCTACTAACTTTTTTATATCTTATGTTTAAACCTAAGTGATATAAAATAGAGTGAGAGGGTGAAAAAGTAATGCAAGTGGACATGAGTGTGGAAGTCACACTCTTGTGTCAAATGATGCATGCAAAGTAAGAAGACTCTTAGTGCTTCCCAACACTCTCCATGGGGGATGCAAGGCATAATCGAAATATTTACACTATTTGGTGATTTGCAAGCGATAAAGAATCCTAAACATAAATTGTTATTATCGAGAAGAACCAAATGTGAATTACTCAAAAATGGAGCCAAGTGTCCGATCTTTGGGACTCGGTGTCTTCCACAACGAGTCTTGCAAGCACTGTGTGGTCTTTCATGGCTCATGGTTTCAAAATCAAGTAATTCTCAATTAACTATTTGACTAAGTTCAAGTGAGAGAGACTATAGGTACATGCTTCAATTAGGATTTTGGACCTAGTTACATAGTCAAGTAACCTCGATTTAGGGGCTTCAATGACACAAAACAAATGAAAATAAAGGTAGAAATCTCAAATCATGAGAATCAAAATAAAATAAAGATGACAGAACAGGAAAAACCGTGATGAGTCCCCCAGGTGAACAAACACACGGGCAATGGACCTTGTTAGGTGTGAAGTGTGCAAGTCCAAAATTATTACAAACTAATTATACAAAAAAATAAAGCACTCTCCTCAGAAAGTAAAACAAAAATATAAGAGTAGTGTCCTCCGTCTCTCCTTGGTCTTCTTTCCAGCTCTCTCCTGGTCAGCTCACAAGTAGAAGAGTCGACCTCCTCATTGCCCAGGTGTGTCCACCTCCTAGAAAGTAGCCTTCGCCACGAGGTCCCTCGCAAGAAAGTCAAACAACGAAATATGGGTCAGAATAAATCAAATAATTATCAAAAAATAATAGAAAAATAAGAGAGAAAAGTGTTATACATAAGTATATACAAAAGCTACTTTATTTGTTGCTCCCTGGTAATGGCACCATTTGAAAACTCAACTATTGCAGGGTCGGATATTCTCACAAGAAGAGAACAACATAACTGAGGCGAGCACTCAAAAAAGTCTAGAAATTCATCAATCATCCCACATTATAAAAATGAAGCAATAAAAGTAGATGAAATGTGGATCAAAATTTATTATAACCCTACAAAACAAGTATTTATAGCGACAAGCAGGTAGGGTATCGAACACAGAGAGACATGACGTAGCATGTATTATTTAAATGAATAAATAAGGCAAGTGTATACAAGTATGCACAAAATCAATCAAAGTGAATGTGGGTTTTAATTATATAAAATAATTCTTTCTATATTATATATAGTTATATATCTTTTTTAGTGTTTAATGTTTTTATTTTTAATTTCTTTTTAATTTAATAATATATAAATAATATATATACGACGGTATATATATAAAGAGATATAAGGAGTATAAGTGGTATATAAGGAATATATAAGGTAATATATACAATAAACATCCAAAAATAAAGAAATAATCCAAAAGAAAAGTCATTTTCATTTTTTAAAAGGTTTAAAATATATTTATAATATTTATAATACTTAATAATAATCTAAGGAATATACAGTACTATATCGATATATATACACACACTATATAGGGTACACAATAGGTAATTATAGTAAAAAATAATAAAAAATATCGAAATTAAATCTTTTTATCTTTTTGGGGAATGTTTGCAATTTTTTGTATTCTAAATTCAAAAATAAGGCAAAACAGGGATTGTTTGACAGAGTCGAGTTGATCTGAGATTAAAAATAGGAAATATCTCAAAAATTCTCAAAATTAGTTTTTAGAGAAATAAGGTAGCATATATAAAAATATGAAATATAAACTAATATTTTTTAGAATATTTTATAATTTTTAGGGGTAGCAAAGTTTGTTAATTTTAAGGGTTTCTTTTAGGGTTTTTATCACTTGTGCCCCTCTGAGATATCGCAATATCAGTTATGCCCCTATATTTTTGGTAATATTGGCTGTGCCCCTCACTTCTTTCTCCATCATCACTTGTGCCCTTCCGTCAGATTGACTGTCAAAATTAAAATAACCATAGTTTACTCAAACCATGGTGTGGTTAAGAGGGGTATTATGGTTAGAATAAAATAAAATGAGGAGGAGGGTTGGGGAGGAGGTGCGAGGCTGCGGAGGAGGTGCGGGCTGGAGCGCGGGCAGCGGAGGCTGGAGGAGGTGCGAGGCTGCGGAGGAGGTACGTGCTGGAGCGGGGCAGTACAGGACTTGGGGGAGGGGGAGCAGGAGGCGGTGCGTGCGGGGGAGGAGGAGCACGGGGCGACGCATGCGGGGGAGGGGGCAGTGCGGGGCGGGGGGCGGTGCAGGGCAGGGGGAGGGGGAGCAGGGGGCGGCACGTGCGAGGGAGGGGGCAGTGCGGGGCGGGGCGGGGCGGGGGGGAGGGGGAGCAGGAACGGCGCGTGCGGGGGGAGGGGCGGCGCGTGCGGGGGAGCTTGGACACCTTCTTCACTTGGTGTGTGCGTTCATGGCTTTCCCGAAGTTGCCCGGCATATTCTCGTCGATCAGCAAAGGCCCCTTGATGATTGGGAAGGAGGAGATGAGAGCAGTGGCTCGGGTCGCACCGCTCTATCCTGATGACTTGTCGGAGGGTCTCATGGCAGAGCTGGGAGGAGGTGCGAGGAGCTCAAGACGGAGCTGGGCGACGCGGGGCAGGGGCGAGGGTGGCGGGCTGGGAGGAGGTGCGAGGAGCTCGGGGCAGAGCTAGGCAGCGCGGGGCAGGGCGGGGGCAGAGAGGGAGGAGGAGGTTGGAGGAGGAGGAAGAGGATGGGGAAGAGGAGGAAGAAGAAGAGGATGAGGAAGAGGGTGTAAAATGACCACATAACCCTTTTTTAAAAATTAATTCTGCTTGTGTCCTCAAAGTTAACATCTGTTTGCACTGTCTATGGACGGCAACTAACCCAAGGGGCACAACTGATAAAATGGCAAGAAGTGAGGGGCACAACTGATATTACTAAAAAAATAGGGGCATAACTGATATTGCGATATCTCAGAGGGGAACAAGTGATAAAAACCCTTTCTTTTAAGATTTTTTGTGATTTTTGGTCTGGAAATGGAAAATGAGGTAATAAAAATAGGTAACTTTTTTGGAATTTTTAGAAAAGTTTTGGAATTTTTTTGAACTTTTAAATTATACAAGGATTAAAAAATAGCACATAAGCTTGATTTAATAA
This sequence comes from Ottelia alismoides, assembly GCA_037367405.1. Lineage (NCBI taxonomy): Eukaryota > Viridiplantae > Streptophyta > Magnoliopsida > Alismatales > Hydrocharitaceae > Ottelia > Ottelia alismoides. The sequence goes on along the minus strand of JAZKJV010008253.1, from coordinate 385,400 downwards.
ATGGTAAATTAAATAAATGCCAAAATCCAAGACATAACATGAACAAGCATGATTTAAGGAACTTAAAATAATTTTCCCTAGATTAAATGAGTGTAAGAGCTATTTTTAATAAAAAGACATGCAAAAATAAAATTGATTCAAGTTGACAGGGACATATTTGCAATTAAAATAAAAGATAGGGGCACATGTGTAAAATATTGTGAAAGTTTGAACGCGAACTTAATTTTAAATACTAAATAGTAATAACAAAATCAATGAAGGTATGCTACAAAATTTTATCTTGTGTGGGGGTCCACTTGAGGTGACCTAGCACTGGACCCACTTGCAATATTCAAGAGTTATAAGGGCATATAAGCAAATAGTCCACAAACTTTGTACTTAGTTTAATAATTACAGGACCTTTAATAAAAGACAAAAATGTGGAGGGGGTCTTCGCAATTTTTATCACTTAAGTCCTTTGATCCAGCTATTGTGCACGCTCTACGTGTCCAATCTGACGATACGCCTTGAGTAACCCTTCGAGAAGAACCAACTACCCAGATTAGATCTGGACCAGGTTCTTGATCTAACGGTCGGGACAGGGTCAGCAAGAACTGAAGGTTATGGGAAGAACCTTAAGCGCATCATGGAAGTTTGAAGATCGCATCATATGTGATCGAGAGCAACTAGTCATACTAGTTTCTCGGGGTAGCAGAATTTAAAAAATTTAAAACAATGAAACCACATGATCCAAGAACACTTATTTTATCATTTCATCTAGACCACAAACAAGATATAGGAATAACTCTTGAAGTATGGTTGCTATCATGTCTCTAAGGTAAGAGACCTCCTGTCTCAAGTCCAACCCGATGGAGGAGACGCTTGCGAGCACGTTGATGAAACATGTGCTCGTCGCAATCCATGTTGATAATCCAAGCAGTGAATCTCCTAATCTCCTCTCAAAAAATCCGATGTCTTATTCACGAGCGAGACGTACTGAAGGAGACGAAGATCCACGAGCGGTCGAAGCAGCGACACAACGGTGTGGCGACGACGATGTTCCTCTCTAGGGTTTAGAGTGGACAGCTACTCTAGAGAGAGGGGGCATGGGAACGAGAGAGAGAGAGAGAGAGACTTGCAATATTATTATCTAAAAGAAGGTCTAGGGTTGCCTCTTCTTTAATTTATAGTATTTTGGAAGTCCATGGATCACAATCCATGTGGAACACTAAATCAATGGTTGAGATTGATTTGTATTTCTATTCAATGGCCATGATTTTGTTGTATAAAAATACAACAATAATTATTTTAAATCAAATTAAATATATAGATATATTATCAATATAATTTAATATGACTAAATCAACATCCAATAAAGGATAACGAAGGTAGCTAGCCACCTTTCATATCTGGAGGGGACGACCACCTTGACAAGTCAAGGGTGATCGTCCACCGTCCATATTAAGAAGGTAGCTCCCTTCCCAATTATGTAAGATTATTATATCTCACATAATCCTTTATTTATTTACAACGGCCTCTTGTTTAAATTAATACATAAAATAATTCCAAATTAATTTTTGTGAATATTTCAATCATGCCATTAAATAAATGTGAATCATATTCACACATCCAAAATAAAATGTAAATTATATTTCCAATTTATTTTCAGTGTGAATCCAATTCACATTAACAATTAATTTGTAGATACTATTTACAATATGCTCTCTCTAATATATTATAAATCACATTTATACTATATAAGATTAATATATAGTGCTATCTACATTATTCATATCCTTGATAATTAAATCATATTAAATAATATGGGATCATCATTCTCTTGCAATTACATAATATGAATCGCATTCACATTATTTATGACAACTAAATAACATTTAATTATCATTTTCTCAATGCTCTGATATACATTCATCAATGGAATTATTCTCGAACTCTTTCACGAATAATACACTTTCTCCGCAGATACTTGGAGATAAGGACGGGGCGATTGTATGTTCCATACATAGTGACTTGGATATTGATATCAGATCTCAAATCCAGACCTCGATGATCTCCCATAGATGTTTGATTAAATCAAAGCTGTAAATCTAATCTTTTCATTGCATCTGAATCACATGCAGATCACTGTCCAGCATTTGGACTAAGATTAGATTACTTCTCTATTGAGAGGAGTCACTAAAATCCAAGCATGTTTCATCAGTCCCTAAGAATGAGAGTGTCATGGTTATACAATCATTTATGATGACATCACCCTTAGGTAGTCCTAATACTTGTACATCCTACATATTGGAAGGCATGCAATAAACCTGAAGTTTTATATCTCATTTAGACTGTCTCCTTCAGGGCTTTATCATTAAGTTTCTCATTTGATAATTAGGAGTTGGTATCGATCATATACTTTCTAAAAGTATATATCATATCTTGATATTGATCATATACTTTGCAAAAGCATATATCAAACCTGCAAATTCAGTCAATCTTCCAAAGCGAGACGACCGTGCATGGAATTTAATTCCCAATATCTCATGAGTGAGCTCATGTCTTCCAGTTCAGTAATGAACCTATATGATCCCTTTGAGAGCTCGTATTACTCATGCCCTTGTATGCACACTATCTCATCGATATATAGACCTTGATTAGACCATCAACTTGTCAATCTGCCAAATGTACACGCTCAGACATATAGCAATACATCTATCTCTGGTCAAAGGATGCATGCCTATATCGTGACAGCATATGACATAGGTCTTGGTTATCTCGATCTCACTAACTCAACTCTTTGACCTAACTTGTCTGACACCTCTGAATCTCTATTCCTGTGCAGAGGACCTGCATCAATAAGACAGTCAGATATCAGCCAAAAGAGAAAGGATTTCCGTCTCCTACTCAGTTTGGAGATCATCGCTTAATAATCATTTGACGGTGCTCGATGAATCCTCAATCTAACTCTTAGATATTCATCCAAGCACTAGCCTCTATGATTCAACAATTGAATCAACAATTGTATAATCATTAAGATGGCCACGGTACATAACCTAATTGTACTAAGAGACCTATTATGGAAATTATTTCCTCTTTATTTCAGCTCAGGGAATGACAATTGCAATAACATTTAGGGATTTTATCAGTTGTGCCCCTCCGAGATATCGCAATATCAGTTATGGCCCTATCTTTTTGGTAATATCAGTTGTGCCCCCGACTTCTTGCCAATATTTCACTTGTGCCCCTCAGAGGGGCATAACTGATAAAAATCTTTTATCAGTTATGCCCCTCTGAGGGGCACAAGTGAAATATTGGCAAGAAGTCGGGGGCACAACTGATATTACCAAAAAGATAGGGGCATAACTGATATTGCGATATCTTGGAGGGGCACAACTGATAAAAACCCTAACAATTATTGCATAATGGCTCTCTGATGAATCTCATGTTCATCACTCTAAATCTCATTTATTAAGCTCAAAACCCTCAAAATAAACAGCATTCTTGCATCTATTTTTCATAATTAGCATTCATGCATGTTTCCATAAGAATGGCATTTTAGCACAAAAAATCTGCATAAAATAAGAAGCCAAAAATCCAAGCCAAAATGACCTGTAAATAGCCTAACTTCCCAGATTTTTAACTCATTCATGCTAACTCTGAATGACACAAAACCACTTCCACTGTGTACATATCACTAACATGAATAAAGGAAAAATACAAAAAAATAACTAACCCAAATAAACGGACCAAAAACCCAAACCCTAATTTCAGGATTTTCGGACTAAAAGCCATATATCTTCCCCATCCAGTGTCTGATTTAATCCTACTCACTTTTGAACTAATGTACATTCAATTACCTTCAAAACGAGACCAAGTTCAAGTGAATCAGAGCTCATATGTGAAAGTTGGGTTTTGTGCCTCTTTTGTATATTGTATATTTTAGCTATTTTTGACCTAATATTTTCTGTACATATTTTATCGATTAATAAAAATCCAAAAAAATTAGATTAAGGTGTCTTTATTTATCTTTGATTTTGCCGTAATTTTTCCGATTTTTTATCTGATCAAAAAAATAATATAAAAATTATAAAACCCAAAAATCAAGGTATTCTATGTACATAGGATACCCCAAAAATTCACTTTGTGCAAATGATCGATTTTGGTTTTGATGTCTTCATGAAAGTTGTAGATCTCATTGAGACGAGCAACTTTCGTGAAAAAACTTTTTTGATCCGAGGTCGTTTACTATTTTTTATCGATTTTATAAAATGTTTTATTTTCGAATTTTGTGGTGCTGACACGTGGCAGCACCTGGTGCCGCCACGTGTCAGCCTTTTTTGGCTTTATTTAAACTCGTTTTTATTAATAAAAAATATACATATATGCGAAGCACGTGCATCGCACGTGCCTCCCAGGCACGCGCCACGCACGTGCCTCGCCTGCCCCTCTCTCTTCCGCCACATGGCATGCTGATGGCCGTCCGATCTCGGTCGATCGGACGGCCACTGTGCTTCTTCCCAAAGCGCCTCCCCCTTTTGAAAGCAACCGCCGATCGCCGCGAATCGCCCCCGCGATTTCCGCCGCGATTCGCGGCCCTCTCCGATCATCCCCGATCCCCAATCTCGCGTCGTCAAATCCATCGCCGATCCCCCAACTCGCCCCCGATCTCCTTCCATCTCCGGCACCATCCGACCCCCCTATTTAAAGAACCGCCCCTCCGTCTTCATTGACATCCGCCGTTCAATCTCCAAGAGCTCCCTCTCCAGTAGTGACAGTCCGGCAAGCCCCCCTCCATCGGCGTGATCCGAGGTCGGCAGACTTCGTCGCAGCAAGCCTCCATCGCCGCTGCTTCAGCTCCGGCGTGCACCGCCGTCGAGTCTCCTCCAGGTTATCTCTCTATCTCTCTCTCTCTCTCTATCTATCTATCTATCTCTCTTCTTCTCTCTCGGTCAACACCTCCGCCCCAACCTTCTCTGCTTCATCGACAACCTCCATCGCCGCTCGACCACCGCTACTCCGCCTTCGTCTCCACCGCGACTCCAGCACCACCGATCCATCTCCGTCTCGCCACCTCCGACGATTAACCACGCCGCCCTCACTAACTCTTCCGCTGCTGCGCCATCAACGTCCCACGGCCGTGTGTCGGCCATCGTCGCCCTCGGCTCCATCTCCGCCTCTCGGAGCTCCATCTCCGCTTCACCACGCCACCAGTGAAGCTCCAGGAACCTCATCGGAGCTTCCCTCCTCACTGCCACGTCTCCGCCGCACCGCCAAGCTCCGCCAGAAGCAGCAGCTTCCTCCGCTACGCCCCCCTCCGCCTGGGCAACACTCCACCGCTGCTGCCATCACCGCCGGGCTCGCAGCCCGAGGCCCCGGCACGTGCGAGGCACGTGCACGGGGAACGGCCCTTCTTCATCCCCAGGGGTCACGTGATCTGCACGTGACCCGCTGGGTTAATTGCAGTAACCCCCCTGGAGTTTCCCCTATTCACACAACAGGCCAGCCATCTGGAGGGCACGTGCTGGGCACGTGCCTCTCTGGAAATTTTGCAAAGGAGCCCTCTGGTTATTGGTAATTACTCTTAGGTCCCCCTGCAGTTTTATATTTATTTATATTTGCATTTGTACCCCTGTGTTCCCTCGTATATTTGGACCTCCTCTTTACATTATTTTCTTAATCCAAAAATTGCATGATGTTTGTTAATTAATTCTCTACGCTTTGACATGTTATGGGTATTTTTCTGATTGATGGTTAATTAATAAATAATTGTTGTGTGGAAATTTACATATTTTGCCCATTTCTTACTTGGAAATTCATAGCTAATTAATCACTGCTCTAAAAATCCTCGAAAAATCACCCATTGTCAAGTTAATTGTTCTTAACATCATGCCCAAAAAGAATTGAATTTGCATGCATAGTTTGCTCTATAAAAATTATTTTGCATCTTTTGTTATTTAATTTTAGTAGGTATTAAACCCTACATTTTTGAGGTTTAGGATTTTTTGAGATTCATCATATAGTGATAGATCTTAGATAATTTTATTTCTTGAAAATAAGTAGGTTTAATATTTATTATAATTAAATATTAAAAATCATTCTGTTTGCATTAAAAAATCCATAAAAAATTCATATTGCATCGAAAAATTCCAAAAAAATTACAGTGCATACATTTCATTATATTTTACATCTCGGCCAAGTTTCGTATTTTTCGGACTTTGTTTGGACTTAATTCACATTTTAATCCCTAGAATAGGCCGAATTTGCATGTGCACCCCCTAATACATTGAAAAATTCCAAAAAACGACCGCCTCGAAAACCGAACACGAACTTTGATAGACTTAATTTTAGGTTGTTCCTTTGCCTCCTTGTGATCGACCTTGGGACTTGCCCAAGTAAAACAAACATAAAACCACGAGAGTAAAAATTGAATAACTGATTTGTGGTATTTTCTTGATCGTTTCCGATTGCTGCCTACAATGCACGACACGATAAAAACAACTTTTTAAAAGCGACATTTTCGGATTCGTCAGATGGCGCCGTTGCCGGGGAGGCAAACGGCTTAGATTTTGTCTAAAAATTTTTCATTCGGTTTTCCGCATTCGGGTAGTCTGACCCCCGAATTTTTCATTATAAATTTCATTTTCCTGCAATTTATTTTCAACCTTTATTTTTCATATATTTTTGAGTCACTCTCTTACATTTTCTCTCTTATTTTTTTTTTGCGAGGTACCTTGTATGTGGAGCGGTTTTCAATAACCAACGCAACTTCACCGACTCTTGCAAAAACTGCAATTAATTTAAGATCGAGTCGAGTCGTGAGAGAGCGTAGAGTCTAGGTTTTTAATTCTTGCAATTTTAAATTTTTGTAATTTTACAGCAGTGTCCGTTTGGACTCTCGCGTGTGTAGAAAGACCTCTGACTCTATTATGTGGTGTGTCGTGGCCTGTTTCACTCTCCGGAGAGGGTAGGGCCTGACTTGAGTGGCGGTTAAGATAGGCATGCACATACGGCTCTCAGAGCATTTATATTTTTGCTTGTGCTCGTAGGATCTTAAGCCACACTGCACTTTAATTAAGACGCACATAGATCGTTCAACTTAGCCAAATTTAAATCAATTCTTCCCGCTAATAGAACTTTCTGCTTAGGTGCGGTTTTCCATCGGTTTGCACATCATATAGAATAATTTTTAAATTCTGTCTAGCATCCCACATGGAGATTGCGAGGATTCACTGTAAGTCTTCTAACTGAGCATTCATCATAGTTTTCCGCGTGCATCGGCTTTTCCCGAATTCCTCTCTTTTGTTTTATAACATAACTTTAAAGGAAATTGGGACTGGACGGTAGACGTGTATTTGTGCTCATCTAATTTTTCAGTGATCACATCATTAAAATCGGGACTGCTAAATATATCTGATCTCAAATAACCCATAAAATCAAGAATTTTTGCGGGAGAGTAACCCCGACCTTGGATGTTCTATTTTTCTCAATAAGCGAGAGACGACACTTAAGGCTAGAGCCCAAATCCGAAATTTCATCTCGCTAACAAGATTGTCTTTTCACCATTTAAAATTGACAAGAAAATTGGTCGAACTCTTACGACCTTCACTGTGTGAGTTGGTGAAAAAGAATTTTGTATTGTGTTTGATTTGATCAACATCCATCTCTTGAAATTCAAGAATGGAAAATTGTGGCAATTTCTGTTCAGACTCAGCGAACCCTTTTCTGACTACCACAAACTTTCCAATCTCAAATCCTCTGAGCCACTCTTACTCAGAACCACCTTGGGTTCAGGAACACCTTCCCCTAGAATCTTCATCTTATAATTCTCTTCAAACTATTGACTCCTATTTTTCACAATCTGAAGGTGGAAAGAAGACTTCACAAAAAATGCCTCCAAAGAAGACCAATCCTGAAGATGACCAAAATGAAGATCCGATGCAAATGATTCTCGCAAGATTGGCTGCATCTGAGCAGCAGCAAAATTTGATGAGGGAACAATTGGAAAGAATGAATGCAGAGGAAGAACCACCAATGGAGGCTGCATATAATCCCGGGCAATATAGGGTCATAAATTACTTGCAGCCACCTCAACCTGAGGTTCACCATGAACTGAAGCCACACTTAATAAATCAATTACCACAATTTCATGGTAATTCGAATGAAGAACCCTATGAATTCCTGCGTGATTTGGAGCTAGTCTGTTCTAATCAGAGGCACCCACAAGTCAGCCAAGACTATATCCGTCTCACTGCATTACCTTTCGCCTTGAAGGGTAAGGCAGATTACTGGGTGAAAATTTTGGGAGTGACAGTAACCACCTATGATAGGTTCAAGAACCTCTTCTTAAAAAAATTCTACCCCTTGAGTCGAACCAATCAAATGAGGACTCGCATCACTAGCTTCTCTCAGATGCCAAATGAACCACTTTGTGATGCATGGGATAGATTCAAAGATCTGCTGCAGAAATGTCCTTGCCATGACCTAGATAATAACATCCTGGTCCAATCCCTCTATTCTGGCCTTAACCACGGGACTCAGGGTCTAGTCAGCGCTGCCTGTGGAGGAAACTACACATCCCGAGGAGCTGATACCGTCTGGAAGATACTGGAGCAAATGGCGGAGACTAGCCGTTCACAAATTGCTAGTAGATCTTACACTGATTCACTGAACAACTATCAAGCCAAAAGAGGAAAACAAACGGTCGCAGAAATAGCAGAGGACTTGCTGCCCAACATGAACATCATCACAGACAAATTAACAGTTGTGGATAAAAGGGTGAACGACATCGACAACCGACTCTCTCAATTTCCAAAACAAATGGAGGAACTCACTGAGAAGGTGTCCAATATCGGGATGCCTACTACTCCTACGATCCCAATTTATCATGTGCATCATGTCCAAGAGCAGCCAGGCTCTGGACAACCGCAACCATGGACTCAGGACCAATCTTACGTCCAACCTTCCCAGCAGTCACCTCCTCCAGCTGAGACAGTCATAGAAGCCCCGCCTCTGACTTTCGAGATAAACGGCATCTTGTACACACAGGATAATACCCGACAGGGTAATCTGGGGGACCGTCAGCAATATCAGCGTCCACCCAACTCCTACAATGCCGCTCCACAACACAATCAGCCCTCAAGGCAGCAGCAGCCACACGACCGTCAGAACCAACCTCAACAACATCGTCAACAATATCAAGCTCCAAATCAAGCATCCCGATCATCCAAACCTCCAGAAGACCCGAATGATATCCAAAGACAAATGCTGGAGGAAATTCGCAGCTTCCGGAATGAACTGTACGACCTACGGGTAGATGTTAATCGTCTATCCCGTTGGAAGGAAGAACAGACAGCCCCTGTCACAGCCATTCCCGCTCAAGTTCAAGCTAACCCCAATAGCTTGAACAAACCTCAATCATCTCAACACAACAATCAGGTATATTACTCAGACTTTTCCACATCTGAACACGAGACCCTTTCGTTTAACAATATCAATGCCATGTCCCTCAAGAGCGGAAGGACCGTGGTCGTACCTAACCGGGCAAGGGAAGCTGACCATCATGACTCAGAAGATCAACCGGAGGATGCTTCTGAGGATGAAGACGAAGGACGCCCGAGGATTTCTGCCCAAAGGAAGGGAAAAGCATCTATGGAGACTACAGACGATCTTGAACCTCTAGTTGCTGCGAAAACACCTTTGTCACTATTTCAGCAACATGATGATAATCCAGAACATTATGATTGTAATAAGAACTCCAAATTCAATAAAGATGCTCTTATTTATGATTCTGGATCTCTTTCTCCTGTCTCAAACGCTTCCATTCCTTTTCCCCATGCTCTTAAGAAAGGAAGACAAAAGAAAACTATCCAGAGTGACCCAGTGATGGAAAAATTCTGTCAACAAAACATAGCTGTGAAGGTACCCTTTGATCAATATGTGGCCAGTAACCCTGCATTTCAGAAATATTTGAAAATGAAATGTACTCCCACCCGGAGCCGCACAAAGAAAACAAACCAATTTGTGGAGACTCATGTTCTGATAGTGGCCACTACCAAATGTGTGAGATACCAGCATTTACCAAGGAAGAAAAGAGATCTGGGTGCTCATTATGTGGAAAGCCGCATTGGCAGTATCGCATTCGCGCGCACACTTCTCGACAATGGTTCTTCCATCAATCTTCTTCCCTTATCCTTATATTACCGATTGGAGTTAGGGCCTCTTCAGAAATCACTATCTTTACTCCAATTCGCGGACAAATCTACTAAAAGACCTAAGGGAGAAGTAAAAAATGTTATCATTATGGTTGAGGGTAAGGAATACAAAGTGGACTTCACTGTCCTGGACATGGAGACCCCGAACCATTGGAAAGAGTCGCAAATCATTTTGGGAAGACCATTCTTAAGAACCGCCAAGGCTGTATTCGATTACGGCACTGGAATGATGAAATTCCGCTCCCTAGATGGAGAAGTGGATCTGGAAATGAGACAAACAAAATGGCAAAGACCCGATTCTGAATCCACCACTGAGGATGCCGAAACCTCTGAGTGTAATCTAATCAGCACTACCGGACCTTGGGACCAACTGCCAGATCTTCACATGGATACCCTCACATCAGAAGAAGAAACAATGCACCATACAGTGTGTGACCTATTGCCAGACAAATCTGAACACCTGGACATGTACAATCTTGACGACACAGAACTCCTTTCGGATTGGTCCATTCCATCCTCTTCGAAAAAAATCAATGAAGAGTCGGACGCGGCTTTGGCTGAATTACCACACTACTTTTGCGATCCGACTCACTTACTTTCAAGATCAGTGGCTAGCATATCACAGAATGATCCACCACCAACAATCACTGACCCAGACTTAAAAGATATTTAGCTAGATTTGATTGATGATGTAGATCTGCCAGAGCTGAAACCCCTCCCTCCCACCTTGAAGTATGCATTTCTCAAAGGACCCAAAAACAAATTCCCTGTGATCATTAGCTCATCATTGACATTAGAACAAGAATCCAGACTACTAGAAGTCCTTGAGCGAAATCGAAAAGCCATCGGTTGGACTGTGTCGGATCTCGTAGGAATCAACCCTGCTCTCTACTCGCATCAAATTTATGTTGAGGATAATGCAAGGCCTTCCCGTGAATTTCAGAGAAGATTAAACCCCAATCTTCGGGAAGTGGTTAAGAAAGAGATAGAGAAATGGTGCAAAGCAGGTTTCATATAGCCCATTTTTGACTCCAAGTGGGTGGCCCCCCTTCATGTCGTCCCGAAGAAGTCGGGAATCCAGATGGTCACCAACGAGGAGGGGGTTGAGATCGCGACCCGAGTACCCACGTCGTGGCGTGTCTATGTCGATTATAGGCGCCTGAATGCTGCGACCAAGAAAGATTACTTTCCACTGCCATTTATTGATCAAATCTTGGAGAGGCTTGCAGGGAAAGCATTCTTCTGTTTTCTTGATGGGTACTCTGGCTACAATCAGGTAGCTATTGCTCCCGAGGATCAGGAAAAAACCACATTTACATGTCCCTTTGGTACCTACGCTTTCAAGCGCATGCCATTTGGGCTTTGTAATGCCCCAGGCACATTTCAGCGGTGCATGATTGCCGTATTTGCCGAAATGGTGGGTGATTTCCTGGAAGTGTTCATGGATGACTTCTCGGTCCATGGTAATTCATTTGATACATGTTTAGAACACTTGGACCGAGTCCTCAAGAGATGCAGAGAAGTTAATTTGGTACTCTCCTGGGAGAAGAGTCACTTTATGGTGACTGAGGGTATCGTGTTGGGGCATGTCATCTCCAAAAAGGGTATGGAGGTCGACCCTGCCAAGGTGGATGTGATCAAGAAACTTGAGCCACCAACCAACGTCAAGTCAGTGCGGTCTTTTCTAGGGCATGTTGGATTTTATCGAAGGTTTATCCCTGATTTTTCAAAGATCGCTCGCCCACTGACTGAGCTCTTAGGAAAAGACACCGAGTTTATCGTAAATCACAAGTGTCTTGAGGCCTTCGAGCTCCTAAAAAAGAAAATATGTGAATCGCCGATATTACAAGCTCCTGACTCGTCTCTTCCCTTTGAGATCATGACTGATGCATCGGATTTTGCGGTCGGAGATGTGCTTGGACAAAGACGGGATGGAATCCCTTATGCGATTCACTACGCGAGCAAAGTATTGGATCCTGCACAGAAAAGTTATACAGTAACTGAAAAGGAAATGCTCGCAGTTGTTTGGGCCCTTGAAAAATTCAGATCATATATACTGGGCTCCAAGGTGACAATTTTCACGGATCATACGGCAATTAGATACCTCATGGATAAGAAAGATGCCAAGGCACGACTTTTGAGGTGGATCTTGTTAATCCAGGAATTTAATTTGGAGATCAAAGATAAACCTGGAATAAAGAATGTTGTTGCTGATCACCTTTCCCGAATTGAGAAAAATGATTATCCTGATACTGGACCTATTAAGGAGACTTTTCCAGACGAATCTGTTTGCTCTATTGATTCAACCCCGTGGTATTCCAACATCGTGAACTATCTTGTCTCCACGAAGGTTTCCTCTGGTTGGACCAAGAAAATGATTGATAAACTGAAGTCGGATTCAAGAAAATACCATTGGGACGATCCTTTCCTTTTTTATGAAGGAGCGGATTGTGTCTGGAGAAGATGTATCCCTCAGGAAGAATACCAGAGTGTCCTCACACATTGTCACACTCTCGAGGCTGGAGGGCACCATTCAGGAAAGAGAACCGCACACAAGGTACTCCAATGTGGATTTTTTTTGCAGACCTTATTTCGTGATGCTAATGATTTTGTACGGTCTTGCCCGATTTGTCAAAGGATGGGAGGGACCGTTAGTTATAGAGACGAAATGCCCATGCAACCAATGATTTTCTGTGATGTTTTTGATGCATGGGGGATTGATTTTATGGGTCCCTTTCCCAATAGCAATGGATTTGAGTACATATTGTTAGCGGTTGATTATTTGTCTAGATGGGTAGAGGCTATTCCAACCCGAACCGCAGACAGCAAAACCGTCTGTAAGTTTAAGGATAATATCATTGCAAGGTTCGGGATACCAAAAGTTTTGATTTCTGATGGAGGTAGCCACTTTGTGAACAGGGAAATGAGATCTTTGGCTAAGGAGTACAAATTTGAACATAGAATAGCCAACCCTTATCATCCACAATCTAATGGCATGGCAGAAGTTTCTAATAGAGAAGTGAAGAGTATACTTCAAAAGTTGGTTCGTCCATATAGGAAGGATTGGTCAAAACTGTTGGATCAAGTTCTTTGGGCCTATAAGACAGCTTATAAAACACCACTCGGCACTTCACCTTTTAGGATGATCTATAGCAAGCCATGCCATCTACCTGCAGAACTGATTCACAAATCTGAATGGGCGATCAAAAAGTTGAACTGGAGTTGTCACCTTGGGAAATTATGTCGAGACTTAAATCTGAATGAGCTAATTGAAATCCGAAATCGAGCATATGACAACAGTGTGATTTATAAGGACAAGGTCAAGAAATGGCATGATAGACACATTCGAGATAAAACCTTTGTCCCTGGGCAGAAAGTATGGTTGTTTAATGCTCGATTAAAGATTTTTCATGGGAAACTGAAATCGAAATGGACGGGTCCCTATGTTGTCATCGATGTGCATACCAATGGAAGTGTGGACATTGCAGAACTCAAAGATGATGCACAACCTTTCTCAGTGAATGGACAATTACTGAAGCCATATATAGAATCATCCAAAGAACATACAGTGCAAGTTGAGGTCATCTATTTCACACAGAGCAAGGACATTGACGATATATCAGATCAGACCCACCCTCCCTCCCGACCACATCGATCCCCTTGTACAACTTCTTCCTCTACTTAGGCCAAGGCCTAAGTATAGGGAGGGACCGATGCCATCTGTATATACCATTTCCCTCATCACATTCCGACCTCTCGCTCACTCCATATCCATCCTTCTTCTATACTTAGGCTGACCAAAGCCTAAGTATAGGGGGAACCGCCACCCATCTGTTTATACTCTCCTCATTTACATATCCCGTCCGCCTCTTTTTGCGCTCTTCTTCTATACTTAGACTATGCACAGTCTAAGTATAGGGGGGCGAACCATTGAATAATTCTTCTCTCTTACGCTTAGCCCGAGCTATGTCTTCATTACGCTTCTTGTGCTCTGAGGACACAGCACTCGCTAAGTATAGGGGGGTCTGTATATATACTATGTATATATTTTTTCCATAACTCGTACTTGCGCATAAGTCTATATGTATTTACGGGATGGGTAAAAAAAAAGAAGAAAAAAAAAGAGAGTTTTGCTACTAACACTGACTTTGCCCAAAAAAAAATGGCTTCTTATTCATTTTTGCATATAAAAAAATCATCAAAAAAATGTGTCTGCATTTCACACACCTGCACTTCATCCAAGCATCGCATTTGCATATGTGAAAAGTCTTTGGGTTCTGAACCGAGTTATGAGCTGAAACCGAGAGTGGTCTGGACTTGACCTTAATCCACTTAATTTTCAGAGGAACTTCACCGAGAAATAGGATTTTAGAGTCTTCAGGTCTTTGACTTAATTTTTTGAGTTCCACATGACAATGTACAGCGTTTGACTCTTAGTGTCTAACCTGGTCTCCTCATTCTGGGTACAACTCTGGAATAAGGAATTAATTTGTACTCTCGCACTATGCACTTAGCTCAACTCAGACGGGATGTTGGAAGACTGTGTGAGTTTCTTTTCTGATAGCGTGGAAATCTAAAGACCGGAGTACGGGTTGAAATAAAGCTTCGGAAGGGATGGACGGCTGGGCACAATTTTTTCTAAGACCCCAAAAATGTACGGAAACAAAAGATTCTATATCCGTAGGGGCACAACAAGATCCAAGCAGAACCACCAAAAATTCCAAATACAAAGAAGCAACTACCAAATAAAATCTGACCAAAAAGGTCCAAGCTTCAAGAAACCTGCAGATCTTGGTGGAGACTCGGCTACACTGGCCATCTTCACAAGGAGAGGTGACTACACCGGCCACCCTCCAGTTCTTTTCTCATTCTTCTATCTTCTCCCCCCAATTCGATTGTGAACACAGCGCGACAGACCTTAGAAGGAAATACCTGACTCCCCGAGGACGAGTTATTGGAGAGGAGGCTTGTGCGGTAGTCCGGCATTCTGGGTGGGAAGAGCTAAAATATTTTACACACAAGAGTCGGTTATTCAATGTTCATAGGGTATACTTTGGGAAGAGGATTGATCTAAGATGACTTCTGAGCCGAAACTGTAGCAATGATGTGTAGAACATGAGGGCTGTTGATTTTAAAATTCTATGTCTCACAGAAGTTCTGACACACAAATAATCCAAAGGTTGAGTTTAGGTTCACTTTCACCTTCAGCTCATGGTCTTGGTATGGAACCCAATCTCATTTCACCTCATGACATTTCTTTTTGATACTCAGGGACGAGCATGGTTTAAGTATAGGGGGATGATGAATCTCGTATTCATCACTCTAAATCTCATTTATTAAGCTCAAAACCCTCAAAATCAACAGCATTCTTGCATCTATTTTGCATAATTAGCATTCATGCATGTTTCCATAAGAATGGCATTTTAGCACAAAAAATCTGCATAAAATAAGAAGCCAAAAATCCAAGCCAAAATGACCTGTAAATAGCCTAACTTCCCAGATTTTTAACTCATTCATGCTAACTCCGAATGACTCAAAACGACTTCCACTGTGTACATATCACTAACATGAATAAAAGAAAAATACAAAAAAATAACTAACCCAAATAAACGGACTAAAAAACCAAACCCTAATTTCAGGATTTTCGGACTAAAAGCCATATATCTTCCCCATCCAGTGTCTGATTTAATCCTACTCACTTTTGAACTAATGTACATTCAATTACCTTCAAAACGAGACCAAGTTCAAGTGAATCAGAGCTCATATGTGAAAGTTGGGTTTTGGGCCTCTTTTGTATATTGTATATTTTAGCTATTTTTGACCTAATATTTTCTGTACATATTTTATCAATTAATAAAAATCCAAAAAAAATAGATTAAGGTGTCCTTATTTATCTTTGATTTTGCCGTAATTTTTCCGATTTTTTATCTGATCAAAAAAATGACATAAAAATTATAAAACCCAAAAATCAAGGTATTCTATGTACAAAGGATACCCCAAAAATTCACTTTATGCAAATGATAGATTTTGATTTTGATGTTTTCATGAAAGTTGTAGATCTCATTGAGACGAGCAACTTTCGTGAAGAAACTTTTTTGATCCGAGGTCGTTTACTATTTTTTAACGTTTTTATAAATTGTTTTATTTTCGAATTTTGTGGTGCTGACACGTGGCCGCACCTGGTGCCGCCACGTGTCAGCCTTTTTTGGCTTTATTTAAACTCGTTTTTATTAATAAAAATATATATATAAATGCGAAGCACGTGCATCGCACGTGCCTCCCAGGCACGCGCCACGCACGTGCCTCGCCTGCCCCTCTCATTTCCGCCACATGGCATGCTGATGGCCATCCGATCTCGGCCGATCGGACGGCCACTGTGCTTCTTCTCCAAAGCGCTTCCCCCTTTGGAAAGCAGCCGCCGATCGCCACGAATCGCCCCCGCAATTTCCGCCGCGATTCGCGGCCCTCTCCGATCATCCCCGATCCCCAATCTCGCATCGTCAAATCCATCGCCGATCCCCCAACTCGCCCCCGATCTCCTTCCATCTCCGGCACCATCCGACCCCCTATTTAAAGAACCGCCCCTCCGTCTTCATCGACATCCGCCGTTCAATCTCCAAGAGCTCCCTCTCTGGTAGTGACAGTCCGGCGAGCCCCCCTCCATCGGCGTGATCCGAGGTCGGCAGACTTCGTCGCAACAAGCCTCCATCGCCGCTGCTTCAGCTCTGGCGTGCACCGCCGTCGAGTCTCCTCCAGGTTATCTCTCTCTCTATCTCTTTTCTTCTCTCTCGGTCAACACCTCTGCCCCAACCTTCTCCGCTTCGTCGACAACCTCCATTGCCGCTCGACCACCGCTACTCCGCCTTCGTCTCCACCGCGACTCCAGCACCACCGATCCATCTCCGTCTCGCCACCTCCGATGATTAACCACGCCGCCCTCACCAACTCTTCCGTTGCTGTGCCATCAACGTCCCACGGCCGTGTGTCGGCCATCGTCGCCCTCGGCTCCATCTCCGCCTCCCGGAGCTCCATCTCCGCTTCACCACGCCACCAGCGAAGCTCCAGGAACCTCATCGGAGCTGCCCTCCTCACTGCCACGTCTCCGCCGCACCGCCAAGCTCGGCCAGAAGCAGCAGCTTCCTCCACTACGCCCCCCTCCGCCTGGGCAACACTCCACCGCCGCTGCCATCACCGCCGGGCTCGAAGCCCGAGGCCCCGGCACGTGCGAGACACGTGCGCGGGGAACGGCCCTTCTTCATCCCCTAGGGTCACGTGATCTGCACGTGACCCGCTGGGTTAATTGCAGTAACCCCCCTGGAGTTTCCCCTATTCGCACAACAGGCCAGCCATCTTGAGGGCACGTGCTGGGCACGTGCCTCTCTGGAAATTTTGCAAAGGAGCCCTCTGGTTATTGGTAATTTATATTTGCATCTGTACCCATGTGTTCCCTCGTATATTTGGACCTCCTCTTTACATTATTTTCTTTATCCAAAAATTGCATGATGTTTGTTAATTAATTCTCTACGCTTTGACATGTTATGGGTATTTTTCTGATTGACGGTTAATTAATAAATAATTGTTGTGTGGAAATTTACATATTTTGCCCATTTCTTGCTTGGAAATTCATAGCTAATTAATCATTGCTCTAAAAATAGTCGAAAAATCACCCATTGTCAAGTTAATTGTTCTTAACATCATGCCCAAAAAGAATTGAATTTGCGTGCATAGTTTGCTCTATAAAGATTATTTTGCATCTTTTGTTATTTAATTTTTAATAGGTATTAAACCCTACATTTTAGAGATTTAGGATTTTTCTGAGATTCATCATATAGTGATAGATCTTAGATAATTTTATTTCTTGAAAATAAGTAGGTTTAATATTTATTATAATTATATATTAAAAATCATTTTGTTTGCATTAAAAAATCCATAAAAAATTCATATTGCATCGAAAAATTCCAAAAAAAATACAGTGCATACATTTCATCATATTTTACATCTCGGCCAAGTTTTCGTATTTTTCGGACTTTGTTTGGATTTATTTCACATTTAATCCCTAGAATAGGCCTAATTTGCATGTGCACCCCCTAATACATTGAAAAATTCCAAAAAAAGACCGCCTCGAAAACCGAACACGAACTTTGATAGACTTAATTTTAGGTTGTTCCTTTGCCTCCTTGTGATCGACCTTGGGACTTGCCCAAGTAAAACAAATATAAAACCACGAGAGTAAAAATTGAATAACTGATTTGTAGTATTTTCTTGATCGTTTCCGATTGCCGCCTACAACGCACGACACGATAAAAACAACTTTTTAAAAGCGACATTTTCGGATTCGTCACTCTCCGTGGGCTCGCATGTCCAACAATCTCTGATTAGCCCAAAGAGACATTAATGCGCTAGTCTTTAAACACGCACTCATGTGCTAATCATAACTGATAACAGGCCTGACCACTAGGGTATGAGGTACAGAAATAGGGTCGTTGTGACCCGAGCAATCAGACCATGTATATCAAGAAAAATATCAGACCACTAACTAAATCAAAAATCAATCAAGCACAAATAAAGCGGTCCTGCTATATGTTTAACCTAGTATAGCACCCAGGGTCGAACTCGAGGAGCACGGATTGGCCGAAGGCCTACGAAGTAGTAAAAATAAACAAAATTAAAGACAAAATATTTTTTTGTGGTTTTTAATTATTTTTATATTTTTTTGGATTTTTTTTAAATATAGAGAAAATAAGAAAAACAAAAACAAGCACAGTTTAACAATTTATTTAATGCAACAAAAATCAAGCAAAATTCAAACAAAAATATTTTTATGTGTTTTATAATTTTTTTATGTTTTTGGTGAATTTTTGGGATTTTTCTGATATTTATTTTAATTTCTAAAAATCAAACAGTAACAAAACTAAGTGGTACTGTCCAGCCAAGCCTAAAGTCCCTAGATAAAATACCTAAGGACCTCAAAAAGGCCTGGAGGTAATTTTCCTAGAAAATAGATGTAATAAGGAAAATTTAGGTACTAGATTTATTGTTTTTGGATTTTTAATGTATTTATTAGAATTTTTATGGGTTTTTTGGGGTTTTTAAGTTTTTAAGGTTTTTAATCAGAGAAAAATAGCCAAAATTGGCTAGAAAATCAAGGAACACAAAACAAACAGTACCGAATTTTTATAGAATTTTTAGGGAAGTTTTTATATTTTTTTGGGGTTTTTAGAACTAGACAGTAGCTAAAATGATAGTTTTTGAATTTTTTAAAAATAACAAACGAAATCAAAAATGTCCTCAAAAATTCACAAAAATCCTACACCATGGCAGAGCCATGTATCAAATTTTCGTCGAATTTGGAGGTGATTTGATATTTTATTCAAAAATCACAAGAGAGTACTGTGCACAAGGACTGAAATGCAAATACCCTAAGTTCTGGGGGTCCCGGTGCAAAATTCCCAGCAAAACACGCACGAGGCGCGTGTCTGGGGCACTCAGGGACCTATATGTAATAAAAATAAGGTCCGGGGACCTATTGGTAACACGTACCAAAAGTCCGAGGGCCTCAGTTGCAATTTACCTAAAACTAAATAACGTGCTTAAATATTTACAGGACTCAAATGAAATAAAACTAATATAAGGGCCTAAGGGTAATTTACCCTTTATTAACCGGAGCTGACGAATGGCCGCCACGTGGCGATCGGACGGTCGAGGTGGGGGCGGCTCTCAACGCTGCTCTGCTCTGGTCGATCCAACGGTCCAGGCCAGGACACGTGTGGATCTAACGGCCTGGATCTGTCTCCTCAGATCTGACGTCCACGGGCGCTCCAGAGATGGACGGTGCTGATCAAAACTGGAGCGAGGAGGGCAATCCAACGGCTGCTGGAGGGTCTGGAAGAACTGATGGCCGGCGAGCTTCGCCGGCCTCGTGAAGCTACCTCAGGCCTCCTCTGTTGCGCCTGAATGTCGGAGGAGCTCCGCCGTGAAGGTGCGCAGCTGCTGGTGGTCTCCGATGCCCCAGCCGAGCTCAGATGAGCTCCGACGAGGGTGGCGGAGCTAAAGCTCCTGGGCTAGATGTCGAGAGGCCTCAGATGGCCTCTGCTTGTCCTGCAAAACAGCTCGGAAACTTCGCGGGTCGAAGGCAAAGTGCCTCGACCCGGTTAGGCGGCGTGAAGGTGAATGGTGCGTCGGTGCGGGCGAACCCCGGCGATGCGACGGCGAAGGGATTCGAACCCCAGCTCCTGTGCGAGCTGGGTTGAACGGAGGGGCGGAGAAGGTCGAAGGAAGGCAGAGGTGATGGTGGATTCCGATGGTCGAACGGGAAGGTGAGGAGGTCGGAATCAGCGAAAATCGATGGCGGCGCGATTTGGGGTTAATCGGAAATTAGACTAAAGAGGGGAGCTACGGGACTACCTGGGTGGATGAATAGACTGGGTTGGAGCTGGGGAAGCTCCCGGTCGTAGCCTCGAGGGACGTCTGGGCTCGAGGCTCGGAGCTCGCACCAGTGGCGGAGCTACGGCGGAGCTACTCGCCGGATCAGTGGTATCCGGCCCCTCTCCTCGCTGCGACAGCACCTGGAGCGAGCTGTCACTCACGCTCGAGCACTGGAGCTCACGGGGGATGGAGCGAATGAGCCAAAGATGATCAATGAAGGAGGCGGAGCTCGGCTTTATACGTGGGGATGATCCGGAAAGAAGTGCGCGGGTAGGGAAATCAGGAGCGCGGATCCTGATGCGGTAGCTCCGGCGAGGGTCTCGGGTGTAACGTGAAGGAGTCGGACCCGGGGTTTAGGCGAGATGGAGTCGGGTCGAGCGGGTAAAAATCCGAGAATAGGGGTCCGGTGCTCGAGTCCGTGGGAAGTGGTCCTGGGGGGGCCAGTTGACCGGGCGGTCAACATCCCCCAGGGCCAATGGCTGAAGGCCACGTGGCTGAATCAAGAAGTGACGAATACACATAGCTAAGGGCCGAATCAGCAAATACCCAAAACATGAAATATTTTTATTTTATTTTTTTCTATTTTTTGGTGATTTTTAATTAATTTTTGGAGTTAAAAATAAGGTATATACATTATATATCTATATATATAGGTATATATACAATATGTAGGCTTTTGATTTTTTATTTTTAATTATTATTTTTGTACAATTTTATTCCAATTTTATATTTTATTTATTTATAGTATAGAATAAGGAATAAAAGGGGGTTTTTATTTTATTTTTATTATTTATATACATAGGTAAAATAAATAGATATATACATGGTATATATACAATGTATTTTTGGTATTTTTGATTTTTCTATTTTTATTTTGATTTTTGCTTTGATTCTTTTTATTTTATTTATTTACAAAGTATAACATAGATTATTTACAAAAAGTTTAAAAATTAATTTTTGTATATTTATAAAGCCAAATAAATATATATATATAGGTGTGGTTTATGTACATGATGAAAGGATATTTTTAATCTTCTTGATTTTTATTTATTTATATTTTGTTTTTATATTAATAAATATATACAAATATTTACAAGCACATTTTTGGGTGAGGAAAATATAATTTTATTTATTTACATATATATTTACACAAGAGCCCCTATCTCCCTCTACTTTGGCTTTTATGCGGTCAGGTCCATGCTGAGCCCTCCCTTGGGTTAGGTTGCTCAATATTTATTCTAAATATTTCCCTCTTTTTCTTTTTAATCTTTATTCTTTTATTTTTGCACAAAAACATGCTAATTATAGGTTTTTACACAATGCATGCTTTTGGTAATTATTCCTATTTACACATATCTACATGCATTTGCAAAGGTTTTTGTAGCTAAAATATAAGAATAAAGAGTGATGAATGGGTCTTCATCAATAATCCATTTAGAAAAATATCTTGGTAAGCTAACTAATCATTCTGTTCCTAAGAGACTACACCAAGTCCTTTTATGGTACTTTCATATCTCCTAGTAACAGTGCTCGCATCCAATGCGAATGTTGCATCTTATGCAACCCATACTCAATCTTGTTAAAGTTGTTATAGTGTCTTTGACACCACAACCCAATAATCATTATCACCAGTATGTAATTTCGATTATCCTTATCAGAATACCCTTATTCCCATACATCTCTATCTCCTAAGACTAAAACTCGGTCCTAAGTCTTATAAGGCATCTGCAATTAAGACCTTTTAGATCGCTATCTATAAAGTCTTAAGTACTTGAAGATAAGATTTTAAGATCACTATCTCAAAAGTCTTGTCATCATTTAAGGTGTTTTTATTACTAAAAACAATTATTTTATCTCCATTGTAAGATTAGTAATAGTTTACTACTCCCACTGCATGGCAGATATCCGACTTTTGTAGACATCTAGCATACACCAGGTTTCTAGTAACTGATGCAAAGGGAAAGCAACTTTAGCATTCTCTTACTCAACTCTTTGAGGTGTTATCTCTTCATATAGGTCACTACCATATCTTAAGTGAAGGAAGCCTTCCTTGGGATTTTCCAAAAAAATAGAATACGTCCCAGGTGTACCACTAATGTGACGGTCCCAATACCCTATTCTCTTTACTTCTGAACATTTTTAGAAGTAAGATATAAGAGGCATCATTGAGAACATATCTCAAGGTATGGAACAACCATATTATAAAATTCATATTATCTTCCTTATTTCATTCCAAATGATTAGGATATTATCTACATTTAACATAATGAACACAATGGCACTCCCACTAAGATTCACATGGTTCATCAAGATTTTGCATGAGTCATAACCTTTATAATTTCAGTAAATTTGATGTTCCAACTACTAGAAGCTTATTTGAGTCCATTGATGGAGTTCTCTTACACACTTTAAGTTCCTCAACTATGAAGCCATGGGGCTACTTCATATGAATGTCCTCGATGAGGAATTCATAGAGGAATGCAATCTTGAGTTCCATCTCGTAGATGTCATAGTCAAGTTGTGTAACTATCGTCAGCAATATTTTGATGGGTTTAAGGAAGGTCACTGAAGATCAAGCTTCATCGCAAGTGACATCTTCTCCTCATGTGTATCTTGTGGATACGAGCTGTGTTGTGAAGGGCTCTACCTTCTCATCAGATTTTCTCTTTCTCTTGAAGATCCATTTATACCTAACGGGTCTTACTCTTATAGGTGGATCCTTGAGGTCTCATATACAACACTTGTATATGAAGTCTACTTTAGACATTATTACTAACATCCAACTTTCCATGTCATGATTCTCAGAAGCTTTATCATATGAAGTTAGATCATTGTCAGACTTAACTGACACATGAAATCCATGCCCTTTAGGTGGTCTCACCACTCTCAAACTAATTTGAAGAGGTATGAGTGTTTTTATCTTTAATTGTTCTTTTAATTTCTGAATTCAGGAGCCTCATTATCTTCTAAAGATTAAACGAGTTCCTTCACTTCATTTTCATCTTGATTATCAAGAAAGTCATCCTTTAAGAATAAGATCCTTAGAGATGAAATCATTTAAGAATCTCAAGGTCATAAGTAGGTATCCAATACCATCCTTTATTTTCCTAGTGTAGTAGCATTATCAGGTGCTAGATTCTACCTTACTTGCATCCTTGACATGGTTATGGACCAATAAACCCAAAATCCTCAAGTATCCAACACTAGGCTAGATTCTCAACCATATCTTATGAGGGTTTTCGAGTTTATATTTGCATGAAATCTTATTAAAGATATATATTATAGTCCCTACTACATATATGCTTGGAAATTAAGAGTAATTATGCTATGATTCATCATTGATCAAATCATGTCACACATGATCCACTTGTATCTCCCTAGAAATCCATTGAGTTTAGGTGTATTAGGAGGAGTGAGATAGGAATGATATTCCTTTCTCCGATATTCCTTTCTCCATAAGGTATTCCTTGAATTCATCTAATAGGTACTTGCTATCTTGATTAGATCAAATTCTTTCATCTTCCTTTAAACATTGGTTCTAAATCAAAATTGTGAAATCTTTGAACATTTCAAAGGTTTCTAAGGTGAAGGGAAGAAATCTCATATCACAAAAATCATTAATAGATATCACCTATCACTAGTGCTTATCATGATATAGGTAATCCATATACATCAATATGTATGAGAACTTGAATACCTTGGCATCTTACACCATTCCCAGAGAAGGGTGTATCAGATATTTTTTACTTCAAAACTCTATTCATAAGTATGTAAGTTTTGAACTTTTAGACAATCTAACGTTTCATCTCTTACTAGTCTATTGATCTCATCAATAGACATATGTCCAAGGCTTGATGCCTAATTATTGTCAAATGATCTTCAACCTCTTATTGATCTTTTAACGTTTTAAATTTCCAGTGTTAGGAAGGTTAATAAACCATTCATTAATATTTCAATTTAGTAGAGTCCTATAGGTGTTAGATTATGATCTGATATATATCCATCATAACTCTTTTTGATAGGTCGATTCCAGAATTCATGTTTATTTCCAACATTTAGAGATAAACAATGAATGTATTCTAATATCTAGGTCATAGAGACATTCTTTAAGACTAAGGGCTCTCCCACTAAATATATGTAGTCTATCTATCCAACGGAGATTGCTGCAACAATCACATCAACATCCATGTGGATGACTATTAATCCTTACCATCAAATTTTCCAGTCTTCTAAAATATATGCAACCAATTGCAAGAGTTATTAGAAGAATGAGATACAATTTTAGACTTTGATGATATCCAATAAGCAAGTCAATTTCAATGATTATATGTAGATGTATAATATTCTGATGCACTATCTGGATCCTTCTCTAAGGATCTTAGATAGTCTAGATAGTCATACTATCAATACATCATCTTCTTGCAGTATTGGCATTCATTCAACTCTTTGGATGTTATATTGAAGTCATAGAAGTACAATTAACTCTTTGACTTTCCTTCTTACTTGGGTCAAACCCATGCTTCTAGTGCGCTTCCTTCATCTATAAACAACCATGGCTTAAGACAAAAGATCTCTTATGTTAAATTTAAAAGATTTCAATATAAGAGTATTTCAACATTTATACATGCTTTATTCAATTCATACACTATGAATATTATGAATCTTCATGAATAAATAGAGTACAGATAGTAGAGTGATGACGCTCATCATATCTGCATCCATCTAAAGTCTTAAAGACTTTTGGTTCAGACAGGTATTGTACATCATCTCTTATCGAGCCACCACTTTGCATAATGCAGTGAATCATGCCATTCACGATTAAATATCGAGAGGACATATGTATGCCAAAACATCTTCTTAGATTTTATAAGGATTTTTTATATTTACGATCATCATAGACATGATATTTCCAAAGCACACTCGATGAGAGATCAAGACTATAAAGACACACAAACCCTAAGTTGTTGTCCTATTGTCTATTTAATAGTTATTCCTCATTATTATGATGAAACTTGCACATTGCAACCTTATACATTATGTGCCCAACTGCAAGTATAATATCTTGATCATGAATCCAATTCATGAAAATTTACTGGTTATTATTGAGTATAATTTTGAGTAGGTTTAATGTAGGTTATCTGGAATAATATAATTTGCATAGTACATATTTTACTTTGATTTCAGATTTTTATTTCAAGTTATCTTGCCTTTTCATCTCTGAAAGTCCATTCCCTTATTCACTTTCAAAGTAAGAGATATACTTACCATTATATCTCAAGCAAGATCTGGGATCTCCTTCTTACCTTTGTTACATCCCAATAATATGAGAACTTGTAACTCAGATAAAAAGAAGCGGAAACTCATTCCGTCTTGCAATTCCAACTTGCATTTCCCAATTCGATCTTTAACACCCAGGCCCACCACCTCTAAGGAGATGTTGACTCGTTTTAATTGAATCAACCGCAATATCGCCCCAATAATATGAGGACTGATATTGGGATAACTACGCATATGACCCTACTCTTTTGAGAAGAAAAGAGCCCGATCCATGTGCACTTGTATGCAGGAGCTATCACATCGGACATGTGTCTCCTACACACAATCCATGGTGACGAAACCCTTTTCCTTGACAGGAGACCATGAATATCACTTATGTGATCCTCTATATCCCTTTCAAATTTTAATTAATCGTTATGAATAATATTCATTATGATTAATTCTTCCAAGGGAATTCTAATCTATATGTAAACATAGATTATGATAATTATTGGATAATTAATTTAATCATATTATATAAATAATCCAATCAATAGCCAACAAATAATTTGATTGTTATTTAAAGGATGGTATCATCTCAAAATACACATTATTCAAATTTTAATAATTAGAAAAATATCTCATATTCATTTCAAGCATTGATTTTCCTTACTTGTTGTCATGGTCAGTATGCACAGGATGTGGGACAGACCACTCACGGAGTAACCTGCTACCCCAACGATCCCTGACTAGACACCATATCCGCCTCAGCTCAGGATAATGTGATTTGATCATATTGTATTTGAGATGATATTCGGTCTTTCAACCAAAGTTATACCATATAATAATTATCGAAACTATTTTGATTAATATTATAAGGAGATTTTCTGGACAAATCATCAATCCTATTCAAGTATCAATGTTTGTTGGAAAGTTCATTATAACCAAATCGATCAAGATCAATTATCTTATCATGTTGGTTATGGTCATTCAAAAAAGTTATCTTTATTAAATATTTCATAAATATTTAACAAGTAATTATTCTTGATGATTAATCATTAATTTCTATGAATTACTTGAATGGCAATCACAAGATTCTTGTTCAAATTTGCTAAGTTTCCAGCAATGACACATGTATACTAAAACTAATAATTCTTGAGCAAATAAACTCAAAATCATGCAAACTAAATTTCTTAGTTTGATAATTTTAATTGCAAGAGAATCCAATTGATAGACATGAATTTTTAGGTATTTTAAAACTATGGTTATCTTTTGATTACATTCAAAACTACCATTCTCATAACAATAGATGCATGCCTATTAAAACAGACATAACTTGAGCAAATGGATTCCAAATCACACAAATTCAAGTCCTATGGATTACTATTAAGATGGGAAACATAATCTCACGTTTTAAGGTTTTTAAACATGGCAAAAAAATCGCATAAAATAGGGTTGTGGGAAAAAATGCGATGAAATTTCGCACAACCAAAAATGCCCATGTCATCTTCGGTTTATGGATCATATCTGAAAAATCTAACCTATGGATCTGATACCACTTGAAGGTTATGCAAATAACCTTAAGAGCATCACGGAAACGTGAAGATCACATCATATGCGATCGGGAGCGATTAGTCATACTAGTTGCTTGGGGCAATGGAATTTAAAAATTTTAAATTGATGTACCACATGATCCAAGAACACTTCTCGGATCATTTCATCTAAACCACAAACAAGATATAGGAATACCTCTGGAAGTGTGGCTGCAATTATGTCTCTAAAGTAAGAGACCTTTTGTCTCAAGTTTGACCCGACAGAGAAGACGCTTGCGAGCGTGTTGATGAAATGTGTGCTCCTCGCAATTCAAGTTGATAATCCAAGCGGTAAATCTCCTCTCACGAAATTCGATGTATTATTCACGAGCGAGGTGCACCGAAGGATAAAGAGATCCCAGAGCGATCAAAGCGGCGGCACAATGGCGTGGCGACAACGACGTTCCTCTCTAGGGTTTAGAGTGGACAACAACTCTAGAGAGGGGGCATGGGAATGAGAGAGAGACTTGCAATAGTATTGTCTAAAAGAATATCTAGTATTGTTACTTCTTTTATAGTATTTTGGGAGTCCATTGATCACAATCCATGTGGAACACAAAATCAATGGTTGAGAATGATTTGTGTTTCTATTCAATGGCCGTGATTTTGTTGCAGAAAATACAATAATAATTAATTTAAATCAAATTAAATATATAGAGATATTATCAATATAATTTAATTTGATTAAATCAACATCCAATAAAGGATAAGGAAGGTGGATATCCACCTTCCATATAAGGAGGGGATGACCACCTTGAACAATTCAAGGATGGTCGTCCACCCTCCATATTAGGAAGGTGGCTCCCTTTCCAATTATGTGAGATTATTATATCTCACATAATCCTTTATTTATTTACATAAACCTCTTGTTGTAAATTAATTCAAAAAAATAATTCCAAATTTATATTTATGAATATTTCAATCATGCCATTAAATAATTGTGAACCATATTCAAACATCTAAAATAAATGTAAATTATATTTCTAATTAATTTCTAATGTAAATCCAATTCACATCAACAATTAATTTGTAGATACTATTTACAATAAGCTCTCTCTGATATATTATAAATCACATTATAATATATAAGATTAGTATGGATATTGCTATCCACATTATTCATATCCTTGATAATTAAATCACATTTAATTATATGAGATCATCATTCTCATGCAACTAAATAATACGAATCATATTCACATTATTCATGACAACTAAATAACGTTTAATTATCAACTTCTCAATTCTAAGATACACATTCATCAATGGAATTATTCTTGAACTCTTTCAAGAATAATGATCTCTCTTCATTGATACTTGGAGATAAGGACATGATGATTATATGTTCCACATACAGTGACTTGGATATTGAGATCAAATCTCAAATCCATATCTCGGGGACCTCCCATAGATGTTTTCATTAAATCAAAGCCATAAATTTAATCTTCTCATTGCATCTGAATCACATTCAGATCATTGTCCAGCATTTGGACTAAGATTATATTACTTTTCTAGTGAGAGGAGTCACTAAAATCCAGACATGTTTCATCACTCCCTTGGAATGGAAGTGTCATGGTTATACAACCGTTTATGACCACATCACCCTCTGGTATTCCTAATGCATGTGCATACTGGAAGACCTAGAATAAACCCGAAGTTTTAGATCTCATTTAGATTGTCTCCTTCAGGTTTTTATCATTAAGTTTCTCATTTGATCATTGGGAGTTGGTATTGATCATATACTTTCCAAAAGCATATATCATACCTAGGTATTGATCATATACTTTCCAAAAGCATATATCAAACCTGCAAATTCAGTCAAGCTTGCAAAGCGAGACAACCGTGCACGAATTTGATTCCCAATATCTCATGAGTGAGATCATGTCTTGCGGTTCAGTAATGAACATGTATGATCCCTTTGAGATATTGTGTTACTCATATGCCCTTGTATGCACACAATCTTGTCGGTGTATAGATCTTGATTAGACCATCAATCTATCGGTCTGTCAAATGTACTCAGACATATAGAAATACATTTGTCTTTGGTCAGAGTATGCATGCCGATATTGTGATAGCATACGACATAGGTCTTGGTTATCTCAATCTTGCTAAGTCAACTCTTTGACCTATCTTATCTGACATTTCCAAATATCTATTCTTGTGCAGAGTACCTACATCAAGAATCAGTCTAATATCGGCCAAAAGAGAAAGGATTTCCATCTCCTACTCAGGATGGAAATCGTCTCTTAATAATCATCTGACAATGCCCAATTAGTCCTCAATCCAACTCTATAGATATTCATCCAAGCACCAACATCTATGATTTAATAATTGAACCAACAGATGTATGATCATTAAGATGGCCATGGTACATAACCCTAATTGTACTAATGGACCTATTATGCAAATTAATTATTCTTCATTTCAGATCAGGGAATGATAATTGCAATAACATTTATTTCATAATGGCTCGTTGTGGGCTCACATGTCCAACAAGAACTCCCAATGAACCGAACGCCGACAACCTTCTTCTTGATGGATCTTCTGCCTTCAGCGACTGATCTTTCCTCTTATAAGCCCAGCAGATAATTGGATCTCCTCCACACAATGATTGTTTCCGACGAAGGCGAGAGTGACTGAGGAGCTCTGACAGCTCCGAGCTACATGGAGCTGCTCCAGGTGGTCGTTAAGGTTCCAGACGCGCTTCACCTTCCCACTCCTTCACAAAAAGACTCCCTGGTTCGTGGGCTAACTCCTCGACCGAAGGGTTAGGCAAAAAGTGGTCAGAGATGGGGTGGGAATGGTGCTCCAATGAAGGGTGGTGGAAGAAGCATCGACTCCTAGATCTATGACGGATATGGGGTGGACAGAAGGTGGATTCGATGGATAATGGGAAGGGGAGTTGAGTGGAGTGAAAACGTGAGCGATCATACGGGATTACAAAAAGATTAGCCTTGGAGCTCAAGCTCATGGGAATTGGAGATTTTCTCAGTTAGGATTGCAGACACAATTAAACAAGAAATTAATTGCAAGAAATGAAATCTAGGCTATATGGTTACCTAATAATGGAAAGAAAAGGTCTCAACCAGGTCTAGGACCACGGGAAGTAGAACTAGTTGGCATCCCTCCAACGATGAGCGCGGATCGCTACTCTGCACCTTTTCCTCGCTGCAAAGCCTCCATATCTCGAGCTGTCACCACGAGGAACGGTTTGCACATGCTTTGAGGGTCTAAGAGAGAACGAAGAAGGATCAAACTTGAGAAGAAGTTCAGAGGGTTTTATTTATAGGTTGAGAAATGGGGATCTTCGATTGAGATTTCTGGATGAATCAAGGATGATCGATTGGATCTTTGGCCATGGCGTGAATCCTGGATGTGCAACCTCCATGAATCGTGCATCATGCCAAGCCATTGCATAGTGATTTTGACTGGATAAAATGGAGGAAAACATGGGTCTGACATATCGAAGCTCAAGGAAAAGAGAGGGGGAGTGTCGACTACGGTCAACACAGGGTGCTCGTTGGTTAGTCCACATGGACTAACCAGAAAAATCCCAGGAGTAAATCAGTGGTAAAGTCAAGAATAAATAGTAAATGATTTAATTAAATTTTTATGACAACAAGAAAGTGTTTGTAATTTAATGTAGTATTTTATCCGTATTTTTATTTATTTTTATGAGGCTTTTTATTTTTGTTAATATTTAAGAGTAACGTATAGTTAATTTAATGCATAAATGAAATATACATATATATGTTATAGGTATATATATTTATATGTATATTTCATCTATGTATTAAATTATACGATTTATTTTTATTGTATTTTGATAGTTTTAATTTACTTTAATTTTGGATTTGTGTTATAAATAATATTTACACTTTTATAAAAATATAAGAATTTGAAAAATACAAAGAATAAATATATTGAATAAAATATACATGTGAATTGCACAATATGGGCCCAAAACCTAACTTTTGCATCTTAGCTCTAAATTAAATGAAATCACCTTCATTAAATAGATTATTAAAAGTTATATACAATTAAAGGTGATTTTAATCCATTTTGATAAAATATGAAGAAGATACATGTCTATGAAGTTTCAATTTTGGCTTTTTATTTTGTGTCTCCCAGACACACTGTCATTATTTTTCAATGAACTCAATTTTGTATTTTTCTGTACAATTTTGTTCTTTTATCTGCATTATTCATGTACAAAGTTTATTGATTTGAGGTGTAAAATTAAAAAATAATAGAGTAAAATAGGTGTCAGAAATTAATTATAGATGAATTAGAAATTAGGGTTTTTATGTCTTTTCTGTACAATTCATCTGCACCATCTCCCCCTATATTATTCCTTGTCGACCAAGTCAATTCTCAACTTAGTCTCAGGGTTTAGGATCATTCAATCCCTTTGGTATTTCTTTTCTTTTTCTTTTCTTCCTTTATTCTTTTATTTTAGAATTAAATACAATAAATACAATATTTTATACACTATTTTGTACAAAATATTAGGTGTTTATTTTGGAAAATGAATGACATATACATGTATTTAGCTAGGGATTTAAGGCCAAAATGAAAAAATAAAGGTGATGAAATGCATATTCATCAGAACCTTATTCCCATACCAGCTTAAGGTACTGATACTCAGGTTCCATAAATCCTTCATCGACTTTATCCCATCCTCGAGCATCATAAAATCAAGTCCAAAGTAAAATCTCTCATCCCAATTCTTCAAGTGAAAACTCAACTCATCTCTCATGAATGTAGTTGTGCATGTAAGGTGCGGGTCATATTCTTTTAAGGTAGAGATTAAGTACACAATATAGCACACATATCTTTCAAACTAGGGAAATGTGGATAATTAGGTTTCAAACCCTAATGATTGAGGTCAGTTAACTCTGAATTCTAAGATCACATAAACTAATGTTTATTTATTCCTCAAGTCTTGAGTGATAGTGAAAAGTGTCAGGATTTTATCCAACTCATTTGGTTAGTATTGTGATTTTTATTTTTTTTCAAATTTTATGATTTTGAATAAAGTTAGAATTATTTACAAAACACATGTTAGTCTCATTTTCACCCTTCTTTTTCATAAGTAATTTGAAAAAATTTTACAAACCATGTCACATATTATAGATTTTCAAAACAATTTTCAAATGGGTTTTCAAAACAAGTAAGGTCCCCATTTGTCAAACCATTGTAAAACATTTTTCAAAACAATGTCACATAGTTAGAAAAATTTTCAAACACTTTACAAATAAATTCAAAAGATACTTTACCCGAGCCCTAGAAATTTCAAAATATGAGATATGGCTAAAGTATATATGAAATATATATGATATATCCCCCTATACTTAGCATGTGATATGTTCTCATAACACTAAGTGATATGAAATCATACCTCATGCTAAAATATAAAGGGATATACGGGAACTAAATCGGGTCTCCCCTTATACTTAGGTTAAAATCAACCTAAGTATAGGAAGAGGACCAAAAAGAGAGGTCAAATGAGTGATGACTAGAAAAAGGACGGGGACTTGGGTCCCCCAATACTTAGGCCGAGAGGAGCCTAAGTAGAGAGATATGAAATGAAGATGGAGGGTCCCGAGGTGAACAATCAGAGAGACATGGTTCCCCATATGCTTAGGCTGAAAAGAAGCCTAAGTATGTTGAATATGGATCTACGGATGGGGAATCGAGGCACCAAGATAGGATCATATTGGATCTTATTAGATGACTTGAATCTATGGAGATGAAGAAGCAAAATGTAGTTAAGGTTTACGGGAGGTTTAGGGAGAATACACAATCAAGGCTCATACCAATAAAGTAAAATCATTGAGTTCACCAACTTACGCATGAAGACCAACAAATGTCGGTCATTTATCTTTTCGACTTTATTGGTGAGCATTTACGCTATGAGTCCATTTACGCAATGTTTTGGGCACTATCCTAGAGATGCGTCCTCACCTCTTAACATGCATAATCCATCTTGTGTATAATGTGGGTATTGCGTTCCCATAAAACAAGTGCTATTTTTCCTCTATTTATATTTTAATCAACGTGCATTATCAGTCCTAATTTTAGTTAGGTTGTCATTGAAATTAATGTTGAGTAAGTAATCATGAAGTCAACGCCTATCGTACAGTCCCAATTCCATTTAAGTCCTAAGTTGAAAATCTAGATGTCCATAAAAGCCAATGCAATGAAAACACGATGCATGCTCGATAAAGAGACACTTACAGTGATTCCTGTCTCTCTCCATGTGTTATGCAAGATTGAATTTAAATCTACATTATATGCATGCAAGTCGATTGAAATCGCACCTAAACATGCTACTATTAGTGAGAAGAAGTGAGTTAATTTGTAGCTAAATAGAGTGATGTTTAATTGCATCTCATGAATCTATGTAGATGAAGTGAATCTCCTAGATTCTTATTAGTGTGTCCAACACTACGATCAAGCAAAAATGATTTGACCTAATGATAGCTCTAAGAGCCACGTGTCTAATCCTAATGTCGACACTCAAGTAAATCCCCACATAGATGAGGGGTGAAATAGGCTCCACATACTACATCAAAGTCCAAGTCCATATATACAAGTGTGATCCCTCAAACAAGGACCGTTGGAAATGCAATTATTACATATAATACACAAATGAATGAAATAATGCTAATTAAATCTCTTGACTTCTTCAGCAGTACTTATGTGGCTCCTCACAGCGAGAACTCCCAACTCCTCACCTCTGCATCTATCGAGTGTCCTCGATCCTCGTAGACCCTGCTACAAAAGTCATGCATCATATATTGAATCAAGAGAAATAATTAACTAAACAACAATACAAGACAAATGCAAATAACATCACAAAATAAACATTGACCCAGACATTAAAAAAATTGAACTTAACTAAATATAAAAATCCAACTAATTAAGAAGATAAGTTGTGTCCCTAGCAACGACTCTATCTGATGAATCGCTAATTGGCCATGTTAAGAAGTCCACATTATAATACAACCAATTAACAATAAATCAGAACCACATTAATTATATCTCGGTGAAGAGAATGTGGTCTAATTTATCCTGGATAAGTTGAAGGTCGAACACAAGGACACAAGCTACCTCAATGATTAATCAGATTCTAATACTCTAATACCTACATTCAGTGATATATTTATCTACCTAGGTCAACAAACAAATAATATAATGTAAAACATAATGCATGAATAGAATGCATTTTTTGGTTGATTTTTATACAAGTTAATTAAATAATATAATGCAACATAATGAGATGACATGCAAACAGATATCTACATGTACGAATATGTCCCTAAATGATCAGGTAACTGAGCAAAATAGATGTATATTCAAGCAAATGGCATTTAGATTATTAGTAAAATGCATTATATGTATCAAATAAATTTATTCTGTTTCATGTGTCAAATCAGGGAATTAAGTACGCCATTGGATAGACATGTAAACAAGCATCAAAATGCAATTGAAATTACTGGAAAATAAGTTCATATGCTCAAGATATGAAGAAAATGGTTTAGGAGCATATATTTAATGAAGACATAAGAAATAAACATAAAGACTTCACATATAGGCCCATCTAGGGGTACATTTGTAACTAGGAAAAGACGTAGGGCTTATCTATAAGTTCTCTATTGTGCGGGGGCATAAGTGAAATACGAGAAACCCAGTTGGGGTTCTAGATAATTTCTCAAGGTGAGGTTTGGGCCAATGTAGGTGCCTCATGCCATGTGGGCAACCTGAGGAAACTCAAGTGAGGCTCGATCCCATCGTGCCTGGTGCGCTTCAACAGGCATCGTGGCGTGTCCTTGGTTGTTAGATGGGCATCGGGAGGGAGCCATCCAACAACATCTATAGCTCGTAGGTCATTCTCCTCCTTTGTTCAGCAACAATTTTGGTGGAGCTCTGACGAGTTCACCTGAGCTCCTCCTCCTCCTAAAATCGATGATGGTATGGGAAGCATCCTAGAAAGTTGGTGATGAAGCTCAATCCATGGAAGATGGGAAAAGACCTCTATAGTGTGGTGGCGACGGACTCTCACTAGAGGCAGAGCTCTAGAATGGATCCCCACCCGAAGTTCGGCTAATGAAGAGCAAAAACTACAAGATGGTCAGTGATAGCCGAAGAATTGTTTGTGTGAAGGGAGTGAGGTGGAATGGAAGCTGTGGATGGAGGAAATGGTGTCTCGTAGTGGGTTCTTCTCCGACAAGTCAAAGAAGAAAGGGGAGGAGCAGATCATGTGATAAAGAAGGGAAGAGAGCATGGGACTGTGAAGGTCGATCTATGGTCAGAATTGAGTGAAGGTGACTATATAAGTTTAATAAATAGGATAAAACACTACAAAAGAAAGGACTACTTGCCAAGAGGATTGAGGAGTGTCGCCGATAGAAGGAGTGGCTTGGGATGAGCTCCTCTAGGGGCTCAGATCTTTGCTGGACTCCCCCAGCTGGTGGGAGCAACTCGATAGTCGAGTTAGGGCTGTTACATGGCCGAAGACCATGGATCTCACCGGAGGTCGCAACCTAGAGTTGCAACTCAATTCCACCTACCCCTGTCACTGGGAGGGGAAAAGTGTAGGGTTGAACCCCTCATGAAGGTGGATTGAGTGAGCATCGACCAATTGCAGAGTATTTGTGGAAGGACAACAGTGGTTACATGATATGGAAGGTCAAAGATCAATCGACTTTCCTTCGTGCGACGTGGGTTGATCTAGGAACTCAGGGGGCTAGCATGGAAGTGGAGAGTTAGGTAACTTCGGAGCATGATTGGTTCGTGGAGAGGTAGCTGAGATGGTTGGGAGAAATTGGAGAAGATGTGTGGACGAAGAGGTGCAACGTGGGAGAGAGAAAAGGTTGGAGGTGGGAGACGAGTTGGGTGCCGTTGGATTAGGAGATCCAATGGTCAAGTATGTGACATGGATGGAGGGCTTTGATCGGACCGATGGAGAAGATCTAGCGATTGGGAAGCAAGCGCAAAGGAATGACTCTAATGCCATCAAAGCATTCACATCAGACGGTGGAGAACGGAGGTAACTACTAATAAAGGGTTGGGCCACGTGGCTCAACCAGAGGGAGCTACGCTGCCCAACAGGAAAAAAGATTAAATAAGAAAATAAAGAAAAATAAAAAATAAATAGTTAGATTGTCAAATTAAAAAGTGTTGAACATGAAAGTTATAGTTCTTTTTGAGATATGCAAGTTTCATGTTTAACATAAAGTCCATATAGGTCATATATACATACTAATATTTTTGTAATTATTTTTAAGGATTAAAAAACTTATTTTAATTTCTTTTGAGATTTTTATTTTAAATTTGCAATTAATTTTAAAATAAATATTTACAAAATTAATCTATTTTTAATGGGATTTTTAATAATTAATAAAACTCATAAAAAAGATCACATTAATAGGTTTATTTATATACAATAATTAGGGTGTTACGTACATGAGGTTAAATGTTAATTAATGTTAATTAGGGTTACATTTTGTTGAATAGTTTAAGGAAGATAATAAATAAGAGTTGTGGTGATAAATAATGGGTTTATCAGCTTGTCTGTTCATCTAGCTTTTTTTATGTGATGGTTAGATGCTCACAATATTTTATCTTTGTATATATATATATATATGAACATGCAAAAGCATTTTGACCAGTTCATATATATGGTTGAAGCAAGAGCCAATCCACTTGAAGATTGGCATACCGTTGAATGGGAAGAGACGATTACATACTGGGACAATGAGTAGTTCAAGGTAATGATAAAATGTAAATATCGATATTTTAAACACTCAATTAACTATTTTAATTTTAACCATGTAATTCCAGAACATATCTGAGAAGAACAAGAGTAACACGAGTAAAGCTCCTGGTCCTACCTACACATTGGGTAGGACAAGATCGGATCATTTGAAACACAAGCATGTAAGTTCATCCCTTTTCATAAATGTAGTTCTTCTACTATATGCCTAATATCTATATATTTTTAGGCCGAGACTGGAGAGAGCATCGATTAGGTGAGATTGTTCGATATTACACAGCAGACGATCGACAAAGAGGGTAACAAGACCTTCATTCATGAGAGATATGCAGAGGCATGCATAAGTTAAACAATAACTTTATTTTGACCAAGTAAGTATGTGCTTTATCTAATAAAGACATCCAAAAATGTAGGGCCACATGACTGACTTCCTTCAGACTCAATTAGGTCTAACTCAATGAAATCCAGAAGAATTTAATGAGGAGGTAGTTTGACATGTTTATCCACTGACTACATAACACTCTAGACGAGTTCAGCTTGGTGGTGCCTCTTCCACCAAGACGAGTTTCTATGGAAAAAGTGACCGTAGTTCGTTATCTACAGAATTTGAGTAGTTGAAAGAAAATGTTGTGGTTTTAACCCGAGAGGTGGAGAGGTCACATGAGAGGGAGGACTAGTTACAGGATACAGTCCTCCAGAATATGTAGACTATGGATCGACTTCATAAGCTGGTCGAAAAGCTGTCTGGATAGGGTCACGTTCCTCCACGTCGTGGTCGTGATGATAGCGATCCATCTACAGCTGATGATGCACCACTTATCTAGCTTTAGAGTGTTTGTAAATTATATAGGAAAGTGTAAAGTCTAACATGATAGAACATCTACTCTTTGGGTGAATGTAGTATTTTTGATATATTATGTTTGATATTTTATCCAATGAATGTATGCTATGTTTGTAGTGTTTGAAGCTTTGATGTATTTGAATCTTTGATGTGTTTTGATGTGAATGCTTTGATAGAAGAGATACAAATGATTTGATGTCTTCGAATCTCTTCAATATCTTTGCTACATGGATAGAGAATGTGGAGAAAAAGGGGATGATGAAGAGGAGGAGGAGGAGGACGAGGAGAAGGAATAGGAGTAGAAGGATGAGGAGAGGAGGGGAGGACTAGAACTAGCAGCAGCAGCAACAACAATTGCTGTTGAATTTTTTACAAGAGATATTCTCCATGGTTATATAATTGATGAAAACATAATGGCACTATCAATCTCGGTGGTTAAGCTAGTCATTGATAATGTATTTTCGATGGTGGTTTATGCATCATGAAAGACACTTATCCTTAACGATTGGTCTTTTTGAGATGATCAACAATATCGACGGTTACAAGACGATCAACACAAAAATCATTTGCAGCACGAATTTTTTGACGAATGGCTATTTATACCGATGCTTAGCGATCGTTGAGTAAAGTTCATATTTCAATAGTATAGTGAAGATAATCACAGGAAAAAGGGAGGGCGAAAGCATTAAGACCCAAGTTCTTTCTCAAATAGAAGCTGATTCTGAGGAGGATATCATTTTGAAGATAAAGCATCCATCCTTATGCATTGGAGGCCATTGCCATCTTCGCTTTGGCTCCTGTCTTTCACTATGTTTTGAATTGGACCATGATCCAAGCATCGTTTTTCATAGGAAAGCTAAGATATATGATCAATTTTCATGTTGATGAAATTAAAGAAACAATTTGAATGAGGGGTGGGTCAAAATGAAGAGATCTACAATGACCTATATTACATTAGCCTCTCACGTAATTTCTTTCCTATTGAATCAAAATCTTTTGAACTTTCTCAATGAGAAACCATCTAATGTTTCCGTCAATTTTGACATGGACCCTTTGCCTCTTAAGAGGGATCTTCGAATGCTTTGTTCCCTTAAGCCTTAGGCAATCAAAGAAGAGGATTTGAAAAAAAAACTTACATCAAATTCGACTAGGCTTGCACAATTTGGCTGGAGGTTACTTAAGACAACCTTAGGAAACAATGATTCGTTGCAAGGAAAGGGGAATTGCTTTGAAGCTCGATTTGAAAAAAAATGCTTTGAGATATGTGACATTTTGACCTTAAGTCAGA
This sequence comes from Ottelia alismoides, assembly GCA_037367405.1. Lineage (NCBI taxonomy): Eukaryota > Viridiplantae > Streptophyta > Magnoliopsida > Alismatales > Hydrocharitaceae > Ottelia > Ottelia alismoides. The sequence goes on along the minus strand of JAZKJV010008253.1, from coordinate 346,024 downwards.
TTCAGCCTCTTCAAATTAACATGGAAATGCTTTTGCTTCAGATAAAGCAGGAGAAATTGACGTCATTAGTTCTTCTCAGTTCCTTGCTAATGTCAAGCACTCTTTTGCCCGCGAGAAACTAAGGGAGGAGAGTGGACAATATATATGAGTTTGATCTCCTTGTTGAGATTCTTGAAAAGAAGATTAGAAGAGCCCGCTATGAGCGATTATCATGTATGTAGCTTTAGCCTACGCGGGCTATTAATTCTTTTTGCATGTACTTATGGATTTGAGTTGGAGAATACATCGACCCGATCTTTAACTTTTGAGAACGGAGATCCGATACGAAGTCTAATCCAATTTGTCCCACATGGAATCCGTAGATTAATGGATTATGATAAGTTTTTTTATATGAGTGAGAATGTTAGTTTTTATTACACTACCCTGCATTATCATAAATTCCCAACGAAGGAAGAAGCCAAAAGATGGTTCCACGAGAATTGCTTGGGATTTTTAAATATAAATAAAGAGAAAATGTGTATAAAATATTGGAAAATTAAAGGTGATACCCTCGGATTTTTTTCCATGCCTATGGAGGAGGCTCTCCTTGATCGTGCGGCTCACCATCAGCACATGATTTCAAGGGGATCTTCCATACTTGTGAGCTCCGAGCACGGCTGAGCAGGGAGGAAGTCAAGAATGTTGAGTTGACGGGGCTAAATAGAATAGAAATCTCTCTCTCTCTCTCTCTCTCTCTCTCTCTCTCTCTCTCTATATATATATATATATATATATATATATATATATATATATATATATGGGACCTTTCAAATGAGGTGGGGGCTTTTCTGAAATTGTAAAAGCCACTTCGAATTTAGTAAAAATTCTAACAGTATTGTAAAATATAAACTGCACATTGTAAAAAAATGAATTTTGTAAAATATAGCATCTAAATTCAAATCAATATTTCCATACATTATAATAATATTTCATAATTTTATCTCACTATACATGTTGTGTTAGTATTTATTATTATATGTATGAAACAAGAAATTGTAAAATATATTAGAAAGATGCCTAAATTGAGGGTGGATCACCATATATATGGTGAGACCCTGCCTCATTTAAAGTTTCTCCTATATATATATATATATATATATATATATATATATATACACACACACATACGTATACATATACATATACATATACATATACATATACATATACATATATATATACATATATAGAGAGAGGGGGGGTTTACTTAATATGCATAAATTAATTTGATTCCATATCATACCATCTTTAAAAATACTGAAGATTTTTCTGAACATATCACAATATTTTAAAAAAAATATGAAAAGAAAAGTTGAGTAATAAAATTACCAATAAACTTACTGCGTTGCAATAAAATTACCAATAAACTTACTGACTTGGATATAAAATTTTTATATATTAATATGTTTATATTATAAATATGGTTAAACAAGGCATAAAACTATGGGATTTTATCACATATGTCGCTCTAAGATTATGCAATATCAATTATGTCCCTTTCTTTTTAATAATATCAGTTATGCCCATGTATTCTTACAAAATCCACAATTTTGTCCTTTTGTAATATCAGTTATGCTCCAAGTTTACCTTGATGGAAGATATAACTGTGAATTTCCTAAGAATATAAGGGGAGAATTGATATTACAAAAAAAAGAGGAGCATAATTGAATTGCAACATCTAAGAGGGGCATAAGTAGTAGAACTCTAATATTATGTTATCTATGATTAAAAATAAATTTACAATTATATTTATATTTGAAAACGGATATCGAAGTCATAAAGATGTTTGCGGATATCAAAGTGATATCCTTATCCATATCTATTTTAAAACTGATACTGATACGTATGTCAAAATCTGTATAAAATAGATATGGTGGAGAAACAGATATTGTCATATCCCTACATGTTTACATCCCTATTGGTCGGACATTCTTTATCATTTCCATAGTCAAATTTAATCCGTAACATCCAAATATGTTGAGTAATTAACAACCATGAAATCACAATAAAAAGTGTTATTCCCCACATTTTCTTCCTCTTTTTCCTTTTTTATCCTATACTGTCTTTTAATTGTTGCTTTTATAATACCTTTGAATCACCTCATCTACCTTTGTAAGAAAAACAGAAAATCTGAGTACAATCGTAAAAGCTAATTACGAAAAGGGGCAGTTGTACGGGAACTGGTCTTAGTCATTAACTGATTTTTTTGACAGTAGTTAATTTTCATATTTATAGATTCCAGAAGTTAAATCCAACATATTTATAAAGGAACTAACTTTTTATCATTTGATCATTAAACTTTTTATCATTCTTTTTTATTGTCATATGAACTATGTTTCAAGACCTTGAAAGGAACTAACTTTTTTAAGTATCGGCATCGAGATGAATAAGTTTGTTTATGATTTCCTCGGTTACCAATATAAATAGATCCTATGTATAACATGCCTTTCTTAGTCTTTCTTTGTGTCGCACACGTAGGCATCTAATTAAAAATTACTAATAAGAGATCAAGCGGGATAGTTTATCAATAATCTCACTTTATGTCCTTCTTATAAAAATAATCATTAGCCTATTTTATCAATAATCTCACTTTATATCCTAGTTAAAAAATAATGATTAGCACGGGCATGGCTCGCAAACAACCCCTACATCACGAGTTCCTCTTGTTCTGTTTTCATTTTGTTTGTTTCTTCAAAACCTAGTTTGAGCATTTTTTTCCTCATTCTAAATATAGACTCGACCACACCCGAAATTTCTTCAATCTTCTCTTTTATTTACCTACTCAATGGCCGGGTGGATGGCGACGGTTACAGGCAGATTGCAGCTAGCAGTAGCATTCAAATGCAAATGACGGCAAGTTGATGGCATCAGAAGTTGCTTGGCATATACGATCGTATTTAAGTTCATTGAATTATTAGCACTGGACATATTGAACACGATTGATACGTACATCAACACATACTCGTGTCATGTATATTGGTACATCAACGCAATGATATGTTATGGTATCACATTTTACTATATAATAACAACAGACATCGTTAATGGATGGCAGCGTAGGAAACACCAATTCTGTAGAATCATGATGCAATACTATTGTTTATTGATCATCTCTGCTACTATGATACACTTGAAGTTTAAACAATGCTCTTGGGGAGTGGATCCGAAGACTGTGTATTTAACCTTAACTCAATAAGTTAAATTGAAGTTTAGCTCTTCAGTTTAATAGCCCATGCTTGCAAGAGATTATGTGGTCATGCATGATAGGAGCCAACCCTCTCCATACCCACAGCCACCTTTCTGCCCCTGACCGCAGCACTCCCTCCCTTCTCCCTATCTCAGCCAAGAAAGAACGTGGTGAGAAAGAAGATGTTTCGAAGCTCACACCCTCTCAACCACCTCTCCGCCATCGCTTCCAGTCGCATCTACCCCATACCTTCTCCTTTCTCAGCCAGGAAGAAGGTGATGAGGAATAAGGTGTTATGAACCGTTTGGGCACTTCTTATGAAGGACATTAGAGGGGAGAAGAATACATCTTTCTTTTCTTGCAAACTAAATCATTTGCAAGAACATGACTAATCAGCTATTTCTATTTCTCCAAGAAATTCGAGACATTATTTTTCTTGATATGCTCTCCTAACAATTTTGTGTCGTGTCAATCTTCTGTGTTATGTTATTGCTTATTTACCCCTGAGATGATGACGAACTCTATCAAATCAAGCATGCAACTCTACTCATGCCTATTACCTTTCTTTTAACACGAAGGAAATCAAATGCCAAATAACCTTCACATAACATGTGTACACATGTCCTAGGGTAAATTGAAATGTATGTTAGATAATAGTATAATTGGAAACAATAAAAATGGGTATCCTAAATCGTATCCATATGTATTCGTAATAATAAAAAAATACCCATCTATACTTAGTTGAACATGTGCACAATTAGAGATGTATACAAACATCTTTTTATTCAAATGTAGCTTCAAATCAATATCGATATTAAAATCAAATATAAACTAATAGAATATGCATAAAATAGCATATAGATTAAAATATATTTGTATCTGACTCATTGCTATGAATTTATGTTGATTCTAAATTATGAATATTGACATATTCATAACAAAATAAACAGAAGTGTCCATCTATTTTTCCTGAAAAGGAAAATATATTTTTTATATCAGTAATGTCTTTATACATATTTAGATTAGAAATAAATCATTTCTATGTACCATTTAATTGATGAAAGTTATGATATAATGCCAAAAATTACAATAAGTTATCTATAATTTGATTCGTTTCCTTATATTACCTCGATAATTTATTATCCTAAACAATTAGTTGCAAAGAGTTTTTACTTTTTTCTGCTTCTCCGTAAAGAAGCACCTTACTAATATGAAAGAGTAATTCAATTGGTATTAATATACTCCATGATATAAAGAATAATGATGAGTATGTTCTCCCTCCATCGTGAAAAATTTCCAATTCCATGTCATGTTTCTGTTCATTATGAAATTTATCTCAAAACATAGATATATTTTTATAAAAGGTCCAAATATTTTTTCCTGTAGATTTATGTATATTAATCCATCAGTAGAAAAATGACGGAAAATATAATCGACTCGTTTATGCATAGATACAAAAAAATTTGTTATTTATTAAAGAAACATGTGCATTTATGACAACAATGCAACTTGCAATAAATAAAAGATGTGAGATTCCGAGATGAAAGAATAACATTGTCAAGGTTTGAATATATCTATAACATATATTAAGCAGGGGGTGCCACCGACCATGAATTAATTTCTTGCCATCAGATTCCAATTTTATCCTCCTTTGTCTAACTCTCGTTCCAATTTTGCCCTTTCATTATCATACGAATTCCCGACTCCTCCCTTTTGCAGTTGCGCTCCTCCATTTTGCGGTTGTCATCACCGCCGCCAAACTCAACCCCCGCGATCCCTCCTCTCCAACTCCGACCTCCGCCAGCTCCCCATCAACCCCGTTTACCTCCTCTGATCCCACCTCTCCCGCTCCTCCCCTCCTCGCCGTTACGCCATCAGCAATGGCTACAAAAAGATATGGAGTTAGGGCTCCAGATTTGGGACGAACCCGATTGGGGCTTCCCCCAAACGAACGCTCACATCTGCATCCAGTGCTTCATCCTCCGAGGAATCTACGCTCCCACTGTCGCCGTCCTCATATAGGCTCTCCTCTCCGGCAACTGGTGTCAGGGGTCGCATTGATTCGAAGGTCTTCCTCGCCAAAAGTCACGACGAGGAGAAGAACGTCCTCAGATCCACTCTCTTTCGATGTCCCTCACGATGAGCTGACTCCTTTGTCAGGCATGCCACAATAGAGGGACAAGTGCAAGTGCATACTCTAGCGCAGTAGCTTCCGAGTGATCGAAACTACGAAATATCTCCTGTTCCTCTGCAGGTGTATCCGTTAGATACCACAATTCTAACATTGATGTGACAAGATCTTGAGCTGCAGATTGTGTAAAAATGCTTAACATGTCAGTTTTTTTTAGAAAAAAAGATCGACTAGGTGAATGCCGGAAATCGACCTCATGAGTACGTTGTCTTTTAACCTCTTGTAGTTTTCTTATAGCAGAGGTCAATATTTCAATTGTGTTATCACTAAAATCTTTTACTCATTCAGAATCAATCATACTTGGATGGACTTCATCCACAAAAAGCTTGAAGTCCATTCCACGGACTGAACATAACATGGTGCTGAGATGATCAATTACTTGCTTCAGCCTATTTGCCTGCATAAGAAGGAGAATGTTGTGAACAAAATAGACAAAAAAATACTTAGTAGGGATTTATTGAGGGAGAACGTAAGGGGAGAGGAGAGGAGAGTCGACGGGATTGAGGGCTACCGTCAGCGCGCCATTCTGTATTTATAGGCCCATGCACGCACCCGTACGCCCTAAACCCTAACCGCCTAATCCCGCTTATTCCGCTAACAACTCCCTACTAGCGCGGGTTTACCGAGTCTAATGACCACTCGGTCATTATCTTTATCAATAACTAACATCTCCCACATGACCGACGTGGTCATACCACACTCCCACTATTCGCGGGGTGCCTATATTCTAGAGATGTTAATTCTCAAGGCTTCAATTTTCTTGAATACCTTCTGCTTGACTCATATATTCCTGAGTCCCATTAAACCAACATGTTTAATATATGTACTTGCTGGAATTCCTTTTGTAAAAGAATCAGCTAACATATCACTCGTAGGAATGTATGTTACCTTAATCTCTTGTTTGGCTGCTATGTCCTGAATATAATGATATTGGATTTCAATGTGTTTTCCTCTTGAACTATTTGCCCCACTGTTAATCAAGCTTATAGCGGCTTGATTATCACAATATATTTCAACTGGTCCTTTGACCAATTCGAGGCCCAAGTTTTTAAGAAAGCGTCTAATCCAAACAGCATGAGTGCTAGCCATGCTGCACGCAATATATTCAGCTTCTTGTGTATGTCTTGATACACAACTTTGTTTCTTGCTTCCCCAAGAAACAGCTGCACCGCCAAACATGAAAAGGTAACCTGATGTGGATTTCCTATCATCAATATCTCCTCCGAAATCAGCATCGGAATATCCCACTATTTCAAGTGATTCGGCTTGATAAACCAATTTTAATTGTACAGTACCTTTTAGATATCGAAGAATCCTCTTAATGGCTTCCCAATGAGCCTGTCCGGGATTACTTTGATATCTACTCACTAGGCTTACAGGATAAGCCAAATCAGGTCTTGTACATAACATTGCATACATTAAACTACCCACCGCTTGTGCATATGGAACATCAAGTGGTTTTTGTCCCTTTCCCGGACACTGACTTTTACTAAGTCTTTTTCCTATCACAAGTGGTGTAGGGGCAGGAGTACTGTTCTGCATTCCAAACCTTTTTAATACCGTATGCAAATACTTCTCTTGATCTAAACTCAATGTTCTTGAGCTTCTGTCTCTACTGATCTGGATTCCAAGAACATAAGATGCCTCTCCCATGTCCTTCATCTCAAATTCAGAACTTAATTTTTTCTTTATATCATTCAACATCTCTATATCATTTCCTGCAAGCAAGATGTCATCGACATATAATGACAAAATCATAAACTTACTCGCACTATGCATGACATATACACAATTATCCAATTTATTAGCCACAAAACCCAATTGAATAATTGTATCATGGAATTTGAGATACCACTGTCGCGAGGACTGTTTCAATCCATATAGAGACTTTTTCAATTTATAAACCATATCCTCCTTACCAATTACCTGAAAACCATCAGGTTGTCGCATGTATATATCTTCTCTCAATTCTCCATTGAGAAAAGCAGTTTTGACATCCATTTGGAATAGTTCCAAATCCATATATGCGACCAGTGCTAAAATCATCCTAATTGATGCAAATTTAGCAACGGGAGAATATGTTTCCTGGAAATCAATTCCATCCTTTTGAGTATAACCTTTAGCAACTAACCTTGCTTTATATTTATCAACTGTACCGTCAGCTCGGTACTTTTTCTTAAAGACCCATTTACATCCTATGGACTTCCTGGCTACCGGTAAGTCACATAGTTCCCAGACATCATTTTTGTCTATTGAGTCAAGTTCATCCTTCATGGCGGTCATCCATGATTCTGACTCAGATGAAGCCATCGCTTCATTAAAGGACACTGGATCCGTACAATCCACAATGTCCTCATCAATAGCAAAACACGAAACCTCGCAAGAATACAGATGGTAGTCGCCCATCCATGCAGGTTGCGTTCTGGGTCTTTTGTTTCCAGCTAAACCAGTGGGTTGATTAGGCTCACCCACAGCCTCCAAAGGAGTATCGATATTCATAGGTTCATCCTCTACATCCGGAAGAAATTCCCTTCCTATTTGGTCTGTTTCCGAGTCAGAGTCATTATTATACAAATCAACTAGAGGTTCCAAATCCTCTAATTCCGCTTCCTTATCTTCTTTATTCTCGAGAAAGGTAGCATCACGACTCTCAATTAGACCTCTTTCTTGATGTAGAAACCTATATCCTTTGGATTTTTCTGAATAACCAATAAAAATGCACTTCATTGTCTTAAAATCAAGCTTATCTCTAAGCTGATATGGGACTAAGACATGTGCTTCACATCCCCATTTACGGAGATGATCTAACTGTGGCTTTCTTCCATTCCATATCTCATATGGTGTGGATTCAACGGATTTTGTGGGAATTCTATTTTGTATATAATTTGCAGTCAATACTGCTTCACCCCATAAATTCTTTAGGAGTCTCGAATGTGAGAGCATGCACCTGACTGCATTCATCAATGTTCGGTTTTTCCTCTCCGCCACTCCATTTTGTTGTGGCACATATGGCATTGTTGTATGTCGAACAATGCATGCATGAATGCAAAAGTCATTAAACTCTCTCGAGTTAAATTCTCCACCTCTATCTGTCCTAAGTACTTTGATCGATCTACCCAATTTAGTTTCTACCTCTGCCTTATACCTCTTAAAGCATTCAAAAGCTTCAGCTTTTCTTTCCAAGAGATATACAAAGGTAAACCTCGAATAGTCATCAATAAAGGTAATAAAATATTCCTTATTTCCATATGTTTTTGGCACTTAGAGGACCACAAATATCTGAATGAATCAATTCTAGCAATTCTTTTGACCTTTGACCACTAGAAAAGGGTTTCCTAGTCATTTTTCCGGTCAAACAATGCTCGCAGGGTAATGTTCTTGCTCCTGTTATGTTAGGCAATATATCTAACTTTATTATTTGATTCATTTTATTATTTCCTGGGTGCCCTAGTCTCATATGCCATAAATCAAAATCAGACAATAAACACAAGGAATAATTCAAATCATCCTTTATTGATTCAGCAAAAACAGGGATACAAAATAAGTCATGCTCAGGCACAAATTTACCGACTACAAAGACTTTTCTATCTCGACCTATAGAGACACGGTTATTATAGAATCTAACTTCCAGATTCTTCTTCAGGAGAGCTGCCACTGAAATCAGATTTCTTCGAATCCCTGGAGCATAGAAAACATCTTGGAGGGTCATCACACTCTCCCCAAGATCCAGCCTATATGTTCCAACACCTTCCACATCCAGGTAGGTGTTATTGCCCATGTAGATCCTCTTCTCTCCCTTTTTGAGCTCTTTGAAGTCCACGAGTCCCTCTTTAGTCTTCGCGATATGTCGGGTGGCACCAGAGTCCACCCACCAGCCTTCACAGTCGGTTGTGGCAGAGTTACACTCCACCACACCAATAAATTCGTGCTTCTTGCCTTTATTTTCTGGGACCTTAGCCGGGCCCGATTTCACCCCTTTATTGGGACAGTTGGCCTTAAAATGGCCAAATTTTCCGCAAGAATAGCATGATCCTCGTGGTCCTTTTCCACGTTGTTGCTGGTTTCCCTTGAATTTTGCTTTTGTGGGACCCATATACTTCTTGTGATGAACAGCATGCGCCTCTTCCTGTTCAACCTCGAAGACATCAGTCTTCTTCCTTCTGGCAGTTAAGTCCTGCTCAATCGCAAGTTGAGCGGGCAAGTCGGTCACACTCTTTATGGCTCCATTTAGCCTCAAGGTGGTGGTAGCCATATCGAATGAAGATGGCAGACTATTCAATATAGTTGCCACCTGTAAATTTTCAGGAATAGTAGTTCCTGCTATCTGAAGGTCTTTCGCCATGACTATCATCCGATTGACGTGTTCAATGACACTATCGGATTCCTTCATTTTGCACGTATTATATTTGTGCAACAGGAGCTGCACATTCACGTCCGTCTTGGAGTCATATTTCCCCTTTATCGCTCTCCATAACTCGTATGTGGATTTATGGGTTTCAAAAACCCTAATCAAATCATCCTCCATATGTATAAGGATGAAACTACGAGCTTTCTTATCTGTTTTCTTCCACTATTCAAACAATTTCTTGTGGGCAGCTTTATCAGCATCGGTGGCTTCTTTGGAGAGTTCAGGAGCAGGGGTGTCTATAATACTATCTAGATTGTCGTGCATTAGACCATACAAAATTTTCCGACTCCACATGTCATAGTTGACGCCATTCAACTTTTCAAGCTTAGCCAATTCAGATGCAACAAGTTTTGTTGCCATCTAGATTTGTTCTCTAAAAAAATGAGTAGTATAAGATTGCGTTTTTTTTTTAAGTGAAAACAAGATAACCAAGTTAAAAAAAACTGGATATTTAACAGACCAAGTGATTACAAGCAGAGATTAAGCAAAAAAAACTTAGAAATAACGGGCACTACAAAATTTAATAGAGTATTTCCAAAAGTGCAATAAATACTATGTCCCCATTAATGAAAAAAAAACGGCAACAATAAAGATAAATTTTATAGCAACCAATTTTTAATAACAAAAAAAAACTATTAACGCCTCAGCCCAATTAATTTTTTTAAACAATAAAAAAGGTCAATCTTTTAATAACGATATCCCAAAAAAAACTTAAAAAACACACACACGTTCTCTGCTATGAGTGAATAAAAAAATGGGCACCGTGACCTTAAAAAAAACTGTAAACCTGTTTTTTTTTAAGTTTTTGTTCTTGTAGAAACTTTACTCAATTTTAAACGGTAAAGAAAACAAGGTTTGATTACCCTCCTTCCCTTTTATTTAAAAAAAAATCTTAACTATGACAGATATTTTAACAAAGAAAAGGAATGAATATAGTACCTTTACGGCTGTAAAAAAAAAGGCACTGTAGCAACATTAACGTATATAAAAAAAACTGACAAAAGTATGGCCGAGTCAGAGATCTGACAACTTTAAAGTAAAGTTGCGGGGAGATAAAAAATAAAAAAATTACCGTATGTCGTCGTTATCAGAGATTAAAAAATGCAGATGAGTTTCACGATGCTCCGTGCAAGCTTGGCGATGGCGGAAAAAGCAGAGCGACCTATCTCGAACAGGAAACGGGGCCGAGCTTCGCGTCGTCAGGCGCAAGATCAAAAATAGGGCTCTGATACCAGTGAGGGAGAATGTAAGGGGAGAGGAGAGGAGAGTCGACGGGATTGAGGGCTACCGTCAGCGCGCCGTTCTGTATTTATAGCCCCATGCACGCACCCGTACGCCCTAAACCCTAACCGCCTAATCCCGCTTATTCCGCTAACAACTCCCTACTAGCGCGGGTTTACCGAGTCTAATGACCACTCGGTCATTATCTTTATCAATAACTAACATTTATGCTCACAAAAATGGTCACCGTAGTGCATTAAGTATCACCTTCTCCTTTTGAAGCATTCCAAACTCTACATGCAACTCTTCAAGTCTTCTCGTGGATAGATCAGAATCATCCATAATAATCTAGGACGAACGGTCAGTACCTGATTGAATTTCAGTCCGTATCTTTCATATTTGCTCTGCTACTTCCTGGAATGGAATCCACCTTTCATCCTTCTTTCTTGGAAGTTCTTCTAATTGTGGTCCTATAGCCAGAAGCTCTTCCTTTAGTGTGTTGGAATTAAAATTCTGATCTGACTGCAGATGCGTCAAGATTCCAAAATTGTTGGAAATGGGAGAACTACGATATACATATTTGATTAGTTGCTCTACCTACAAGTAACCCCTAAACGCTACATAAGCAAAATGGATGATTGCATCAAACCCGTAACCCTTGCAGCAATAGCTCAGACTTTTCATTTTTTTAGTATTCGGTGTCGATAGTTTAGTCTACACCCAAATAGTAATTCCAATGTGTTTAACATTGTCATACTTTTTCATGGATGGGAGGCCTCTTCAACTCTAATTATATCTATTATATCCCTAGATCGACCACTTCTACTTATAGAGTATTATTGCATACAAATGAAAGACATTGTATATGACTTATGCTGTCTATATCTGCTGTTGTTTACGTACCCATTAAAGTTTAACAAATGTCATTTACTGTCGGAATGCTGTCAAGATCCAAAAGCATGATGTCGGTACGATAAGAGTTTGTATTGTAAAAAGATTGTTTTTTCTGAACATGCTGATATTTACTCTATATTATGTATAACCACTCGATTTTCGAAATATTTCTGCTGCTTACAAACTTTGACGTCATATGAGCAGATTTATTTAGGATAAAAAATTAATAAATCTCATTGCAACTGAAAGATGGGGATTTTGACTATATTTATTGTTTAAATCGATGAAATATTCAATGGGAGGAACTAGATTGAAGTAGATTATAATAGATTGAAATGGATTACATAGTTATATTTTATACACATAATTATCTTAAATACTTCCATTGATATTTTGCATTAAAATAATATCACATTTATACCATTTTCTTTGCTATCTCACAATATTATTTTTACCTTTTATAAATATTCGCCCGTGCAATGCACGGGGTTAGTACTAGTTCGTACTAAATGTGACATTAATTATAGATGCAATCAACTACAATTGTAAGCAACTGTAAGATATTATTCGTGCAGGAGAGTAACTATTCAGATCTTTTTTTCCTGATTTGCACTCATCACAGGGTTCTCATATCTATGCAAGACAATGACAGTAAATATACCCTCGACGTTGTTGGGCTCGAATGCATGGCAAGGTCTGGAATAAGAGGTATTGGAGTTGTCCATGGAGAGTAGACTTTTTTGTTAATGTTCTCGGACATGGGTGTTGACGTAGTTGGAGAGGAGCTCCTATTCTCAGAGCATGGTTACAATTAGGGGTGCACACGGATCGGATTGGATTGGTTTTTTGTTTAATCCATGTCCAATCCACACATTACGGATTTTTTATTTTTCCAGTCCAATCCAATCCATAAAACATGCAAATCCAATCCAATCCAATCCACCAGATTACGGATAGCATTGGATTGATTCAGATTTTTAATGCTCACCTAATCTATGATTAAGTTTGTAGCATAGTCAAACTCGACGTTCGTATCATGATTTTTAAATTAAAATTATGGATAAATGTAAAAAATAATAGTTAATTTTTGAAAAGCAATTTGACTTAATTTTTTGAAAAGCAATAGCATATATGCTTGTTATGAATTTATTACAACCAATCATTCTATAACTAAATAAAAATAAGATACTTGTGATCGGTATAAATCATAGAAGAATCATGCTGAGTTTGAATAAAATTGCAAGTTTGTATATATCAAATATGAACTACAACTAGCTTGTAACTAACCTGCTTGGCTACGTGGTGCGAGAAGGAGGACCGTGCACGAGGGAGGTTTGGGACAAGAACATGGGCGACTGCGTGGTGGGGAGGGATGTATTTGAGGTTCCTAAATGCCCGTACGCGAGGGAGGTCTGGTAGAACCGAAGATGAGGTCTGGACGCGCATGTACGAGGGAGGTCTAGCTACATGTGTGTATAGTTGGGGACAAGGAGGACGTAGATGATGACGAGACGACATCTGGTTGGGGACGAGATCTGACTACACACGTGCAAGGGAGGTCTGGGAGAGCAGAGGATGAGGTCTAATTGTGCATGTGCAAGGAAGATCTGGTTGCGCATGCGCACAACTAGCACAAGGACGACATCCGACGGAGATATGTGCGCACTTGAGGGTGGAGATGTGTGTGGTGCGGGTGAGTGTTTTGTTTGGAATGGGTCCCGAGTGGAATTAGGTTTATGCTTCGTTTAAAAAAATCAAAGGGCCTGAAGGACATTGCGGCTAGGGATTACTTTTTTCTAAATTAACTAGTAGGGTGAGATAAGGGGCTTTCCAGCAAGTTATTTGTGGTAAAACTTGAATTGGAATAGGTTTAAGTTACAAAAAGAGTAGCTTGGATATTTACACATATCTTTCAAATAAAATGTAATATATAATATGCTCTATTGAGAATAAATAAAGTAGTATATATTATTATTTATGAATGGATTAACGGATTAGATCGGATTGGATTTGTATATATTTAAGGGCTGGGTGATGAGCAGCAAGAGAAGCGAACTTCAAGCTAATTGCCCACCTGCTTCAACCCCGTGAGGAAGGCAAACTCTACAGACCTATATAGAAAGGGGTGGAGAATGATGGGTGAGGAAGGACAGGAATGAGAGGGGCAGATGGTTGTTCATTCAGATTCAGGGCGCCCCGGGGGCCGTCAGGCTAGCCCACCCCCACCCCTCCCTTTCCCCGGAGCCTGGCCTGGGAAGACCACCTGGGCGAATTGTATTATAATATAGCTGGGACACGTCATAATCCGATCCAATCCATAAATGAATGGATTTGTAAAATTCCAATACGATTCAATCCATTAAACTTATAAATCCAAATCGATCCAATCCAATGACAACTGATTTGGATCGGATTACACATTTTATCCAATCCATGTGCACCCCTAGTTACAATGATATCGTGCAAGTAGGTGTCAAACTGGGTGATCTAAAGGAAGGTGCAAGACCAAGGCTGTAAACATATCTGAAATTGTCATGGTAGACGTGGCCGGTGATATGAGGTTATCGTGCTCGAAGTCGCTGGTGCTAGGAGAGAAGCTGCTATTCTTCGAGAGGACTTAGCTAGCTGGTGTTCGGTGGTTTTCTACGGGAATAGTTGAAGGGAACAATTGAAGGGATTTGTGCATGGCAGAGGCGACAACGGGATTACATCAGGACTATAAGGAAACCCCTATACGTCATCAGGCTGAGGGAAACAACCAGATCAGGTAAGCATGTAGGACCACTATACCTAGCCAAAGTACGGGTTGGGCTAGGCCATGGGCCGGGACGTGAATTCTAAAATCACATGTCCAATGCTCATGAGCCTTACTTCAAGGCCCACACCCAATCCAAGTATGGGCCGGGATGGGGCCAACCCATGGGCCAATTGTACTTGCTTATGACTTTGTTTCACCATAGAGAGGATTCAGAAAATTCTTCTGGATCATGTAAGGTCATGAAGAAGTATAGCAAGATTAGGCAAGTAGGTATTCTCATCATATAGCTCCTTGGGTAGATTTTTCTAGCAGCGTTCTCTGAATCATATTATAATTCCAGTATTTACATGATCGTAACCTCTTTTAGCAATTCTTTTACAACAACGACATGATGAAGACCCAAAATAGTTGAAAACAGAACACTGATGTTTCCCTACTGTGAATATGAAGAATGGCCTCCGGTGACCGTGTGGTCAAGCAATCGACTCTAGTTGTTGCGCAAGGTCGGATCTCGTGGAGATCCTAACCGCATGGGCATGAAGGAAGGGGACGGACGATGCAAGAGCTGGAGCCCCTTTCTGTCCAACCATACCATACCCATTCCTCCCCTCCCCAACAACTCCCTTGCAATCTCAAAAACCCTAAAGCAAAGGTCATTTTTAAGAAAAAAATCCGTGTTTGCTTTTGGGACCAGATCCCACGTTTTTTTTCATTTAAGTTGCAATATCATCTTATTTTTATATTAAGAAAAGGATATAGAGTTGAATGCGCATTGCGCACGGGGTTCTTTATTCGATTTTTTTCAAAAAAAAAAAGGGTCTTCTTCATAAAAAGATACGCTGCTTTAAAAAGGGGTTACTTGTCCATTCATCTGGTAATTGATGTTTAGTTAATTAAAGTTTTCAAAATTTACCGTTTTTTTTCATTTGGTGAAAATTTGACAGTTTTCTAAAAGGAGGGTGGATTTAATAATAAGAAGTAGGATCACTATATTGTTTTAAGTAACACTAAAAGAAGAGATAGATTGGTCAGGGACTTGTGCAAAACATTTCTTTTAATTGGTTGATTTTATCTAGTTTATGTAATGTATATCTTCTAGTGGCTATGTTCTATTTGCCGTAATATCACAAATGATCTAAAGTTTTTCTTTTGAAATGTGTGCTATTTTTTCAATCTTTTGACCGAATACACTTATTAAGTCTTTGAAAACCTTATTTTTTATTTATTTTATCCTTTGTTGTACTAAGAACTTAGGTTAATTCCAATTTAATCATGACTTATGTATACTAATCCCTTGTTAAGGGTATGCTTGTCACAAGTTTTATTACTGATTATTGTTAAAAAAATGCTTAAGTTCTCATTGATTAATTTTTTGTTTTATTACTTTGTCCAATATTTATCATTTAATTAACTAACTCATACATTCAGTCATTATTGTTAGTTGATAATATTGCATTCTGTGATCCGTTAGAAAAATACAAACAAACAAGTATCTTTGCATATTCTTGTTAAATAAAAATAAGCAACTTTTAGCATTATTGTTAAAGAACATAATCTTGTTGATTTTTTTTACATTTGCTCTAGAGATATTTGAATAACTATTTTTAATACTTTTGTGCAATTCTTGTTAACTTGCACAATCTCATACAAGTTTTATATCAAAATGACAAGCAAGATCATTGTCACTAAAATGGAGAAAATTGAGTATCTTAACTATACTATTTATGAATTTGTGGAGTAGGAAGATCTACTTTGGCCTACTACATGATAGCATACACTCCATAATAGACAAACATGTCCCTACCATATCTGAGAACCCAACCGTGGAGTAAATTAGGTCACGCGAATAGTGGGAGAGAATGGATAATAGAGCTAGGTGCTTTATGTTGAATGACATGGAGTTAAATCTGATTCATGTCTTCGAGGCCTGTAAATCACCGTACGAGATTTGAACTGCAATTAAGGAGAAATATCACTCCAAGTTGAAAGTAAGTGTCCAGCTTCTTCTACGCTAATACAACTTATGTAGAATGGAGGAAGTTGAAAGCTTCCTCGAGCACGCGAACAAGATCATCATGATGGCCAAGGACCTAGTGGATGCTGAATGCAAGATTCCGAAAAGTATGCAAATAGCAACCATCCTAGGAAGTCTCCTGTCATTATTTAACATGGTTGCCACATCCTTGGGGATAAATGGCAACATCAATCATGTGACAGACTCACCTGTACATTTGACAATTGAGCATGATCTATCGAAGCAAATATCAAAAGTCGAGATCTTTGAGGTCGAGGAAGAATAGGAAGAATAAAAAGAAGCAAATGTGGTGCACACAAAGAAAAGATTAGGTACCTCTAAGGTGAACTTCAAAGGAAAAAGTGAGAAATGCACAAGTAATCCTACATTGTGACGAATATGGCTATTTAAGGTTAATTTCCCAATAAGAAGATTGGAAATTATAAAGCACCTGAGAAAAAAGACAAGAAGAAAATTGAATTCATGGTTGTTTTGGAGTGTAACTCCACCTTTATGGACTGTGACATGTGATGGATTGACTCTGATGCGACTCTCCACATTGCTAAGATAGAGGAGGGGCTAGTGGACTTTAAGGAGCTGAAGAAAGGAGAAGAAAGGATATTCATGGGGAACAATACCTTCTTAGATGTCGAAGGTGTTAGGACATATAGCTTGACCTGGGCGACAATATAATGGCACTTTAGGATATACTTTACATTCCATGAGTATGGCAGAACCTTGTATCTTTTCCAGTTCTTCTCAAGAAAGATTTTTAAGTTCCTAATAAATGTGTACCCATGGGAAAGAATAAAAAGATCTATCACATGAAAAAGTTTGTATCCCGGAATGACCTATTATGTCTTCTTGTGCTAAGTTATAAGGAATCAATGAATGTGGTTTCTGAGTACTCTCTGTGTTATTTATGTAATTATGATTTGTTTCACATGAGTTCGGGTCATCTAGGAAATTCAAAAATGGGTCAAATGATTAAATTTGATCTTTTACATAAGAGTATGGGTGCAAGGGCATTGCCCTGTGAACATTGTCTGACCGGTAAAATGATGAGAATGCCCCTCATGACAGGAGTTTAGGCAAAGGAACCATTAGAGTCGATCCATTAAGACATACGTGGACCATTGTCTATCAATACACATAGAAACAAGAAATATTTCATAACATTCATTGATGACTACTCGAAATTTGCCTATTTATATCTCTTAGGAAGAAAAGCAGAAGCCTTCGAAACATTTAGGAAATACGAGATAGAAGTAGAAAAGAAATTGGAAAAATCAATTAAGACCCTTAAGACTGATAGAGGTAGAGTATATGCCTCATAGGAGTTTCATGAGTATTGTATTCAAGTAGGCATTTGTAGGTAGACTACGATGCCTTCTATGTTAGACATGCGAGCCCACGGCGAGCCATTATTCAATAAATGTTATTGCACGTATCATTCCCTGATCTGAAATGAAGAATAAATAATTTGCATAATAGGTCCCTATGTACAATTAGGGTTATGTACCATGGCCATCTTAATGATCATACAGTTGTTGATTCATTAAATGAATCATAGAGGCTGGTGCTTGGATGAATATCTAATGGGTTAGATAGAGGACTCATCAAGCACCGTCAAATGATTATTAAGAGATGATCTCCAACCTGAGTAGGAGATGGAAATCCTTTCTCACATAGGCTGATATCTGACCGACCTCTTGATGCAGGTCCTCTGCATGGGAATAGTCATTCGGAGGTGTCAGATTAGTTAAGTCAATGGGTTGACTTAGCGAGATCGAGATAACCTAAGTCCTATGTTGAATACTGTCACAGCATAGGCACACATCCTCTGACTAGAGACATATGTGTTACTATATGTCTGAGTGTGTACATTTGGCAGACCATTAGGTTGATGACATAATCAAGGTCTATACACCGGCGAGCTGGTGTGCATATAAGGGCATATGAGTGATACAATCTCTCAAAGGGATCATACAGGTTCACTTATGAACCGGAAGACATGAGCGCACTCATGAGGTATTGGGACCGATCAAATTCCATGCATGGTCGTCGTGCTTTGGAAGCATGACAAGAATTTGAAGGTATGATATATGCTTTGGGAAAGCATATGATCGATACCAAATCCCAATGACCAAGATTGAGAAACTTGGTAATCAAACCATGAAGAAGACGGTATAAAATAGATCTTCATCTTCAGGTTGATCATTGGTCTTCCAGTATGCAGGATGTGCAGGTATTGGGAATACCTGAGGGTGATGTGATCATAAACGATAGTATAACCATGACGCTTCCAGTCCGAGGGAGTGATGAAACAGGTCTGGATTTTAGTGACTCCTCTCAGTAGAGAAGTAACTTGATCTTAGTCCAAATGTTGGACATTGATCTGAATGTGATTCAGATGCAATGAGAAGATTAAGTATACGGACTTGATTTAATCAAGCATCTATGAGAGGTCCGCTAGATCTGGATTTGAGATGAGATCTCAACATCCAAGTCACTATACGTGGAACAATACAATCGCCATGTCCTTATCTCCAAGTATCTGCGGAGAAGGCACATTATTCTTGAAGGAGTTCAAGAATAATTCCTATGATGAATTTAGTATCCAAGAAAGAAGTTTTTGATGATTAAATGAGATTTAATTATCAAGTATAATATGAATAAGATTCATATTGTGAGAATGTGTCCAAGATAATTAAATGAGATTTAATTATCAAGTACAATATGAATAAGATTCATGTTGAGAGAATGATTGTCCAAGATAATTAAATGGGATTTAATTATCAAGGATAAGCAGATCGTGGATAGTGATATCCAGAATATCTGCGTATAATATAAATGAGATTTATAATATATCAAGAGAGAGAAATATTGTAAATAACATTTGTTAATTATTAATGTGGATTGGATCCACATTAGTTAATTAATTGGAAATGTAATTTACAAATTAGTTTGGTATGTGAATATGATTCACATTTTTTTCAATGGCATGATTGAAATATTCACAAATTAATTTAGAATTAATTTGGTGGATATTATTGCAATAATGATTATTGCAAATAATCAAGAAATAATAATACAAATAAAAGGAGACAAAAACCACCTGTAATCATAGGTGGCGTCACCTATGACTTAGTCATAGGTGACACCTCCTTGATTTAGGAGGGGTTGTTGTCTCATCTTATTTGTTGACTTATTATCTCTTGATAAATTAATTTATCTTAATTAAATTTTGTTGATAATAATTCAAAACATATTTAATTTAATATAAATTAATGTTATTGGTTTTTAACCAACAACAATCATAGCCGTTGGATGGCTCTTGGATTACAATGACCGTTGGATCCATGAGAGCCATGGATTGAGATCCATTGGATCCCAAACTAATATATAAAGAGGGTAGCCTTAGCCCTTGAAGACACACCAAGTAGACGCCTACTCTACTTCTCTCTCTCTCCCTCTCATTCCCGTGCTCTCTCTCTCTCTCTCCATAGGGTGACTGACCACCATTGTTGAGAAAGGAGAGAAGTTCTCGCCTTCGCCTTCGACGACTCGAGGATCTCCTTCTTCTTCGTGGCTACTTGCTGTAGAGGAAGACGACGGATTTCGCTTAACGAAATCAGGGGATCTATTGCTTGGATCTTCATCAAGGATTGCGGGAAGGACGCGACTCATCATCGTGCCCGCAAGTGCGTTCTTCGTGGATCGGACTTGAGACAGGAGGATCTCTTGTTTGAGATCTCGCGATCACAACCACGCTTCAAAGGTATTCCTTATACTTTTTGGTTTGATGAAACGATCCGAGAAGTGTTCTCGTGATCATGTGGTTTCATCGTTTGATTTAAAATTTTTAAATTCCGCTGCACCTTGCGACTAGTACGACTAGTCGCCCCAATCGTATTCGATGCGATCGTCACGCTTCCGTGATGCGCTTGAGGATTCTCAATATACTTCAAGTGGTATCAGAGCCTTAGGTCGAAAAAGGTTTTGGATATGATCCATGAACCTGATGACCTAAAAATCCCCAAAGACCCGGGTGTAGGTAATAAGACAAGGGTCGTTGCGACCCGGATCTCAGAGGATAGGTCAATCAAGAAAAATCGAACCACTAATAGAAATAAAATCAATCAAACACTCAAATAGCGGTCCAGCTATGAGATTAACCTGGTATAGCACCCAGGGTCGAACTCAAGGAGCACGGGTTGGCCAAAGGCCTACGAAGTAGTAAAAATAAAATAAAATAAAAGACAAGTATTTTTAATGATTTTTAGTGATTTTTATATTTTTTTAGATTTTTAATATAGTGAGAAAATAAAAGAAAACAAAGACAAGCACATTTTAGCAATTTATTTAATGTGTCAAAAATCAAACAAAAATTCAAACAAAAATGTTTTTATGTTTTTTAGGTTTTTTAGTGTTTTTGGTGAATTTTTGGAATTTTTCTGATGTGTATTTTATTTTCTAAAAATCAAACAGTAATAAAAAGGCTGGGTACTGTCCAGCCAGGCCCGAAATCCTTAAATAAAATATCTAAGGACCTCAAGAGGGCCTGGAGGTAATTTTCCTGTATACTAGAGAAAACAAGGAAAATTTGAGCACCAAAATTATTGTTTTTGGGTTTTTAGATTATTTAATATGATTTTTATGAGTTTTTAGGTGTTTTTAAGTTTTTATGGTTTTTAAGCAATGAAAAATAGCCAAAATTGGCTAGAAATTAAAAGAGCACAAAAGAAACAGTACCTAATTTTTATGGAATTTTGGAGGGGATTTTTATATTTTTTTGGGATTTTTAAAACTAGACAGTGGCTGAAATAAGGGTTTTTGAATTTTTAAAAATAACAAATAAAATCAAAAATGTCCTCAAAAATTCTCAAAAATCCTACAATATGGCAGGAGCCATGTGTCAAATTTTCATCGAAGTTGGAGGTGATTTGATATTTTATTCAAAAATAAAGAAAACCAACAGTGCACAGGGACCTTTCTACAATTAAAGCAAAGTTCTGGACCCCTGGGACAACACCCCTAGAAAGTATAGGACTAAGAGTGCAAATTACCCTCCAGGCCACGCACGATGCGCGTGACTCAGGCCTGGAGGGACCTGATTGCAAATCCTATTAATAAAAATATAAAACGTAACAGGGCAAAAAGGCGGGGCAAATACTGCAAATACACCAAAATACCACGTGACGATGCACGTGTCCACAATAGGCAGGGGTATAAATGCAAATCACATAAAAGTTAAGGTCCTCAGTGCAATTTTTACAAAAATAAAAGAACTACACTAAATATTTACAGGATTAAAATCTAAATACAGAAAGTAAAGGGGCCTAAGACAAATTACCCCTTTTATTAATGTCGACGCCCGGATGAATGACGTGTGGCAGATCTGACGGCTACGGGTGGCTGGAGATGAAACCCTCGTGCATCCGACGGATGAGAGGAAGGCACGTGGCGAATCTGACGGACGCGAGTAGCTGGCGCCTCTCTCTCTCCGCGCGGACGGTCAAGATCGACCCTCGAGATGATCGGACGGTCACGCCTCGCCTAGGATGGATGGCTCAGATGATAACTGGGGCGATGAGGGCGATCCGACGGTCGGCGAGGATCCTGGAAGAACTGGTCGCCGGCGACTTTCGCCGGCCCTCTGTGCGCGCGGTGGTCCTTGTCTGATGCTCCTGAGGTGCGGGAAAGCTTCGCCGTGAAGCCCCGCACCCGATGCTCTGCTCCGATGGAGGCGAGGAGCTCCAGAGAGCTCCGGCGACGTCCAAGAGCTGGAGTTGTTGTGCCCAGAAGTTCCGACCTCCAGATGAGGTCGATTGGCCCTGAAACCTGCACAGTAATGAAGCTGGGTCGAGGGCAAAGTGCCTCGACCCGTCAGAGCGGGCGGAAGGTGACTGGTGCGGCGATGCGATGGCTCTCCGGCGAGCGGCGGAGGGAGGAGAGCTGAAACCCAGCTCCGGGGCGAGACAGGGGGAGTGAAGGGGTGGAGAAGGTGGATAGGAGTTAGGCGAAGGTGGTGGAGTGGTCGGATGGTCGAGTGCGTGGACGGAGACGGCTGGCGGAGGCGGCGGAGCTACACTACTGAAAATCGCAAAAATCGAAAGCTATGCTAATCGACGGGCTAACTAAGCTACCTGATGGATGCTGTCGACTGGGCTGGAGCTGGTGGAGCTCCCGGTCATTGCCTGCAAGGGGGCGTCGCTTCCCCGAGGCTGAGCGCGCTTGCGGCGGCGCACGATGGTGTTCTCCACCGGATCAGTGACTCCCGGCTGCCCGGGCCTCGCTGCAACTCCAAGGGACCACGGCTGTCACTCAGGGACGATGGAGGAGCTCACAGGCGCCGAGGGGAAGATCAAAGATGGCGTGAATAGGTCACCGGTGACGACGTTAAATATGGTGGAAGATCCGAGAAGAAGGAGGTCGGGCGGGTGGCATGGAGCTCGGATCCTCCAAACCCACCCCAGGCGAGGGTCCTGGATGATCGAATGGGTGCGCTGGGTGATCGGAATCGGCGAAGAACAACGGCGGAGCGAATTGGGGCGAAATGGAAATTAGGCTAAATAGGGACGCTAAGTGATTACCTGGGTGGCGAAGTAGACTGGGCTGGAGCTGGGGAAGCTCCCGGTCGTAGCCTCGAAGGTCGTCTGGTCCTGAGGCTCGGAGCTCACACCACTGGCGGAGCTACGGCGGAGCTATTCGCCGGATCAGTGGTCCGGCCACTCTCTCCTCGCTGCGACACGGGCAACCGAGAGCTGTCACCTCAGGGATAGCTGTGGAGGTCACAGGATGAAGGGTGGAGAGCCAAAGATGCATGAAAACGGGGGCGGAGCTCGGAATTTATATGGGTGCAGGTCCGGGAAGAAGGGCTCGGGTCCGGCTCGATTGAGCACGGATCCCTAGGATCAATGTCGGGCGAGATTCCCGGATACTTGGGGAGTGATTAGGACCCTGGGTTAGCCTAAATGGTGATCGGGTCTGGCGGGAATAAATGGGAGAAGTCGGGTCCGCGAACCAGACCCGTGGGAAGTGGTCCACAGGGGGGAGTTGACCGGGTGGTCAACAACCCCCGTGGACCAATGGGAATCAGCCACGTCAAAAAAGATTTAGAAATTGAATTAAAAATAACAAATAGCCGATTTAATTAAAACTTAAAACATGAAATATTTTTGTTTTAATTTTTTCTATTTTTTGGTGATTTTTAATTAATTTTTCAAAATAAAAATAAGGTATTTACATAATAGGGCTATATATAGGTATATGTACAATATAGGGTTTTTAATTTTGATTTTTAATTAGTTATTTTTATACATTTTTATTCCTATTTTATATTTTATTTATTTATAGAATAAAATGAGGAATAAAAGGATATTTTTATTTTATTTTTATTATTTATATACATAGGTGAAATAAATAGTTATGTACAACTATGTACATGGCATATGTACAATATATTTTTGTATTTTTAATTTTTGTAATTTTTATTTGATTTTTGTTTTGATTCTTTTTATTTTATTTATTTACACTATATAACATAGAATATTTACAAAAAGTTTAGAAAATAATTTTATTTATTTATAAGGTTAAATAAATAAGGAGGCATGGTCTATGTACATGGTGAAAGGATATTTTTGGTCTTTTTGGTTTTTAGCTTTTTGTTTTGTTTTTATACTTTATAAATATGTACAAATATTTACAAACATATTTTTGGGTGAGGAAAATATAATTTTATTTATTTACAAAAACATATACACATGAGCCCCTATCTCCCTCTACTTGGCTTTTATGCGGTCAGGCCCATGCTGAGCCCTCCCTTGGGTTAGGTTGCTCAATATTTATTCTAAATATTTCCCTCTTTTTCTTTTTAATCTTTATTCTTTTATTTTTGCACAAAAACATGCTAATTATAGATATTTACAAAATGCATGCTTTTGCTAATTATTCCTATTTACAAGTATCTACATGCATTTGCATAGGTTTTTGTAGCTAAAATATAAGAATAAAGAGTGATGAATGGGTATTCATCACCCCCCTATACTATACTTTGCTAGTCCCTTAGCAAACACTTATTTGAAAAAGAAGTGAAAAAGAAAGAAAGAAAAAGAAAAGGAGGATGTACATGGATCAAGGTTGATTATTAAACTTGCCTTCATTAAATTGAGGTATGGAGCTCAATCAGATCTTTGGATTATTAATGTGTCGGAACCTTATTTAGACTTAAGCTTAAAACCTAACAGCCTCTAAGTTCCACTTATCTATAATCAAGACTCCTCAATGCTCCAGATCAGAACAAGTCATCAATCACAAACCCTGAAGACCATGAATCTTTTCTTGTCCTGTGAATGTGAAGTCTAAGCTCTCCACCTCAGAAATGGCAACTTGACAACCCTCCTCAACAAGGTAACTCTATGACCTTAATCTGGCCACTCTTTCCTCGAGGAGCGGGGTATTCCCTTCTAAGTTCAAGTACAACCGGCTCAAGAAGAGGGGGAAGAAGAGAATGGGTCAAGGCCAGTGTAGCCAAGTACCCTTGGGAGCTTGACCAGTGTAGCCAAGTCTCCCTGCTGCAAGCTACAACAGGTGGATCATAAAACCAAGCTTTGCTTATTGCACTTATATACATACTCCGGTGGGATTATCATTTTCTCTCAGACCCACCACTTTTTTGGAGTTCTTTTCTTTTTGCACATTTTTTTTCAAGTGCATCTATACAACATATACATGTGCAGCATATATACAAGGAGTTTTTCCTCTTGAGCCAGTAGACTATCCCTCTTTTGAAGCTTTATTGCAACCCACAACTCCCGTCGTTAGACCTCATGGCAACCAGACCAAGTTGAGACGCACTTCCTTCACTATAAGAAGAAGAGAGGTTCCGCCTAGAAGTACTACCCTCATATGCTACCCCAAGTCAGGGAAGACTGCCTCCTCACCACCTCATCCGTAGAGAGCTCGGTGCATAGTGCGGGTGTCCAAGTAAAGCCATAATCTATATGAGTCATGTGTTGTTGTTAAGTGCTCTACTTAGGCTCATTGAGATGACATGTGATCATAGCCTAGTGGACTCAAAGAATTAAGTCACCATGGACCTGAAAAGCCTTAAACCTAAGCCCTATAAGGTTCCTCTTAGAATTAGGTGGATTAAGATCTTAATCAAGCTCCATTTCTCAATTTGATTCCAGGCTAGTTTAAATGTCAACTATCATCCAGAAAAACGATATACATATGTACAAAAAGATGCTTATTTACACAATATTTTACAAACATGCAAAATTTTTGAAAAATGTTTTGAAATCATGAATGATGATGCATGAAGTGCAAGTTTTGCAAAAAAGATATTTACACACATTTACAAGATTTTTGCAAACTTTTTGATTTTCAAAACATTTTGGAAAAAATTTGTACTATATACATAATTTTGATACAAAAATTTTTACACAAGCTTTACACAAAAGATTTTTGAAATCATTTTTACAAAAATAATTTGTACAATAGCTATGTATGTGCAAATAAAAGAAGATTATGTACATGAAAAATTTTAATTTTTGTGATTTTTAGCCATTTTTATTTATTAACACACTCACACAAAGTACGAGTTATGGCTAAAGTATATATGAAATATATACACACCCCCCTATACTTAGCTCGAACGATGTCCTCAGAGTCAAGAGCGATGAAGAAGACATAACTCGTGCTAGGTATAGGGAAGTGAAAAGAAAAGGCTATACAAAAGGGAAATGAAAAGTCAAGAAGGACTCAGGTCTCCCCCCTATACTTAGGATCAAGTAGTCCTAAGTATAGCAGGCTGTATACTAAGGGAAAACTGAGTGGAGAATGTACAGGGTCTACCCCCCTATACTTAGGGTGAGATATCCCTAAGTATAGGCGGCAGAACAGGGGTAGACAGAAGCAAAAGAAATACCCGCAAGGTCTCACATCCCCCCTATACTTAGGGTAAAGTGCACCCTAAGTATAGCATAATCACAAGATGAAGAAGGGGATGTGGGACTAAGGAATGTGATGATATGGACATCTGGATCTATATACAGCGGAAGATCAGTGAAACTCAGGCGTGAGATGCGTTAGATGTGAGTCAAAGACCACATCTCACGCAAAATGAATAGGGGCAATATCAACGACCCGCGGCTCATGATCTAGAAATGGCTTGAGCCGCTGGCCGTTCACTCGAAAGGTACTCTCAGAAGACAACTCACATATGTCGATGCTACCGTTGTCGTGTACCTTCCGAACCAGATAAGGTCCTTTCCATTTGCTCTGTAGCTTCCCTGGAAATAATCTAAGCCTCGCATCAAACAGCCATACTCTCTGTCCAATCTCAAAATGTTTGTGGCTGATATGAGAATCGTGCCACTCCTTGACTTTCTCCTTATAATGTAGGCTGCTTGAGAAAGCTGCATCTCTAAGCTCCTCCAGGGCAGCTAGCTCTGCCCTCCTCTGGTCTCCCATACCATCTGGATCCATAAGTATGTCTGTAACTGCCCAAAGTGACTTGTGCCTCAGCTCAACAGGTAAATGGCATGGCTTGCCATATACGAGGCGAAAGGGAGATGTGCCCAAAGGTGTCTTGAAAGACGTCCGATATGCCCACAAGACCGAGTCCAAAAGCTGTGACCAATCCTTTCGGTCAGGGCGGACGACTTTCTGCAGAATAGTCTTGATCTCCCTATTCGACACTTCGGCTAGACCATTCGTCTGTGGATGGTAAGGTGTAGCAACACGATGGTCTATGCCGAACTCGCTAGCAAGTGCCTTCACCTGGTCGTTGATGAAGTGGGATCCCCCATCAGAAATCAGAACTCGTGGAACCCCGAACCGCGTGATGATGTGCTTCCTCAAAAATCTGCAAACTGTCCTCGCATCAGCGGCTCGGGCGGGGATAGCCTCCACCCAACGACTCACATAGTCTACGGCCAACAGAATGTACTCAAATCCCTGACTCTTAGGGAATGGACCCATGAAATCGATGCCCCATGCGTCAAAAACCTCACAGAAGTGAATGGGCTGCATCGGCATCATATCACGCTGTCCACAAGTGCCCATCCTCTGACAGTCAGTACACCTCTTCACGAACTCATCTGAGTCCTTGAAGAGGGTAGGCCACCACAAGCCGGATTGGAGCACCTTCTGTGCCGTTCTCCTCCCAGAATGATGTCCTCCTGCCTCAAGCTTGTGGCAGTAAGTGAGGACGCTATGGTGTTCCTCCTGAGGAATACACCGACGCCAGACGCTATCCCCTCCCTCGTGGTAAAGGATGGGATCCTCCCAATGATAGGACTTGGCCTTCGCAAGGAAGGTCTCAAGTCTCTGTCTGGGCCAATCTTGTGGGACTTTCCCAACAACGAGAAAGTTCACAATATCGGCGTACCATGGGAGTGAGGCGATAGCAAGGATCGCCTCATCTGGGAAGGTATCTCAGATGGGATCAATCGGCTCAGAATCCTCAGGCTGCTCTAGTCGGGAGAGATGATCCGCCACCACATTCTTGACTCCAGGCTTATCCTTGATCTCAATATCGAACTCCTGGAGTAGAAGGATCCATCTAGTCAGTATGGCCTTGGCATCCTTCTTTGCCATGAGGTACCTGATGGTGGTGTGATCTGTAAACAAAGTCACTCTAGATCCAATGATATATGATCTGAACTTATCCAGGGCAAACACTACGGCTAGCATCTCCTTCTTTGTGACTGTATAATTCCGCTGGGCGGAATCCAATGTGCGGCTAGCATAGTGTATGGCAAATGGCACTCCATCCCTCCTCTGTCCCAGCACTGCCCCTACGGCAAAATCGGAGGCGTCCATCATGATCTCGAATGGGAGAGACCAATCAGGCGGCTGGAGGACAGGAGCCTCAATAACACACTGCTGGAGAGTAGCAAACGACGAAAGACACTTGTCATCGACAAGGAACTCGGTGTCTTTCGTCAAGAGGTCGGTCAACGGTCGGGCAATCCTGCTGAAATCATGAGTAAATCTCCTATAAAATCCAACGTGCCCCAGAAATGACCGTAACTGCCTCAGATTGGACGGCGGTGTGAGTTTCCTAATGACATCAACCTTGGCCGGATCAACCTTCATGCCCCTGTTGGAGATGATATGGCCAAGCACCGTCCCTTGAGTCACCATGAAGTGACTCTTCTCCCAAGATAGCACCAAATAATACTCAATACATCGCTGGAGTACTCGATCTAGGCAGTCAAGACAAGAATCAAATCCGTCGCCGTAGATCGAGAAATCATCCATGAAGACCTCCAAGCACTCCCCTACCATGTCCGAAAAGATCGACAGCATGCACCTCTGAAAAGTCGCAGGGGCATTGCATAGCCCAAATGGCATGCGTCGAAAAGCATATGTGCCGAAGGGACAGGTAAAGGTGGTCTTCTCCTGGTCCTCAGGAGCGATGGCCACTTGGTTGTAGCCCGAGTACCCATCCAGGAAGCAATAATGGCTCTTCCCTGCCAGTCTCTCAATGATCTGGTCAATAAAAGGCAGGGGGAAATGGTCCTTCTTGGTGGCTTGGTTGAGTCTCCTGTAGTCAACACAAACCCTCCAAGAGGTGGGTACTCGTGTAGCGATCTCCTCTCCCGACTCACTGATCACAGTCGTGATGCCCGTCTTCTTGGGCACCACATGCAAGGGGCTGACCCACTTGGAGTCGGAAATGGGATAAATAAAACCTGCACCCTGCCATTTTGATATTTCCTTCATCACAACCTCTCTCAGGTTGGGGTTCAGACGCCGCTGGAACTCACGCGACGGCTTCGCCCCATCCTCGAGATAGATATGGTGGGAGCACACTGATGACCCGAAAATTTCCCAAAGACCCGGGTGTAGGTAATAAGACAAGGGTCGTTGCGACCCGGATCTCAGAGGATAGGTCAATCAAGAAAAATCGAACCACTAATAGAAATAAAATCAATCAAACACTCAAATAGCGGTCCAGCTATGAGATTAACCTGGTATAGCACCCAGGGTCTAACTCAAGGAGCACGGGTTGGCCAAAGGCCTACGAAGTAGTAAAAATAAAATAAAATAAAAGACAAGTATTTTTAATGATTTTTAGTGATTTTTATATTTTTTGGATTTTTAATATAGTGAGAAAATAAAAGAAAACAAAGACAAGCACACTTTAGCAATTTATTTAATGTGTCAAAAATCAAACAAAAATTCAAACAAAAATGTTTTTATGTTTTTTTAGGTTTTTTAGTGTTTTTGGTGAATTTTTGGAATTTTTCTGATGTGTATTTTATTTTCTAAAAATCAAACAGTAACAAAAAGGCTGGGTACTGTCCAGCCAGGCCCAAAATCCTGAAATAAAATATCTAAGGACCTCAAGAAGGCCTGGAGGTAATTTTCCTGTATACTAGAGAAAACAAGGAAAATTTGAGCACCAAAATATTGTTTTTGGGTTTTTAGATTATTTAATATGATTTTTATGAGTTTTTAGGTGTTTTTAAGTTTTTATGGTTTTTAAGCAATGAAAAATAGCCAACATTGGCTAGAAATTAAAAGAGCACAAAAGAAACAGTACCTAATTTTTATGGAATTTTGGAGGGGGTTTTATATTTTTTTGGGATTTTTAAAACTAGACAGTGGCTGAAATAAGGGTTTTTGAATTTTTAAAAATAACAAATAAAATCAAAAATGTCCTCAAAAATTCTCAAAAATCCTACAACATGGCAGGAGCCATGTGTCAAATTTTCATCGAAGTTGGAGGTGATTTGATATTTTATTCAAAAATAAAGAAAACCAACAGTGCACAGGGACCTTTCTGCAATTAAAGCAAAGTTCTGGACCCCTGGGACAACACCCCTAGAAAGTATAGGACTAAGAGTGCAAATTACCCTCCAGGCCACGCATGATGCGCGTGACTCAGGCCTGGAGGGACCTGATTGCAAATCCTATTAATAAAAATATAAAACGTAACAGGGCAAAAAGGCGGGGCAAATACTGCAAATACACCAAAATACCACGTGACGATGCACGTGTCCACAATTGGCAGGGGTATAAATGCAAATCACATAAAAGTTAAGGTCCTCAGTGCAATTTTTACAAAAATAAAAGAACTACACTAAATATTTACAGGATTAAAATCTAAATGCAGAAAGTAAAGGGGCCTAAGACAAATTACCCCTTTTATTAATGTCGACGCCCGGATGAATGACGCGTGGCAGATCTGACGGCTACGGGTGGCTGGAGATGAAACCCTCGTGCATCCGACGGATGAGAGGAAGGCACGTGGCGAATCTGACGGACGCGAGTAGCTGGCGCCTCTCTCTCTCCGCGCGGACGGTCAAGATCGACCCTCGAGATGATCGGACGGTCACGCCTCGCCTAGGATGGATGGCTCAGATGATAACTGGGGCGATGAGGGCGATCCGACGGTCGGCGAGGATCCTGGAAGAACTGGTCGCCGGCGACTTTCGCCGGCCCTCTGTGCGCGCGGTGGTCCTCGTCTGATGCTCCTGAGGTGAGGGAAAGCTTCGCCGTGAAGCCCCGCACCCGATGCTCTGCTCCGATGGAGGCGAGGAGCTCCAGAGAGCTCCGGCGACGTCCAAGAGCTGGAGCTGCTGTGCCCAGAAGTTCCGACCTCCAGATGAGGTCGATTGGCCCTGAAACCTGCACAGTAATGAAGCTGGGTCGAGGGCAAAGTGCCTCGACCCGTCAGAGCGGGCGGAAGATGACTGGTGCGGCGATGCGATGGCTCTCCGGCGAGCGGCGGAGGGAGGAGAGCTGAAACCCAGCTCCGGGGCGAGACAGGGGGAGTGAAGGGGTGGAGAAGGTGGATAGGAGTTAGGCGAAGGTGGTGGAGTGGTCGGATGGTCGAGTGCGTGGACGGAGACGGCTGGCAGAGGCGGCGGAGCTACACTACTGAAAATCGCAAAAATCGAAAGCTATGCTAATCGACGGGCTAACTAAGCTACCTGATGGATGCTGTCGACTGGGCTGGAGCTGGTGGAGCTCCCGGTCATTGCCTGCAAGGGGGCGTCGCTTCCCCGAGGCTGAGCGCGCTTGCGGCGGCGCACGGTGGTGTTCTCCACCGGATCAGTGACTCCCGGCTGCCCGGGCCTCGCTGCAACTCCAAGGGACCACGGCTATCACTCAGGGACGATGGAGGAGCTCACAGGCGCCGAGGGGAAGATCAAAGATGGCGTGAATAGGTCGCCGGTGACGACGTTAAATATGGTGGAAGATCCGAGAAGAAGGAGGTCGGGCGGGTGGCACGGAGCTCGGATCCTCCAAACCCACCCCAGGCGAGGGTCCTGGATGATCGAATGGGTGCGCTGGGTGGTCGGAATCGGCGAAGAACGACGGCGGAGCGAATTGGGGCGAAATGGAAATTAGGCTAAATAGGGACGCTAAGTGATTACCTGGGTGGCGAAGTAGACTGGGCTGGAGCTGGGGAAGCTCCCGGTCGTAGCCTCGAAGGTCGTCTGGTCCTGAGGCTCGGAGCTCACACCACTGGCGGAGCTACGGCGGAGCTATTCGCCGGATCAGTGGTCCGGCCACTCTCTCCTCGCTGCGACACGGGCAACCGAGAGCTGTCACCTCAGGGATAGCTGTGGAGGTCACGGGATGAAGGGTGGAGAGCCAAAGATGCATGAAAACGGGGGCGGAGCTCGGAATTTATATGGGTGCAGGTCCGGGAAGAAGGGCTCGGGTCCGGCTCGATTGAGCACGGATCCCTAGGATCAATGTCGGGCGAGATTCCCGGATACTTGGGGAGTGATTAGGACCCTGGGTTAGGCTAAATGGTGATCGGGTCTGGCGGGAATAAATGGGAGAAGTCGGGTCCGCGAACCAGACCCGTGGGAAGTGGTCCACAGGGGGGAGTTGACCGGGCGGTCAACAACCCCCGTGGACCAATGGGAATCAGCCACGTCAGAAAAGATTTAGAAATTGAATTAAAAATAACAAATGGCCGATTTAATTAAAACTCAAAACATGAAATATTTTTGTTTTAGTTTTTTTCTATTTTTTGGTGATTTTTAATTAATTTTTCAAAATAAAAATAAGGTATTTACATAATAGGGCTATATATAGGTATATGTACAATATAGGGTTTTTAATTTTGATTTTTAATTAGTTATTTTTATACATTTTTATTCCTATTTTATATTTTATTTATTTATAGAATAAAATGAGCAATAAAAGGATATTTTTATTTTATTTTTATTATTTATATACATAGGTGAAATAAATAGTTATGTACAACTATGTACATGGCATATGTACAATATATTTTTGTATTTTTAATTTTTGTAATTTTTATTTGATTTTTGTTTTGATTCTTTTTATTTTATTTATTTACACTATATAACATAGAATATTTACAAAAAGTGTAGAAAATATTTTTATTTATTTATAAGGTTAAATAAATAAGGAGGCATGGTTTATGTACATGGTGAAAGGATATTTTTGGTCTTTTTGGTTTTTAGCTTTTTGTTTTGTTTTTATACTTTATAAATATGTACAAATATTTACAAACATATTTTTGGGTGAGGAAAATATAATTTTATTTATTTACAAAAATATATACACATGAGCCCCTATCTCCCTCTACTTGGCTTTTATGCGGTCAGGCCCATGCTGAGCCCTCCCTTGGGTTAGGTTGCTCAATATTTATTCTAAATATTTCCCTCTTTTTCTTTTTAATCTTTATTCTTTTATTTTTGCACAAAAACATGCTAATTATAGATATTTACAAAATGCATGCTTTTGCTAATTATTCCTATTTACAAGTATCTACATGCATTTGCATAGGTTTTTGTACCTAAAATATAAGAATAAAGAGTGATGAATGGGTATTCATCAGAACCATAGACGACTTGGGTTTAAAATGGTCGCGAAAAATGTTTGGCGCATTTGAATTTTCGCAACTCTGTCTAATTGATTTTTTCGGCACTGTTTAAATTGTTTAAACACAAAATATTCAATTGTATTTTGTTCCCCATTAAACAAGGAAACCATAGGACTTGAGTTTACTAAATTTGGATTTAATTTGCTCAAGATATGGCCTTTTGAATATGCATGTATTCACAGTTGTGGGAACTGCAGAACAGAACGTGATTAATTTGTTAATTATGATTTTGTTACGCCTCAAAATGCGTGAAATATCACATAGGTTCTGTAATAAATCAAGTTGGCAATCTTAGGGCACTAATTTTGCGAATTTCGGATTTAAATTGATCAAGATAAGTTAATTTTAGTGATAAGGGGTCACTGCTGGAAATTGACATTTTTTGATCATGAACCTTGTGATAGTCATTCAAATAAATGTTGATGAAAACTAATTGTTAATTTTCTGAAATTGGTCATTGATAAATATTTGTGGAATATTTAAAGATGATAATCAATTCCTTGAATGACATCCCACTAAACCATAATGATAAGATAGTTGATCTTGATCATTGGTTAATTTGAAATCATCAACAAACATTATTTTCATGCAAAACCCTAGGTCATCCTACAATAGTTGTAGGACAACTTTTACATGCAAAACCTCTTGCTTGAATAGAATTGGGGATTTGTTTAGCAAATCTCCTTATAATATAATCAAAAATGTTTTGATGTATATTATATGGTATAATTTCGGTTGAAAGACCGATGAGCATCTCAAAGTACATGATGATCTATCTGGCATTACCCTTTCCTGAGGTGGATATGGTGTCTAGTCGGAGATCGTTGGGGTAGCGGGTTGCAACGTATGTGGTCCGTCCCACTCTCGTCGGTACTGGCCATGACAGCGGGTAGGGATTGGATAATGTCGGAGAAATCAAAGTTTATTTCTAATTATTAAAATTCGAAATAATATGTACTTTGAGATTATACCTACTATTCAAGTAAAATTCAAAGTTTGTTGATTGATAATAGGATTGATGATTGATTTAATATGATTAAATTAATTATATCCTATGAAACACTCTATTATGAATAGATGTGTATTTCCCTTGGAAGAATTAATTATGTGAATATGATTCACGATAATTAATTACAATTTGAATATGAGGTGGAGGATCACATAAGTGACATCCATGGTCTCCCATCAAGGCAAAGAATTTCGTCGCCAAAAGTTGTATATAGGAGACGCATGTCCGAAGTGACAGATCCTATATATAATTATTTGGATCGGGTTCTTTGCTTCTCGAAAGAGTAAGGCCGTATACGTAGTGACCCCAATATCGGGTCCTCATATTATTGGGACGATATTGGATTGCGTATAGCGAGTTTTAAGCCTGTTGACGGTTGGTTCAATTAGCAACGGGTCAACATCATCTTAGGGATGGTGGGCCCGGGTGTTAAAGACCGAATTGGGAAATGCAAGTTGGACTTGTAAGGCAGAATGTGTTCCCGCTTCTCTTTATTCGAGTCACAGGTTCTCATATTATTGGGATGTGATAAAGATAGAGAGGAGATCCCAGATCTTGCTTGAGATATAGTGGTAAGTATATCTCTTTCTTTGAAAGACGATTAGGGAATAATCTTTCATAGTAGACATATCAAGACAAATTTGATTTAAAATTCCTAAATCAAAATAAAATATGTATATATAATATATATACCCTTATGCAAATTTCTTATTTCAAATAATCCTTCATAAAACCCACTCAATGTTATACTCAATAATAACCAGTAAAATATCATGGATTGAACTCATGATCCAGATATTATACTTGCAATTGGACACATAATGTATGTGGTTGCAATGTGCAAGTTTCCTCAACATAATGAGGAATGACAATTAAATAAGACAATAAGACATTATCTTAGTGTTTGTATGTCTCTATAGTCTTGATCTTTCATCGAGTGTACTTTGGAAGTGACATGTCGATGGTGATCGTAATTGTCGAATAATCCTTATAAAATCTAAGAAGATGCTCTGGCATACATATGTGCTCTAAACATTTAATCATGAATGATATGGTTCTCTACATTATGCAGAATGGTGGCTCGAAAGAGATGATGTATTCAAAATATTTGAATGCCTACCTGAACCAATGTTTTAGGAGTCTAGATGGATGTAGATGTGATGAGTGTCATCATTCTACTGTCTATACTCTAGTCATTCATGAAGCTTCATAATATTGAATGAAGCATGTTGAAATGCTCTTACATTGAATTCTTTTGAATTTAACATGAGAGACCCTTAGTCTTGAACAATGGTTGTTTATAGATGAAGAGAGCACAGTGGAAGCGTGGGTCGGACCCATGTGAGAAGGAAAGTCAAAGAGTTGATTGTACTTCTGTGACTTCCATATGACATCCAAAGAGTTGGATGAATGCCTATACTGCAATAACTTGATGTGTTGATAGTATGACTATCAAGTCTGTCTAGAATCCTTAGAGAAGGACTCAGATAGTGCATCATAATAATCTATATCTACATTTGATCATTGAAATTGACTTGCTTATTTGATAAGATAAAGTCTGATAATTGTATCTCAATCTTCTAACAACACTTGCAATGTGTTGCACATGTTTTAGAAGACTGAAAAAAATTTGATCTTAAGGTTTATAGTTATCCACATAGACATTGATGCAATTATTGCAACAATCTCTGTTGGATTGATATACTTCTTAATTTCAGTGGGAGAGCCTTAGTCTTAGAGAATGTCTCTATGACCTAGATGTTAGAATACACTCATTGTTTGTTTCTAAATGTTGGAAATAAATATGAATTCTGGAATAAACATATCATAAAGAGTTATGATGGATATATTTCAGATAATAATCTAGCATCTGGTGGACTCTACTAAATTAGAAATTTAATGAATGGTTTATTAAGATTTCTAATACTGAAAGTTAAACCTTATAAGATCAATAGGAGGATAAAGATCATTTGACAATGATTTAGCATCAAGTTTTGGACATATGTCTGCTGATGAGATCAATAGACTAGTAAGATATGAAACTTTAGAATGTCTAAAATTTCAAATCTTACATACTTGTGAATATTGTATTCAAAGTAAAATGTCCAATACACCTTTTTTTGGGAAAGGTGTAAGATGTCAAGGTATTCGAGATCTCATACATATTGATGTATGTGAATCATCTATATCATAGTGAACATTGTGGATATGTGATATCTATTGATGATCATGTATGATATGAGATTTCTTCTCTTCACCTGGGAAACCTTTGAAATGTTCAAAGATTTTGTAATTTTGGTTTAGAACCAAAGTTTGAAGGAAGATTAAATGAATTTGATCTAATCAAGGTAACAACTACCTATTAGATGAATTCAAAGAATATCTTATGGAGATATGAATATCATTTCTATCTCAATCCTCCTGACACGCCTAAACTCAATGGAGTTGTAGGAAGATACAATTAGATCATGTGTGACATGATTTGATCAATGATGAATTTTAGCATAATTATCCCTTAGTTTCTAGGTATATATTTGTAGTAGAGACTACAATATATATATCCTTAATAAGGTTCCATGCATGTAAGCCGGAATCTAGCACTTGAGAGTGCTAATTCATTAGGAAAATAAAGGATGGTATTGGATACTGATGAATCTGTGATTCATAACTCTAAAAGTTGAAAATAGAGTCTTGTTCCCGAGTAAATAGATGCATATTTCCACTTATATTGCATAAGTAGCATTCATGCATGCAAGCATAATATCTGTATTTTAGCATTCATACTTGCATTAAATAAGAAGCCAAATTCACTTGTAAATATTCACATGTATATTAGATAAAATACCTTATTTGTATATCTTTTATACTAACCCCAAATCCAATAAAACCAACTTCGTTGTGTATATATTACTAACACTAATCAAAGAAAAATATCAAAAAAATAGTAACTTGTAAAATTGACCAATAAAACCCCAATCTAAATTTAAAACCATGAAACTTAAAATACACATATCTCGCTCATACAGCCTCCGAATTAGGTTTACTCACTTTTAAAGTAATATACATTTAGAGACCTTTGAAACAAGACTAATTTCATCAAAATCGGAGCTCGTATGCAAAATTTGGGTTTTGGGCCCTTTTTGTACATTTTACATAATGACCGTTTTATCCCATGTATTTTACCATTTCATTTTCTTAATTATTTAAAATCCAAAAAATTAGATTAATTTGTAAATATTCTTCTCATATTTTCTTTATTTTATTTTGATTTTTCTCTTAATTAAAAATGACAAAAAAATTACAAAAGATAAAATGTGGTATTTTATACCTATAAGGTACCACCCAAAAATACATTTTTGTACAGATGATCTTGTTTGATTTTCGGCCCTTCACGAAAGTTGTAGATATCGTTGAGGTGAGCAACATTCATGTTGATCACTTTTTGATCTGACCTCTTTTATTATTTCGTTTTGATTTTTCTTTGTATTTAGATGCGGATTTTTCTCGAAGCGACACATGGCAACTCTTAAAGCCGCCATGTGTCGCCTCCTCATTCATCAACTTAAACCATTTCTCTCCTTTATTCTGGACCGTTGGATGAGGGGTTCTTCATCAACGGCTCATACTCATTCCTTCCCACTCTCCCTTAACTTAAGGGAGAGGCTTCTTTCGACACCTTCCATCCCACCCCATCTCCTCCACCATCTCCCATCTCTCCCACTCTCTCCATGTCCTCTCCAACCACCACCTTATCATCTTTATAATCCCCTCCACTCCTCCATTCATTCCTATCCGCCATTTTCATAGTGAGGGAGAAGAGAGCTCCTATCAACCTTAGGTGACAGCTAGGGAGTTTCATAGTTGAGCAACGACCCACCTTCTTCGCAGGAGAGATCCGGTGATCTCATCACCATCGTAGCCACCTAACCGGAGCTACTAAGCTCAGCCTAGCCGCGGCTTTGAGCGACGACCACGGTCGAGCTTTGTCTCAGCCATTCACAGGCAACCAATCATCTACAGGTAACTTTCTCTTCCTCTCTTCTTCTTCCTCATACCTTTCTCTCTTCTTGATTCACTCACATCCGCGCATCAATTCGCAAAATAGATCGCACATCAACGGATTATCACACGTTGCGAACGCAACGGTGATTTTTATTTATTTTTCGGACGAACTTTCATGAATCGATTAATAGTTTATTTACGCCCCCTTAAACAAATGCATGAGCAACAAGGGAGGTGGTGAAACTCCCCTGTTCTCCTTTCTCTTCTCTCTCCACCTCATCTTCTTCCAGGCCGTCAACTCCTCCTCCGCCCCGACGTCCCTTGGCCGTGTGTCGACCGCCCCCCTTCATCGTCAACGACACCGGTCATCCCCTCCACCTTACAGCAGCCTCGGAGGCCTACCCCAACGGTTGCACCACCACTCCAGCTCTCTTCCAACCGCGCACGACCACCCCTCGCGGTGCTCCACCGTCCAGGACCGCCACGTGCGCCACCAGATCCCAACGCGGCCACCGCTGCTCCAGCCGCCCCCCGCCTGGCCGCTATGCCATCCACGGCCGCGTGCCTTGGGCGGTGCTCCGGTGCACCCATCTCCAGCCACGCAAGGGGCTGCCGCCCAGGCGTAGCCGCGCATCGTGCGCCCGTCCCTCCTCGCGCATCTCTTCCCCACGCCGCCGCTCGCCCATCGAGCTCCGCCCAAGGCCCTGCTCCTCCGCCCAAGGCCGCGCCCCGCGCGTGGATTCCATCGACTACGAAGCTCCATCCTCCTCCCCTGTTTGAAGGAAAGAAGCAGAGGAAGAAGTATCGCACAATAAAAAAAGGGGAATTTGTAAAGGGGACACTTGCACCCCTTTACAAGTTCTTAAAAAAATTTCAAGTTTCCATAATTACATGTAAGTCCCTGTACTTCATTTGAGCTTCTTTTTGATTTTCTGTATTGCATTTATAACCTTGCATTTGCACGTTTATCTTGTTGCCATTTTTTAATTCCAAAAGTTGCATTGTGTAGTATACTTCTTGTTCTATCTTTTTAGTACTTATTTGTATTTTTCTGATTTGCAGAGTATTTATTGAAATTAATTTGGTGGAAAATTGCAATATTTTGCCCATTTTGATTGTTTAATTTATTGAGCATTCTCTGCTTGTCGAAAAATCTCCAAAAATTCGTAGTTGGTAGATCTAAGTTTATGCTACAACATATGCAAAATTCACATCATTTGCACGTACAGTTTGTCCTAGAAAAATCATTTAGTGAAAACCTTAATCAATTTTTAGTTAATTAATCGTGAAGTGTTTTAAGGAAAATCAAGTTGATTTGGATAGATCTTAACTAGACCTATTTGGATTAATTTTATTTCTTAAAAATATCATCGTTTGATAATTATTAAAATTGATTTAGTCATTTTCACTAAAGTCAGCATATTTTATTATCCGTGCATCAGAAAATTTCAAAACAATTAAGGTAATTTAATTTCATCATAATTCATAATCTGGCCAAGTTTCATAATTTTTGGAATTAATTTGACCATATTTCTGATTTAACCAGTACGTTGGCCCGATTTTGCTTGTGTCTTGCATAGAAATTAAAAAAAGAACAAAAAAAGACTTCTCGAAAATCCAACACTTGAAACTTTCTAAAATCCACCTAAAGAGAGATGCCTCCCTGAGTTCGACCTTGGACTTCCACCAAGTAAAAAAATCTGCCGCTTGAAATTAACTTGACATTAATTAATAGTGGTTTTTTATATTCCCTCTCGTATCCGACTGCAACGAATGACTTTAACTTAATTTGGACAATTAATTTGACCGGATTAACCAAGGGTGCGGGACGCTTATCAAAATGGCGCCGTTGTCGGGGAGGGACGGCTTAGGTTAATTTTTAGTAATATTTTGAGTGTTTGATTTTTTCCCCCGGGTAGTCTGACCCCCGGTTTTCTTGTAATTATTCTCTCTTTTATTTCTTTGCATCATTTTATTTTTGAGTCACTCTCTGATCTCTCTCTTTTTCTGTGCGAGGAACGCGAGGAGTCTTGGACGCTTCGACAATCGAGCAATTGAATTGAGTGATTAGAGAGGCATCGTAATTTTTTTTTATTTTTTTTATTTCTTTTTCGCATCATTTCCAGCGGTTCCCGTTTGGGTTCTCGCGTCTGTAAAGATAGTGGAACTGTGTCCTGTGTGCTGTGGGGGTGAATGTAATTTAGATTGCACTAGCGGCTCCCCGAGCCACTCTAGGATTTGCTTGTGCTCGTAAATTAATAGGACCACACAATACACTTAAAAGACGCACCTAGACCGCGGTAATTAGTCAAATTAAACTGTTCTTCACGCTAATAGAACTGCATGTCTAGGAGCGGCTTTCATCGCTTGCATTTGCATCTAGATTAAAAAGTTTTCAATTCTGTTCTGCATCCTGCATAAAAAAGCGAAGGGATCACTGTAAGTATTCTTCACTCAGCATACGCATCATTGATTTCTACTTGCATCGGCTTTTTCTCGATTTCTCCCTCTGATTTTCACATTTAAATTAAAAAGAAAATTGGGACTGTCCGATAGGCGTGCTGTGTGGTGGACTTAAGCAGTGATAACCTAACTTAAAATCGGGACTGCTAAACAGTATTGACCAAAAAAAGAATAAAATTTGAAAATTGTTTGCGGGAGATTAATCCCCGACCTTGTTTTCATGCTGAGTGAGGGTACTTGAGTGTGTGTGAACACCTTAAGGAAGAGCCCAAATCCCCGCCTTCCATATCACATTGTAACTGATCCTAGCAAATATCACAAGTCGAATAATTTCAGATTCTTTGACTAGTACCAAGTAGCCTCCGCCTGTCTCAGGTAGATAGGGGCGAAATTGCGGTACTTTGCGACAAGCTGCCAGTAACCCCCCGGGGTGAAGTTCCGGCCTTGTCAGCCTCCGCCTGCTTGCAGGTAGATAGGGGTGTGGTCATTGAATCCATCGGCTTGGGATAGGAGCGAAGAAAGGAAGGAGCGGCGGTATCTTAGGCGACAGGTTAAATAGGGAAGACGCATCCGGCTCTGAGCTGACTTCCCTATAGGCCGCGTAATCCTTGCTATTTTTGCTTGAAAATCACACTTAAAAACTACAAGATTAATTGGACTCGATTTCGAGTCCTCCACTGTGTTGAGTGTGAAACCAGGGTCTTGGATTGATTTTTTTTGCTTCAGGTAGGAGTAAAATCCTAGCTTCTTCTCGCTTCATCAAGATGAGTGACTGGGGAGATCTCAACACATTATTCACTGATCTTTCTATGAGTCCCCCAAGTAACTCATTTTCATCGGCCCAAGCGCACCTTGGACCACCCAGGACTCATGACCCTCTTGAGTCCTGGTTCCCTCATGCTCAGGGTGGTTACTCTCAAACCAACCCTTCATCTCCTCCGAGATTACCGAGGAAGACCATTGCCTCGGTAATCCCTTCTTTAATTTGCCCTCTAACACAGATCTTATTTCCCAATCCCCAGACTTAGAGGACAAGATGCCGCCAAGGATGCCACCGGATGAGGACCAGATACGACAGATTCTTGCTCGCCTCGCCGAAGCCGAACAGAAGAATGCAGATCTTACGGTGCGGATGGGACAGATTATTGTAGCTGGAGGAATCGACCGACCAATGGTCGATACCTACAACCCGGCGGAGAACGAGATTCAGAATTGGTTAGCACCCGCAGTTCCCGCCCAGGCATTCGAGCCGAAGCCCCACTTCCTTAGTCTGCTTCCGAAGTTCAACGGCTCAATGAAGAACCATACACTTTCCTCCGTGACTTCGAACTGGTGTGCAACAATCTTAGACATCCCAATGTTGGCCAAGATTATATCCGACTGAAGGCCACCCCTTTTGCCTTAGGAGATAAGGCTGCTCATTGGCTGAAGAACTTAGGGGTGGTATGTACTACCTGGATGCAGTTCAAGGACCTTTTCTTGAAAAAGTTCTACCCTCTCAGTAGGACTAACCAGATGAGAATGAAGATCGCCAGCTTCGCTCAAGGACCCAGTGAACCTTTCCATGAAGCTTGGGACAGGTTCAATGATTTAGTACAGAAATGCCCATGCCACGGCATTTCGAAGGCGATCTTAGTCCAGACCTTGTTCTGTGTTCTAACCCCGGAGATGCAGGGGTTAGTTAGTGCCGCCTGTGGAGGAAGCTATCTAAACAAGAACGAGCACGCCGTAGAAAAGATCCTGGAGCAGATGACGGAAACCGGCAGGTCGCAGGCCACAAGGGCCTATACGTTGTCTCCCTCAATCCTATCCAATGAGACAACCCGAAGGACTGTAGCAGATCTGACCGAGGACCTCATTCCCAGCATGGGGATGATTGCCGACAAGCTTACCATGGTCGAGCAGATCCACAAGAGAGTCGCGGAGATGGAGTCTCTTTCGAGCCTACCGAAGCAAGTGGAGGAACTCTCTGAGAAGATAGCTAAGATCAAGCTACCAACCCCTTCTGCACCACCTGTACCTGTACATCGAGTCTATCTTGTACAAGAACAGGCACCGGGGTCTCAGAGTAGCTGGGACCAAACTTACACCCAGCAGAACCAGCATGTACCCCCACAAGTGGAGACAGGAAACGAGGAGCCTCCGCCACTGTACGAGATCAACGGGCTTTGGTATAGCCGTGACCCGATGGTCAGGCAGATCGAAATGGGGAAGGATCAGCCACACTGCCCACCCCCAGTCTACCAAGAAACCAGGCCCGTTCCCATACCACGCTTTCAGTCCAGGCCAGAACAGGGGTACCAGCAGCAGCAGCGCACCTATCAGCAGGGGCCGGCACCGTCCCATCAGCAGCAGCAATATCGGCATGGCCAGCAGGGCCAATACAGAACCGCATCTACACAGCAGCAAGCCCAGCCCACCGAATTGGAGTCTCTCACCTTGGCGATCTAGACCCTGTCTGATAGGGTCCAACAAATACAGAATGACTACCTGGACATGAGAACCGACATCAATCGGGTCTCTCGTGCCCAGGACCAACAGATGGCGCCAAAGACCCCAATTCCCGCACAGGTTCAGGCCAACCCGAACAGCTTACACCAGGGCCAGAACCGACCTCGAGATCAGGTATACTATTCAGATAATTACTTATCTGAACATGAGATCCTCTCGTACGATAATGTAAATCATATGTCCCTCAGGAGCGGAAGGACCGTGACCATACCTGATCGGGCACGGGAGCAGAAGGAAGGAGCCTCCGACACTCTACCTGAGGAGAACTCGGAGGAAGAAGAGGAGGAGCATCACCACCATCATCGCCGGCAGAAGAAGAGGACATCTGAGTCCTCGAAGCAGCATTCTCGCATTCGCATGGAGTCAGACGAAACCGATGAAGAGCCCGCACCTCCATCTGAGGAGGATCGTCCAGCAGTCGCGGAAGAAGCGTCACCGGTTTCGCCTCAGCATTTTCTTTTCAGTCAGAGTCAGAGTCCTAGTCTGTATCAGAGTCAGAGTCCTGTTAAGAACTCAGTTCCCGAAGTTAATGAGAATATTTCAGTTTCTAAACCTGAGTTGGAGTCAATAATCCCTTTCCCCCGAGCTCTCAAGGGTGGAAAGAAGAAAACCAAAAAATCCAAAAAGATGACCCTGAGATGGCTGAATTCTGTAATAAACACATCAAGGTCACAATCCCTTTTGACAAGTTCGTGGAAATGACCCCTGCATTTCAAAAATACCTTAAGGTGAGATGCACACCTACTAGGGTTAGCAGGAAGACCAAAAGCCGTGTTGAGAAACACGTGTTATCATTAGCCACGACTTGTGCAATAAAGAACTCGTTTCCTAGGAAACGAA
Organism: Ottelia alismoides; assembly: GCA_037367405.1. Classification (NCBI taxonomy): domain Eukaryota; kingdom Viridiplantae; phylum Streptophyta; class Magnoliopsida; order Alismatales; family Hydrocharitaceae; genus Ottelia; species Ottelia alismoides. The sequence continues at coordinate 301,596 of JAZKJV010008253.1, read as the reverse complement.
GAGACATGGGTGCACATTATGTAGTGAGTCATGTTGATGACATTGCGTTTGCACGCACTCTCCTAGACAATGGTTCCTCAATCAATCTGATGCCTACAGCCCTCTATGAGCGGCTTAATCTCGGACCTCTTAGGAAATCTAGAGCTCTTCTACAGTTTGCTGACAAATCAACCAAGAGGTCCCAAGGAGAATTAAGGAACATTGTGATCAAAGTCGAGGGGCAAGAATACATGGTGGACTTCACTGTCCTAAATATGGAAACCCCTCGTAATTGGAGAGATTCCCAGATCATTCTAGGTAGGCCCTTCCTCAGAACAGCAGGGGCCTTATTTGACTATAAGAATGGGAAGATTTAGTTCCAAACTCCAGGCGGAGATGAGGAACTTGAAATGAAGCAGACAAGATGGCAGCCGGATTCCGAATCCAGCACCGAGTACTCTTCTACCGGAACAGACTGCGAGCATGTAGACTTAGTTGGGCCATGGAGACAGAACCCAGCCAGCACCGATATGTCCATCTCCTCCGAAGATGATCCAGTGCATGAGTCAGTATGCGAGATCCTCAGGAACAAGTACAGCTCTGAGCCTGCATCGCCCTACATCTTCGATGACGTAGAGGCCCAGTTGGGCCTGTCAGTCCTTACATCTCTAGGACAATCGGAAGATGAGGATGACGAGTCGGACGAGGCGTTTGCCGATTGTATGGAGACCTTTGACGATCCGACTCCAGAGCCGAACTTGGTGGCAGCTATCACAGAAGATGATCCAGCCACTTCCAACACTGAACCAGATCAGATTGAGCCAGATTTCTTAGATGATCACACTATTCCAAGGCTCAAACCATTACCCACAACCTTAAAGTATGCCTTCCTTGCAGGCCAAGACAAGAAATTTCCGGTCATCATCAGTTCGAAATTGACCGAGGAGCAGGAATCTCGCTTGCTAGAGATCCTGGAGAAGATCCGCAAGGCGATAGGCTGGAGCATTTCCGATCTCCACGGGATAAATCCCGCTTTGTGTTCGCACCATATTTACTTGGAGAATGAAGCCAAACCCTCTCGTGAATTCCAACGCCGGTTGAATCCAAATTTACGAGAGGTCGTGAAAAAAGAGATAGAAAAATGGTGCGACGCGGGTTTCATTTACCCAATCTCCGACTCTAAGTGGGTGGCCCCAATCCATGTTGTCCTGAAGAAGTCTGGAATTCAGACGACCACCAACGAGGACGGAGAGGAGATCGTGACGAGAATACCCACGTCATGGCGTGTCTGTGTGGATTACAGACGCCTGAATGTCGCGACGAAGAAGGACCATTTCCCCCTACCGTTCATTGATCAAATCTTAGAGAGACTAGCGGGGAAAGAGTTCTTCTGCTTCTTAGATGGGTTCTCGGGCTACAATCAAGTAGCTATAGCTCCAGAGGACCAGGAAAAGACCACGTTTACATGCCCCTTTGGTACCTATGCTTTCAGGCGCATGCCTTTTGGGCTATGCAATGCTCCAGGTACTTTTCAAAGGTGCATGATTGCTGTATTCGCCGAAATGGTCGGCGAATTCCTGGAAGTCTTCATGGATGACTTCTCGGTCCACGGCGATTCTTTCGATTCCTGTCTTAGGAATCTGGACCGAGTCCTCAAAAGATGTTGTGAGGTTAATCTGGTGCTCTCTTAGGAGAAAAGTCACTTCATGGTCACGGAGGGCATAGCGTTGGGGCATGTCATCTCCAAGAGAGGATTGGAGGTTGACCCTGCCAAGGTGGACGTGATCAGACGACTCCAGCCACCAACCAACGTAAGGCAGTTGCGGTCGTTCCTCGGGCATGTTGGATTTTATCGTAGATTTATTAAGGATTTTTCTAAGATTGCCCGACCGCTAACTGAGCTTTTAGGCAAAGACATGGAGTTTGTTGTAGATCACAAATGTCTTGAGGCCTTTAAGCTTTTACAAGAAATGATTGTGGATGCACCCATCCTACAAGCCCCTGATTGGTCTCTACCTTTTGAGATCATGACGGACGCCTCTGATTATGCTGTTGGGGCTGTGCTGGGACAAAGAATAGATGGCGCCCCGTTTGCAATTCACTACGCAAGCAAAGTGCTTGATACTGCTCAGTGTAACTATACAGTTACGGAAAAGGAAATGCGTGCGGTAGTGTTTGCCTTGGACAAATTCAGATCTCACCTAATCGGATCCAAGGTAACGGTGTTCACTGACCACACGGCACTACGGTATTTGATGGAGAAGAAGGACGCGAAGGCGCGACTTCTTCGGTGGATTTTACTTATCCAGGAGTTTGATTTGGACATCCGTGATAAACCTGGAAAGAAGAACGTAGTGGCCGATCATCTTTCTCGTCTCGAAGATCTTAATACTTCCGAGGTTTCACCAATTCGAGACTCCTTCCCTGACGAGTCGATTTTTGTTATCGACTCACTCCCATGGTACGCCAATATCGTGAATTATCTTGTCTCCAAGAAAGTTCCCAAAGATTGGCCCAAGAGCCAAATCGACCGACTAAAGTCGGACGCTAGACACTACCATTGGGAGGATCCGATCCTTTTCTTTGAAGGACCGGACTGTGTCTGGAGACGGTGTATTCCTCAGGAGGAATACCAGAGTGTCCTTTCTTTATGCAACAGCTTGGAGGCAGGAGGACACCACTCCGGGAAGAGGACCGCATGGAAGGTACTTCAGTGTGGCTTCTACTGGCCGACTCTGTTTCGCGATGCCACCGCCTTCGCGAAGTCGTGTCCAGTTTGCCAGAGAATGGGAGGAACCGTTGGTTCCAAGGATGAGATGCCAATGCAGCCGGTCATCATTTGTGACGTCTTTGACGCCTGGGGCATAGATTTCATGGGCCCATTCCCTGTCAGCCACGGGTTCGAATATATCCTTCTGGCGGTAGACTATCTATCCAGATGGGTGGAGGCTATCCCGACCCGAGCCGCAGACAGCAGGACTGTCTGTAAATTCATCAGAAAGCACATAATCTCTAGGTTCGGGATCCCCAAAATGATGATATCAGACGGGGGTAGCCACTTTGTGAATCGGGAGGTGAAGAAACTCCTGAAGGATTACGGCATCGAACACCGTGTCGCTAGTCCTTACCACCCACATACCAATGGTATGGCTGAGGTGTCAAATAGGGAGGTGAAAACCATATTGCAAAAGTTTGTCCGCCCGAACAGGAAGGACTGGTCTCAGATCTTGGATCAGGTCCTCTGGGCGTATAGGATGGCTTACAAGACACCGTTAGGCACCTCCCCATTCCGAATGGTATTCGGAAAGTCGTGCCATTTGCCCGCAGAGTTAGTGCACAAATCAGAATGGGCAATCAAGAAGGTCAACTGGAACACACACTTGGGACAGAAGCAGAGAGATATGGATCTGAATGAGCTTGTGGAAGTCAGAAACCGTGCATATGACAACAGTTTGGTGTACAAGGACAAGGTGAAGCGTTGGCATGATAGATATATCAGACGAAAGACCTTTGTTCCTGGACAGAAGGTATGGTTGTTCAATGCTAGGCTGAAGATTTTCCAAGGCAAGTTGAAGTCTAAGTGGACGGGCCCATTTGTCGTCCGTACGGTGCATGATAGTGGATGTGTCGAGATCTCAGATCTCGCAGACGACGCACCAACATTCCTAGTGAATGGACAGATGTTGAAGCACTTCGTCGAATCCAATGAGCAGTTAGTCCATGTTGAGAAGATTGTATTCATGCGCGAGACAGATACAGTAGATACACCTCGAACTGCGTATGAGACCTTGCAGCAGTGAGCTCTAGCCATCCGCAACATCTCAAAAGATTCAGACCGACTCATCTGTATATATCATTCTTCTTGTACATCCTATCATCTCTCTTACGCGACTTTAGTAACCCATCCCCGCCTCATTAGATCACTATCTTAGACTATACTTAGGATAACCAGATCCTAAGTATAGGGGGGAGGGGTCACCTGAGTCAGTTCACTGTACGTTCGCCAGATCACATTGGTCCTCATACTCACTTTCGACCTATACGTAGGCTGACCTGAGCCTAAGTATAGGGGGGACCGATGCCCGCATCGTATATTCACCCATTTCCCATCTTTTCCTCGTCCGCCCCATTTCTGATCTTCTTCTACACTTAGGCTGCCAGAGCCTAAGTATAGGGGGGCGGGACGACTTCTATACTTTTGTAATTTTAGCTCTCCTACGCTTAGCCCGAGCTATGTCTTTTTAGTCGCTTTCATGCTCTGAGGACATAGCACACGCTAAGTATAGGGGGGCATGTATATATTACATATATACTTTATCCATAGCTCGTACTTTCGCGTATTTTCGTGTATTTTTGTATATAGCAATAATTATGGGTGGGTAAAAAAAATTTATACTTGTATAATACTTGTAAACCTTTTGTAAAAATTAAAAAATAAATAAATAAAATAAAATTTTGTATACTTGTATAATATGTACTATATGTATAATACTTGTATAAAAAGTTGTAAAATTCTTGTATAACATACTTTTGTAAAATTTGTTGTAAAACAGGTTGTATACCAAAAAAATCATGTATACTATGTACAAATTATATCAACTAAAGATTGTTGTAAATAATAAAAAAAATTTGTTGTATACCAGAAAAATTAAACAAAAAGGCTTCTTATTTACTCTTGCATATTATCTTGCATTTTCAAAAAAAAAGTCTTGCATTTCATTCATAGCATGTCATCTGCACATCATCTGCATATCTTGCATATGCAAAGTGAAAAGCTAGTGGGTTCTGAACCAAGTTATGAGTAGATATTGAGGATGGACCTGATTTGACCTTAATCCACCTAATTTCAGAGGAACTTTATAGGAACTGGAGTAAAGATTTCTCAGGTCAAGTGACTTAATTCTTTAAGTCCGCAAGTCTATGTTCACATGTCATCTTAATCAGTCTAAGTAGAATATCTCGTGCATACGCATGATTCTTATAGACAGTGACCTAACTTGGACAAGCACAATGCATGTAGCTCTTCATTGATGAGGTGGTGAGGAGGTAGAATCCTTTACCTTGGAGTAGCACACGGGTGGAAACATCCGTCCTCCTCTAGGGAGGGTAGTGCATCTCAACCTAGTCTGGTGGTGTTGACATCTGAGGACAGGACGCTGTGGGTTGCAATAATGCTTCAAAAGAGGGATAGTCTACTGGCTCAAGAGGAAAAACTCCTGATGTACATGCTGCACCTTGTATATAGTTCCAAAAAAAAAGAGAAAAAAAAAGAAAAAAATGCAAGAACTCCAAAAAAATCAGACAGGTCCAAGTAAAAAAAATTAATACCTGTCGGAGTATGTATATTAGCAAAGAAAATGCAGCTGGATGACTTGGCTACACTGGTCAGGCATCCCGGGATAGGTAGCTACACTGGCCACCGTCCATTCTTTTCTCTACCCCCTCCTCTTGAGTTGGTCGCACTTGAACTTAGAAGGAAATACCCCGCCCTCGAGGAAAGAGTTACTGGACCGGGTTATTGAGTTACCTTGTTAGAGGAGGCTGGTTCTGAGCCATTTCTGATGTGGAGAGTTACATTTCACTTACACAGTACAAGTAAGAATCATAGTCATCAGAAATTTGCGTCTGAGGATTTGTTCTGACCTGACTGTTGAGGCGTCTTGAATAGAAGACTTGTGGAACTTGAAGTCTGTTAGGTCTTAAGTTCAGGTCCCAATAAGGTTCCGCCACACAATTAATCCAAAGGTCGAGTCAAGCTCCATTTTCAACTCTTGTTCATGACATTGGTATGGAACCCAAAATCATTTCACTCTTGCATTTCATTTAGTTGCTCGGGGACGAGCAAGGTTTAAGTATAGGGGGTTGATGAATCTGTGATTCATCACTCTAAAAGTTGAAAATAGAGTCTTGTTCCTGAGTAAATAGATGCATATTTCCACTTATATTGCATAAGTAGCATTCATGCATGCAAACATAATATCTGCATTTTAGCATTCATACTTGCATTAAATAAGAAGCCAAATTCACTTGTAAATATTCACCTGTATATTAGATAAAATACCTTATTTGTATATATTTTATACTAACCCCAAATCCAATAAAACCAACTTCATTGTGTATATATTACTAACACTAATCAAAGAAAAATATCAAAAAAAATACTAACTTGTAAACTTGACCAATAAAACCCCAATCCAAATTTGAAACCATGAAACTTAAAATACACATATCTCGCTCATACAGCCTCCGAATTAGGTCTACTTACTTTTAAAGTAATATACATTCAGAGACCTTCGAAACAAGACTAATTTCATTAAAATCGGAGCTCGTATGCAAAATTTGGGTTTTGGGCCCTTTTTGTACATTTTACATAATGATCGTTTTATCCCCTGTATTTTACCATTTCATTTTCTTAATTATTAAAAATCCAAAAAAATTAGATTAATTTGTAAATATTCTTCTCATATTTTCTTTATTTTTATTTTGATTTTTCTCTTAATTAAAAATGATAAAAAAATTGCAAAAGATAAAATGCGGTATTTTATACCTATAAGGTACCACCCAAAAATACATTTTTGTACAGATGATCTTGTTTGATTTTTGGCCCTTCACGAAAGTTGTAGATCTCGTTGAGACGAGCAACATTCGTGTTGATCACTTTTTGATCTGACCTCTTTTATTATTTCTTTTTGATTTTTCTTTGTATTTAGTTGCGGATTTTTCTCGAAGCGACACATGGCAACTCTTAAAGCCGCCATGTGTCGCCTCCTCATTCATCAACTTAAACCATTTCTCTCCTTTATTCTGGACCGTTGGATGAGGGGTTCTCCATCAACGGCTCATACTCATTCCTTCCCACTCTCCCTTAACTTAAGGGAGAGGCTTCTTTCGACACCTTCCATCCCACCCCATCTCCTCCACTCCCATCTCTCCCACTCTCTCCATGTCCTCTCCAACCTCCACCTTCTCATCTTTATAATCCCCTCCACTCCTCCATTCATTCCTATCCGCCATTTTCATAGTGAGGGAGAAGAGAGCTCCTATCAACCTTAGGTGACAGCTAGGAAGTTTCATAGTTGAGCAACGACCCACCTTCTTCGCAGGCGAGATCTGGTGATCTCATCACCGTTGTAGCCACCTAACCGGAGCTACTAAGCTCAGCCTAGCCGCGGCTTTGAGCGACGACCGCGGCCGAGCTTTGTCTCAGCCATTCACATGCAACTAATCATCTACAGGTAACTTTCTCTTCCTCTCTTCTTCTTCCTCATACCTTTCTCTCTTCTTGATTCACTAACATCCGCGCATCAATTCGCAAAATAGATCGCACATCAACGGATAATTCACACGTTGCGAACGCAATGGTGATTTTTATTTATTTTTCGGACGAACTTTCATTAATCGATTAATAGTTTATTTACGCCCACTTAAACAAATGCATGAGCAACAGGGGAGGTGGTGAAACTCCTCTGTTCTCCTTTCTCTTCTCTCTCCACCTCATCTTCTTCCAGGCCGTCAACTCCTCCTCCGCCCCGACGTCCCTTGGCCGTGTGTCGGCCGCCCCCCTTCATCGTCAACGACACCGGTCATCCCCTCCACCTTACAGCAGCCTCGGAGGCGTACCCCAACGGTTGCACCACCACTCCAGCTCTCTTCCAACCGCGCACGACCACCCCTCGCGGTGCTCCACCGTCCAGGACCGCCACGTGCGCCACCAGATCCCAACGCGGCCACCGCCGCTCCAGCCGCCCCCCGCCTGGCCGCTGCGCCATCCACGGCCGCGCGCCTTGGGCGGTGCTCCGCTGCACCCATCTCCAGCCACGCAAGGGGCTGCCGCCCAGGCGCAGTCGCGCGTAGTGCGCCCGTCCCTCCTCTCGCATCTCTTCCCCACACCGCCGCTCGCCCATCGAGCTCCGCCCAAGGCCCTGCTCCTCCGCCCAAGGCCGCGCCCCGCGCGTGGATTCCATCGACCACAAAGCTCCATCCTCCTCCCCTGTTTGAAGGAAAGAAGCAGAGGAAGAAGTATCGCACAATAAAAAAAGGGGAATTTGTAAAGGGGACACTTGCACCCCTTTACAAGTTCTTAAAAAAATTTCAAGTTTCCATAATTACATGTAAGTCCCTGTACTTCATTTGAGCTTCTTTTTGATTTTCTGTATTGCATTTATAACCTTGCATTTGCACGTTTATCTTGTTGCCATTCTGTCATCAATTTTTAATTCCAAAAGTTGCATTGTGTAGTATACTTCTTGTTCTATCTTTTTAGTACTTATTTGTATTTTTCTGATTTGCAGAGTATTTATTGAAATTAATTTGGTGGAAAATTGCAATATTTTGCCCATTTTGATTGTTTAATTTATTGTGCATTCTCTGCTTGTCGAAAAATCTCCAAAAATTCGTAGTTGGTAGATCTAATTTTATGCTACAACATATGCAAAATTCACATCATTTGCACGTACAGTTTGTCCTAGAAAAATCATTTAGTGAAAACCTTAATCAATTTTTAGTTAATTAATTGTGAGGTGTTTTAAGGAAAATCAAGTTGATTTGGATAGATCTTAACTAGACCTATTTGGATTAATTTTGTTTCTTAAAAATATCATTGTTTGATAATTATTAAAATTGATTTAGTCATTTTCACTAAAGTCTGCATATTTTATTATCCGTGCATCAGAAAATTCCAAAACAATTAGGGTAATTTAATTTCATCATAATTCATAATCTGGCCAAGTTTCATAATTTTTGGAATTAATTTGACCATATTTCTGATTTAACCAGTACGTTGGCCCGATTTTGCTTGTGTCTTGCATAGAAATTAAAAAAAGAACAAAAAAAGACTTCTCGAAAATCCAACACTTGAAACTTGCTAAAATCCACCTAAGGAGACAGATGCCTCCTTGAGTTCGACCTTGGACTTCCACCAAGTAAAAAAATCTGCCGCTTGAAATTAACTTGACATTAATTAATAGTGGTTTTTGATATTCCCTCTCGTATCCAACTGCAAGGAACGACTTTAACTTAATTTGAACAATTAATTTGACCGGATTAACCAAGGGTGCGGGACGCTTATCAGATACCTACTTTACGACCTTGAGATTCTTAAAATATCTCATCTTTGAGAATATGATTCTTATAGGATGACTCTCTTGATAATCACGATGAAAATGAAGTAAAGGAACTCATTTAATCTTGAGAAGATAATGAGGCTCCAGAAATCGGAAACTAAAAGGGACAATTAAAGATTAAACACTAATACTTCTTCAAATGAGTTTGAAGATGTATTCCATGTGTCAGTTAAGTCTGATAATGATCGGACTTCATGTGATGAAGCTCCTGAGGATCATAACATGGAAAGATGGATATTAACAATAAAGGTCTAAGGTAGACTTCATATACAAGTGTTGTATATGGACCCTTGAGGATCCACCTATAAGGGTTAGACCCATTAAGGTGTAAATGGATCTTCAATAGAAAGAGGGAACCTGATGAGAAGGTAGAGACCTTCAAAGCACGGTTCGTAGCCATAAGCTACACACCGAAAAGAAGACATCGATTGCGATGTGGCTTGCTTTTCAGTGATCATGCTTAAACCCATCAGAATATTGCTAACCCTAGCTGCACAATTTGACTATGGCATCTTCAAGATGTGAGTCAAGATTGTATTCCTCTATGAATACCTCTTTGAGGATATTCACATGAAGTAGCCCCAGGGCTTCATGGTTGAGAAATGTAAGATGTGCTAGCTAAAGGACTCCATCTTTGGACTCAAATAAGCTTCTTGTAGTTAAGATTTGATGAAATTATAATTGTTATGATTTCAAATAGAATCTTGATGAACCATGTGAAGCTTAGTGGGAGTGCCATTGTGTTCATCGTGCTAAATGTAGATAATATCCTAATCATTTGGAATGATATAAGGATGATAATAAGTGTTTTGTGATCTGGCTATTCCATACCTTGAGATATGATCTCAAAGATGCCTCTTAGATTTTAGTTCTGAAGGTGTTCAGAAGCAAAGAGAAGAGGGTATTGGGACTGTCACATTTGTAGTACACCTTGGACATGTTCCATTTTTCTGGAGATTCCAAGAACGGCTTTCTTACCTTTATGATTTGGTACTGACCTATCTAAAGGTATAGCACCTCAAAGAGTTTGAGGAAGTGAATGCTAAAACTGGTTACCCTTTTGTGCATCAGTTATGAAAAGCTGAAAGTATACTAGATGTGTACAGAAGCCAGATATCTGCCATGCAGTGGGAGCAGTAAACTGTTACTAATCCTACTATGGAGATAGAACATTTAATTGCAGTAATAACAATATCTTCAAAGATGACAAGGCTTTAGAGATAGTGATCTCTAAGTCTTATCTTCAAGAAATTAAGACTTTTAGATGGAGATCTAAAAGGTCTTAACTGCGAATACCTTAGGAGATAGAGATCTCCAGGGATAAGGGTATTCTGATAAGGATAATAGAAATTTCATGCTGGTTATAATAATATTTCTTTGAGTTGTAGTATCAAGGATACTATGACTGAAAAGATTGAGTATTAGTTGCATTAGATGCAACATTCGCATTAGATGCGAGCACTGTTACTGGGGATATGCAAGTGCCGTAAAAGGACTTGGCGTAGTCTCGCGGGAACAGAGTGACTGATCAGCTTACGTAGCTATTTTCTAAATAGCCTATGATTGTCACATGAGTGTGGGTTTAAATGATTAGCCCATTAATGGCTATTTGGGCTAGTGGGAGATTGTTGGACATGCGAGCCCACGGCGAGCCATTATGTAATAAATGTTATTGCACGTATCATTCCATGATCTGAAATGAAGAATAAATAATTTGCATAATAGGTCCCTCTGTACAATTAGGGTTATGTACCATGGCCATCTTAATGATCATACAGTTGTTGATTCATTAAATGAATCATAGAGGCTGGTGCTTGGATGAATATCTAATGGGTTAGATAGAGGACTCATCAAGCACCGTCAAATGATTATTAAGAGATGATCTCCAGCCTGAGTAGGAGATGGAAATCCTTTCTCACATAGGCTGATATCTGACCGACCTCTTGATGCAGATCCTCTACATGGGAATAGTGATTCGGAGGTGTCAGATTAGTTAAGTCAATGGGTTGACTTAGCGAGATCGAGATAACCTAAGTCCTATGTTGAATACTGTCACAGCATAGGCACACATCCTCTGACTAGAGACAGATGTGTTACTATATGTCTGAGTGTGTACATTTGGCAGACCATTAGGTTGATGACCTAATCAAGGTCTATACACCGGCGAGCTGGTGTGCATATAAGGGCATATGAGTGATACGATCTCTCAAAGGGATCAAACAGGTTCACTTATGAACCGGAAGACATGAGCTCACTCATGAGGTATTGGGACCGATCAAATTCCATGCATGGTCGTCTTGCTTTGGAAGCATGACAAGAATTTGAAGGTATGATATATGCTTTGGGAAAGCATATGATCGATACCAACTCCCAATGACCAAGATTGAGAAACTTGGTGATCAAACCATGAAGAAGACAGTATAAAATAGATCTTCATCTTCAGGTTGATCATTGGTCTTCCAGTATGCAGGATGTGCAGGTATTGGGAATACCTGAGGGTGATGTGATCATAAACGATTGTATAATCATGACGCTTCCAGTCCGAGGGAGTGATGAAACAGGTCTGGATTTTAGTGACTCCTCTCAGTAGAGAAGTAACTTGATCTTAGTCCAAATGTTGGACATTGATCTGAATGTGATTCAGATGCAATGAGAAGATTAAGTATACGGACTTGATTTAATCAAGCATCTATGAGAGGTCCGTTAGATCTGGATTTGAGATGAGATCTCAACATCCAAGTCACTATACGTGGAACAATACAATCGCCATGTCCTTATCTCCAAGTATCTGCGGAGAAGGCACATTATTCTTGAAGGAGTTCAAGAATAATTCCTATGATGAATTTAGTATCCAAGAAAGTAGTTTTTGATGATTAAATGAGATTTAATGATCAAGTATAATATGAATAAGATTCATATTGTGAGAATGTGTCCAAGATAATTAAATGAGATTTAATTATCAAGTACAATATGAATAAGATTCATGTTGAGAGAATGATTGTCCAAGATAATTAAATGGGATTTAATTATCAAGGATAAGCAGATCGTGGATAGTGATATCCAGAATATCTGCGTATATTATAAGTGAGATTTATAATATATCAAGAGAGAGAAATATTGTAAATAACATTTGTTAATTATTAATGTGGATTGGATCCAGATTAGTTAATTAATTGGAAATGTAATTTACAAATTAGTTTGGTATGTGAATATGATTCACATTTTTTTTCAATGGCATGATTGAAATATTCACAAACTAATTTAGAATTAATTTGGTGGATATTATTGCAATAATGATTATTGCAAATAATCAAGAAATAATAATACAAATAAAAGGAGACAAAAACCACCTATAATCATAGGTGGTGTCACCTATGACTTAGTCATAGGTGACACCTCCTTGATTTTAGGAGGGGTTGTTGTCTCCTCTTATTTGTTGACTTATTATCTCTTGATAAATTAATTTATGTTAATTAAATTTTGTTGATAATAATTCAACACATATTTAATTTAATATAAATTAATGATGTTGGTTTTTAACCAACAACAATCATAGCCGTTGGATGGCTCTTGGATTACAATGACCGTTGGATCCATGAGAGCCATGGATTGAGATCCATTGGATCCCAAACTAATATATAAAGAGGGTAGCCTTAGCCCTTGAAGACACACCAAGTAGACGCCTACTCTACTTCTCTCTCTCTCCCTCTCATTCTCGTGCTCTCTCTCTCTCTCTCCATAGGGTGGCCGACCACCATTGTTGAGAAAGGAGAGAAGTTCTCGCCTTCGCCTTCGACGACTCGAGGATCTCCTTCTTCTTCGTGGCTACTTGCTGTAGAGGAAGACGACGGATTTCTCTTAACGAAATCAGGGGATCTATTGCTTGGATCTTCATCAAGGATTGCGGGAAGGACGCGACTCATCATCGTGCCCGCAAGTGCGTTCTTCGTGGATCGGACTTGAGACAGGAGGATCTCTTGTTTGAGATCTCGCGATCACAACCACGCTTCAAAGGTATTCCTTATACTTTGTGGTTTGATGAAACGATCCGAGAAGTGTTCTCGTGATCATGTGGTTTCATCATTTGATTTAAAATTTTTAAATTCCGCTGCACCTTGCGACTAGTACGACTAGTCGCCCTGATCGTATTCGATGCGATCGTCAAGCTTCCGTGATGCGCTTGAGGATTCTCAATATCCTTCATTCTACACCACAACAAAATAGTGCTGAAAGAAAGAATAGAACACTGATGAAGATGGTAACGTATATGTTGTCACACTCAGGTATCTCAAAGAAATTTTGAGAAGAAGTAGTGTTGACCACTAACTATATACAGAATCAGATTCCCTACAAGTCCATGGAATCAATGCCATATGACATTTGGAATGGCATGAAACCCGAGTTGGGTCATCTCCAGAAATGGGGATGTATTGCACATGTCTTGGTACCGAGTCAACTTAGAGATAAGCTAGACATCAAGATATTAAAGTGCAAATTTGTTGGATATAGTGAGCATTCTAAAGGATATAGGTTCTTCCATGAATCAAAAGGTCTAATCGAAAGTTGTGATGTGACCTTTCTTGAAAATCATATAGAAAAGGAGCATGAATCAAAGGAGTCAGATCCTCTTATTGTCCTATAGGACAATGAAGATGACTCAGGGATAAGACATGAATTAGGAGAGGATATTGATTATCTATACGTAGAGAATGAACCTACGGATAATGATGATCCTTTAGAAGAAGTGGATGTGCCCATACGACCCACGAGTATAATCGGCAATAAGAGACCTATAACACAACCCACATGGTTAGAAGATTATCATTTATATGGATGCGATGTATTGCATTGCATCGTAGACAAAGCTGTAGTGGATTCTAAAGATCCAATATCCTTTGACGAAGTAGTGGCTTCGAATGAGTCGGAGTAATGGACGATCACTATGAGTGATGAGCTGGACTCAATGGAATGAAACAATGTATAGGAGTTATATGATTTGCCATAAGGTAGGCAGTCCATAGGATGTAGGTGAGGATTTAGTAAAAATATAAAGTTGATGGTAATGTGATAAATATAAAGCAAGATTAATTGTCAGGGTTATACTCGGCAAGATGGAATAAACTTCTAGGAAACTACTCTCCAATTGATAAGTTTGCATCAATTCGAATGATATTAACTATATTTGCATATATAGATTTGGAATTATTCCAAATCGATGTGAAGACATCCTTCCTTAATGGAGAATTAAGAGAGGATATATATAAGCGACAACATAATGGTTTTCATATAGAAATACATGAGAAAAGGGCTTGTAAGTTAAGCAAGTCATTATATGGCTTGAAACAATCTTCACGGCAATAGTTTCTCAAGTTTCATGAAAAATTATCCAATCTGAATTTGTTGCAAATAGTTTGATAATTGTGTATATGTCTTGAAGAGTGGGAGCAAGTTTGCTATCATGCTATTATATGTGGATGGCATTCTACTTGCAGGTAATGACATAGAAATGCATAATGAAATCAAATAGAAATTGAGCAATGAATTTGAGATGAAATATATGGACAAAACATCCTATGTTCTAGAAATTTGAATTACAAGAGACAATGACTCAAGGACATTGAGTCTTAGTTAAGAAAAATACTTTTATCGTATTAAAGAGATTTAGAATGCAGAATAATACTCCATCTCCTACAACACTTGTGATTTGAAAGAGGCTCGATAAGAGTCAATGTCCTAAAAAGAGATAGAAACCTTTACAAGTTCCATATGCATAAATAGTGGGAATTTTGATGTATGCAATAATGTTCACTCAACCTACCTTGGCATATTCACTTATCCTATTTAGTAGATATCAAAGTAATTCTGGACTAGCACATTAGGAAGATGTAAAGAGGATTTTTCGATATCTGAAAAGAACTGTACATCTGAAGCTAGTGTATCAAGCTGAATAACTTCAGATAGTAGGATACTCCGATGTAAATTTTAGATGGGTTATGGATGATATGAAATCTACATTGGGTTACCTTTTCATGTTTGATGGAGCAACCATTTCTGAAGGTAGCAAAAAAAAGTATGTGTATCTAAACGTACACATGAGACAGAATACATTGCATGTAGTATGATCGCCACTCATGCGATTTAGATTAAATGCTTCTGGAAATTTTAGCTTGGTCAAAAGATTGCTTGAAATGTATTATGATAATCAAGCTGCAAAAAGCTTGATCAATAGTGGGCTAATAGTTCTGAAGGAAAGCACATTGAAATTCAATATCACTATATACAAGATATAGTGGTAAAGAAAGAAATTAAGGTAACCTATATGTAACAACCTTGCCCCAAGCCAATCCAAAATCCAACTCAGCGGTTCCTGTGTGGGGAGTAATATCTAAATATATTGTTTCACTAAACCAAGATCAATCATCCAATGATGAGTACAACTATTACCATGTGTCCAATCACAACCAATCATAATGAGATAAATTTTTATATAAAATATGAAATAGAAATTGAGATATAAGCTAATTCTTCCATGGTATCTACAACTAAAATAGGCAACTCTTATCGCACTCTTTAATTTCCTTTCTTATAAACTACAACATTCTTTGAGCTAGGTCTCAAATTTGATGGAGCTAAATCTAACCAGTAAAGCATATATACATGCTATATCAAGGAGAATAGTGTCGGGAGTGAGCAACTCAATGAATGTCATTTCTGAATTTATTAAAAAAATTATAAAATCATCAAAAGTCCAGTTTAAATGAAGCTACCTAAGCATAAGCATCATGATGTAACAACACGTATATAAATAACACATAATATAATATGGTATTATCTACTAACAAGATAAATCAGTTATCAACGAGAGCATTTAATAGAAGAAAAATAATCATGAAGAAACAAATGACTAAGAAATGTATCATAAAGCAAAGAAGTATAATTAATAAGTATGCAATGGAAAGGAAATAGTAATTTACCTAATCTCTTTCTTTGTTCTCAATTTCTTGATCATACTTCAATCGTTTAGTAAGAAGAAGAATAATACAATCATGTTGTTAGAGCGACCATGAACTGATGGACACACAATCAACTACTCTAATTTTGGCTCATTGCAATATGATCAATTATGGGTCTATCAGAAACTGAGCGATAATCTCTGCGAGGAGTGGCTCGGTTTAATTTCTCCTTAATAAGTCCATGTTGAACATAGGGACACTAACGATTAGCTTATCTAGTTAGATCCTAAAATAAGTTATAGGCTACTCTAATAGGTTCAATGCAATTATTTTTATGTTATAAAATGATGACAAATGAAAATGCAATCATACAACAAGACACCTAAACATACAATTATAATGAAGTCATGATTTATCCATTAAAAACATCATGCATAAATTGGTCCAAAGTTGCACTAACTAATTCATCATTTCAACTCATATGTTATTCCAACTTAATTTAATGATCAATTCATCAATTCTGAGATTAATCTCCCTATGATGAGGCCAAATCATGAACTAATACACAAAATTATTTAAACAAGTGTCCTGATTATTTAAAATAAATCAAAGGCAAATCAAGGGTTAAATTGAGCATTAATTATCTAAGCATGCAATTTTTCATATCAAATTATTATGTTTAAAAGGCACAAGACTTCTCTGATTTTTATTTCATGTTCAACAAGTCAAATCATAGACTCAAACATACAACATGAAATGGCATGAAATGACCTTTAAAACATGACCAATTTCATTAAATTTGGAGTTGTAGTTCGTGAGATATTAGTCATCAAAGTCAGGGACTTAATTGCAATAAAACTCAATAAAACGTAACAGAAAGATCCAAAACATAGCTGAAATGCAATATGTACAAGCCCCTAGGGCATATGTGCAAATTAACCATGTGTAGGGGTATAAATGTAAATATAATGAAACGGTGGGCTTATCTTACAATTTCTTCAATGTGGCATGCGTTGGGCGTGTAGGGCGGGAGGATTAATATGCAATATCTCCAAAATGTGACATTCCACAAATGTTCCCCAATCACATGCAGCGGCTCACGTGAGGGCTAGGCACGTGCGGCTTGGCTGGCTCGGGCTACATGGCACGCTCGGGTTCTTCATCTGTTGGTTTGGGGGCTCAGCCCTAAGGAGCGAAGCGGTGCTTCAGGACTGAGTTGAGAACTAATATCAGTCGTTAGATCAGATCATATAGATCTGATCCAATGGCAGTTGCTCATGGAGTTCGCCCCCCTCCTCCGTTCAAGGTGGTCGAGCAGCGGAGCTCCAACGAGTGCTTGCACACTCCTCTATGCTTCTCCTCCTCCTCCTTTGATGAGTAGCGAAGGGTCCTGAGTGTCAAAAAAAGGAGATAGCTATGCGGTGACCCTATTAGGTATGGAGTGGGGTAGCGATGGAGGTTCATATGAGAAGAAGCTCGAGACCAGACCTCATTGATTTTTTTGATCAATCAACTATGACACAACCACATGGGTTAGTGTGTATACCTGAAGTATTGTGGGTTTCTTGGGTAGGGAGATGAGATGGAATGGGGGCTTGTCGGAGGTGAGAGACATGAGCCCTTAATGGGTCTAAATCTTTGTGCAAGGGGTCAAAAG
The DNA here is from genome assembly GCA_037367405.1 of Ottelia alismoides. Taxonomy (NCBI): domain Eukaryota; kingdom Viridiplantae; phylum Streptophyta; class Magnoliopsida; order Alismatales; family Hydrocharitaceae; genus Ottelia; species Ottelia alismoides. Next base: position 283,885 of record JAZKJV010008253.1, on the reverse strand, counting down.
GAATGAAGTGGAGATGATGATGGAGAAGCAGAGAGGACTAGAGGAAGGTCACGTATGGATAACGAGTATAAGGCAAAGCTGGAGGTGTAATCAATCAGTGAAGATGGTGGGTGTATGTAGTGTGAAAAATGCGAGAAACACTAAGAAAACAAACATTGGTTGGACTGAGGAATACCTGATGGGAGAAGAATCAATTAGAGGTGATAAAGGATCTTGGGATTGAGATATAGAAGATCTCTGGTCGTTGTTCTACACACCGGCCTTACGTGGAGCTCGAGAAGCTATGCCAATGGAACTGCGACAAGGTGTATGATCACCTTGGAACACACCTGATAAGACAACGATCTTCGCAACCCTCAACCCTCACTCTGTCACAAAGGAGTTAGAGGAAGCTCAGAAGTCTTTCATGTAGGGCAGATGGGAGCAAAGTGCACCGGAGAAGGAGTATTTGGAGGATGAGAGAAGCGGCTCCAGGCGATAGGTCAACAAGGTTAAACCGCTTCTCTTAATTGGCTGTTGGATGAGAATTAGGATATGTTGGCACACAAGGAAGAGGGGAGATTGGTCTACGATGAGGTATGGTCGGTTGGGTGAGGGATGACCAGAGTCGTGGAGAAAATGGCGAGAAGGGGCAATTGTTGGGAGTTTGAACGAAGTGAGGAGCACAGGATTGGAGGTTGAAGATATGTATTGACCGTTAGATTTGAGGATCCAACAGTCGAGGAGGGGCCGCTAAGGAATGGGGATGATGCCATCTGAACATCTAATCAGAGGGCTAAGAGCGAAGCCGGTGGTGATAGGAGAGGAGGGCTATGTGGGCAGCCCTGGAGGCACCACGTGGTCCAATGAGAAGAACGATAAAGAGAAAAATAAAAAAGCAAAACAAATAGCTACAGACTCAAATGAAAAAAGATTCAACATGAAAGTTGTAAATCTTTTTGAGATCTATAACTTCCATGTAGAAATCAAAATGAAAATAGACCATATATAGAAGACACAATTTTTGCAAGTATTTTTAAGTAATTAAAAATAATTATTGTAATTCCTTTTTTTATTTTTTGTATTTTGGTAATTTATAAATAATTATAAAAGAAATATGTATAATGTTAAACTAATTTTTCAGGTATTTTTGATATTAAGCAAATATAAGAAATAAAGAAATAAAAATAATATTATTTATGTACGCATAACCAAGGTTAATTAATTACAAGAAATCATATGTTAATGTTAGTGAATTAATTAAGAATTTTATTGAATAGTCTAAGTGAGAGGGATAATGATTATATAATAATATGATAAATCATGGATTTATCATGAACCTAATTGCATTGTTCTCTCACTTACTACATGTGATTGAGTGGCTACTCTGAACTTAATTCGATACGAAAGATTTCACGAGTATGGATTCATGGCGTTGCTAGTCACTTTGAGACTATGCGCGGCGACTAAGTAAATAACCCTTGTCACACGAAAATAATAGGAGTGTGACGCATATATGTATCATTAGGCCCACCTAGTGCGGCCTAATCTCTTCTCCTTGTCCCATTACAAGTTCAAGTTGAACCATCATTCAATCTACCCAAAGCTCCTCGGGTTCATGACTCCCTTGGGTTATTATCTTTATATTAGTCCAAGTACTTAATTGAAATATCTCAACTTAATTGCCATGTCATTTAGTAAAGAGAATGGAAGATTAGACCATAACTTAAAGAATCAAAGTTCTAAGTGGTATGACTCGAGTTACCGAAATAACTCAGTGACAGGGTCCTCCATGCATCGTCTCCCTAATACATTCAAGTTCTCGTCTCGACTTCTTACACTGCATTTGAATGACCGCATATAAGTAAAGATAACTAATTAAGCACACAATATCCACAACCTGCAAAACATAAAACATCTTGAAGGATCACAAATCATCTTCAAGCTTTCCTAAAGTATCTCAATTTATATTAGCATTCAACAAGGTTATGCATATCACCGTCACCGGTTTCATAACCACATAGTATCTGTTCCTCACAAAGTAATAAGTTGTAACATGCATCTTGTTCTCAAAGTAATCATAAGACAGTAATCAGTTTAAAGATTCGATGGTACAAAGCGTTCACATAGACATATTTTGACCTTTACTTGCTCGTCAGAAATCGTTGATCATTTAGTCATTACAGAACATGCACCGAAGGGATTGTAATCAATACTTACAAATGATGCCTAGTCAATCAGTTATCGAGACTCGCAACCTGCACCAAAGTTATATTTGTAGTACATGATGTGTCTATCTATCGTAATGGAAACGAGTTAAGTAGATGATCACCAAATGGTGTTTAAGGACATGCAACCATCCCCTTCAGGTGATATTGAGGTGCGAAAACAACATTGACTATCTCATCCTTTCTAACTACAACCATTATGGTCCCGTTTGTTATGCTGGAATAGAGGCCGGAATGGAATCATCATTCCTCTGTCGATTCCATTCTTGTGTTTGTTAGATCATATTAAGGTAAGAATAATGATTACAATGAAATCAGATTCTTTCATACATAGGAATGGACATTCATAGGTACCCTTAAGAATTGGGATTCCATTCCTTACAAATGCTAATAAATGTACTCTTTTTCAATATTTTTAATTAATATACCATTGTTACAAATATATGATTACCGACACGGATATGTATTTTTTGGATATTTTTTGAGATACCGACGTAGATATTGTTCTTTTTGAACATGGATATATGGACACCGACATAGATACAAATATAAGGGCGCAATAAGTTACAAACATATGTGTATATGGAACCTAAAATGGATATGAGATTTTTTTGCGGATATGAATATAGATACGGTTCAATTATGTTAGGATACAGATATAAATATGGTTACAAGATATTCTAGCAGATACAGATACATATTTATTAAATATATCTATTATATAGATAAAATATATCAAATATGATTTTTTGCAGATGTAGATAGATATGTGTTCTTTATTTTAGTTTTGCAAATATAGATATGGATAGGGATATGTGATTTTATTCTAAAATGGATATGGATACAGATGTAATTTTCAATTTTTGTAAAATATAGATTCTGATTATATTCTAGTGGATACATATGTAGATATGGAAATGTATTTTTTTGCAGATACAGATATGGACATGAATGATGATTTTTTGTTGATATGGATGTGGACATGGAAATGAATTCTTTTCTTTACAAATATAGACATGCATGTGTATACCATCTTTAATTTTTTTAGGATGTGGATACGTATTACATTTTAGTGTATATGTATACGAACATGGATATGTGTTTTTATTTTTTGTGGATACGGATACACATAATATTTTCAACTTTTTTATGATATGGATACAACTATGGTAATAAAATATTCTAGTGGATATGCATATGGATATATCAAATATATCAATTGTATGGAGAAAAATCAAAGTAGTCTCCATTTAAATTTGAATATGGATTCTTTATATCATATATATCAATTATATGAAAAAAATAATTTGGCAGATACCGATTATTTTTTGCATTTAACGAAATATATCAAAAAGAAGGTTATTTTCTTTCTATTCTTTTCCCTTCCCAAACGTAAGAAAGGAATATGTCTCGTAATAAATCTGCCAATTCTTAATATGAACCAAACAATGAAATGGAAAAAACTTATTCCTTTCCATTCCATTGTTAATTCCATTCTTATCTTAATTTCATTCCATTATAATTCCTTTCCAACCAACGAAACTAGGCATAAGGGTAATCTAACCACTTAACAATGTTCGATACTTTATACATACTTAGTCGATAGCACGAACAAGAACCTACGAAGCGTTGAGTCAACTACGTAATAAGTATAGGCTTGAGGAGCACCAGTTGCATTGATTTACGTAGATGCGAAGACTTTTGGTCAAAAACGTCAATAAAAAAGATCACAAAGCAGTTCTAATTCAAGGGATTACGTTGCAGTTACCTCACACTTAATAGGACTTCTACAGTAATAATACTACATCTTTCCATTGTTTAAATATTTGATCATCAATTACTAGGAACACAAGGCATCACAAGAAATTTCTACCTATCTTATGTCGTTCTATCAATACAAAAAGGTTTTTGGGCCATCTTGTAAATTTATCACATTACAGAATATTAATAAATAGAAGGTATGAACGCTGAGCTGCTTTATTCGCATAACATGTACGACTTATTTAGATAAAACAAACAAACAATGGCGGCATTCTCTGCACCATGTTGATAATCAAATAACAAAATCATGTTAAAGTAACAATTGAAGTTTGACTGGGTAAACAGAAAAAACCGTTCATTCAACAATCCAGAAGTCCATATGTATCCGTTGCTCTTGCAATTAAAGGAGGAGTACACTTTCAGATCTTGACCGGGAAACAACTGCTTGTTTCTTGCTTCTCCATGTAATAAAGTTTCCTTCCAGGTAAGTGCAAAACCTGCAGTGGACTTTCTATCGAGCATGCATCCTCCATAATCTGCATCGGAGTATGCCATGATGTCAAAGCTGTTGCCATTGGTGAATAACATACCTTTTCCTGGTGAAGATTTGATGTACCTTAGAACCATCATGCATGCATCAAAATGAGTTGATGTAGGGGAATCCATAAACTGGCTTAACTTCCCAATAGCAAGAGAGATATATGATCTAGTGATGGTAATATATAACAATTTTCCCACCAGACGTTTATATCGACCATTATCTTCAAAATCGCCTGTCTCGTAGATGTGTCCCTTAGGTTCCATGGGTATCTTGTCTAGCTTGGAGCCTAGCATCCCAGTTTCCTGAAGCAGATCAATGGCATACTTTCATTGAGACATAACTATTCCATTCGTGGATCTTGCTATTTCAATCCCTAGAAAGTATCGCAGTGGCCCCAAGTCCTTGATTACAAATTGCTTTGCTAGTTGTTTCTTTACTTTTTCAATCCCATCCCAGTCATCTCCTGTAAGGTAATGTTATCTACATAGACCAACATAGCCACAATTCCCTTGTCATTCTTTCATATAAATGGGAATGATCTGCTGAAGATCTTGTGAAGTTTATATTCGCAAGTACATCTGATAATTTTTGAAATGAGGCAAGAGGGCTTTGTTTGAGTCCATATATTCCTTTTCGTAGTATACATACCTTTCGACACTCCCCTTTAGCCTCGGAACCCGATGGTTGCTGCATGTACACAGTTTCTTGGAGATCGCCATAAAGAAAGGCATTCTTTACATCCAGCTGATGCAAGGGCCAATCAAGTTGTACTGCTACTGCCATCAGAATCCGTATAGTGGATAAGTGAGCAACTAGTGAAAAGGTGTCAAAGAAGTGAACACCATAGATTTGTGTGAATCCTTTTGCCACAAGGCTTGCCTTGAGAGATCGACCCATCTGGATTGTACTTGACAGTGAACACCCATTTGCATCCTACAATTTTGTGATTGCTTCGAGGATCAACCAACTTCCACGTGTTCTGAGAGATTAATGATGACGTTTCTTCTTCCATAGCTAAGTGCCATATAGAGTCACACATTGCTGTAACATGATTATGAGGGATGATTGTATTTGAAATTGCTTGGGAAAAATGCTTATATGTAGGACAAAGATTAGAGAAGGAAACAACAATAGAGATTGGATGCTTTGTACTATATCGAGATGGGCATTGTCGGTTGCCTTCCTGAGAGCTATTGGTATGTCTATTGAACATGTATCTACATCCAATGATGCATGACTGTCGTCAGGTTGTAAATATTTAGTCGAGGGACATACTTGAGGAGATGGTGCCTACAAAGAAGGGTGATGTTCCACTTGAGAAAGAGGAATATGTATAGGGGCAGTATTATTTGGTGGCAGAGAGATGTTTGAACGAAACCTGGTCTAGTAGGTAAGAGACTCGAAAAAAGTAACATCAGCAGTTACATAGTGTTGCTTGGATCTTGGGTCAAAGCATCGATAACCTTTCTGATTTTGAGAGTAATCCAAGAAGATGCATTTGACTACCCCGCCCGAGAGCTTATCCTTGCCAGGACCAAGAAGATGGAGAAAGGCTACACAACCTAAAACTTTGGGAGGTACGTGAAATAAGGCTTTTCCCGGGAAGAGGACCTTGATAGGTATTTGCTCAGCGATGGGGCTTGAAGGCATTCAGTTTATTAAGAATGTAGCCATTAAGATTGCATCTCCCCAATAGGTCGATGGTATGTGATAATCCAGGAGTATGGTTCGTGCAACATCAAGAATATGTCTATGCTTCCGTTCTGTCCCACTATTTTTTTGGGATATATGAGAGCAAGATGTTTGATGTAAAATCCCTTATGATATAAGGAGGGACTATATGTCATGTGAGACTAATTCCTTAGCATTATCGATTCTAATTTTTTTGATGGTGGTACTGAATTGGTTCTTGATTTCATGTATAAATTGAACAATAATATAATAAGCATCAATATTTTTCATCAAGAAGGACCAAGATACTCGTGAAAAATCATAAGGACTAATAGTATCTATTCCCAAGTTGATCAAGATAGTGATTCGGTCCCCATACATCAAGATGAACGAGTTCAAATAGGCTAGTATAATGGATTGTACCGGAAGGAAAAGAGCTCCTGTGATGTTTCCCCAGTTGGCAGGCCTCACACGTCAAGCTGGTAGTGGGAGGGAGCAGGGGAATAATTCTTCGAAGCTTATGAAGAGAAATATCGCCCAAACATTGGTGCTAGAGAGCACTCGAGGACATAGAGAAAGAGGTCCCTGAGTGGACATTTATTTTTTTATTTTTTTTCTATTTTTGTTATTTTTTATTTTATTATTCAAAACAAATGTTAGAAAGAAAGAGGGAAAATATATTTTATTATTTTTTATTTATAAACAAATTAGGATGTAAGCATGATGACTCGATCAAAATCAAAACGGAAGACGTGAAGGAGTGCGGTTCCGCGAAAAATGGTGGATGGAACCGGATCTCTGACCACCGTGTGTGGTCAGAAGTGAGAGATTATGCGAGGTAGAAAAGAACGCGAATAGATCGAGATGTGAAATGAAAATTCGAGTCTGTGGCGGATCAAATCGTGATGGATTCTAAGATCTAGATAAAAAAATGATGACGAAATAAAGATGAGACAAATTAAACTAAGGTTAATCTAGATGAAAAATAAGAGAAAACAATGGATCTCACCTTAGGAGTGCAAAAGACCTTGATCACCTCGACGAAGGCCGACTCCCTGTCACCGGACGGCTCGGAGGCTAGGCACCCTTCCGTGACAAGAAGACTCTTAGAGATCGAGCTCCTATCACCAAAGATTGATCAAGTTGAAATGATGGAGAAGGAGCCATATAAATAGAAAAGATAGGAATTGAAATTTGATTTATAGAATTTTTGGATGAAGATAAGAGATAAGAGAGAGAAAAATTGAAATGAGATAAAGTTAAAAGATTAGTGTTAAAATTATTTACAAAAGTTAACTATTTTTTAGTATTTTCTTCACTTTATTAAATTGAATAAAAAATGTTAATTTTTTATCTTTTGGTGATGGTTATTTAAGAATAGCAACTATATACATATACTATATACAAATGGTACATTATACACATAGTTAGACAAGGAATAAATTAAATTTTTTGTTTTAAAATTTTATTTTTTTAATTTTTATTTTAAATTATTAATAAAAAATATTTACAAAGATTTACAAATATAATATGTACAAATACATGGGAAAATTGCACAAACCACCCCAGAAAACTGACTTTTCACCCGTAACTCCAAAAATTATGAAATCATAGCCATTCTAAAGATAATTTAATTTAGAATATAATGGAAGTGAGTTTGGTTCAATTTAAGTTCATATGGAGCCTGAATTAGTCTTTCAATTATTGCTTAGTGGCTTTTTCCAAGTGTGGTTGCTTTTATTTTATATATGATTTGATTGTGTAATTATTTTTATTAAGTAGGACACATTTTTATTTACAACTTTTATTTTGAATATTATTTTGCTTGAGGTCAATTTATGTACAAATAAAGTAGTGTAGTATACAAATATACACAACACACAATTTTTTTGGATTTTCTGATTAAGGACCCTATCTCCCCCTACTTTATTCTTGATAGATCAAGTCAAGACTTGACCTTCTCTCGGGGTTCGGGTCAGCTTGTATCTATTACATATATACAATCTTCCTTGTTTTATTTTATTTTATTTATTTTTTCTTTCTTTATTTATTTTAGGTTAAAATGGTAAAAAGTATACAATATTTACACACAGATGCAAGTTAGTAAGAACATGGAGTTAGTATTATATGCAGGTATGTTATAAGGGATTTAAAGCTAAAATAAATGAATAAAGATGATGAAATGCATATTCACTATCCCCCTATGCTTTGCCTTTGCTAGTCCCTTAGCAAGCACTTATTTGAAAGAATAAGTAAATAAAAAGAAAAAAAGAAAGGAAAAATGAAGAAATTAGAGTAATATTGAATATTAAACCCATCTTCATAAAATTGTAGTATGGAGCCCTGTCAGACCTTTGGGTTATTAGTGTGGCGGAACCTTAATGGGAAATAGATTTAAAACCTAACATCCTCTAAGTTCCATAAGACTCCTATTCAACTCTCCTCAACAGTCAGGTCAAAACAAGTCTACATACACAAACTCTTATGAATATGAATCTTTACTTGTATGGTGTAAGTGAAATATATAGCTCCCCATCTCAAAAGTAACAAAGAAACAACCTCCCTAAACAAGGTAACTCTAGTTCCCTAGTATAGCAACTCTTTCCTCGAGGAGCAGGGATATTCCTTTCTAAGTTCAAGGACAACAAGCTCAAGAAGAGAAGAAGGAGAAAAGAATGGACGGTAACCAGTGTAGCTACCTATCCTTGGATGCATGACCAGTGTAGCCAAGTCATCTAGCTGTAAGCTTACAAATGTTTGACTTTGAAGCTCTTATTAATTTCCTTTTTTTATCCTTGTATATACAATCCGACAAGCATTTTACTTTTCATTCAGACATGTTCACTTTTGGAGATTATGCATTTTTTCCTTTTTTTAAAAAAAATATACAAGGTGCAACATGTACGTAAGGAGTTTTTCCTCTTGAGCTAGTAGACTATCCCTCTTTTGAAGCATTATTACAATCCCACAGCATCCTGTCTTTAGACCTCAACATCGCTAGACTAGGTTGAGACGCACTTCCCTCCCTATAGGAAGATGAGAGGTTCTGCCTAGATGTACTATCCTTGTATGCTACTCCAAGCTAAAAGATTCTGCCTCCTTACTACCTCCTCCATCAAGAGCTACATGTAGAGTGCTTGTCCAAGATAAGCCATGGTATGAAAGAATCATGTGTGTGTTGTTAAATGTTCTACTTAGACTAATCAAGATGACATGTGAACATAGTCTTATGGACTCAAAGAATTAAGTCACTAAGACCTTAAAAGCTGTAACTCCAATTCTTATAAGGTTCCTCTGAAATTAAGTGGATTAAGGTCCAACTAAGCTCCATTCTTCAACTTTATTCCAGACTTAGTTTAAATGTCAATACTATCCTAAAAATGCACATGCAAATGCAAGAAATATGTACAATGCAAAAAGAAAGCATTTTTTAAACAATTTTCTAATTTTGATCTTTTTATGGTTTTTTAGAAAAAGAAAGGAAAAATGACGCACATGCAAAAAGAGTTTTTTTATTATGCAGCTTTTTATATATTTTGGTGCTGTAGTTTTTTTTCAAAAGGAAAATATATACAAGTATATACAAGATTTTTTTTTTGGTTTTTGGTTTTTGTTTTGTTTGTTGTTTTGTTTATTTTTTGTTTTTGTTTTATTTTTGTTTCTTTGTTTGTTGTTTATTTTATTTTTTTATTTTTTATTTTTTGTTTTTTTTGTTTTTTATTTTGTTTTTATTTTGTTTTGTTGTTGTTGTTTTGAAAGGTGATCAAAGTCAATATACACACACGTGGATTTTACGAATTTATATACATATCCCCAAAAATAAACATTAAAGTACGAGTTATGTCTAAAGTATATATATAGTATATACAACACCCCCTATACTTAGCTCTAACTATGTCCTCATAGTGATCAGAGAGCGGTAAAGGAATATATAATTTGTACTAAGTATGGAAAAGTGAAAAGACTCCTATGCTACAACGACTCGAAGAGAAAATGAAAATAATAGAAGTCGGTGATCCCCCTATACTTAGGATCAAGTAATCCTAAGTATAGAAGACTGTACAAAAGGGGAAAACCGATGCATAGAATGTACGGACTCAAAAACAAAAAGGACGATATGAACAACATCACCCCCCTATACTTAGGGTAGAGTATCCCTAAGTATAGGCAATGACAAGAGTGATGAACATGACGAATATGAACAACACAAATCATTCACACCCTATACCTAGGATAAAGCACATCCTAAGTATAGCATATATACACACGGAAAAGTGGTGAATGATGAAAAGGAAGAAGAAAGAGTGAAACGACATGATATACAAGAGGAGTGGATGCTCATGTATCAGACGCAGAAGATGGAATCAAAAGATCATCGTCTGATACCACAGATACAGAATCAACGACGAATAGGAATGTATCATGATATAGATATGGCTTCAACATCTGTCCGTTCACAACAAATGGATGTGTGTCATATGACAACACAGATATGACAATACTCCCATTTTCACACACAACTCTCACGATGAACGGTCCTGACCACTTGCTTTTCAATTTTTCTGGAAACAGCTTCAACTTAGCATCAAATAACCAACTTTCTGATCAAGGGAGAAAGTCTTCCTTTGAATGTGTTTATCATGCCAGCGCTTGACTTTCTCCTTATATATGAGTGAGTTATCATATGCAAAGTCTCGGAATTCTAGTAATTTATTCAAATCCAACTTCTTGTTCTTTCATGCCTTCTCATAATGTAGATTGCATATACGGAGTGCCCATAAAAATTTATGAATTAATTCTACTTGTAGGTGGCAAGACTTTCCATACACCAATATGTAGGGGGACATACCCAAAGGAGACTTGTACGCCGTCCGATAAGCTCATAGAACTGAATAAAGCATCTGGGATCAGTTCTTCCTATCTGGACGTACAAATTTTTGCAATATCATCTTGATCTCCCTATTTGAAATTTCTGCCAAGCCATTAGTCTGAGGGTGGTAAGGAGACGCAACTCTGTGCTAAATGGCATACTCCTTCACAGGCTTCTTTACTTCTCTATTAATGAAATGGCTCCCCATCTGAAATCAATATTTGGGAATACCGAACCGCACAATAATATGGTCCTTGAAAAAGGAACACACTTTACGACTATCTGCGGCTCGGGTGGGGATGGCCTCCACCCATCGACTAACATAATCCACAATGAGCAGGATGTACTGAAATCCTTGACTGATAGGAAATGGGCCCATGAAGTCTATGCCCCAAGCATAAAAAATATCAAAAATCTGTATATATCTTAGGGGCATGGTATCTTTGGTACAACAACTCCTCCTATTTTCTGACAGTCAGTACAACCTCGAACATACTCTATAGCATCCTTAAACAATGTGGACCACCATAGGCCACTCTGTAAAACCTTTGATGTCGTGCGTTTCCCCGAATGATGCCCACTAGATTCTAGTTTGTGACAATGCTCAAGTACACTGGTGTGTTCCTCCTGAGGAATGCACCTTCTTCAGATACAATCTGCACCCTTGCAAAATAGGTATAGATCCTCCCACTGATAATAGTGAATCTCTGACAGAAATCTGTTTATCTTGTACTTCAGCCAATCTTGTGGAACTTTCTTAGAGACAAGATAGTTCACAATATCAGCATACCATGGGAGTGAGTCCACAGACAAGATGGCCTCATCTGGAATGGTTTCGGAAATATGGATTATGTTATGCTCAGAGGTCTCAACATATGTGATACGAGAAAGGTGATCTACCACAATATTTTTCACTCCAGGTTTATCTCAAATCTCTAAATCAAATTCCTGGAGAAGAAGGATCCATCTGATAAGGCGTGGTTTCGCATCCTTCTTTGCCTGCAAGTATCGTGTGGCAGTGTGATCCGTGTATACAATAACATGTAAACCGATGAGGTAAGATCTGAACTTTTCTAGCCCAAACACAACTGCTAACATCTCCTTCTCTGTAACTATATAATTTCGTTGTGCTTCATCCAGAGTCTTTCTAGTATGGTGTATAGAAAATGGTATCCCATCCCTTTTCTATCCTAAAACAACTCCAACTATGAAATCTGATGTGTCCGTCATAATCTCAAAAGGAAGAGACCAATCTGGTGGTTGTAAGACAGGAGCACTAGTAACCATTTCTTTCATCTGCTGAATGCAAGGAGGACTTTCTCATTGACAACAAAATCACTCTCCTTACACAGAAGCTCAGTCAAAGGTCTGGCGATTTTGCTGAAGTCCTTTATGAATCGCCTATAGAATCCTAGTGTCCCAAAAATGACCTTAATTGCTTCAAATTTTGCGATGGCTCTAACTTTGAAATCACATCAATCTTAGCCGGGTCAACCTTCATACCATGTTTGGAGATGACATTGCCCAATACAATTCCCTTAGTCACCATAAAGTGATTCTTCTCCCACGAGAGCACTAGGTTTACCTCACAGCAACGTTGAAGAACTCGGTCTAAATAAGCAAGACATGTGTCAAAACCATCCCCGTAGATCGAGAAATCATCCATGAAGACTTCAAGAAAATTACCCACCATGTCAATAAAAACGGGCAACATACATCTTTGGAATGTAGCGGGGGCATTACACAATCCAAGGGGCATCCGTTTAAAGGCGTAGGTGCCAAACGGATAACTGAAAGTAGTTTTCTCCTGATCCTTAGGAGCGATAATAACTTTATTGTATCCCGAGTACCCATCCAAGAAGCAAAGAACTCTTTCCCTGCCAACCTCTCAATAATCTCATCAATAAAGTGCAGCGGAAAGTGATCCTTCTTGGTAGCTAAGTTCAGGTGTCAGTAATCTACACAGACACGCCATGAAGTAGGTATCCGGGTCAGAATCTCCTCACCACGGTCATTCTTTATGATCCTAATCCCGGATTTCTTCAGGACCACGTGTAAAAGGGCTGACCCACTTGGAATCCGAAATGGGATATATAAAGCCAGCATCACACCCATTTCTGATCTCCTTTATGACAACCTCCCTTAGATTTGGATTTAGATGGCGTTGACATTCACGGGAGGGTTTACAGTCATCCACTAGGTAGATATGATGCGAGCACAACACTGGATTAACCCCACAGAGATCCGAGGTATTCCATCCTATGGCCTTGCGGTTTCTCTCAAGAACCTCTAGTACGTGAGATTCTTGTTCAGCGCTCAACTGCGAGCTGAGGATGACCGAAAACATTTGGGGAGGATCTGCAAGGAAGGCATAATTCAACATTGATGGTAAAAACTTGAGCTCTGGTGGGGTCTGAATCGACTCTGCAATAACCTCTGCAATTGTACTGGTAGACGGTATGTGATCTGTACTCTATGAACTGTCCACCTTGGCTATTGACGACTCAGCAAATAGAATATCTGATAGATCTGCAATGAATGATTTCTGCTTAGAAAGGAAGGGCTCATCAGGATGTTCAATATTCTTATCAATTAACGGCTCAGATATCTCAACAATAATCTCATAAAGATGTCTCTCATCTGTGCATAAATCGGGAAATTCAACAAGTGGCTCAGATATCTGGACCTTAGAACTCTCAGAAGGAGGCTGATCATCAGTAGTCTCAGAAAAGTGTGTCAATGGAATATCCGAAGGTGCCTCTAGAAACTCAAATTGATCGTCAGAAATCATCTCAAACTGCTCATCAGTAACTATCTCAATTGGACCACCAAGGGAACTCATGTCGATTGTGCTTTCCATAGAGTCCTTTTGGGAAAGGAACTCCTGGGTATCTATAAAATCAGTGAAAAGATCTGTCTCCTCGAATCCAGCAAGAAAATCACAGTCATCTGGCCCTGATATAACTTTCTATGTATCATTTGTTGCTGGTGGCAGTGATGGTCTAGGATCAGAGATCCTCTCAATTTTCACCTTATCACTGCGATAGTGAAAGATGATCTCTCTAGTACCATAATCAACTACTGCTTCGGCCGTTCGGAGTAACAGTCGACCTAGTATGATCGGGGTATGTAGTAACGGTGCAAGTGTGTCCATATCCATGACAACAAAATCAACATGGAACTTCATTCTCTGCACCGTTACTATAACGTCCTCTAAAATACCTATTGACCTCTTAATCGATCTATAAGCAAACTGAAGGATCATTCTGGTCGTTTTAAGAGGCCCTAACCGAAATTCAGTTAGTAAAGAGAAAGGCATGAGATTAATGGAGGAACCACTATCGATAAGAGTACAATCAAATTCTTGATCAAAGATATGGCAATGGATGTGAGGTGCTCCCTTGTCTTTCTTTTTAGGCGGGAGGTTATTGATGGCATGAAGTGTGGCCATGGTCAAGATGTGTTTCTCCGTTTCCTTTCGTCTATTCTTTCTTGGTTTACGCTTTTGGGTACATGCCTCTTTCATTCCCTTTTTATTGTAGGCATGTATTCCATGGCCTTAAGGAGTGGCATCTTTAAAAAGATGTTCTATAAGATCTCAACCACTATAGGATCAGATAGTGCTATTTTTAATTTTTGAATTTTTTTAGCTTTGAGAGCAGAAGGAAATGGCACAGAATCAAAATAAACATGCAAATGTTCATTTCCATTATTCAAAATAGAATTTTCATATACAAACGGACAACCAGAATTAATCTGTACAGTGTTGTCCAAACTAGGTGAAGGAAAAACATAATCTAAAACAGAACGGGATGCTGCTGGTGGTGAAGAGGAAGAATCCCCGACTGGTATATTATCCCTTGCTGATGGTGATCTACATCTGCCTGGTGAAGGTGGTGGTGAAGCGGTGAAACTCCAGACGTGGGTGCTTCTACACTTGGCCACTCGACTGCTGGTGAAGAAGATGATGTAGAAGATGATGCTCTCTCAGTGGATCGATCTCCCAACCAAAACTGTTGTGTAGGCGGCTGCAATCTCCTACCTCTCCTGAGATGAATGGCATCAGATAAACATGTAAAATCAAGGGACATACATGTCTCGGGGGTGGGTGGGATATTGGCCACCTGCTCCTTGCGTCTGAAGTTGTTGAGGTTGGCTTCGACCTGTGCTGGAATCAGTGTCTTGGTGGTGGTCAGGTCGTCGATCCGCTGAGTCAGTTCATTCATGTTCTTCATGAGCAATGCAAGTTGGTCTAGTGATGGATTGACTAAAGGGGCCTCAAGTTGCTCATTAACTAGCTGTCACTGAGGCTGATAGTACGGAGGTTGTTGGTAACCATATAGATTCTTATAATGAGAAGGAGGAGGATACTGTCCATGATATGTAGTATGATACTGGGTAGGATGAGGAAAATACATAGACTTCTGCTGTGGCTGGCCTTGTCTCCAGTTTTGGAATCAAACAAACAATTTTTTTCTTCTCTAGTTGCAAAATGATTACAAAAATAAGGTGGAGCAAGAGAAATGTTTTTGCTACTTATTTACCTATATAGCGGACAAGATCGAACTCGGGGAGGCTACAATTCCCGAGGGTTATTCAAATAATCGAAAGAAAATCAATTAAAAGACAAAGTAGGAATCTCAAAGGTAAACTACCCTCGATTTTGTGGTTTTTATTTTTTTATTTTTTATTTCTATTTTTTATTTTCTGATTTTTAATTTTTTAGTGATTTAATTTTGCATTTTTTTAAATTTCAAATAAGGAACAATATGCACAAGATAAGGAATACGCACACCAAACTCTTTTTGTATTTGTCAATAATATAAAAATGCTCAAAAAAATCCAAAGAAAATGTTTTTGGTTTTTATAGCTTTGAAATATTTTTGAGAATTTTTATAGAATTTTTGGATGTTTTTGTATTTTTTTAAAATCAAATAGTATTAAAAATGATAAACAGTGCACAACTTAGAGTAATTTGAAACTTAAAAATATTTCAAGTACCCAAAATTCCTAGCAACTATTTTTATGATGAAATATAGACAAATATCTACAAACAAGAACTCAAATAACAATTTTTGGATTTTTGTAGATTTGTTTTATAATTTTTATAAGCTTTTTAGTAATTTTCAATATTTGTGGGTTTTATAAATTGTTAATGCACTAAATTTGCATAGAAATTAAAATACAATGAAATAAAACTATTCTATTTTTTTGGAATTTTTAGAGCAATATTCAAATTTTTATAAATGTTTAATTTCAAGAAGAGAAAAATACACTGTTTTGATTTTTAAATAATATCGAATGATAAGAAAATGCAATGAAAAATTTATGCTAGATAGATACACACATCTGGAGAATAGCATGATTTTTGGGAGATTTATTTACCAACAAAAACATTTATTTCACTTAAAAGAACATGCAAATTTAAAGTTTGTTAAACATGGATTGAAATGTAATTACTCAAAGTTTCACAACCAAAATTAACAAGGAATAAATAAGAAGAAATAAAGTGTAATTTACCCAATAAAATGTGTGCATTGTACGCACTAAGTTCTGTAAGGGGCCTCTTTGCAATTGTGAAATCTTCCAGGGGAATAGATGTAATTTCCCCCAAATTACGCTTTAGGGGTCTTCTTTGCAATATGCAGAACATCCAAGGGCTTTTATGATATTTTTACAATATTTTAATGAACCCTAAGGTTCCTTGTTCGTTCATGTCTCTTTGTTCAAAGATTGGGGCTAAGGGGGTTGTGCGCCACCGCCCTGATCTTCTCCTCCATGTCCAAGTCAACCGGCGGTCGTGGGGCTCTTCCCTGCCACGATGGAAGTTTGGACATGCTATAGTCACATCGGAGTCGATGGGGGCAATGGTGGCTTCTCGGAGGGCGAACAACGGCTAGCGACGATGGGGGACGCTGCGATGGAATGATGTGGTCTGGAGGCGGTGGCGCGTGAGCGGCGGTGCCATAGGTGAAGTTGATGTCGGCGGAGTGGCTGCGCAGAGGGCACTGGCGCTCAAGGCAGTCGTCGGTGCGAGGTCGGGTGGTGATTCCAAACGGATGCTGCACGGAAGGGTGACGAGAGGGAAACGTGGTAGGGCAACTCTAGCGGTGGGCGACGGAGCGGATCTTCCCCAGGTGGAGGTCAGTGGAGACCTACAGTAGAGGTGGCGGCCGGTAAGGCAGTGACGACAGAGCGGCGCGGGCTGGCAACCACGCCCAAATTTATTTTTTAAATTTTTTATTGATTGTAAATACAGAAATGCAATAAATAAAGAACTTTTTTATTTTATTATTATTATTTTTTAAAAATAGAAACTGTAAATAGTTAGTTATTTATTTATTTCTATTTTTTTTATTTTATCTTGCAAAACAAATGTTAGAAAGAAAGAGGGAAAAATAAATATTTTTTTTTTATTTTTTATTTATAAAGAAATTAGGATGTGAGCAGGATGACTCGATCAAAATCAAAATGGAAAACGTGAACGAGTGTGGTTCTGCAGAAAATGGCAGATGGAACCGGATCTCTGACGACCGTTCGCGGTTAGAGGTGAGAGATAGTGCGAGGTAGAAAAGAACGCGAATAGATCGAGATGTGAAATTAAAATTGGAGTCGGTGATGGATCAAATCGTGATGGATTCTAAGATCTAGATAAAAAAATAACGACGAAACAAAGATGCGACAAATTAAACTAAGGTTAATCTGGATGAAAAATAAGAGAAAATGATGGATCTCACCTTAGGAGCGGAAAAGAGCTTGATCACCTCGACGAAGGCCGACTCCCTGTCACCGGACAGCTCGGAGGCTAGGCACCCTTCTACGGCAAGAAGATTCTCAGAGATCGGGAGTCTCACCAAAGATTGATCAAGATGAAATGATGGAGAAGGAGCCATATAAATAGAAAAGATATCAATTGAAATTTGAATTTTTTAATTTTTTGATGAAGATAAGAGATATGAGAGAGAAAAATTGGAATGAGATAAAGTAAAAAGATTAGTGTTAAAATTATTTACAAAAATTAACTATTTTTTGTATTTTCGTCACTTTATTAAATTGAATAAAAATGTCAATTTTTTATGATGCTTAAGAATAACAACTATGCACATATACTATATACATATGGTACATTATACACAAAGTTAGATAAGAAAATTAATTAATTTTTTGTTTTTATTTTTGTTTTATTTTTTTTAAATAATTAATAAATATATTTACAAATATTTACAAATACAATATGTACAAATACATGGGAAAATTGCACAAACCACCCATAAAATCGACTTTTCACTCGTAACTACAAAAATCATGAAATCACGACCATTTTAAAGATAATTAAATTTAGAATACAATGGAAAAGAGTTTGGTGCAATTTGAGTTCATATGGAGCCAAATTGGTCTTTCAATTATTGCTTAGTGGCTTTTTCCAAGTGTGGTTGCTTTTATTTTGTACTTGATTTGTTTGTGCAATTATTTTTGTTAATTAGGAAACATTTTTATTTACAACTTTTATTTTGAACATTATTTTGCTTGAGGTCAATTTATGCACAAATAAAATAGTGTAGTATACAAATATACACAACACATTTTTTTTTGGATTTTCTGATTAAGGACCCTATCTCCCCCTACTTTATTCCTGGTCGATCAGGTCAAGACTTGACCTTCTCTTGGGGTTCGGGTCAGCCTGTATCTATTACATATATACACTCTTCCTTTTTTATTTTCTTTTCTTTATTTTCCCTTTATTTATTTATTTATTTTAGGTTAAAATGGTAAGAAGTGTACAATATTTACACACAGATGCAAGTTAGTAAGAATATACATGTGTTTTATAAGGGATTTTAAGCTAAAATAAATGAATAAAGATGATGAAATGCATATTCATCAGGCAACAAGAGCAGAAAGTTGACGCCGGTCATTACTTTTAATGTTGTGGCAGGAATAACAAGGCAACTTAATGTGCTATAGGCTTCTTCAATTGTAGGAAAAGCTGTGGCTGTAATCATCTGGTCGCGAGCTGCTGACTAAGTCGAATCAAGTCCAGCTAAGAAAACTAGGAAAACCATTTGTTGGCAATGCAGCTTCTGAGTAGGGCATGTACACCCTCGAATGCAAGCACTATATCATTCAAAAAGTTATTTCAAGAGAAAGAAATATTCTAATAGGGTACACCCGACTTGGTTCATATTGAGCATTTCAAAGTATGTCTTATACATGCGGCTGGAATTTTTGTCTTGACCAAATATTGCTTGAATTGACACCCACATGTCTTATGCAGTATTGTAATAAACAAGCTCATCTGCAATCCAGTCGATGACACTGACCATGATCCAAGAACTAACCATGTCGTCATCTTTTGCTCACGTTGCGTATTTTCCTGTCTTTTTAGTAGGTTCTGACTCCATGATAATATGTTCCTTGTCGTATCCTCGTACGATCATGAGGAACATGCGGGACCATTTGTGATAATTGGTCTCATCCAATTTAGGTATCGACCCAAACGAGGGAAGATGGTTGCTTCCTGCATCATATCCTGTAGATGTCACTTCCGATTGCGACATCCTTAAAAGAAGGGAGTGATACTTGCTGAGTAGAAATACTCAACCAAGAATAATGATAATCGTGCTATATCATTTCAGACAGATACGATGCATGTTGGTGGAGTAAGTTCAATTTTTGGTGGTGAATAATGGAAACGAGAATTAATGATTGTGATGTAGAGGTTTGATTGAGAGGTACGAAAGGCAAGATGATCTGCCAGGGGCTATAATTCTGGATTAGTATGGGTTGTGATTCTGGGAGGTGCTGGACAGGGTAAGAGGGATAAGGAGATTGTGAGTTGAGTGGCGAATCTGGGGAAATCAGGGTTGGAAAGCGGGTTGGGCAGGCGATCGGGTCGGGGTGGGAGCAGGGTGGGTGGACAGGGCGATCGGGGTTGGAAAGCGGGTTGGGCAGGTGATCGGGTCAGGGTGGGTGGTGCAGGGCGATCGGGGGGAAGGGGGGCGATCAGGATGGGCAGACGAGCGAGGTTGTGAGCGGGGCAGGTGATCGGGGTGGGAGCGTGGCGATCGATGAAGTAGGGGCGATTGAGGCTAGAGGTTGTGAAGGGAATCGGGGTTTGGGCGATCGGGGTGGTGCAGGAGATCTGGGTTCGAGTGAAGGGCAAGGTTGGAGGCTATCGACAGGGCGAAGGATGGTCAAGGATTGAGGCTGGAGGTGAAGGGCGACTGGATGATGGACGATGGGGCAACGACTCTCGAATCAAGGTGGAGGGGGTGGCACAGTTCCCTAGGTTAGAACCTAGGGCTTTGATACCATGTTGAAAATTAGGTTACTGTATATTGAATAAAAGAGGGACCCTAGGGCTCCTTATATAATTGGAGGTCTATGGTTTGGGGTTATAATGGAATGATGAAAAGACATGACTAGCCCTTGGGATTAAACAATAGGGCTCTCAACATCACCAAACCACTTAGCAACTCATTGCCCGAAGCAAAGAGTCGGTGAAAGACAACACTCTAAGGCTCAATCATCTTACTTGAGGAAGTAGGGTTAACCAAAAACACAAAGGTGAAAGAAATAAAGGTGTGCAAGAACTTACTGGCATGCATCTATCGGAAGCTAACCGATGGGCAAGCTTACCACCAGGTGAGTCTCTGGTCATCATCTTGGGTAAATGACCTTCTTCACTAATGGGGAAGCCTAATGCTCAATTTTATGAATACGATATTGGAGATCATTATTGAGTTTTTAGCCATGAACATGAAGAACAAAAGATATTTTTGCAATACCTAGTATTCATATATATAAATTTAACATTAAAAAAATATGATAACGAATATTTAAATTATTCGTTACCATAAGGAATTTTTAATGTTGTGGAGACAAATTTAATGTGTAACATGAGTATATATTACCATATTAATTTATAATCTTACGGTGGACACCAACAATGCATTAACATTTAACTTTACCAGCGTTGTTTGAAAGTTATAAACTTTTATTATTATGTTATTGATGTTGCAAATATATAAATTATTGAAGCTGGGTTTTGCACCTTCTTCTACCTCGTGGATAGGACCTTTGGCCTCCTCTCCATTATAAAGTCACCTCTCGTCTCCCCTCCATGTCCTGATCTCTCTTTTCTTTTATTGAGTAATGCCCCCTCCTCACAACACACACACACACACTCTCTCTTTCTCTCTCTCTCTCTCTCTCTATATATATATATATATATATCTTTCTCTCTCTCTCGTAGCTCTCATCCTATAATATCTGTCCATGTTCTCCTTTCTTTTTCTTACACATACCTCTTTCCTCCCTCTTTACATTTATTTCCAATATTCCTTGGGGAGTTTTGCGTATATGCCCCTTAAAATATGTTATTATTATAATTCAAACTATTTCAGTTATTTTGTGCTGAGTTGATTTAATTTAGATTAGGATTTATTATGCTTTTATGCTCTTTTCTAATGTAGTCATATTAACGAGGTATTGATTGCAATAAACTACAATACTTGGATGGTTTGTATAATATGCCCCTTAAAGAAAAATCTTAAAATTATGGTACTTAATGTTTGAGGTGTTATTTTATTCTCATGATATGTTATGCGCTAAACCATTTAAGGAGGATTTGATTGTGATAAATCACAGTCAAGGTTTTTTATACATATACACTGCCCTATAAACGTCAAATATTGTCAAATTTCTTCACCCATTCGGGTGTAAAGACCGGGAGCACCTGACATTGGAAGGAAATATTTGTCTCCATGAGGACACGTTACTAGAAGAGCAGACACCTCGATAGTTCAATGGTTTTGTCTAGGGAGAGATGAACACTTTCACACACATGGTTCTATCACTTCAAGGTAGAAAGAGTATGTGACTGAGAGGATGGTTCTGACCTGGCTGTGAATTGGACTGGATGATAGGAGTATGGAACCTAAGGGTTGTTGTGTCACACTTCCTGACTTCTATGTGGTTCCGAACACACCATTAATCCAAAGGATTTCTCCAAGCTCCAAACTTTCGTCATATCGATTTTCTGACCACCGATTAGACATACAAGTACACCATTTCGAAGAGTTCAACATGAGGATCATTGTGGACATGTTCGTGTTCTACGAAATACCATGGAACTCTTGTTCTGGGTGAAGGAATTTCGTGAGAGAACGTTCTGGTAGGTATAGTTTTTCCCTTTGTTTGTTGTCAGATTAGAGGATTTTTGCACCATGAGTCATGTATAGTTTTTAGAAAAAGTAAGCATGTTTTATGCCAAAAATCAGACTTTATTAGATCACTTTTTCACGATTTCTCGTTGAATGGTTAGGTGCATGAGGAAGATAACTATGTTAGGTGCATGAGGAAGATAACTATATTCCTGATATGGGTAATAACAAAACTTGAGGATTTAATTTGTTGCACGATGGAAGCAACTTCATAGGCGACACTAGAGAAAAATTCGGCCATTGTACTGATGGATCATCAAAGTTTAGATGGTCTAACATTTTAGGACTGTTGACCCAAATGGACTTAGAATTTGATTGGTATGACTCTAAAAAGATGAAGAATCATCTAGGGCATTACATTATATGTCAAACATGTGGAATAATTGATATTAGTCACTAAATATTGGAAATGGATCTATTGTGAGTTAATTAGGCTAGAACTTGATGCAATGAGCTACAGTGAGTTGAGAGCATCTTGATCATCGAATCGAATAATCAAGGGGAATATCCAGATATGTATATCTACATTTATGTTCAACAGATGCCTTTCCTAATGGATTCATGTCCATGACGCAGTGATTGATCTTAAGTGGCAAGTGGGTAGTGGAGTAGTTGTTGCTAAGGGATGGGCATGCACCATTGGGGCCCCGGGTAGAAGCTTAGATGATCACGAACCCAACCGCTACTTAGTTGCTACAATGATTGGAGGACATGTTGCTTTGTACACTGAGGAGTCACCACATGGTGTTTAGCCTTAGTACTTGTGTACCTTTAGCCTAGTGCTTAGAGTTTGAGCCAAGTAGTTGTGGCAGGTAGTTTGTCTCTTTGCTTTTTTACTTAGGATTAATACCCTTGTATTGGCTGGTGTAGGACACATTGTTTAGTATTTCGGGTTGGAGCACTATGCGAGGAGTTTAGGAAAATGTGGTTATCGAAGTTGGGAAATGAATCAAGTCTCTTGTATATAAAGAGTAATGGCATGTAGTCGTGAGGATTCTGACTATGATGTGATTGATATTAGTGATTGGTGCTTCTCTGACTCATACCCTATGCCATTGTGGATTCTTAGACTTAGGTAGTGGACTTGGGTGGTTCGTGAGTATTCGTGGGTTAGAAATTGGTTAAGTGATTGAGGTTGTGGTAAATAATGTGGAATACTTGGTAATTACATATATTTATACATTGGTATGTGAAACTAGTGGACGTGTTGGGAACTTAGTTGGGATGCCTTGTACCCCACCGCATTCCTACAGAGGCATCCCAATCCTAAGGTTTTCTTAGTACCGTAGAGTCATAGTGTGAGGTCCTACGTGGACCAAGATCACATACTATCAACGATTCTTATGTAATTAAGGATAATGGAATTAATGATGATATGAGTGAGGTCATCTTGGTGAGGACGGTAACCCAGTTGTTTTCTTTTACACATTTTCTTTAGAACCTTAGTTGTTGTAGTTTTAGCACCATACTGGGCAACTTCATTAATAGTGTATCATTGTGCTGGATCCACATGTTCTTAGGAATTAAACCACAGTAGTGAGAGGCTAGTGTTTGGTCAGAATTTCTTTTTCGGACAACTACATATTTTGTGGTATATCACAATAGTTCTTTTTGTTGTTTACACTTGTAGCTTTTACTGCTTTACTTACCTTATTGTTTTGGGACATGTGATTTACTATGTATGTATGGATATATTTTGGTGAATACATGATATATTGTGGACTTTCGTGGACATGGATTGCTATGATGAAATGCTTTATGGAAATGAATTGGAAAGTTCTAGTCTTTTGTGTTATTTTCTCCTGCTTATAGTTATTAAGTATTTTGAATGTGGAATATATGTGTGTAGAATCGATATGACAAGTAACCAGATCCTCGTAGGACAGACGTCACAGTTTGGTATCAGAGTCGTGGTACTCCATTCCATTCTACGTGTATATTTTTCCTCAGTGGTATTCGAAATACAAATTAGTGTTTGAAAGTCTTCTGACCTGACATGAGTCCTAAAGGGAATAGCATGGTTTATATCCAGATCTATATGTCTCTCTTAAAGTAGAAGAATGTATTAATGTTTTGGTTCTTTATGAAGAAGCATGCAACCTTGTATGGATTCGTATGTGGAGCAGTAGCTAGCCTTCCTTGTGCAGGTTGTATAATGCATCCAACATCACTAAGAGGCAACTGAGCAGCTACTCTAGTAGCAGGACGACCCCCCTACTGCCCCTCTCATGACGGGGAGGATAGCTTCAACTTGTAAGTCTCTCTAGAGCCTGAGCAGGTAGAGGATGCAAATGCTTTGCAGAAACATCAGAGCACCTATACATCATATCAGAAGGCTTCTGTACCATAGTTCTTCGTTACCTGTTGCTATTCGAAATTAAGGGATTTTTTATTAAGAAAATCTAAGCGTTGAAGTAACCCAAATCTCCCTCAAACAAAAATTATTTATTTTTTATTTCAAACTCAAGCCTACAAATCAAGAGAATAAAGTGTTATTTATTTACTTTCATAGCCTACATGATCGTACTCAAGGAGGCTACACATAGTTAGGGTTATTTAAAATCAAAGATAGAAATCAACGAAATAAAAAGAGGAGTCCTTTTTAGGCAAACTCTTGGTTTCTTTTTACAATTTTTAATTTTTAATTTTTTATGGAATTTTAATTTGTATGTTTTTATGGTTTTCTAATTTTATGTTTCTTAATGATCTTTAATTTTTAAAATTTCAAGATTTTAATTTTTAAAATAATCAAACAAAAAATAAAGAAATGTAAAGAAACAAGGTTCGTATTTTTAAAATATAACGAAAATAACTAGAAAAATCAAATAAAATATTTTTGGTTTTTGATGATTTTATTATTTTTTGTGTGAATTTTTTACTATTTTTAGAGTTTTTTAATATTTTGAAACAATTAAAAATAGGAAAAAGATCAAACATAAAATAATGCAATTGTTTTTGTGATTTTAAAATATAAAACAAAATAAAAAATGTATAATATATATATATAATAACAAAGACAATTCTTTAAATTTCCCAGAAAGTAATTTTAATGTTTTTTGTATTTTATGTGAATTTTTAAGATTTTTTTGTGTTTTTTATATTTTGTTATTTTTGATTTTTAAAAGGAATTTAATGATGGAATTTGTGTAAAAATTAAAACAAATAAAAACAAGCAATCACAATTTTTTGTAGAATTTTTCAAGCAATTTTTATAATTTTTATTAATTAATTACATCAAATAGGGAAAATAAGATGGGTTTTTAATTTATTAAAAATATTAAAATTGGTCAAAATTAAAAACCAAAATTGCTAGTAATAAAACTACTTAACCATAGCTTAAGATAGTTTTTAGGGAATTTATTTAGGTAAGTGATTAATTAATAACTGCAATTAAACAAACAAATTAAGAAACAGCTTCACATGGACTAAACTACTAGTAATCTTATTTGTTGGACTATATCAATAATAATATAAGAAAACCGAGAAGGTAACTGTTATTTTACCAAAAAGGGCATGTGCCACTATACGTGAGTCACACTGGCACGTACCTATTAGTGAATTCACGCAGGATAGATATTGCAAGTTCACCACAAATCACCTTCAATGCACATGTTGTTGTCCAAAATAGATATAAAAGCAATTAAAATAAACAATAGGGATTCTCAAGCAATTATTCAAATAACACATGTCCTTTTGATGGTTTATTTACAAAGTAAGAGAATAAAAGAGAAGAATATGCAATTATTCACCTAGGGCATGTAATGTGTGTGTGGATCGTACGATACTGCTTTGATCTTGAGCGATGGATCCACGACTGAAAATTGGGGCAATTTAGACTACCTAGATTCAATCCGTGAGTGGGGTTCTTGATCTAACGGACACGAGTAGTGGAGGAAGAACTGGGAAGAAGGGGCTCTTTGTTGAGCTTTGATCGAGCTGATATTGATTGATCTCCACCCAACTCGAGTCTCGAAGGTCGGAATAGCTTCTTGTAATGCTCCTCCATTGCTTGATGGTCTCGAAGAGGTGTGAAGGTGCCCGATCTCCTATCTTGAGCTCCAGGTAGTGTGCAGGATGACGACAACTCCAAATCTTTATTCCCGAATCTAGAATTGTTTCAAAGGCCCACATAAAGTTTATTGCTAGGAGACGATCATTTCCAGCTTACTTATTAAACGTAAAAGCAAATAATATGGAAGTGAATGGAAACTTTGGAAAACGTGGTTGGAAAAGAGTTAGACTCCCATATTTGAGGTGATATGGGGTGATTAGTTGAGGGAGAAAGATAGGGTAGGTATCGGGTGATATGACCGGTGGGTTGGAAACGAACATAAATAAGTGGAGGACCCACGATCATGAAGATTAGAGGTGATCTGGTTGAACGAAATTAAAAAACAAGTAAATGTGAAATCAAAAGACTAAATTGAAAAGGAAATTAACTAAAATTAACCTATGGTGGAAGGACGATGGTTGTAGCCTCGATCTGCGCAGAATCCAGAGAAGTGTCGACATGGCCGATGGAGCACCAGTAACGTGCTTGGATCTCTCCTCCCGGCCTCAATTCCGCTCTCCCGATTGCGGAGAAGACTCAGTGTCACCGCCTCTCACTCCTGGACTCGATCTCAGACGAAAACGAAGGTGGAAAACAGATCTGATCGAAAAAGTGGATCGGAGGAGGTATATATAGACAATAGCTCCAAGTGAAATTCAAAAGATGAAATGGCATGTGAATCGAGGTGGATCATTGTTAAGATGCTTTTCTCAGGTTTTTATTTAAATAAAGTATTCATAAGTCATCGCAACCCAATCAAGCGTCAACAAAAAAATTGTTTTTCTCTTCTCCTGCTAAATTAATTAAAAAAATTGTGTAGCAATAGAATTTGCTATTTAGTTACCAATATAGAAACATGATCGAACTCAGAGAGGCTACAATTCCCTAAGGTTATTCAGATAATTGAAAAAAAAATCCATTAAAAGAAAGAAGGTAATCCTAATGTGCACTATGCTTGGTTTTTGTAGGATTTTTATCTCTTTAATTTTTTATAGTATTTTTATTTTAATTTTTTATTTTCTAATTTTAAATTTTTAGTTGTTTTTAATTTTTCAAATTTTTAATTTTTGAAATAATTATTTTTAAAGAAAATTAATACATAAAAGAATTTTGATTTTTTGGATTTTTTAAATATGAGAAAAATGATAAAAAATCTTAAAGAAAATATTTTTTTATTTTAATGATTTGTTTACTATTTTTGTAATTTTTCAGAGATTTTTAGTCTTTTTAATATTTTTAAAATGAATAAAAATAGGGGAAAATGTAAATAGTGAGCAAACAAGATTATTTTTCAATTTAAAAATACTAAATAAACGTAAAAGTTATGAAAATTATTTTTCCTAAAAGCTAAAGGAAATTATCTACAAATAAGAACTGAAATCACTATTTTCAAATTTTTCTACAATTTTCTGTGATTTTTTTTGAAATTTTTAGTATTTTGCAATTTTTTGGGTTATAAAAATATTCAATGAATAAAAATTGAACAGGAAATTAAACACACAAAAATAAAACTATTCCTTTTTTTTAGAATTGTTTATGCATTATTTGAATTTTTATGATTTTTCAAATTGCAAATAGTAAAAAATATGTTAGCAAATAAAAATAAAATGCAATGAAATTTTTATACAAGAAAGAGATGCAAATTAGAAGCATAACATGATTTTTGCAAAATTTATTGGCCAAAAATAATATTTATTTCAACAAGAATGAACATGCAAACTGAAAGTCTGGAAATACATGACTAAAATGTAAATAGTTATTGTTTCTGCATAAAATATAATAAGAAATGACAAAATAGGAGGAAGTGCAAATTACCCAATTAAACATGCAATGCACGCACTAGAAACTGGCAGGGGGCTTTATG
The DNA here is from genome assembly GCA_037367405.1 of Ottelia alismoides. NCBI lineage: Eukaryota > Viridiplantae > Streptophyta > Magnoliopsida > Alismatales > Hydrocharitaceae > Ottelia > Ottelia alismoides. The sequence continues at coordinate 255,695 of JAZKJV010008253.1, read as the reverse complement.
CAAATTGAAACAATATGGAGGGCTGACCTGCAATTTGCTCTCTTATTTATTTACTTTTTTTATATCTGTTTGATCGGATCTCATACGATGGCTGAGATTAAAATCCCCAAATTGGGGTAGGGCTTCTGTTGTTCATTCTTTTCTATGGGAGGCAAGGGAGTGCGGCCGCCGCTTCTTCTCTCCAAGGCACGAGCGGCGGCTTCGGCTTCGCGCAGTGGCGAGATGGCGACGACGCTTCTCCAGGCGGTGACGACTTCAGTCGATGGCGGAGATGCGTAGGGCTGACGGTGAGGCCACCCCTAGTGATCGACAGTGAATATTCTTCTCCCAGGCGGAGGAGCAGCATCGGAGACGCTGGGGATGTGGGTTGCTACAGGTTGGTGATTCAAAAGGTGGTTGGATGTGGTCGTGCGGCCGTGCTTCTCCTCTCCAGGCGCGGTGCGACGACACCTGCAGGGACGGTCGATGGAGGGGGGCTGGGCGACACATGCCCAGGTCGGCGGAGCTCACGGTGGTGGAGCGTGGTCGTCGGGGGCCTATGATCTGGTGGTGGAGCAGCACGCGAAGGGCATCAGTTGACTAGGAGGAGAAGGCTGACCGATGGGGAGCGGGCGACCGACGAGCGGAGATGGGCGACGACGCATGGAGTGCTACCGCCCCAACTTTTATTTTATTATTTTATTTTTTAAATTGTAAAAACAGAAACAAGAAAAAATTTATATTTTTTGTAAAAAGCTGCATAATTTTTTTATTTCTTTTTTTATTTTTTGAAGCAACAAATGAATTTAATATATATATTTTAGAATTCCTGAACCTGCAATGAAATCAAAAGATAACAACTTGAGCACGACGGCTCGATCCAAAAATCAAACAGAGATTAGTGGATGAGGAGGTTCCGGTGTATTGGAACCGATTCATCGGCCACCGTATGTGGTCGGAGTTGAGAGACCGCGTGAGGTGGAACATGAAGCGATGGTGAACCGGAAAATGGGATGGAAGATCGGATTGGGATCAAATCGTGTTGATGAAAGATTAGGAATCAAAATCTAAGTTCTAGAGTTAAAAACGAACTATGAAATAAAGACGAAAAGTAAATCTAAAATTATCTAGAAGAGAGATGGAGCAATAAAGGGATGTGGATCTCACCGTGGGAGCAGATAACACCGTAATGACCTCTAAGAAGGATGACTCACTGTCACCAGATGGCTTAGAGGCTATACACCTTTGTACAACCAAAACGCTCTTGGAGATCAGGCTCCTCTCATCAAAGATTGATCAAATAAATAGAGGAAAACAAATTTGAATTTGAATTTTCAAAATTTGAATGGAGTGGAAAAGAAGGGAGGAGGTTAATGGTGGATAACATTATCTACAAAATTAATTAATTAATAATTTTGTCACATTACTAAATTAGATAATAAATGTTAATATTTTTTTAGTGAGGGTTATTTAAGGAAATCAATTATATACATATACTATATACATATGGCACATTATATACATGGTTAAATAAGGAAATTAGTTTATTTTATGTTTTATGTTTTTTATTTTTATTTTAAATAATTATAAAAATATTTGCAGTTATTTACAAATAAAATATGTATAAAAATAAATAAATAAATATATATATACAATAAATAAATGGTAAAATTGCAAAAACCGCCTTAGAAAACTGTTTTTCAAACCCCAACTTCAAAAATTATGAAACCATTGCCATTTTAAAGATAATTTAATTTAGAATATGATGGAACTGAGTTGGTTAGATTTGAGTTCATAAGGAGTCGGAATTAGTCTTTCAACTATCGTTTTATGGCTTTTTCCAGAAGTAGTCACTTCTATTTAGTACATGATTTTATTTTGCAATTATTTTTGTTATTTAGAAAATATGTTTATTTACAATTTGAGTTAAGAAAATTATTTAATTTGAGATCAATTTATGTACAAATAAAATAGTGTTTGTTTTATACAAATATATACAAAATAAATGAGAAGTATTTACAAAATATTTTTTTGGATTTTCTGGTTAAGGACCCTATCTCCCCCTACTTTATTCCTAGTCGATCAGGTCAAGTCTTGACCTTCTCTCAGAGTTCAATTCAGCCTGTATCAATTACATATATACAATCTTTTTATTTTCTTTATTTTCCCTTTGTTTTTTTTATGTTTTTTTTTAAAATAGTAATAAATGTACAATATTTACACACGGATGCATGTTAGTAAGAATATTGATTTATCAATATATACATGTGTTTTATAAGGGATTTTTAGCTGAAATAAATGAATAAAGATGATGAAATGCATATTCATCAATCATCAAAATTCTTAACGGGCAAGTGAGAGGCTTATTCGGGCTATCAGATCAAAGAAGCAAGAGGGAAGAACACGAGGCTGGATCGATCGGAAAAAATCAAGAAGAGGCTCCAACGATGCTTATTACGACGGATGCTTGGAGACTAGATAGTTGACCCTGGTCAACAGACCCAGGTTCGACCAATCAGGTACGGGTCCGTATAAAGCAAGAAAATGTTAAATAAACTAAAGATAAATTAATATGTAAATTTAAATAAATAAATTATGTAAATAGAAAATGTTAGGGAATAAATAATCTTAATTATGATGAATTTTAATAAATTAAATAAATTATATACATAGGTTTAAATAAATAATCATCTTTATTCTTAGGTATTTTTACCTATATATAAAACACATTAATTTCTAGTAATATATTTTTACAAATAATTATAACTTAATATTTTATTTATTTACAAAAATTTTAAAGATTTTATTTACATTTATATTTTATTTTTAAATAATAAATCAAGGCTAAATAAATAGGAATAGTTACTATATACATAGTAGTATATGTATTAATTTTTGTGAATTTTGATTTTGTAATTTTTATTTGTATTTTTGGGTAAAATACAATATTTTCAAATATTTTAAAATACAATATGAAAAATATGTACATAAAACAAATCAAAATAATATATTCACACAATGTATGATAATTTACACAATGTATACCGAATCTTCTTGCAATTATTTTTAATATCTACAACTTATTTTTATGTACAAGTCCTAAGAAGAAAATATTTTTTATTTAAGATGAATTGGGTGAAAAATAAAAAAGAGTAAGGATTTATATACAAATAATGATATATGTGCAAATTGTACAAGATGAATATGAATGAATGAAATTTAATTTTCTTTATTTATCTACAAGAGGCTTTATCTCCCCTCATTTTAATCCTTTTTGATCATGACAAGTTTTGACATTCTCTCGGGGTCAGAGTCAGTATGTATTTATTACATATAAATATACTCTTCATTTTTCTTTATTTTCCCTTTATCTCTTTATTTATTTATTTATTTTAGATTAAAAATAATGATATTTGTACAATATCTATGAGAATAAGTAATAATAAAAATAGAGATTTATTAATATTTATAGGTGTTTAATAAGTGATTTTAAGCTAAAATAAATGAATAAAGATGATGAAATGTAAATTCATCATCCCCCTATACTTTACCTTTGCTAGTCCATAGAAAACACTTATTAGAAGAATAAACGACTAAAAAGAAAAAGAAGAAAGGAAAAATAAAGAACTTAGAACAATTTTGATTTTTAAACTAATATTCACAAGATCAAAGTATGGAACTCGATCAGACCTTTGGATTATTAGTTTGGCGGAACCTTATTGGGAAATGGTGTTAAAACCTAACAGACTCTAAGCTCCACAAGACTCCTATTCAGGTTACCTCAATAGTCAGCTTAGAACAAGTCCTCATATGCAAATTATGATGACTATGAATTTGACTTGTACTGTGTATGTGAAACATAACTCTCCACATAAGAAATGACAAAAACCAACCTTCTCTTAGTAAGGTAACCTTAATTCTCCAGTCTAGCTAATCTTTCCTCGAGGAGTGGGGTATTTACTTCTTAGTTCAGGTACATGCTATGTCCACCATCGAAGGGGGAGAAGATAGAAGAATAAGAAGAGAACTTGAGTGTGGCCAGTGTAGCCACATCTCCTTGTGAAGTTGGCCGGTGTAGGCAAGTCTCCACTAAAATCTGTAGTCTCTCTGAAGTTGGACCAATGTTGTCAAATATATACATTAATGATGATATTTTTTATTTTTTTATTTGATACATACTTGCTTCTATTTGGTGGAAAAAATTATTGCATTACATCTTACTGTGCCCCTATGGATATAGAATCTTTATTTCCGCACATGTTTTGGGATCTTAGGAAAATTATGCCAACAGACCATCCCTCATCCGAAGCTTTATTTCAACCCACTGCTCCCCTCTTTAGAAGTCCATGCCACTAGACTGCGTTGGAACACATTGGCCACTCAAGGTGACTGTATATGTTTCCATTCACATGCATCTCTTGCCAGGGGATTCTAACCCTCACCACCTCATCAGCGAAGAGCTACATGTAAAATGCTTGTCCAAGTTAGGTCACTGTCTAAAAGAATCATGCGTGTGTACGAAATTCTACTTAGACCAATCAAGATGACATGTGAACATAGTCTTGTGGACTCAAAGAATTTAGTCGTTATGACCTGAAAAGTCTCAACTCCAGCTCCTGTAAGGTTCCTCTGAAATTAAGTGGATTAAGGTCTTAACCAAGCTCCATTCTTTGATTTTATTCCAGACTAGTTTAATCATCAATTTTATTATGAAAAATGCAAATGCAAGAAATATATACAAAGCATTTTTTTAAAAAATAAAAAAGAAAAGAAAATGAAAGACAAATCTTTTTGAAAGGATTTTCATAGTTTTCCATATTTTTATGGATTTTAATTTTTCAATTTTTGTAGAGTTTTCTAATAGAGAGACTTATATACATTTAATTTACAAGCATTTTATAAAAATTTACAAAGATTTTATACCAACATATATACAAGATTAATATACAATTTATATAAGATTTGACAAAAATAAAAATTTTACAAGTTTTATGTACACTTTTTACAACAAAGATTTTATCTATAAAAGAATTTTACATACATATTTTAATAAAGAATTTTATATACACATTTGTGCCAGTTTTATACAAGGATTTAATAAACACCATTTTATGCACAAAGAATTTTATTCTCATATTTATAAGGTGATTGCAAATTCTATTTAAAAACATCTGTGCAACTAGTATATACACACAATATGTATAAACACGTTTTATATACAACGTGACAAAATATTTTACAAACAATTTTATAAAACTTTTACATATATTTATAAAATATTTTACAAAAATATTTTACAAAATAAAATATTTCACAAAATTGTACAAATCCATTTTACAAACATTTTACCAAAGGATTTTCAAAACTAGTTTACAAAATTTTAAAAATCAATTTTACAAAGATTTTAGTTTCAAACATTTCACAAACATTTATATAGTATAATTTTGATACAAAATAATTTACGAAGATTTACAATCAAAATAAATTTTCAACAATTTTCACACAAATAATTTTACAAAGATTTTTACAAAGAATTTTACAAATATTTTACAAAGTATTTGTACAAATGATTTCACAAATATTTCACAAAACTATTTACATAAGAATTTTTCAAAGATTTTTTACAAACTTTTTACAAAATATTTTTATTCCAGTTCTGTTAGCTATATTATTAAACAAACAAAAGTACGAGTTCTAACTAAAGTATATATGTAATATATACGACATCCCCTATACTTAGCTGTAACTATGTCATCATAGTGATGAAGTGACAAAGGAATACATAAATTGTGCTAAGTATAGAAAAGCGAAAAGTATCTATAATCCTAAGTATAAAGAATACAAATAATAAAAGTCGATGATCCCCCCTATACATAGGATCAAATAATCCTAAGTATACAGATTGTACAAATGGGGACGACTGAGGAAAAGAATGTACAAACTCAATGACTCGACTTGTTCTCCCCTATACAAAGATCCCTAAGTATAGAAAATGAATATCAACAAGTTGAAAATGAGAAAACAAAAGAAAGAACGAAAAAGAAAAAGAAAAGAAAAGAATATGAAAAAGAAGGAAATGAATGCCATTACTCCCCCTATACTTAGGGTAATAGATCCCTAGGTATAAGCAAAAACAAGAGTGATGAAATAGAACGAAAAGAACAACTCAAGTCATTCACCTCCCCTATACTTAGGATAGAGTGCATCCTAAGTATATCACACACACACAGGAAAGAGGTGAATGATAAAAATTGAAGAAGAAAAAAAAAATAAAAAAAGGCTATATACAAAAGAATATCAGCTCATGTATCAGATACAGAAGATGTCAAAGGGTCATAATGGAATCAACCACGGACAAGAATGTATCATGATCTAGATATAACTTCATCAACTGTCCATTCACAATAAATAGTTGTGCATCAAATGTCAACCTAAATATGACAATACTACCATTATCATGAACAACTCTAACAATGAATGGTCCTGACCCTTTTCTTTTGAGTTTGACAGAAAAAAACTTCAACTTTGTATCAAACAACCATACTTTCAGATCAGAGATGAAAGTCTTTCTCCTAATATGTTTATCATGCCAATGCTTGACTTTCTCCTTATACATGAGTGGGTTGTCATAAGCAAAATCTTGAAATTCCAACAGTCTATTCAGATACACTTTCCTATTCTAGCATGCTCTCTCGTAGTCCAAATTGCATACATGGCGTGCCCATAAATATTTATGAATCATCTCAACTAACAAGTGGCAAGGTTTTCCATAAACCAATCTATAGGGATACATACCTAATGGGGACTTGTACCTCGTCCGATAAGCCCATAGAACTAGGTTAAGCATCTGGGATCACTTCTTCCTATCTAGACATACATCCTGATCTCCCTATTTGAAATCTCAGCCAAACTGTTAGTCTATGGGTTGTAAGGAGACATGACATGATGCTCAATGGCATACTCCTTAACTAGTTTTCTGACCTCTTGATTCATGAAATATCTTCCCCCATATAAAATGAATATCTTGGATATCCTGAACCGCGCTATAATGTTGTCCTTGAGAAAGGAACAAGTCGTACGACTATCAACGACTCGGGTGGGGATCACCTCCACCCAAAACTAACATAATCCACGGTAAGCAAGATGTACTAAAATCCCTGACTGACGGGTAATGGGACCATGAAGTCTATGCCCCAAGCATAAAAAACATCTAAAATCTGGTTATATCTCAATGGCATAGTATCTTTGGAACCAACGGTTCCTCCATTCTCTGGCAATCAGTACAATGCCTCACATAATCCGTAGCATCCTTGAATAGAGTAGGCCACCACATGCCACATAGAAGAACCTTTGTTGCGTGCGCTTCCCCAAATGATGCCCACTAGCCTCTAATCTATGGCAATGCTCAAGCACACTGGTGTATTCCTCCTAAGGATTGCACCTCCTCCAGATACTATCCGCACCCTCACGGAATAGGTACGGATTCCGCCACTAGTAAAAATGAATCTATGACAGAAATCTATCTACATTTAGTTTGGGCCAATCTTGTGGAACTTTCGTGGAGACAAGATATTTTACAATATCAATGTACCACGGAAGTGAGGAAATAGACAAGATAGCCTCATCTGGAAAGGTCTCTGATATAGGAAGTAGTAACTGCTCAGGGGACTATGCGTCTGTAATCCAAGAAAGATGATCTACCACAACATTTTTCACTCCAATATTGTCTCGAATCTCTAAATCAAACTCCTAGAAGAGAAGGATCCATCTGATAAGGCGTGGTTTGGCATCCTTCTTTGCCTGTAAGTACAATATGGAAGTAGGATGATTGTAAACAATAACTCTGCAACCCATAAGGTAAGAGCGTAACTTCTTTAAAGCGAACACTACTGCTAACATCTCCTTTTCTTTAACTATGCAATTGCGTTGTGCCACGTCCAGAGTCTTGCCAGCATAGTGTATGAAAGTGGTATCCAATCCCTTCTCTGTCCTAAAATAGCTCCAACTACAAAATCTGACATGTCTATCCTGATCTCAAAGGGAAGAGACCAATCAGGTGGTTGAAGGACATGAGCTCTAGTAACCATCTCTTTCATCTGATGAAATGCAAGGATGACTTTCTCATAAATAATATTTTCACTGTCCTTGCAAAGAAGCACAATCAAAGACATGATGATCTTGTTGAAGTCCTTAATGAAACACCTATAGAATCTAACTTGACTAAGAAGCGACCTCAACTGCTTCAAATTATGCGGCGGCTCAAGATTGGAGGTCACATCAATCTTAGCCGGGTCAGCTCCCATTCCATGTTTGGAGATGATGTGTCCCAATACATTCCCATTAGTCACCATAAAGTCACTCTTCTCTCATGAGAGCACTAAGTTTACCTCACAACATCTCTGAAATACTCGGTCTAAATAAGTAAGACATGAGTCAAAACTATCCCCATAGACCGAGAAATCGTCCATGAAGACCTCTATAAAACTACCTACCATGTCGGCAAACAATAGCCAACATACACCTCTGGAATGTAGTTGGGGCATTACACAATCCAAAGGACATTCGTCTAAAGGCGTAGGTGCCAAATGAACAAGTAAAAGTAGTCTTCTCATGATCCTCAAGAGCGATTGCAACCTGGTTGTATCCCGAATATACATCCAAGAAACAAAAGAACTCCTTCCCGGCCAACCACTCATAACTGATAAATAAAGGGTAGTGGAAAGTGATCGTTCTTAATCGTTGAGTTCAGGTGCCGGTAATCTACGCAGACACGCCATGAAGTGGGTACATGAGTCAGAATCTCCTCACCATGTTCATTTGTCACTGTTGTAATTCTGGATTTATTCAGGACCACATGTAACAGACTGACCCACTTGGAATCCAAAATGGGATAAACGAAGCCGGCATCACACCATTTCTTGATCTCTTTCATGAAAACATTCCGAAGATTAGGATTTATATGACGTTGAAACTCATGGGCCGGCCTTCTGTCATCCTCTTAGTAGATATGATGTGAGCACAAAGCAAGACTAATCCCATGGAGATCTGAAATACTCCAGCCAATAGCCTTGCGGTTTCTCTCAAGAACCTCTAGCAAGCAAGATTCCTGGTCGTCGATCAACTACGAACTGATGATGACATGAAACATCTGAGGGGCACCTGCAAGGAAGTCATACTTCAAAGATGTATATAAAACTTTGAGCTCATGTGGTGTATGAATCTGCTCTATAACAACCTCTGCACCTGCAATGGTAGAAGGTATATGATCTGCACTCTGTGAACTATTAACCGTGGCTACTGTAGGCTCAACATGAAGTGTATCAGAAAGATCGACAATAAATGCTCTATGCTCAGACAAGGATGTCTTATCAGGGCACCTAGAGATCTCAGAGAACTCATCAACAAATATCTTAGATATCTCAGCAGGATGTGTCTCAACATTAATCTCAGAAGAATGTATCTCAGGAATGTAAAAATGTACCTTCGAAAATAACTAGAATGTGGCTCAGATATCTCAGTAATATGTATCTCAGAATGTGTCCCAGGAAACTCAGTAATAATCTCATCAACATGTACCTCAAACAACTCGGTGTGATCCTCAGAAAACAACCCAAACAATCCATCAGCTAACAAATCAGATCGATCAATAGGAAAGCAAAAGTCAACTGTGCTTTCAGGGGTTCCTTTTGGGTAAGGAACTTCTAGGTGTCCATGAAATCAGTAAATAGATCTGTATCACGTATCTTGTCTAGAAAATTACAGTCCTTAGAATCTGTTGTAATCGACTCTCTCTCATCTGCTGTTGGTGGCGGTGATGGCCTCGGATCGGTGATCGTCTCAATCTTCACCTTATCACTTTGAGAGTGAAGGGTGATATCTCTAGTACCATAATCAAGTACTTCTTTGATCGTTCGAAGGACCAACCGATGAATTATGATCGGGGTATGGAGTAACAGTGTATGTGTATCCATATCCACAACGACAAAATCAACTGGAAAGCTCATGCTCTTCAACGTTACAATAATGTCCTCGAGAATGCTCCTCAGCCTCTTGATCGATCTATTAACAAACTAAAGGATCATTCTGGTCAATATAAGAGGCCATAACCCAAACTCAGTGAGTAGCGATGATGGAATAAGATTGATCGAGAATATGCTATCGAGAAGAGTACGATCAAACTCATGATCAAAAATCAAACAAGGGGTGTGAGGTGCTCCCTTATCTTTATTTTTCGATAGGAGGTTGCTGATGGCATGAACTATGACCATGGTTAAAATATGCTTCTCTATTCTTGGGCTTCTATTCTACTTCGGTTGATGCTTCCTAATACATGCTTCTTTCATTCCCTTTTTAACTACATGCATGTACTCCATGGCCTTAAAGAGTGGCATATCTAAAAAGATGTTATGAAGCATCTCTAGCACTCCAGGATCGGATAGGGCTGTTTTGATTTTTTGGATTCTTTTTTATTCAAGGCAGATGGAAATGGAACATAATAAGGTAAAACATCAAACTGCTCATTTCTCTTATTAATCTCAGAATCAACATATACAAAAGGATGATCAGGTCAGTCTATACAATATCATACTATATATATAGAAACAAAAGGGAAAATAGAATAGGATACTCGGTCTGCTGGTGCTGAAGAAGACTTTACGATGGGTATGCTCTCCTTCGTAGCTGACTCGGCACTACATCTTCCTTTATTATCTTTTTGTAATTTTCTGGATGGTGGAGGTGGTGTAGAAGAAGAAGAAGAAGAAAAAGAAGAAGGTGAAGATGATCCTCCATGCTCTGGCTCTGCAACACTTGAATGCTGCTCAACTATTGAAGAAGATGATGTAGTTGGCGTAGCTCTCTCAGTTGCTCAATCCCTCAATCCCAACTAGTGTGCGGGTGCTGCACTCTCATACCGCTCCTAAGATGAATGGCATCGGATAAACAAGTAAAATCAATGGCCATACATGTCTCTGAGGTGAATGGATAATGGGATACCTGCTCCTTGCATCTTAAGTTGTAGGGATTGGCTTTGACATGTGCTAAAATCAACATTTTCTTAGTGGTCAGTTCATCAAGCCTCTGAGTCAAATCAGTAATGTTCTTCATCAGAAGGGCTATCTGGTCTAGTGCTAGGTTCACCGAATGTGCCTCACGATTCTCAACAACGGTTTGTCGCTGAGTCTGGTAGTGTGGAGGCTGATACCAAGAATACAGTTGTTGCTGACAACTGTAAGGAGGAGGATGTGAATAACACTGCCCAGAATATGTAGATTGCTACTGGTAATATGGTTGGTAAGAGTGTGTAGGCTGCATCGGCTGCTGATATCCCTATCTCCTAGTATGGAACAGAGGTGGAGACGAATATCAATGAGGCTGTAATGGCTGTTGGTGCTGGAGCTGTGGTCTCCCTCCTTGAAGTTGGTGGACACATCTCTGACTCAATTGCGAACCCAACTAACCCTGCCCTGATGGATGGGATTGACTACTCTCACGGTCGAACCAAATGCCATTCACCTCCTAGATGTGAGGTAGAGGTGGACACTGCTACTCAAGAATATACTGGTACACTGGGTATACGATACAAGACATGATGTAGGAGACTGCTGCGAGACCTGATCTAGAGTCTGCATGTAGTACACGAGCTGGACGTATAAGAAGATACTCAGGTACTATGCTAGAATGAAGTAGAAGAAGAAGTGATCTGCTCCACTGCAAGTGTATATCAGCTGCTGCACTCTGGCTCTAGCATGAGCTGATGGTACTAACAGCAAGCTCCAAGTGTCGAGTGATCTCATCCAACTTGTCTAGTTGCTTTGTCCTCTTTTTGATAGCTTTTAATTTATCTATCTCTTATGATCGCTTTTCAATTATATCTACTTTGTATAGGTGGTTTCCAATAATGGTCAGATGAGCTCTATCCACACTATCCACATCGTGAAATTCCATCATGTTGACAACCTTGTGGGGTGTTGAAGAAGAAGGAACAAGATGCTTCTAGAAAGCACATGAAGAAGAGAGTACTACTACACTCTCTGCCATCTCCTCGAATATCTGATAAAGAACATCCTCATCGTTGTTGAAGTGGGACCCCTCACAAGCGTTATCTACCAATCTCTAATTTTCCAAGCTCAAACCCTCAAAGAAATTCTACACTAAGCTCGTCTTGGGTATATCGTGATGGGGTCACTTCTCCATCAAATCTTTGAACTTTTCCATTCCTTATTAATAGGCTCATGGAACAACTGGGAGAAGTTATCTATCAAAGATCGCATCTGATTCAAACATCCAAGGGGATAATACTTGCTAAGAAAGGTAGATCTCAACTCATCCCAGAACGTAACAACCTTTCCCAAATGGTTGATCCAATATAAAGCCTTATCCATCATACTGAAGGGAAGGTTGTCATCTTCACTACCTCTGATGGGATGTTAGGGTAGTAGATGGTGCTGCATATGCGATCAAACTGTTGGAGGTGAATATGCAGTTCCTCGTGAATGTGTCCATGGATTATCGGGAGCAATGGAAGAATAGTGGACTTATGCTCGAAATGCCCATGAACCGCAGATATCTGAATCCATGTCATATCGTGTCCTACGCCTGGGTTATATAAATATCTCAGTGTAGGCTTAGGCTCCACGCTAGGCTGCTTTGGATTGGCACCCCAATTCCCATCTCATCTCATCTATCTATCCTCCTCTCTCATCACTCCTCTCTCCTCTGTCCCACAACTATAAGATCATGTCATGAAGTCCTGCCTAGATGTTGTCCTGCTCATTCAGTTGGGCATGAATGGTCTGAATAGATGCCAACATCGTGGAGTTGATCTCATGATGCTCAGTAATCAGACCCTTTCCCTTCGGTGGTGCCATCGATTCCTCAAAATCAACCTCGATCTCTATAAAAGTGCAAGGCACTCGATCAGTCCTCAGAAAATATGGAGTCTTAGATGATATTTGAGGTTTGGCTCAATCTCAAACAATGGATTTATTGGCGATAGAAAAGGTGATGAGTAAAAAGAAGTGAATTCGAGAAGAGAGTCATCCTGAATAAGTGAAAAAGACCGAAATGGAGTGTATAAAGATAATCTCACGAAGTCCGAGCACAAAATACTCCAGTCCGACATCTTCAATGTCAAGAGGCAAGATGCAAGAACACATAGACAAACAAGAAGAATAGAATGAGAAGAAAGGCACGAAGTGCACAGAGGGATCTCTACACTAGCAACCAAACACAATACAAACCCCCGATTCATTAACTAACACCAGTAAAGAACGTGAAGGTTCAATCAATTATCTTTTCAATTTTAAGTTTAGTAAATCTATAAGAAGTTACTACCGAGCACACAGGGTGATGTTGCCCTATCGCCCAACGTATGTCCTCAAACCTCCCCAAACACTAGAACCATATGCCCCGGCTGCTGGGTTATATCAATCCCAAAGAGAGATAAGAGGAAGAGCACACCAAAACAATTTTTTAAGGTCTGAGGCAAGTGATTGTAGCTTCACCCTTACACTGAAGAGTAGTGTACAAGTGCTTAGGGCACGAGTCTAGGGATTTGGGCTCTATCCTTGAGGTAATGTCCTCACCCACTCTATATGGAGGTAAGTACCTACAAACAATGAGGGGGTTACTTTCCCCAAAAATAATGATGATATGATCGTTACATTTAGCTTTTGGTAAAGTATGATTAGTAGTCCCTTTTTTATTGGGTTATCGCTTTATTTGTTTTTTTAAAAGAAATGATTGAACAATTTTCCAATTCCTTTATTTCCTAAGTGAGAAAAACAAGAGAGGAGAAAGAAAATGCCGATGCGATAGAAATAAATGATGCATTCAAGAGATAGTAGATGCGTACCTTACGCCAACATTCTACATGGGAAATGATCCTTGCATAAAAATAAAGACAGAAAATAAACTAATCTAAATGATGCAAGAGAAACACACTAGTAGTAACTTCTATTAATCGGCAAGAACATGTTTATTTGACTAAGTTCAATGCTATGATCTACTCTATAGGAACATATATTCTTATTTAGGGGCTTTGGACCTAATCGGTTACCTATATCAACCAAGAAAATAGAACCTACTAAGGTCTCAAGCACAAGAAAACTACAAGAAAATATATAAAAATAAAATCAAGAAAACAAAAATCGGTAAGGTACCCCAAGTGCCCATGCTATTAGTGAAACAGACCCCACCATCCACGAAGTGTCTAATATCCAAATAAAAAAAGAGGCAAGTGCCTAAAAATTACAAAATATAAATGGAAATAAAATGCTTAAATAAAAAAAATAAAATGCTCCAACTAATCGTCCAAGTCTTCTGCTCTTCCACTCCTATGCTCTCCTACTTCTCAATTAAGAAACGAGCCGCCTCCGCTTCACTCAGGTGCGCCGACTCTCCCAGGAATGCCATCCTCGTTCATCAAACCCTCGTAAGAAAGAGAGAAAACAAAGATATATCAGACAAATAATTAAGAAAATATATAGAGTAAAATAAAAGAAATAGAAAATGATAGAAATATAGAGAAGTGAAATTAAAAAAATAAATATATACACAAACTAAGAATAGCAGGCAAAAGAGAGACCTAGCTACCCTCGTCGTGCTACCCTGACAATGACGCAACAAGAGAGACCTAGCTACCCTCTTCATGCCTCCCTGGCAATGATGCAACAATAAATATATACACAAACCAAGAATATAAGGCAAAAGAGAGACCTAGCTACCCTCGTCTTGCCTCCCCGACAATGAAGCCATTTTTTGCGATTAAAAATTAATGGATTCTTATATTTTATTAAGAAAATCTAAGTGTCAAAGTAACCCTAATCTTCTTCAAACAAAAAATTGTTTATTTTTATTTCAAACTCAAGCCAACAAATTAAGAGAATGTAAGCAAAAGAAAAAATGCTATTTACTTACATATATAGCTTACATGATCGTATTCATGGAGGCTACAAAACCTGTGGATTATTGATGGCATGCCAAATGATCAAGGCAAAGGTGTCTAGATGGTCGTTGCGACCTAGATCACCTGGCTATGTCAATCAAAAAAAATCGAACCACTAAGTAAATCAAAAATCAATCAGAACAAAGAAGCGGTCCTGCTATGTGATTAACCTGGTATAGCACCCAGGGTCGAACTCAAGGAGCACGGATTAGCCGAAGGCCTACGAAGTAGTAAAAACAAATAAAATAAAAGAGGAAAATATTTTTAGTGGTTTTATATTATTTTATATTTTTTTTGGATTTTTAATATATAAAGAAAATAAGAAAAGCAAGGAAGAACACAATTCAACAAATTATTTCAAGCACCAAAAATTAACCAAAAATCAAAACAAAAATATTTTTATGTGTTTTATATTTTTTTATGTTTTTGGTGAATTTTTGGTAATTTTCCGATGTTTATTTTATTTTCTAAAAATCAAACAGTAGATAAAAATAGGGGTACTGTCCAGCCAAGCCAAAAGTCCCTAGATAAAATATCTAAGGGCCTCAAAATGGCCTGGAGGTAATTTTCCTGTAAAATAGCTAAAACAAGGAAAATTTAGGTACCAATTTTATTATTTTTGGGTTTTTAATTTATTTATTAGAATTTTTATGGGCTTTTTAGTGTTTTTGAGTTTTTAGTGTTTTTAAGCAATGAAAAATAGCCAAAATTGGCTAGAAAATCAAACACACTAAACTAAACAGTAGACAATTTTTATGGAATTTTTAGGGGAGTTTTTAGATTTTTTGTGATTTTTCAAACTAGATAGTGACGAAAATAAAGGGTTTTGAATTTTTTTAAAAATAGCAAACAAAATCAGAAATGTCCTCAAAAATCCGTGAAAATCCTACACCATGGCAGGAGCCATGTGTCAAATTCTCATTGGATTTGGAGGTGATTTGATATTTTATTCAAAAATAAAGAGAGGGTACTGTGCACACGGACTGAAATGCAAATACCCAAAGTTCTGGGGGTCCCGGTGCAATTAACCCAGCAAACCACGCGCCAAGCGCGTGCTTGGGGCACTCAGGGACCTATATGTAATAAAAATAAGTTCCGAGGACTTATTGGTAACAGGTACCAAAAGTCTAGGGAGCTTAGTTGCAAATAACCCAAGAAATATCGCACATGTGTAAATCAATCACGCACAGGGGTATAAGTGCAAATATCTAAAAACTTTCATTCCTTTAAGAACATCCAGAACTACAGGGGCTTTAATTGCAAATACACCAAAATAACACGTGACGAAGCACGTGGCTCACAACAGGCAGGGGTATAAGTGCAAATAAACTAAGCTCAAGGTCCTCTATGCAAATAAACCTAAAACTAAACAACATACTTAAATATTTACAGGACTAAAGCTTAATAAAAATAAAAGCGGGGCCTAAGGGTAATTTACCCTTTATTAAGCTGGGTCGTTGGATGCACGCCACGTGGCAGATCGGATGGCGTGGAGGCGAGGTGGCTGGCGATCCAACGGCTGAGGTCGATCCTCCAAAGATCGGGCAGTGGATGCAGCTCCACTAATGGACGGTCAAGATGCAATCTGGAGCGGGCGGAGAAGATCGACGGTGACTGGAGGTCCTGGATGAACAAGCGGCCGGCGAACTTCGCCGGCTTCGTGAAGGCGCCTCCGGCCTCCTCTGCTGCGCCTGAGTATCGGAGAAGCTCCGGCGTGAAGGTGCGCAGCTGCTGATGGCCTCCGATGCCCCAGCCGAGCTCGATGGAGCTCCGACGAGGGTGGCGGAGGTGAAGCTCCTGGTCTGAATGTCGAGAGGCCTCAGATGGCCTCCGCTGGACCTGCAAAACCACTCAGGAGATTCGTGGGTCGAGGGCAAAGTGCCTCGACCCAGTTAGGCGAAGTGGGGATGGCTGGTGCGTCGGGACGGCGGGCTCCGGCGAAGGTGGTGGACGGAGAAGCTCGGTTCCCAGCTCCTGTGCGAGCTGGGTTGCGTGAGCAGGCGGAGAACGTGCAGCGGAGAGAGGCGAACGTGAAGGCCGGGTCCGCTGATCGGATGGTGGTCGGAACCGGGGTGAATCGAAAAAGTACGATGGCGAAGAGATTTGGGGGAAAACTGAAATTAGATGAAATGGCGGAGCTACGGGGTTACCTTGATGATCGGTGAGACTGGGGAAGAGCAGGGGGTGCTCCTGGTCTTGGCCTCAAGGGACGTCTCAGCCCGAGGCTCGAAGCTCGCTCAGGTGGCGGAGCTACGGCGGCTACGTCGCCGGATCAGTGGATTCCTCCTCCTCTCCTCGCTGCAACAGGTGGAATCGCTCGCTGTCACTCTCGCAGTCTCTCTGGAGCTCACAGGCAAGGAGGCGAATGACCAAAGATGGCGTGGGAAGGTGGCGGAGCTGCAGCTATATACGGTGGAAGGGTCCGAGAAGAACGGCTCGGGTAGGGTCGTGGAAGCGCGCGGATCCCGAGGTGGATGCCCGGCGAAGGTGTCGGATGTGTGAGGGTCAAAACGGAGCCGGGGTTTGGCGAATTGGGTGTCGGGTCGAGCGGGTAGAATTAGGAGAAGTCGGGTCCGGAGCCCAGACCCGTGGGAAGTGGTCCTGGGGGGGCTAGTTGACCGGGCGGTCAACATCCCCAGGACCCAATGGGGTTCGGCCACGTGGCTGGATCTTGAGGTGACAAATCAGGGTAGCTAGGGGCCGAATCGGCAAAAACTCCAAACATGAAATATTTTTATTTTATTTTTTTCTATTTTTTGGTGATTTTTAATTAATTTTTGGAAATAAAAATAGGCTATATACATAATATGTACTAGATATAGGTATATACAATATATATAGGGTTTTGATTTTTTGATTTTTATACATTATTTTTATACAATTTTATCCTTATTTTATATTTTATTTATTTATAGAATAAAATAAGGAATAAAAAGGTATTTTTATTTTATTTTTATTATTTATGTACATAGGTAAAATAAATAGATCTATACATCTATATACATGGTATATGTACAAGGTATTTTTGTATTTTTAATTTTTCTATTTTTATTTTGTTTTGATTTTTAATTGTTTTTATTTTATTTATTTACAATATATAACATAGACTATTTACAAAAATTATAAAAATTACTTTTATATATTTACGCAGCTAAATATATAAGTGTGGTTTATGTACATGATGAAAGGAGGCACTTTTGATCTTTTTGATTTTTAACTTTTTATTTTGTTTTTATATATATTTATAAGTATATACAAGTATTTACAAGCATATTTTTGGTGAGGAAAAATATTTTTATTTATTTACACCAATATTTACACAAGAGCCCCTATCTCCCTCTACTTTGGCTTTTATGCGGTCAGGCCCATGCTGAGCCCTCCCTTGGGTTAGGTTGCTCAATATTTATTCTAAATATTTCCATCTTTTTCTTTTTCATCTTTATTCTTTTATTTTTGCACAAAAACATGCTAATTATAGGTTTTTACACAATGCATGCTTTTGGTAATTATTCCTATTTACACATATCTACATGCATTTGCAAAGGTTTTTGTAGCTAAAATATAAGAATAAAGAGTGATGAATGGGTATTCATCACCCCCTATACTTAACTTTGCTAGTCCCTTAGCAAACACTTATTTGAAAAAGAAGTGAAAAAGAAAGAAAGAAAAAGAAAAAGAAAAAGAGGATATACATGGATCAAGATTGATTATTAAACTTGCCTTCATTAAATTGGGGTATGGAGCTCGATCAGATCTTTGGATTATTAATGTGTCGGAACCTTATTTAGACTTAAGCTTAAAACCTAACAGCCTCTAAGTTCCACTAATCTATAACCAAGACTCCTCAATGCTCCAGATCAGAACAAGTCATCAATCACAAACCCTGAAGACCATGAATCTTTTCTTGTCCTGTGAATGTGAAGTCTAAGCTCTCCACCTCAGAAATGGAAACTTGACAACCCTCCCCAACAAGGTAACTCTATGACCTCAATCTGGCCACTCTTTCCTCGAGGAGCGGGGTATTCCCTTCTAAGTTCAAGTTCAACCGGCTCAAGAAGAGGGGGAAGAAGAGAATGGGTCAAGGCCAGTGTAGCCAAGTACCCTTGGGAGCTTGACCAGTGTAGCCAAGTCTCCCTGCTGCAAGCTACAACAGGTGGATCATGAAACCAAGCTTTGATTATTGCACTCTATATACATACTCCGGTGGGATTATCATTTTCTCTCAGACCCACCACTTTTTTGGAGTTCTTTTCTTTTTGCACATTTTTTTTTCAAGTGCATCTGTACAACATATACATGTGCAGCACATATACAAGGAGTTTTTCCTCTTGAGCCAGTAGACTATCCCTCTTTTGAAGCTTTATTGCAACCCACAACTCCCGTCGTTAGACCTCATGGCAACCAGACCAAGTTGAGACGCACTTCCTTCACTAAAAGAAGAAGAGAGGTTCCGCCTAGAAGTACTACCCTCATATGCTACCCCAAGTCAAGAAAGACTGCCTCCTCACCACCTCATCCATAGAGAGCTCGGTGCATAGTGCTGGTGTCCAAGTAAAGCCATAATCTATACGAGTCATGTGTTGTTGTTAAGTGCTCTACTTAGGCTCATTGAGATGACATGTGATCATAGCCTAGTGGACTCAAAGGATTAAGTCATCATAGACCTGAAAAGCCTTAAACCTAAGCCCTATAAGGTTCCTCTTAGAAGTTAGGTGGATTAAGATCTTAATCAAGCTCCATTTCTCAATTTGATTCCGGGCTAGTTTAAATGTCAACTATCATCCAGAAAAACTATATACATATGTACAAAAGATGCTTATTTACACAAATTTCACAAGCATGCAAAATTTTTGAAAAATGTTTTGAAATCATGAAATGATGATGCATGAAGTGCAAGTTTTGCAAAAAGATATTTACACACGTTTACACAAGATTTTTGCAAACTTTTGATTTTCAAAACATTTTGGAAAAATTTTGTACTATATACATAATTTTGATACAAAAATATTTACACAAGCTTTAGACAAAAGATTTTTGAAATCATTTTTACAAAAATAATTTGTACACTAGCTATGCATGTGCAAATAAAAGAAGATTATGTACATGAAATTTTTTTAATTTTTGTGGTTTTTAGCCATTTTATTTATTAACACACTCACACAAAGTACGAGTTATGGCTAAAGTATATATGAAATATATACACACCCCCCTATACTTAGCTCGAACGATGTCCTCAATGTCAAGAGCGATGAAGAAGACATAACTCGTGCTAGGTATAGGAAAGTGAAAAGAAAGGCTATATACAAAAAGAAGAAGACTGAAATAGAAAAGTCAAGAGGGACTCAGGTCTCCCCCCTATACTTAGGATCAAGCAATCCTAAGTATAGCAGGCTGTATACTAAGGGAAAACCGAGTGGAGAATGTACAGGGTTTACCCCCCCTATACTTAGGGTGAAATATCCCTAAGTATAGGCAACAAAAACAGGGGTAGTCAGAAACAAAAGGAATACCCAAAAGGTCTCACATCCCCCCTATACCTAGGGTAAAGTGCACCCTAAGTATAGCATAATCACAAGATGAAGAAAGGGATGTGGGACTAAAGAATGTGGTGATATGGACATCTGGATCTATACAAGGCGGAAGATCAGTGAAACTCAGGCGTGAGATGCATTAGATGTGAGTCAAAGACCACATCTCACGCAAAATGAATAGGGGCAAGATCAACGACCCGCGGCTCATGATCTAGAAATGGCTTGAGACGCTGGCCGTTCACTCGAAAGGTACTCTCAGAAGACAACTCAGATATGTCAATGCTACCATTGTCGTGTACCTTTCTAACCAGATAAGGTCCCTTCCATTTGCTCTGTAGCTTCCCTGGAAATAATCGTAGCCTCGCATCAAACAACCATACTCTCTGTCCAATCTCAAAATGCTTGTGGCTGATATGAGAATCATGCCACTCCTTGACTTTCTCCTTATAATGTAGGCTGCTTGAGAAAGCTGCATCTCTAAGCTCCTCCAGGGCAGCTAACTCTGCCCTCCTCTGGTCTCCCATACCATCTGGATCCATAAGAATATCTGTGACTGCCCGAAGTGACTTGTGCCTCAGCTCGACAGGTAGATGGCATGGCTTGCCATACACGAGGCGAAAGGGAGATGTACCCAAAGGTGTCTTGAAAGACGTCCTATATTCCCACAAGACCGAGTCCAAAAGCTGTGACCAATCCTTTCGGTCAGGGCGGACGACTTTCTGCAATATAGTCTTAATCTCCCTATTCGACACTTTGGCTAGACCATTCTTCTGTGGATGGTAAGGTGTAGCAACACGATGATCTATGCCGAACTCGCTAGCAAGTGCCTTCACCTGGTCGTTGATGAAGTGAGATCCCCCATCAGAAATCAGAACTCGTGGAATCCCGAACCGCGTGATGATGTGCTTCCTCAAAAATCTGCAAACGGTCCTCGCATCAGCGGCTCGGGCGGGGATAGCCTCCACCCAACGACTCACATAATCCACGGCCAACAGAATGTACTCAAATCCTTGACTCTTAGGGAATGGACCCATGAAATCGATGCCCCATGCGTCAAAAACCTCACAGAAGTGAATGGGCTGCATCGGCATCATATCACGCTGTCCACAAGTGCCCATACTCTGACAGTCAGTACACCTCTTCACAAACTCATCTGAGTCCTTGAAGAGGGTAGGCCACCACAAGCCGGATTGGAGCACTTTCTGTGCCGTTCTCCTCCCAGAATGATGTCCTCCTGCCTCAAGCTTGTGGCAGTAAGTGAGGACGCTATGGTGTTCCTCCTGAGGAATACACCGACGCCAGACGCTATCCCCTCCTTCGTGGTAAAGGATGGGATCCTCCCAATGGTAAGACTTGGCCTTCGCAAGGAAGGTCTCAAGCCTCTGCCTGGGCCAATCTTGTGGGACTTTCCCAGCAACGAGAAAGTTCACAATATCGGCGTACCACGGGAGTGAGGCGATAGCAAGGATCGCCTCATCTGGAAAGGTATCTCTAATAGGGTCAATCTGCTCAGTCTCCTCAGGATGCTCTAAACGGGAGAGATGATCCTCCACCACATTCTTGACTCCAGGCTTATCCTTGATCTCAATATCGAACTCCTGGAGTAGAAGGATCCATCTAGTCAATCTGGCCTTGGCATCCTTCTTTGTCATGAGGTACCTGATGGTGGTGTGATCTGTAAACAAAGTCACTCTAGATCCGATGATATACGATCTGAACTTATCCAGGACGAACACTACGGCTAGCATCTCCTTCTCTGTAACCATATAGTTCCGCTGGGCGGAATCCAATGTGCGGCTAGCGTAGTGTATGGCAAATGGAACTCCATCCCTCCTCTGTCCCAGCACTGCCCCTACGGCAAAATCGGAGGCATCCGTCATGATCTCGAATGGGAGAGACCAATCGGGCGGCTGGAGGACAGGAGCCTCAATAACACACTACTGGAGAGTCGCAAAGGACGAAAGACACTTGTCATCGACAAGGAACTCGGTGTCTTTCGTCAAGAGGTCAGTCAACGGTCGGGCAATCCTGCTGAAATCCTGAATAAATCTCCTATAAAATCCAACGTGCCCCAGGAATGACCGTAGCTGCCTCAGATTGGACGGCGGTGCGAGTTTCCTAATGACATCAACCTTGGCCAGATCAACCTCCATGCCCCTGTTGGAGATGATGTGGCCAAGCACCGTCCCTTGAGTCACCATGAAGTGACTCTTCTCCCAAGATAAAACCAAATGAAACTCAATACATCGCTGGAGTACCCGGTCTAGGCAGTCAAGACAGGAGTCGAATCCGTCGCCGTAGACCGAGAAATCGTCCATGAAGACCTCCAAACACTCCCCTACCATGTCCGAGAAGATCGACAGCATGCACCTCTGAAAAGTCGCAGGGGCATTGCATAGCCCAAATGGCATGCGTCGAAAAGCATATGTGCCGAAGGGACAGGTAAAGGTGGTCTTCTCCTGATCCTCAGGAGCGATGGCCACTTGGTTGTAGCCCGAGTACCCATCCAGGAAGCAGTAATGGCTCTTCCCTGCCAGTCTCTCAATGATCTGGTCAATAAAAGGCAGGGGGAAATGGTCCTTCTTGGTGGCCTGGTTGAGTCTCCTGTAGTCAACACAGACCCTCCAAGAGGTGGGTACTCGTGTAGCAATCTCCTCTCCCGACTCACTGATCACAGTCGTGATGCCCGTCTTCTTGGGCACCACATGCAAGGGGCTGACCCACTTGGAGTCGGAAATGGGATAAATGAAATCTGCACTCCACCATTTCGATATTTCCTTCATCACAACCTCTCTCAGGTTGGGGTTCAGACGCCGCTGGAACTCACGCGACGGCTTTGCCCCCTCCTCGAGATAGATATGGTGGGAGCACACTGATGGACTAATCCCATGGAGATCTGCTACGCTCCATCCGATCGCCTTGCGGTTCTTTTCAAGAACCCCCATCAAACGGGATTCCTGCTCTCCAGTCAACTCGGCGGAGATGATGACTGGGTACATCTCTGGATCGCCCGCAAGGAATCGATACTTCAGCGAAGTAGGGAGCGGCTTCAGCACTGGAATGCTGGGTGCTGGCAAATCTGGCTGCGGAAGAAACTGAGTGAATGCTGCTAAGTCTGCCAAATCTGCCTGGGAGAAGTGAAGCGAACTCTCGCAAACTGGATCGGGAGAAGGCTGCTCAACTGCACTGTCTCTGCTCTGCTCTATATCTGCCTCCTCCTCATCTGTAGGCTCAGGTGGAATCAGGTCTGGCATCTGATCATCACAATCGGCCCAATCAAACTCTGAATCCGAGGGATCTGTATCAACCGCGGTGGCATCAGTACCACCGTAAAGCAAGGTGGCCTCAGCACCACCATCACTGATCATCGTGTCGCGATCAAGGACCGGCTCTGCTGCCTCTGTGGTATCCTGAACCAGGGCTGTGCTCTCCAGACTCTCCTCTGCTATCATCTCGGCGTCAGCTGTATCTGAAAATGAGAGGATGGTCTGTGCTGCAGGATCTGCCCAAGCTGCCTCGTCGTCTGTGATCACAAAATCACAATCCTGGTGGATGTCTGGCTCTGCGTCTGTCAGCTGCTCAGAATCGGTACTGGCTTCTGAGCGTGATCTCTCTCTAGCTCTATAGTCCTCGACCGTTTCCATTTGTATACTCTCGCCCTCGACGCGAAAGTACACCTTCCCGCTATCATGATCAGTCACCGCCTTGGCTGTGGCCAAGAACGGACGACCAAGGATGATGGGGGTATCAGCCACCGACTCAGGGATCTCCATGTCCAACACTACGAAGTCCACGGGGAATTTCAGGCCCTGAATCGTGACGATAACGTCTCGTAACAACCCCTTCGGCCTCTTGACAGATCGATCAGCGAACTGAAGGACTGTCCTGCTCTGTCGAAGAGTGCCCAACTCGAAGCGGTCGAGAAGGGCTGCCGGAAGAAGGTTGATCGACGATCCGCTATCTAGTAGAGTACGGTCGAACCTCTGCTCACTGATCTGGCATCTGACATACGGGGCCCCTGAATCTGGCCTCTTGGTTGGCAGTCGGTTCTGGATCGCAAAACACGTGGCTTTCGTTAGCACATGTATCTCTGAAGTGTGGTTCCTCCTGCTCCTCCTGACTGTGGTCCTGTCTCTCAAAGAACGCTGGAGCAGGGGGATGTGCTGCAAAGCCTCCTGGAGGGTCAGCTGGATGTGGAATCGATCTATCATGCTCTGGCTGAATTCCTCCTGCACTCTCTTTTTCGGGTCATTTTCTTTTTTCTTCCCCTTCCCCATCTGAAGGGCTCTAGGGAAGGGGATCACAGGGTCCTTCGCAGATGAAGGACTAGGAAAAGGCCTAGACGGTTCGACGACCGGATCCACACATACATCATGCACCACAGTGGGACCAGAAGAAACTAAACCTTTTCCTTTATTCAAACCAAAGTTCTGAGATACATCAAGGCGGGGAAAGACAACATCTCTCTCAACACAAACACCGGTGGCCTCAGTACCACCACGGGCTGGCTCTGCTGCTGCTGTTGGTAGACGTCTCGCGGCATCAGTACCGCAGGCTGGCTCGGCTAAACGGGTGGCATCAGTACCACCTCCTCGAACTGGTGAAGCGGCGGCCTCAGTACCGCCGGTGGGATCAGCATCCTTGGTGGCCTCAGTGCCACCGTCATCATCTGGAGCGGCCTCAGTACCGCTCTCCTCCTCCTCATGTGGCGCCTCTGAAGTATCCTCGTGGTGAAGCTCAGATGAGGCGCCGCCGCCTGCTGGGGTCCTACCGCTCCTAAGTGTGACAAAATCAACATCAAATAGATCCGAAGATGTATCAACAAATGGGTCACTAGGAGTGGCAAACTCAGTGTGTACTACCTGCTCAGATTTCCTCTTGAGGTTATTCGGATTCGGCTCGATCTGGGTTGGAATGGCGGCCTTCCCTCTCACCAAGTCCCGCATCTCCTGTCGGAACTCATCCATCTCCCGTCTGAATGTGGCCTTCTGGTCCGTGAGGAGGCGGGCGATGTCATCCAAAGCGGGGCTCTCGTGGGAACCCGACGGGTAGCCTCTCTGGGGGTGAGGCTGCTGGAACTGCTGCTGGTGGTAAGCGGGGTATGAGGAAGGGTGCTGCTGCTGAACTGGGTGAGCCTGCTGCTCACGTCTCCATGACTGTCCCTGCTGCTGATAGGGACGAGGACCGAAGGATGATGGCTGGTGCTGCTGGTATGCTGGGGGCTGCTGCTGCAGCTGCTGGTGATCTCTCTGCTGGGAGTACTGCCCTCCCTGTCCTGACGGCTGCTGCTGGGGCTGGGCACCACCACTCCCCCACCTGAATCCGGGATGGTCTCGTCGGATCCCAGGCTGGGGGCGGTCATACCAAATCCCGTTGACATCCATCAATGGCTCTGCATCGTAGGGGGCTGGCGGGAGTACTGCCAGAGGCTGGTCCGGCTGGTAAACCACCATCTGCATGTCTGGAGATGGTGGGGACTGGTAGGTGGGCTGCAGCTGCTGGTACGGCTCCGCCTGTACAAGATGAACCTGTCTAGGCTGCTGTAGTGAGCTGGAGCGCTGGGACGAGCTGCTGCTGCTGCCGGAGTCGCCTCGCGACTGAAGACGGGGCTGAGGAGCCGTCTGTGCCTCCTGAAGACACATGAGCTGGGTCTTCATGTCGCTCAGAACCTGTGCCATCTGTTCCATCTGAGTGATGCTCTGGCACTACTTCTTCTCAATCAGCTCCATGCGGTCCAACTTCTCGCTGATAATACCCATGTCCGCAGCGGATGACTCTGCCTATGCTGCTGTGACTGCGGACGAACTAGATGGACCTGCATCGACCCGTGCTATCCGCTGGTACTGCACTGGTCCTGGCTGCTGTGGCTGGGGTTTCTGAGTATACAACCTGGTCTGGGACATCACCATGTAGTTTTCGGCCATCTCCTCATAGATGGCCCAGACCTGGTCGTGGTCCATGGCAAAGTAGGACCCGCCGCAAGAAGCGTTCACCAGGCCCTGAAGCTCTGGCGTCAACCCGCTGAAAAAGCTCTGAACTAGGTTCGGCTTGGAGATGTCGTGGTGCGGGCATCTGTCTAGGAGCTCTCGAAACCTCTCCCATGCCTCGTGATACTGCTCGTTGGGAAACATGGAGAAGTTGCTGATCAGGGCCCTCGCTGCATTCGTCCGCCCGAGTGGATAGTACTTGTTCAAGTACTCGGTGCGAAGCTGCTCCCAGGTGTAGACAAACCTCCCGAGATGCTTCAGCCAGGTGGCTGCTCTATCTTCCAGTGAAAACGGGAAGGCTATCATCCGGATCGTGTCCTGGTCCACATGGCGATCGTGGACAGTGCTGCAGATCATCAGGAACTCCTGGAGGTGGAGGTGGGGCTCCTCAGTGGCAAGTCCGTGGAAACGGGGCAGTAACTGCAAGGTGTTCGGGGGGAACTTGAAGTCCCCCACGATCGCTGGCACTACTACCCAATGATGCATGAGTGTCGATCCGGGGTTGTGCAACTCCCGCATCGGTCGTGGTGGTCCTCCTGCCGCGGCGCCTCCCGCTGCGGCGGCGGCGGCTGCTGCTGCTGCTGCGGCTCGTGCTTCCGCATCAGGTATCTCCTCAGGCTCGCTCTGCTAGTCTCGCTCTGCTCTGAGCCTCTCCAACTCTCGCCTCATCTCTATCATGAATGCCCCCTGATCGCGTAACTGCTGCTGGACTGTCTCAAGTGATGCGATCAGGGTGGAGTTGATCGCTCCCTGGTCAAGTACAAAATGCTCGGGCTGACGGGAGTGATCATCTGAACTGCCGGCCATAGCGACGTCTGCAAAATCAAACGAGCCCAACTCAGGTGCTGTCAAATCAATCAGTCTCTCCTCGGGCTCGTGTCTCTCAGGCAGACAAGAAAGGGGGTCGAGGGGGAACAGGGAGGAATCATACTCGGGCTCGGAGAGCTGGTCTCGGCTCTCGCGAGCCAACCTAGATGATGAGGTAGACGTGCCCGAAAGTGGCGCAGCCAGAGGCTGCCTAAGAGACCGTCTACCCATCATCTCGATCTGGCGAGTAGTGCGGATGAGATCTGGAGAAACTATGATCACAAACAAACCCGCGGTTCACCAACGCAACGCGAGCTGAAGACCGTGAAAGTTCGGTCAAATTATCTTGTCGATTTTATTTGGTGAACACACAAAATATCAGAGCGCTTACGTGACCTGTTAGGATACCCGATGCTATCCCAACCGACTGGCCCGCACGGAAGAGTCAGTAATCAGTCGGGACTAGCACCGGAGGGCTCTACCTAGGGTGCGGGTCACTCTCTCGCGCATCCAAACCATACAATGAGGGGGTTGCTCTCCCCAAGACAAAATTTTTAGGGTGAGCGGTTTTTAAGATCAATAGTATTAGCCAGTCCCAATTTTATGGTTTCTTTTTTTAGTCTTTTTCAAATAAAAACAAACGTCCTAACGAATTTTTCGGTTCTCCTGATTATTAAGTCCAAAACAGGGGGAGAAGACGAAAAAGCCGATGCGCGATAAATCAATGATGCATGCTGAGTAAGAAATGCGTACCTGTCTCCAGCACTCTACATGCAATATGATCCGCGCATAAATGTAAAGACAGAAAGGAAACTACCTATATGATGCAATGGGAAAGCCGAGTCCTAGATGAGCAATTCTAGCGAAGAACCGTCTAACCGATCACCGACCTCCAAGCCAAAGAGTCCGGTCTTGGCCCGTCCCTCCTCTGTCCGACAAATCGGGGGTAGGAGAAAGCGCTTTACAGGACGGGCTGCGGCACGTAGGCTACGAAGGCAAATGAGTTGGTTATTTTTATTAATTATTTTTAGTAGGTCCAATTAACGTTCTATGGGAACAGATAATCAGTTAGGTGTGTGGATCCTACTAATTACGGCACAATCACCAGAAACTCCTAAGTCTAGGGGCTCGAGCAAAAATCGCGTAAACACCGGAAAAGGCAGAAAGAAAATAAAATAAAACCGCGAAAAACCGCGAAAAACCGTGCAAGTCCTAAGGGTCCCCCGAGCACACCGGTGCTCGTCGAAACAGACCCGCTACGGCAGAAGAGTCCAAGTGTCCAAGTCCAATGTCCTGTATTATTACAATAATAATGGCATGAAATAATAGTCTATCCTAATCCTCACCCACTCAGCTCTCTCTCACTCTCTCCTGCGGCTCCGTACAGAAGGGGGCCGCCTCCGAATCCCACGGTTGTGTCGGCTTCTCGAAATCAGCCGCCTCGGTCCTCGGGCCCTCGCAAGAGAAAACAAAGTGGTCAGAACCAATAATCAAATAATAATAAGAGAAAAATAAAGGGAAATGAAAAATAAGGGTATATGTGCAAAAACGCAAAATAAAATAAACACACAAAAGAAGACAAAAACACAAATAAAAGAAAAAAGGAAATAACGCAAAATAAAACAAAAAGAAAATATAAACAAAAGCCGCGAAGAGCCGCGAGCTCTGAAAGAGCCGTGAAAAGCCGCGGAAATAAAAACGAAAAGAAAAGAAAAACTACTAAGCCGTGTTCCCCGGCAACGGCGCCATTCTGATGGCACGCCAAATGATCAAGGAAAAGGTGTCTAGATGGTCGTTGCGACCTAGATCACCTGGCTATGTCAATCAAGAAAAATCGAACCACTAAGTAAATCAAAAATCAATCAGAACAAAGAAGCGGTCCTGCTATGTGATTAACCTGGTATAGCACCCAGGGTCGAACTCAAGGAGCACGGATTGGCCGAAGGCCTACGAAGTAGTAAAAACAAATAAAATAAAAGAGGAAAATATTTTTAGTGGTTTTTAATTATTTTTATATTTTTTTGGATTTTTAATATATAAAGAAAATAAGAAAAGCAAGGAAGAACACAATTCAACAAATTATTTCAAGCACCAAAAATTAACCAAAAATCAAAACAAAAATATTTTTATGTGTTTTATATTTTTTTATGTTTTTGGTGAATTTTTGGTAATTTTCTGATGTTTATTTTATTTTCTAAAAATCAAACAGTAGATAAAAACATGGGTACTGTCCAACCAAGCCAAAAGTCCCTAGATAAAATATCTAAGGGCCTCAAAATGGCCTGGAGGTAATTTTCCTGTAAAATAGCTAAAACAAGGAAAATTTAGGTACCAATTTTATTATTTTTGGGTTTTTAATTTATTTATTAGAATTTTTATGGGCTTTTTAGTGTTTTTGAGTTTTTAGTGTTTTTAAGCAATGAAAAATAGCCAAAATTGGCTAGAAAATCAAACACACTAAACTAAACAGTAGACAATTTTTATGGAATTTTTAGGGGAGTTTTTAGATTTTTTGTGATTTTTCAAACTAGACAGTGACGAAAATAAAGGTTTTTGAATTTTTTTAAAAATAGCAAACAAAATCAGAAATGTCCTCAAAAATCCGTGAAAATCCTACACCATGGCAGGAGCCATGTGTCAAATTCTCATTGGATTTGGAGGTGATTTGATATTTTATTCAAAAATAAAGATAGGGTATTGTGCACAGGGATTGAAATGCAAATACCCAAAGTTCTGGGGGTCCCGGTGCAATTAACCCAGCAAAACACGCGCCAAGCGCGTGCCTGGGGCACTCAGGGACCTATATGTAACAAAAATAAGTCCCGAGGACTTATTGGTAACAGGTACCAAAAGTCCAGGGAGCTTAGTTGCAAATAACCCAAGAAATATCGCACATGTGTAAATCAATCACGCACAGGGGTATAAGTGCAAATATCTAAAAACTTTCATTCCTTTAAGAACATCCAGAACTACAGGGGCTTTAATTGCAAATACACCAAAATAACACGTGACGAAGCACGTGGCTCACAACAGGCAGGGGTATAAGTGCAAATAAACTAAGCTCAAGGTCCTCTATGCAAATAAACCTAAAACTAAACAACGTACTTAAATATTTATAGGACTAAAGCTAAATAAAAATAAAAGCGGGGCCTAAGGGTAATTTACCCTTTATTAAGCTGGGTCGTTGGATGCACGCCACGTGGCAGATCGGATGGCGTGGAGGCGAGGTGGCTGGCGATCCAACGGCTGAGGTCGATCCTCCAAAGATCGGGCGGTGGATGTAGCTCCACTAATGGACGGTCAAGATGCAATCTGGAGCGGGCGGAGAAGATCGACGGTGACTGGAGGTCCTGGATGAACAAGCGGCCGGCGAACTTCGCCAGCTTCGTGAAGGCGCCTCCGGCCTCCTCTGCTGCGCCTGAGTATCGGAGAAGCTCCGGCGTGAAGGTGCGCAGCTGCTGATGGCCTCCGATGCCCCAGCCGAGCTCGGTGGAGCTCCGACGAGGGTGGCGGAGGTGAAGCTCCTGGTCTGAATGTCGAGAGGCCTCAGATGGCCTCCGCTGGACCTGCAAAACCACTCAGGAGATTCGCGGGTCGAGGGCAAAGTGCCTCGACCCAGTTAGGAGAAGTGGGGATGGCTGGTGCGTCGGGACGACGGGCTCCAGCGAAGGTGGTGGACGGAGAAGCCCGGTTCCCAGCTCCTGTGCGAGCTGGGTTGCGTGAGCGGGCGGAGAACGTGCGGCGGAGAGAGGCGAACGTGAAGGTCGGGTCCGATGATCGGATGGTGGTCGGAACCGGGGTGAATCGAAAAAGTACGACGGCGAAGCGATTTGGGGGAAAACTGAAATTAGATGAAATGGCGGAGCTACGGGGTTACCTGGATGATCGGTGAGACTGGGGAAGAGCAGGGGGTGCTCCTGGTCTTGGCCTCAAGGGACGTCTCAGCCCGAGGCTCGAAGCTCGCTCAGGTGGCGGAGCTACGATGGCTACGTCGCCGGATCAGTGGATTCCTCCTCCTCTCCTCGCTGCAACAGGTGGAATCGCTCGCTGTCACTCTCGCGGTCTCTCTGGAGCTCACAGGGAAGGAGGCGAATGACCAAAGATGGCGTGGGAAGGTGGCGGAGCTGCAGCTATATACGGTGGAAGGGTCCGAGAAGAACGGCTTGGGTAGGGTCGTGGAAGCGCGCGGATCCCGAGGTGGATGCCCGGCGAAGGTGTCGGATGTGTGAGGGTCAAAACGGAGCCGGGGTTTGGCGAATTGGGTGTCGGGTCGAGCGGGTAGAATTAGGAGAAGTCGGGTCTGGAGCCCAGACCCGTGGGAAGTGGTCCTGGGGGGGCTAGTTGACCGGGCGGTCAACATCCCCAGGACCCAATGGGGTTCGGCCACGTGGCTGGATCTTGAGGTGACAAATCGGGGTAGCTAGGGGTTGAATCTGCAAAAACTCCAAACATGAAATATTTTTTTTTATTTTTTTCTATTTTTTGGTGATTTTTAATTAATTTTTGGAAATAAAAATAGGCTATATACATAATATGTACTAGATATAGGTATATACAATATATATAGGGTTTTGATTTTTTGATTTTTATACATTATTTTTATACAATTTTATCCTTATTTTATATTTTTTTTATTTATAGAATAAAATAAGGAATAAAAAGGTATTTTTATTTTATTTTTATTATTTATGTACATAGGTAAAATAAATAGATCTATACATCTATATACATGGTATATGTACAAGGTATTTTTGTATTTTTAATTTTTCTATTTTTATTTTGTTTTGATTTTTAATTGTTTTTATTTTATTTATTTACAATATATAACATAGACTATTTACAAAAATTATAAAAATTACTTTTATATATTTACACAGCTAAATATATAGGTGTAGTTTATGTACATGATGAAAGGAGGCACTTTTGATCTTTTTGATTTTTAACTTTTTATTTTGTTTTTATATATATTTATAAGTATATACAAGTATTTACAAGCATATTTTTGGTGAGGAAAAATATTTTTATTTATTTACACCAATATTTACACAAGAGCCCCTATCTCCCTCTACTTTGGCTTTTATGCGGTCAGGCCCATGCTGAGCCCTCCCTTGGGTTAGGTTGCTCAATATTTATTCTAAATATTTCCATCTTTTTCTTTTTCATCTTTATTCTTTTATTTTTGCACAAAAACATGCTAATTATAGGTTTTTACACAATGCATGCTTTTGGTAATTATTCCTATTTACACATATCTACATGCATTTGCAAAGGTTTTTGTACTAAAATATAAGAATAAAGAGTGATGAATGGGTATTCATCAATTATTTAAAATCGAAGATAGAAACCAATGAAATAAAAAGAGGATTCCATTTTATGCAAACTCTTTGTTTCTTTTTGGAATTTTTATCATTTTAATTTTTATGGAATTTTTAATTTATATTTTTATGGTTTTCTGATTTTGTGTTTTTATTTTTTTATTTTTCAAATTTTCGTATTTTAATGTTGAAAACAATCAAACAAAAAGAATAAAAGAAATGTAAAGAAATAATGTCTTTTGTATCTTTAAATATAGGAAAAATAAATCGAAAAATCAAATAAAAATATTTTTGGGGTTTTTTGCAATTTTATAATATTTTTTTGAATTTTAACATTTTTTAGATTTTTTAGGATTTTAAAATAATTAAAAATAGAAAAAGATCAAAAAGAAAATAATGCAAATGTTTTTGTGATTTTAAAATATAAAATAAAATAAAAATGTATAAAATATATATAGAAACAAAGATGATTTTTTTAAATTTTCCAGGAAGCAATTTTATGATTTTTTCTTGTGTTATTTACGATTTTTTTATTGTTTAATGGTTTGCTATTTCTTTGGTTTTTTAAAGGAATTTAAAGGCTAAAGTTGTATAAAATTAAAATAAATAAATAAAACAACCACATAATTTTGTAGAATTTTGTCAAGTAAATTTTTAATTCTTATCTATAATTATAGCAAACAAGGAAAATAAGAGGGGTTTTGATTTATTAAAAATATTAAATCTAATCAAAATTCAAAATCAAAATTCCTGGTAATACTACTTAACGTGAGATTATGATTTTTTAGGGAATTTATTTAGGCAATTAGCTGATTAATAAATGCAATCAAACAAAGAAATTAAGAGCCAGCTTCACAGGGACTAAGCTACAAGGAATCTTATTTGTTGGACTATATTAATAACGATATAATAAAATCGAGTAGGTAAATGCAATTTTACCAAAAAGGGCACATGCCAGCGCATGTGAGTCATGCCGGCACAGACCTATTAGTGAATATTTTATTTCTAAGGATCAAAGGTAAAAATACACATGATAGATATTATAAATTCACCACAAATCGCATGCAATGCACGTGTTGTTGTCCAAAATGGATATAAAAGCAATTAAAATAAATAGCAGGATTATCAAGAAATTATTCAAATAAACACAAAATGACACATGTCCTTCTGAGAGTTTATTTACAAAATAAGAATATAGAAGGGAAGAATATGTCGTTATTCACCTAGGGCATGCAAAGCACGTGTGGATCATGCAGTACTACTTCAATCTTGAGCGATGGATCCACATTTGAAAATTGGGGCAATTTAGACCGCTTGGATTCAATCTGGGAGTGGGTTCTTGATCCGATGGACACAAGCAGTGGAGGAAGAACTTGGAAGAAGGGACTCCTCCCTGAGCTTTGATCTAGCTAATCTTGGTCGACCTCCACCCAACTCAAATCCAGAAGGTCAGAATAGCTTTTTCCAATGCTCCTTCATCGCTTGATGGTCTCGAAGAGGTGTAAAGGTGCATGATCTCCAATCTAGAGCTCCAAGTAATGAGAAGGACGACGACAACTCCAGATCTTGATTCCCAGCTCAAAAATCGCTTGATGGTCTCGAAGAGGTGTAAAGATGTTCTAAAGCATCTCTACCACTCTAGGATCAGATAGGACTGTTTTGATTTTTGGATTTTTCTTTTATTCAAGGCAGAAGGAAATGGAAAGTTTGGTAAAACATCAAACTGCTCATTTCTCTTATTAATCTTAGAATCAACATATATAAAAGGATGATTAGAATCAGTCTGTACAATATCGTCCAATACATGTATAGAAATAGAAACAAAAGGGAAATAGAATAGACTACTCGGTTTGCTGGTGTTGAAGAAGACACTGTGATGGGTATGTTCTCCTTCATAGCTGACTCGACACTACATCTCTCTAGCTCTGCAACACCGGACTATTGCGCAACTAGTGAAGAAGATGATGTAGTTGGTGTAGCTCTCTCAGCTACTCGTCCCTCAATCCCAACTGGTATGTGGGTGGCTACACTCTCATACCGCTCCTGAGATAAATGGCATCACATAAACAAGTAAAATCAAATGCCATACATGTCTCGGAGATGAATGATCATGTGATAACTGCTCCTTGCGTCTTAAGCTGTAGGGATTGGCTTCGACTAGTACTAGAATCAACATCTTCGTAGTGGTCAGGTTGTCGAGCCTTTGAGTCAAATCTGTCTTGTTCTTCATCAGAAGGGTTATCTAGTCTAGTGCTAGGCTTACGGAAGGTGACTCAGGATGCTCTACAATGGGTGGTCGTTGGGTCTAGTAGTATGGAGGCTGATACCCATAATACGACTGTTGTTGATAACTGTAAGCAGGAGGATGTGAATAATACTGCCTAGAATATGCACGTTGTTGCTAGTAATATGGCTGGTAAGAGTGTGCATGCTGCATTGGATGCTGATATCCCCATCTCCAAGTATGGAACTGAAGTGAAGACCAATATTGATGAGGATGTGATGGATGTTGGTGTTGGGGTTGTGGTCTCCTTCCTTGAAGATGGTGGATGTGCCTCTGACTCGGCTGCAAACCCAACTAACCCTTCCCTGATGGATGGGATTGATTACTCTCTCGGTCAAACCAAATTCCATTCACCTCCTAGATGTGAGGTAGAACTGGACACTCCTGCTTAGGAATATACTGGTACTCCGGGTAAAACTATACAACACATGATGTAGGAGACTATTGTAGGACTTGATCCAGAGTTTGCATGTTGTACATGTGATGGACTGCAGAAGAAGATACTCAAGTACTCTGTTGTGATAAAGTAGTGGAAGAATTGATCTGCTCTACTGTAGGTGTATCGGTTGCAGCACTATGGCTCTAACATGAGTTGATGGTACTAATTAGAAGCTCCAAGTGCCTAGTGATCTCATTCAACTTGTCGAGTTGTTTTGCCCTCTATTCGATCACTTTTAATTTATCTAGATCTTATGATCACTTTTCAATTATATCTACTTTGTATAGGTGGTTTCCAATAATGGTCAGATCAGCTCTGTCTACTCTATCCACATCATGAAATGTCATCATGTTGATGGCCTTGTGGGGTGCTGAAGAAGAAGGAATTAGATACTTTTGGAAAGCACATGAAGAAGAGAGTGATGCTAAACTCTCTTCCATATCCTCGAAGATCTGATAGAGAACAACCTCATCCTTGTTGAAGTGGGACCCTCACAAGCGCTATCTTACAATCTCTATTTTTCCAAGCTCAAACCCCCAAAGAAATTCTACACTAATCTCGTCTTGGATATACCGTGATGGGGGCACTTCTCCGTCAAATCATTGATCTTTTCCATGCCTTGTTAATAAGATCATGAAACAACTGGGAGAAGTTATCTATCAAAGATCGCATCTGATTCAAAAATCCAAGGGGTACTTGCTAAGAAAAGTAGATCTCAACTCATCCCGGGACGTAACAACCTTTCCCAAATGGTTGATTCAATATTAAGCCTTGTCCATCAGATTGAACATGAAGGTTGCCATCTTCACTACCTCTAACTGGATGTTAGGGTAGTAGATGGTGTTGCATATGTGATCAAACTATTGGAGGTGAATATACAGTTCCTCGTGAATGTGTCATTGGATTATCGAGAGCAATAGAAGAATAGTGGACCTCAGCTCGAAATGCCCATGAACCGCATATATCTGAATCCATGTCATATTGTGTCCTACGCAGGTTATAGGAATCTCTCAATGCAGGCTTAGGCTTTACTCTAGGATGCACTGGATCGGCTCCCCCACTCCCACCTCCTCTCATTTTTCCATCCTCCTCTCTCCTCTTTCCTCTATCATTCCACAACTCTAAGATCTTGTCATGAAGTCCTGCTTGGATGTTGGACTGCTCAGTCAGATGGGCATGGATGGCCTGAATAGATGCCAATATTGTGGAGTTGATCTCATGCTGCTCAGTAATCAGACCCTTTCCCTTTGGTGGTGCCATCGAGTCCAAAGAATCAGTCTCGATCTATGTAAAAGTGCAAGGCACTCGATCAGTCCTCATAAAATCTGGAGTCTCAAATGATATTTTGAGATTCAGGTCAATCTCAAACAATGTATTTAGTGGCGATAGAAAAAGGTGATGTGGAAAAAGAAGTGAATTCGGGAAGAGAGTCATCCTGAATATGTGAAAAGACCGAAGTGGAGTGTATAAAGATAATCTCACGAAGTCTGAGCACAAAATACTCCAATCTAGCATCTTCATTGTCAAGAGACAAGATGCGAGAACACATAGTCAAACAAGAAGAAGAGAATGAGAAGAAAGACATGAAGTGCACAAAGGGATCTCTACACTAGCAAACAAACACAATACAAACCCTGATTCACTAACTGAAAACAAATGAAGACCGTGACGTTTCGGTCAATTATATTTTCAATTTAAAGTTTAGTAAATCTACAAGAAGTTATTTAATACCAAGCACACAGGGAGCTGTCTCCCTATCTCCCAACGTATGTCCTTAAACCTCCCCAAACACTGGAACCATCTGCCCGGACTGCCGGGTTATATCAAGCTCAAAGAGAGATAAGAGGCAGAGCATACCAAAACAATTTTCTAAGGTCTGAAGCAAGTGCTTGCAACTGCGACCATACACTGAAGAGTAGTATACAAGTGCTTAGGGCACAAGTCTAGGGATTTGGGCTTTATCCTTATGGCAACGTCCTCACCCAATCTGTTTGGAGGTAAGTACCTGCAAACAATGAGGGAGTTACTCTCCCCAAAATAATGATGTGATCATTACATTTAGTTTTAGGTCAAGTATGATTAGCAGTCCCTTTTTATTGGATTATCATTTTTTTTGATTTTTTTTCAAAGAAACAATCTAACAAATTTTCCAATTCCTTTATTTGCTAAGTGAGAAAAACAAGAGACCGGAAAAGTCGTTGCGATAAAAATTAATGATGCATGCAAGAGATAGAAGATGCATACCTTACTCCAACATTCTACATGCAAAATGATCCTCGCATAAAAATAAAGAGAGAAATAAACTAATCTAAATGATGAAAGAAAATTTCCCTAGTAGTAACTTCTATTAACGAACAAGAACATGTTTATTGGACTAAGTCCAATGCTACGATCTACTCTATAGAAATAGATATTGTTATTTAGGGGCTTTGGACCTAATCAATCACCTATCTCAACAAAGAAAATAGAACTTATACTAAGGTCTCAAGCATAAGAAAACTACAAGAAAAGAAATAAAAATAAAATCAGGAAAACAAAAATCCGTGAGGTACCCCAAGTGCCCCGGCACTTGGTGAAATAGACCCCGCAATCCACGAAGTGTCTAATGTCCACATAAAAATAGAAAAAGAGGCAAGTGCCTAAAAATTATTATAAATTATTAAAAAATATAAATGGAAATGAAATGCTAAAATAAACAAATATAATGCTCCAAGTAATCCTCCAAGTCTTCTGCTCCTCATCTCCTATGCTCTCCTACTACTCGACGAAGAAATGAGCCGGCTCCGCTTCACATACGTGCGTCGGCTCTGTTAGAAATACCACCCTCGCTTGCCAGACAATCACAATAAAGAGAGATAACACAAATTATGAAAAATATAGAGCAAAATAGAAGAAATGGAAAATGATAGAAATATAGACAAGTGAAAAGAAAAGAAATAAATATATACACAAACCAAGAATAACAAGCAAAAGAGAGACCTAGCTACCCCCGTTGTGTCTCCCCAGCAATGACACCTTTTTATTGCGATTAGAAGTTAAGGGATTTTTATATTTTTATTAAGAAATTCTAAGTATTAAAGTAACCCTAATCTCCTTCAAACAAAAAAAATGTTTATTTTTATTTCAAACTCAAGCCAACAAATTAAGAGAATGTAAGCAAAAGAATAAATTGCTATTTACTTACATGTATAGCTTACATTATCGTACTCAGGGAGGCTACAAAACACGTGGATTAATTAAAATCGAAGATAAAAACCAATGAAATAAAAAGAGGAGTCCTTTTTATGCAAAATCTTGGTTTCTTTTTGGAATTTTTATATTTTTATGGAATTTTTAATTTATGTATTTTTATGGTTTTACGATTTTTTATTTTTAATGATTTTTATTTTTTCAAATTTTCTAATTTTAATTTTTAAAACAATCAAACAAAAAGAATAAAAATGTAAATAAAGAAGATCTTTTGAATTTTTTAATATTGGAAAAATAAGCAGAAAAATCAAATAAAAATATTTTTGAGTTTTCCATAATTTTATACGGTTTTTGTGAATTTTTACGATTTTTATATTTTTAGCATTTTTAAAAAATAAAAAATAGAAAAAATTAAACAGAAAATAATGCAAATGTTTTCGTAATTTTAAAATATAAAATAAAATAAAAAATGTATAAAATATATAGAAACAAAGATGAATTTCAATATTTTCCAGAAAGCAATTTTATGATTTTTTATTTTCTATGTTTTTTATGATTTTTTTAGTGTTTAATGGGTTTTCTATTTTTTTGTTTTATAAGGAATTTAAAGATTAAAGTTGCACAAAAAATTAAACAACTAAACAATAACAAATTTTGTAATATTTTATTACGTAAAATTTTTATTTTATTAATTTTCTACTACAAACAAGGAAAATAAGTTGGGTTTTATATTTATTAAAAATATTAAATCTAATAAAAATTCACAACCAAAATTACTGGTATTAATACTACTTAACCTGAGTTTAAGATTTTTTAGGGAATTTATTTAGGAAGTTAGCTAATCAATAAATGCAATTAAACAAAGAAATTAAGAACCAGCTTCTCATGGACTAAGCTGCAAGGAATCTTATTTGTTGGACTATATTAATAACAATATAACAAAATCGAGGAGGTAAATGCAATTTTACCAAAAACAGCACATGCAAGCACACGTGAGTCACGTTGGCATAGAACACTTATTGAATATTTTAGTTCTAAGGATCAAAGAGTAACAAAAATATATATATGATAGATATTACAAATTCAGCATAAATCCCATGCAATGCACATGTTGCTGTCCAAAATGGATATAAAAGCAATTAAAATAAATAGCAAGGGTTCTCAAGCAAGTATTCAAATAAACACAAGATAAAACGTGTCCTTGTGAGGGTTTATTTACAAAATAAGAAAATAGAAGGGAAGAATATGTAGTTATTCACCTAAGGCAAGCAAAGCACGTGCGATCGTGCGGTACTACTTTGATCTTGAGCGATGGATCCATGTATGAAAATTGGGGCAATTTAGACCACCTAGATTCAATCTAGGAGTGGGGTTCTTGATCTAATGGATGCAAGCAATGGAGGAATAACTTGGAAGAAGGGACTCCTCCCTGAGCTTTGATTAAGCTAATCTTGGTCGATCTCTGCCTAACTCAAATCCGAAAGGTCAAAATAGCTTCCTGCGATGCTCCTCTATCGCTGAATGGTCTCAAAGAGGTGTAAAGGTGCTCGATCTCCAATCTGGAGCTCCAAGTAGTGTGCAGGACGATGACAGCTCCAGACCCTGATTCCCACTCAAAATAGCTTGATGGTCTCGAAGAGATGTAAAGATGTTTTGAAGCATCTCTACCACTCCAGGATCAAATAGGATTGTTTTGATTTTTTTGGTTTTTTCTATTATTCAAGGTAGATGGAAATGGAACATAATCAGGTAAAACAACAAACTGCTCATTTCTCTTATTAATCTCAGAATCAACATATACAAAAGGATGATCGGAATCAATCTGTATAATATCATCCAATACATGTATAGAAATAGAAACAAAAGGGAAAATAGAACAGAATACTCGGTCTGCTAGTGCTGAAGAAGACACTGTGATGGG
This sequence comes from Ottelia alismoides, assembly GCA_037367405.1. NCBI lineage: Eukaryota > Viridiplantae > Streptophyta > Magnoliopsida > Alismatales > Hydrocharitaceae > Ottelia > Ottelia alismoides. Next base: position 215,296 of record JAZKJV010008253.1, on the reverse strand, counting down.
TATGTTCCATATGTCGAGTGTTCTCATCCAACTTGTCTAGTTGCTTTGTCCTCTATTCAATCACTTTTAATTTATCTAGCTCTTATGATTGCTTTTCAATTATATCTACTTTGTATAGGCAGTTTCTAATAATGATCACATCGGCTCTGTCCACCCTATCCACATCCTGAAATGTCGTCATGTTGACGACCTTGTGGGGTGTTGAAGAAGAAGGAACAAGATGCCTCTGGAAAGCACATGAAGAATAGAGTGCTGCTAAACTCTCTGCCATCTCCTCGAAGATCTAATAAAGAACAACCTCATCCTTGTTGGATCTCGCCTCCCATCCCCAATTTCACACTCCCGATCGTGGAGAAGATGTGTTAACACTGCCTCTCGCTCCTGGAATCGATCTCGGATGGAAACAAAGGTGGAAAACATATCTGATTGAAAAAGTGGATCGAAGGATGTATATATAGACAGTAGCTCCAGATGAAATTCAAAATATGAAAGGGTGTGAGAATCGAGGCGGATCATCAAAATTATTAACGGTTGAGCGAGAGGCTTATTCAGGCTATTAGATCAAAGAAGTAAGCGAGAAGAAAGGGAGGTTGGATCTATCGGGGAAAAATCATGAAGAAGCTCTAGCGACACTTATTCGGGCGGATGTTGGGAGACTAGATAGCCCCGGGTCAACAGACCCAAGTCCGACCAATCAGGCACGGGTTCGTATAAGGACAAGCTTCTAGAAGATAAAAAAGCAAGAAAATGTTAAATAAACTAAAGATAACTTAACAAAAGAATTTAAATAAACAAATCATTTAAATAAAAAATGTTAAGGAATAAATAATCTTAATTATGGTAATTTTTGATAAACTAAATAAATTATATACATAGGTTAAAATATGTAATCACCTTTATTTAGATGTATTTTTACCGTATATATACAACACATTAAATTTTAATTATTTATTTTTACAAATATCTATATATTATAAAGTTATATTTATTTACAACATTTTAAAGGATTTTATATATATTTATATTTTATTTTTAAATACTAAATTATTAGTTTAAATAAATAGGTATACTTATTATATACATAGTGTATATGTACAATATCCACAATAATTTATTTTTGTGAATTTTGATTTTGTAATTTTTATTTGCATCTTTCTTGGCTAAAATATAATACTTTCACATATTTTAAAATACAATATGAACAAATATGTACATAAAATAAATAAAAATAATATATTCACGCAATGTTTAATACAAACACAATATACAATACACTCTAAAAAAGCCACATTTACTTCTTAACTCCAATTTCAATGAAACCACTTTTATTTTGAAGGTTATTTTATTTTGAGTACAACAAAAGTGAGTTTTCTTTATTTTGAATTTTTATGGAGAAAATATGGATTTGACAAGTTTAGCTCTGTGGCTTTTTCAAAGTGTCGTTATTTACACAATATACAATGATTTTTCTTGCAATTATTTTTTATATTTACATCTTATTTTTATGTACAAGTTCCAAGAAGAAAATATTTTTATTTAAGATGAATTGGGTGATAATCAAAATAGAGTAAGGATTTATATACAAATAATTATATATGTGCAAATTGTACAAGATGAATAATGAATGAATGAAATTTAATATTTTTATTTATCTACAAGAGGCCTTATTTCTCCCTTTATTCCTTATCGATCAGGTCATGTTTTGACCTTCTCTCGGGGTCTGAGTCAGCATGTATTTATTGCACATATATACAATTTTCATTTTTCTTTATTTTACTTTATTTATTTATTTATTTTAGGTTAAAAACATTGATATTGTACAGTTATTACAATAGAATAAGAAATAATAAAAAACACATATTTATTAATATTTACAGGTGTTTAAGAAGGGATTTTAAGCTAAAGTAAATGAATAAAATTGAAGAAATACAGATTCATTAGTACCACCATCCATGATAATGTGGAACTATGGATGGCACAAGTTGCATAGGTTCTGAGTATGATTCATGTGCGTGATGATTGTTAGCAATGTGAGCCCGAGGCGAACCATTCCTACAATAAATGTTATTGTAATGAATGATTTATCAATAAAAGTTATTGATTATGTTTCACTCCCTTTTCTGATATTGAATGAATGAATGCACTATAAGGTCCCTCTGTACAATATGGGTTATGTATTATGGTCAACTTGATAATCATATAGCTGTTGATTCATTGATTGAATCATAGAGGCTGATGCTTGGATGAATATCTAAGGAGTTAGTTAGAGGACTCATCAAGCATCATCAATGATTGACAAGTAGTGATCTCCAACCTGAGAAGGAGATGGCAATCCTTTCTCATTAGGCTAATATCTGATTGACCTCTTGATGCGGGTCCTCTGTATGGGAATATTGATTCGGAGGTATCAGATTAGTTGAGTCAATGAGTTGACTTAACGAGATCGAGATAACCAAAGACCTATGATGAATACTGTCACATCGCAAGAAAACATCCTCTGACCAAGACAGATGTATTGCTATATGTCTGAGTATGTACATTTGGCAGACCAATAGGTTGATGACCTAACCAAGGTCTATACACCGACGAGATGGTGTGCATGTAAGGGCATATGAGTAATACGATCTCTCAAAGGGATCATACAGGTTCACTTGTGAACCGGGAGACATGAGCTCACTCATGAGGTATTGGGACTCATCAAATTCCATGCATGGTCGTCATGCTTTAGAAGCATGACATGAATCTGAAGGTAAGATATATGCTTTGTGAAAGCATATGATCTGTACCATATCCCAAGGACCAAGATTGAGAAACTTAATGATCAGACTATGAAGATGACAGTGTAAAAGTGATATATATCTTCAGGATGATCATGAGTCTTCCAGTATGGAGGATGTACAAGTATTAGGAATACCTGAGGGTGATTTGATCATAAACGATTGTATAACCATGATGCTTCCATTCCGAGGGAGTGATGACACATGTCCGGATTTTAGTGACTATTCTCATTAGAGAAGTGACCAAATCTTAGTCCATGTACTGGACATTGATCTGAATGAGATTCAGATACAATGAGAAGATTAGGTTTATGGTCCTGATTTAATCAAGCATCTATGAGAGGTCCATGGGATCTGGATTTGAGATGTGATCTCCATATCCAAGTCACTATACGTGGAACAATACAATCGCCCTGTCCTTATCTCCAAGTATCTGAGGAGAAATAACATTGTTCTTAAATGGTTTAAGAATAATTCCATAAGATCTAAGCATTGAGAAACTGATAATTAAATGTGATTTAATTATCATGATGTACGAGGAATTATCCAATATAATTAAATGTGATTTGATTATTATGGATAAGAATAATGTGGATAGTAATATCCAATTATTTATAATATATTATAAATGTGATTTATAATGTATTAGAGAGAGCTAATTGTAATTTATATTTGTAGATTAATTATTAATGTGTATTGGATACACATTGTCTAATTAATTGAAAATGTAAATTATATTTTGTTTTGGGTTGTGAATGAGATTAACAATTCCCAATGTAAAGATTGCAATATTCCCAAAATTAATTGAGAATTATTTTTGGTGAAGAAAATTTCAACAAAAGTTGTTGGATAAATAATAGAGAGAAAATCAAGGAGATATGCAATCTCATGGAAATCCATGAGATTGCCCTCCCCATATGGAAGGAGGTGATGGCACCCAATTCCCTTATGGGATTGGTGGCCGTCCACCCTCTTTCATGGGGATGGATGATCTCCTTTGTATTATACTCCTTATTTGATTGATTTAATTTTGGTATTAATGTATATTTGATTTATCAAATATATTTAATCTAACTTAAATCACAAGTTGTTGGCATTTACCAACAATAATATTGACCATTGGATTGACATAATTCAATCTCATCCATTGATTTTATATGTCCCATGGATTGAGATCGATGGATCCCAAAACCCTATAAATAGAGAGGCATACCTTGCTCTCTATTACATGCTATTGTAGCACATCTCTCTCTCTCTCTCTCTCTCTCTCTCTCTCTTTCTCCTCTCACATGCCAACCCTCTCTCTCCCTCTTCTTGGTGGTCGTCCACCATACCCTAGAGGAGAGACTTGTCGACGCCCACGCCACCGCGCTGCTGCTTCGACGCTCTGCGGTTCTCCGTCTACTTGGAGTGCTTTGCTCACGAAGGAGACGTTCGATCTTGTACGACAAGATCAGGAGCAACCGTGCTTGGATCATCTTGTTGGATTGCGAGGACAACGCGACTTATCCCTGCGCTCGCAAGCCGTTACTCCGACGATCAGACTTGAGACAGGAGGTCTCTTCTCTTAGAGACTCGATCAACCACACTTCAAGAGGTATTGCATTATACTTGTTGTTGTTATAGATGAAACGATCCGAGAATCGTTCTTGGATCATGTGGTTTCATAGCATGAAATTTTTAAATTCCGCTGCACCGAACAACTAGTGCGACTAGTCGTTCTTCATCGTATCCGATATGACGCTCACACTTCCGTGATGCGCTTGAGGATTTTTTCCTTATCCTTCAAGTGGTATCAGAGTCTTAGGTTGACGGTTTCGAATATGATTCACAAACCGAGGATGACTTGGGTTCGTTAAGGTCGCGAAAGTTTTTTATCGCATTTGATTTCGCAGATCTGTTTAGTAAATAATTTCGGCCATGTTTAAAATGTTTAAACACGAATTATTTACTTGGATTTTGTTCCCCATTAAATAATGAAACCATAGGATCTGAGTTTGCATAAATCGGATTTTGTATGCTCGAGATATGGTTGTTTTAATGAACATGTATGCACTGTTGCGGGAACTGTAGATCTGAACATGATTAAAATATTAATTACTATTTAGACTTGCTCGAAATGCATGAAACATCACTTGGGTTCTGTCCTTAATCAAATTATAAATATATGAAAATTGATTTTGTCTAAGTTGGATTTAATATGATTGAGATATACTAATTTTAGTAAGTAGGGGTCACTGCTGAAATTACAGTCCTAATCAAGAACCATGTGATTGTCAATTAATGAAATTAATTGTTAATTTCAAGAAATAAGTATGTAAAATATTTGAGAAATATTAGAAGATGATTATTTCCTTAATTGACTTGGTCTCAACCAATTAATTGATTAGGTTTGATCTAGATCATAATTGGAAACACAATCATTAAACTCGTTGCTTGAATAGGATTGGGAATTTGTCTAGAAAGTTTTCTTATAATCAAAATTATTTTGATTACTATAACGTATAATTTCGGTTGAAGAACCGATGATCATCTCAAGTACAAATTGATCTATTTGGCATTATCCTTTCCCGAGGCGGATATGGTGACTAGTCGGAGATCACTGGGGTAGCGGGTTGCAACGTATGTGGTCCGTCCCACTCTCGCCTGCACTGGCCATGACAGCGGGTTGGGACGAGATAATGCCGAAGAAATAAATTTGTATTTTTAATTATTAAAATACAAATTAATACGTACTTTGAGAATAATACCATATATATATTCACGTATAACAATCAAGTTTGATTGATTGAGTTGGATTGATAATTAATTTAACATGATTGAATTAATTATGTCCAATTGAAATACTCTAATATGATCAGAGTTGATAATTCCCTTGGAAGAATTGATTATATGAATGTGATTCATAGTAATTAATTAAATTTGAATAAGAGATGGAGGATCACATAAGTGACATCCATGATCTCCCGTCAAGGCGAAGGGTTTCGTCGCCAGATATTATATGTGGGAGATGCCTGTCCGAAGTGACAGCTCCTACATATGATCCATTTGGATGAGATCGTCGCTTCTTGAAAGAGTAAGGACGTATGCGTAGTGACCCCAATATCGGGTCTTCATATTATTGGGGCGATATTGGATTGCGCATAGCGAGTTGTATTCCTGTTGACGGTTGGTTCAATTAATGACGGGTCAACATTACCTTAGAGGTGGTGGGCCCGGGTATTAAAGACCGAATTGGGAAATGCAAGTTGGACTTATAAGGAGGAATGTGTTCCCGATTCTCTTTATTGGAGTCATAGGTTATCATATTATTAGGATATAACAAAGATAAAGAGGAGATCCCAGTTCTTGCTTGAGATATATCGGTAAGTATATCTTCTACTTTGAAAGTGATTAAGGGAATAAACTTTCATAGCTGACATAGCAAGACTATTTTGACTTAAAATGCCTTGATCAAATAAAATTAAATTGAGTATATAATTATATATTCTAATATAGTGCATTCTCAATTTCATAAAATGAAGTCCATGAACCCATTGAGCAGGCTTCTGGAGGTCAACCAATTGACCGGACCAAATTACTCGGATTGGATCCGTAATTTGGAGCTTGTACTCTCGGCTGAGCGCATCAGTTATTTGCTCTCTGAAGACAAGCATGAAAACCCTAAATCTAAGGAAGAAAAAGCATTCAATGACAAGTATGATGAAGATCATGTCTTGGCTAGATGCTACATCTTGGGTTCTCTCTCCAATGTTCTTCAGAAACAACATGTGGAGATGAGTACTTGCTAGGAGATTATGCAGAATCTAAAAGATATGTTTGGTGACATTAACTGCACCCATCGGTACAATGTTATGAAAGAACTCGTTCGCTGCAAGATGATGAGGCTCTAAAAATCGAGTTTCGCAGCTTCTTCTTTTTATTGAAGAAAGTTGTCGATTGTAGCAGAAACCGCGAAACGAGGAAATTGCGATTTTTAAAACCTATCAAACAAATACGGTTTTCTGTCGGAAAACCGTTCACTAATATTTTACCAGGCAAGTGTTCCTGGGTCGAACTCAAGGAGGCAGAATATATTCCCTAGATTTTCCTATTCGTAATTTTATTTTAATTCTTCTCTAAGTCAAAACGCTTTTTATTGATTTTTATTTTTATTTTTTTATTTGATTTTATTCTTTTCAAATTTTTATTTTATTTTCAAAAAGGGATATTTTTCAAAATATTTATTTATTATATAGTAGGCGAGTAATATCTAGGTGATACTATATAATAGGGTGAACGAGGTTTGAGCCGCGAACTCGAACTACACAAGAAAACCAAGCAAAATGAAGCGACTTTCGATAAAATCAAAACACGTCAAAAACTCGTCAAAAAGCCGCGAAAATTTGATACTAAGTAGTTGGGGTAGTTGTGTAACTACCCTCAAGAAAGCGTCGAAATCCCAGGTCACAAGAGCAAGAAACAGCCCCTACAGCCCAGGGGCATAAGCGCAAGTAAACTAATTAAAAATACTTGCAAAAAGGTCCAGGAGGACTGTTCTAAAAAAAATACAAGAACATTTACATTTAGGTCCCTGCGGAGGGACCTAAATGTAATTATTTAAAAGTCTGGAGGCGAGTTGCAATTTCTGGAAGTTGGCTGGACTTATGATGATATTTTTCCACCGGTTCGCTTTTAACAGCCGAGATTAGAACGTTCTGCACGCGATCGGACGCCCACGCTTCTGCCACGTGGCAGCAACCTGTGCATCGGGTGTTCTTGAGTCTGTTGAGCAGCTGACGGACGGGCTCTCTTCTCCAATTTATTCCGGCCGGCCTTCAATGACTTTGGCGCTCTGGCAGGGCCAGAGGGGTGGCTCCTCCACCCCTCGAGCTCGCCCGCGGTGGAGTGAAGGCTGAGGGTGCTCCGGTCGGCGGTGGCGACTCGATGAAGATGGCGAATCAGCTATCTGGAGATGATATCTATTCTGTTAATGGATCTTCAAGATGGCTTTCCATGATGATCGAAGGTTTATACTGTCGAAGAAAGACGCTCGCGAGTTACCTGGATCTGCAATGAACACAAATATACACTCGATTCGTGTCAAATCGGCCAACAAATTAAAGATCTCAAACCCCAAAAACGATGAAAAAGCTTAAGTTCCGGCCAAAACGTCCAGATTGCGTGAAGAAGATGATACTTTGAGAATCGATTTGAAATGAATTTGAAATGAATCGAGTGGAATTCTAAATGTGCGTTAAAGATGGATCATTAGTTGATCTAAAGAAGTGATTAGCCACGCTAATCGTGGCTCGCGGATCGAGAAGCAAAATCGCGAAGATGAAGGAAAAAGTCTATGGATGTCAGGGTATATTACCTTGTCGAGCTGCTCGACGGTCGACTTTTGGGCCGGAGCTGGACGCACGATGCGGCGATGCAAAAGGCGGTGGTGCACCTTGGAACGATCCTCCGACATCCCTTCTTCCTCGCGGACTCCTCCTTGGCGCTGTCACCGCCGTCGATTGGCCGGAATGAGGCTTGAAAGTAGAGGGTTCGGAACAACCTGGAGCTGAAGCTTGGGAGGTTGGAAAGTTGTTTGTGAATGGAGACCTTGGAGCCTTTTTATAGGGTGATTGGATTGGGCTCCAAGGTTAATCTAAGGGTGGTGGTGAAGAGGGTGGTTAGGAGAAGAAGATGGACGGGTTAGATAGGTCGGAAGCTTCTGGAGTGGCGCGGGAAAAAGGGTCGAAGTCGGCCGGCCAAACAGAATCCGGCTCAACCTCTTCTTGAAGAAGATGAACCAGGTGCTGACACGTGTCAGCACCTGGTTGGCCCAGAAGCGAAAATAGCTTATAAATTAAGTATAAAATAGTAAATTAAGTTATTTTAAATAGGTATAAATACAAGGAAGTTAAATAAATTAATTTTCTAAATTATGGTATAATTACTTTTAATAAATAATAAATATTATTTAAAATATAAATATTATAATAATAAATATGTATTTATAAATAGGTTTTAGATTTTTAATTTAATAAATAATTAAGTAAAGATTAATTTTATATTTTCTTAAATATTAGGGTATTAAATAAGACTTGTATGAATTTTTAGAGATTTTTATGAATTAATTTACATATTTTAATAAACATAGTAAGTATCTACATAGGTCAATTATACCTATATTTTGAGGTGTTTGATTTTATAAAAATAATAAATAATCTCCAAAAATTATGAAATAATTTATGGTGAAAGTACAAGATCATGAAATAATTTAAAAATTATAAAATTAAGAAAATGATAAATAATGTGTGTTACATAAAATAAATAGCCCAGAAACCCCTTTGTCTTTTAGTCCCAAAACCGACTTTTTGCAAACGGACTCCGAATTCAATGAAACCACCTTTATTAATTAGAGAATATTATTTTATGAACTTTAAAGGTGAATAGAGTGAAATTGGAGTTCGTATGAGGAAGTTATGATGTTCGGAAGTTGAGATTTTGACAATTTGTAGGCTGGATTTCTTGGCATATTTACAGGGTAATATTTTTAACTTATTTTTATATTTTTACTTACATTTTTATGAATAATTAGGAGAAGAGTTTGGTGAAAAATATGTTATATGAAATAATTAAAATTCTTTGAAGTTTTGTATTTATTTGATAAATAGTAAAAGGTGTATGTACATGTGTTAGATTATTTTTTTCTGATTTTCTTTCTTTATCTCCCCCTACTTATTGGTTTGTCGACCAATCCATGCTGACTTGGTCTCGGGGGTTGGGATATAAATATATTTTTTTGAGAGAATGGGCTATAAATATATCTTACAGCTATATTTATACTTTAAGTCATATTGCATATATTTACATATATTCCATATGCCTTTGTCTTTCTTTTCTGGTTCTTTATTTATTTACATGAGTTTAGTGGTTAAAAGTGAATATTTATACATGAATGATGTTTTGTTAAAGTATGAGAATTAGTGAATATTTACATGTATTTGTTAAGGGTTTTAAGACAAAATGCGACAGAAAAGTTAATGAATCGTGGATTCATCAACCCCCTATACTTAAACTTTGCTAGTCCCTTAGCAAACAATTATTTTGAAAAAGTAAGTGAAAAAGAAAGAAAGTTAGAATGAATTTGTTTTCCTAAACCAATTCATGAGAACAGACAAAGGACAGAGCTCAATCGGGCCTGGAACAAGCATTTTGTTGGAACCTTAACTAGGATTAGGATTTTATCCTCAACAGTCTTCAAGTTCCATAATCCTTACTCAAGATCACTTCATCGGCTAGTTCAGACTCACTTATTCATATCGCAAACTCTATCATCCTTGAAGTCAACTTGTACAGTGTGTGAATTGATTTAGCTCTTCCTGCTTAGAGAACCGAAGAAACCGTCAATCCCGGCTATACACTCCTATGGCTTCCTCATCCCGCTACTCTTTCCTCGGGGAGGGAGGTATTCCCTTCTGAGTTCAGTTCTGCTATGTCCACAATCGAATATAGGGAGAAGTTAGAAGAATGAGAAAAGAAGTGGAGTACGACCAGTGTAGACGCATCTCCTTGTGAAGCCCAATCGGTGTAGCTGAGTCTCCACTAAGATGTGCAGGCATATTTGGTGGAAGCTTTGACCAGTTTGGTCTTATTTGGTGGCTTCTTCTTTGCTTTGACTTTGTAATTTCCTTGCACTGCATTCATCTTTTGTGCCTCGACGGTTATAGAATCTTTTTAATCCGTCCATTTTTTGAGGTCTTAGAAAAATTGTGTCAGCAGATCCTTCCCTCATCCGAAGCAACTATCGCAACCTCAATCTCTCCCGTCTTTAGACGTCAATGCCGCAAAGATAAGGATAGGAATGCACTACCAAGGTGTACTGCCCTTTGGAACTCTATGCGAGTCGAGCTAAGTGTAGAGTGCATGTGTTCAAGGTTGGTTCACTGGTGAAGAGTTATACGAATGACTCCAAATGGTCTACTTAAGCTCAGATGACTTGATTTCCCGAATATGGTTTTACGGAACCCAAAGATTTGAAGTCACCAGACCTGAAGAGTCTAAATTCCAGTTCCTAATCAGGCTCCTTACAATGAGAGTTAAAGGCCGTAATCAAGCTCCATCCTTTAGACTAGGCTCAGTCCTTAGTTTCGGAAATCAAACTTATTCTGAAAAATGCGAATGCAAATGCAACCATGTTTTTGTGAAGTCTATTTTCTGGATTTTACGCATTTTTATGGATTTTAAGGATTTTGCAATTTTTACGAATTTTAGGACTTTGTATTTTTTATGTATTTTATGATTTAAGGTTTTATTCACAAATTTTACAAGATATATTTTATTAAGTTAAGTCTCTAATGTATTTTACAAATTTTATCTACAAAGTATTTTACAAGGGTTGAGTGGTTTTTATACATGTTTTAATAAATAGGATTTTAAATAAGTATTATACAGATTTTAAGTACAAATTTTAATTACAAATTTTAATTACAAGTTTTAAGCATGTTTTACTTATTTACCAGGATTTTATAAATAAGAGAGTGGATTTTATATTAACTCATACCCATTTTTTTATGGATTTTATAGATATAGAAAATACATAAAAGTACGAGTTATGGCCGAAAGTATATATACAATATATACGCACCCCCCTATACTTAGCTTGAGCTATGTCCTCATAGCGTCAAAAAAGAAAAAGGAGGACATAACTCGTGCTAAGTAAAAGTGGGTGAAAAAGGGATATCGATCACAAGTCAGTCAACCCCCCTATACTTACGATCAGGTCATCGTAAGTATTACGGGAGAGCAAAAACGGGATGAATGAATGAAAAAGATAAATAACGAAAATTTAAAAGGAAAGAATACGAAATCATCGAAATCACTCGGTCCCCCCTATACTTAGGATAAGGCATCCTAAGTATAGAAAAGAATGTAGCCAAAAATTGGGGATCAGTGATTCATGAAAAAGAACGGCTATACAAAAGAATTAGTACAAAAATAAAACGTAAATCAGCGGGCAATCTGTCCCCCCTATACTTAGGATCTGGTATCCTAAGCATAGAAGACGAGCAAAAACGGGGACGATTGCGGTCTATGAAGAATATACAAGTGTTGTGAATCTCCAGAATGGCTCAAAAGAATTTGTACAGGAAGAGGTGAAGGAATGATCATGATTCCTGTACAAAGTAGATCACTTCAGTACGGGCCAGATGATCAGTAGTCTCTACGAAGTGCTTCAGCATCTGCCCGTTAACCACGAACGGTTCTGCACCAGGTGACACATCTGATATCGCAATACTACCATTGTCGTGCACCGTTCTGATTATGTACGGTCCTTCCCACTTGCTTTTCAATTTGCCGGGAAAAATTCTCAACCTTGCATTGAACAACCATACTTTCTGCCCAAGGAAAAGCTCTTGTGCCGAATATGTCTGTCATGCCATTTCTTCACTTTGTCCTTATAGATGAGTGTGTTCTCGTATGCTTGATTGCGGATTTCTACCAGCTCATTCAGATCTATTTTTCTCTTGGCTCCTGCTTTCTGTATATCCATCAATATTTCTCGGATTGCCCACTCAGATTTGTGCATGATCTCTACGGGCAAGTGGCACGGCTTTCCATAAACTAGCCTGAATGGTGAAGTACCTAAGGGAGTCTTATATGCAGTACGATATGCCCAAAGAACTTGGTCTAGAAGAAGTGACCAGTTCTTCCTATCCGGTCGTACTAACTTCTGTAGAATTGATTTTACCTCCCTATTTGATACTTCGGCCATGCCATTTGTTTGTGGGTGGTAAGGAGAAGCTACTCTGTGATCGATGCTGTATTGTTTCACTAGCTTCTTCACCTCCTTATTAATGAAAGGGCTACCCCCATCAGAGATAAGAATACGAGGGATTCCGAACCGCGAAATGATGTGTTCCCTTAGGAACTTACAAACGGTCTTACTGTCTGCAGTTCGTGCGGGTATAGCCTCCACCCATCTGCTAACATAATCTACAACGAGAAGGATGTACTCAAAGCCACTGCTAGAAGGGAACGGTCCCATAAAATCTATGCCCCATGCGTCAAAGATCTTGCAGATAATGACGGGTCGCATCGGCATTGCATCTCTGGCACTGACTGTCCCTACAGCTCCTTGACAATCTGGACAACTCTTCACGAATGTGCAAGCGTCTCTGGTAAGAGTCGGCCACCATAATCTGCTCTGTAGTACCTTCTGCGCTGTCCTCTTCCCTGAATGATGTCCTCCTGATTCTAGAGAATGACACATAGTGAGGACACTATTATATTCCTCCTGAGGAATACATCACCTGTAAACGCCATCCGGTCCTTCGCGAAAAAGAATCGGATCCTCCCAATGGTAGTATCTTGACTCGGAGACGAGTTTCTCAACTCTGTTCTTCGGCCAACCCTAAGGACTTTTTTATGTAACCAGAAAGTTCACTATGTCTGCATACCACGGAAGTTCTGTAACCGTAAAGATGCTCTCGTCTGGAAATCTCTCTACGATCTCTGGCATGTACTCATCTGAAGGCTGATCTGTCTGTAATCGGGAGAGGTGATCAGCTACCACATTCTTTACTCCAGGTTTATCCTTGATATCCAAATCGAATTCCTGAAGTAAAAGAATCCATCTAAGAAGGCGTGCCTTAGCATCCTTCTTTTCCATCAAAAATCTGATAGCTGAGTGATCGGTGTAAACTGTGATCTTGGAGCCAAGTAAATAAGATTGAAACTTGTCTAGTGCAAACACTACTGCCAACATCTCCTTTTCGGTCACTGTGCAATTTCTCTGAGCATCATCTAAGGTCTTGCTTGCATAGTGAATAGCTATGGGAAGTCCATTCCTCCTCTGCCCTAATACAACCCCAACCGCAAAATCTGATGCATCCGTCATGATCTCGAAGGGTAGAGACCAATCAGGCGGCTGTAGGACAGGAGCACTGATTATCTTTTCTTTCAGCGTGAGGAAGGCCTGAAGACATTTGTCATTTAAAACGTACTCGATGTCTTTGCCTAACAATTCAGTTAACGGTCAGGCAATCTTGGAGAAGTTTTGAATAAACTGTCGATAAAAGCCGACGTGCCCCAGAAATGACCGTAACTGTTTGATGTTGGATGGTGGCTCGAGTTTCTTGATGACATCCACCTTGGCAGGGTCAACCTCCATGCCTTGATGGGAGATGACGTGCCCCAACACGATCCCGTGAGTAACCATAAAATGGCTCTTTTCCCAGGACAGAACGAGATCTACCTCACAACACTTCTTCAGAACCTGGTCTAGGTGCGCTAAACAATCGTCAAAGGACTCACCATAGACCGAAAAATCATCCATAAAAACCTCTAGAAAATCACCGATCATGTCCGCAAAAATAGCAAGCATGCACCTCTGGAAGGTCGCGGGAGCGTTACACAATCCAAAGGGCATCCGTCTAAAGGCATACGTGCCAAACGGACAAGTAAAGGTGGTTTTCTCCTGGTCTTCAGGAGCAATTGATACCTGGTTGTATCCGGAGTAACCGTCAAGGAAACAGAAGTACCCCTTCCCTGCCAACCGTTCGATGACCTGGTCTATGAAAAGCAAAGGGAAGTGGTCCTTCTTCGTCGTGGTGTTAAGTTTTCTGTAATCAACACATACTCGCCACGACGTGGTTACTCTCTTTGGAATATCTTCTCCACTCTCGTTTTTCACCATCTGAATTCTCGACTTCTTCGGGACAACATGTAATGGGCTAACCCATTTGGAGTTGGAGATGGGATAAATGAACCCTGCATCACACCATTTTGTGATCTCTTTCTTGGCAACTTCTCGTAAAACCGGATTCAGCCTACGCTGAAACTCTCTGGAGGGCTTGCTGTCATGATCGAGATAGATGTGATGTGAACATAAAGCAGGATTAATCCCACGGAGATCAGATACAGTCCACCCAATGGCCTTGCGGTTTCTTTCTAGAATCACCATCAGACGAGATTCTTGATCATCGGTCAAAGTTGAGCTGATAATGACCGGAAACTGTTGATGTGGACCCGCAAGGAAAGCATATTTCATGTTTGGTGGCAAAGTCTTAAGTTCTGGCAAGGTAGTATCGGGATCTGCCGAAACATCATCTGTATCTGTATGGGGATCTGTGTCGGTAGGTGATGTGTCTGCATTCTGATTATCCACCATCTCTATGTGCTCTAAAATCGGACTACAGAAGATATTCAAGACATCATCCGACTCCTCAGAATGATCCGAAGAGAATAAGTCAACTAGATAAAATTCTGACTCATCTGAGATGGAGGAATTGTGTAGAGTCTCTGAATCTGAAATATCTGCATTAATTTCATCAAAAGTCTGATCCCTTTGCTCATCGTCATCCAGACTGAAATATAAAGTCCCCTCGGAAGAGTTACCTCCTAAAGTCTCGGACCTGTCCTCTGTCAAACATTCTTGGGTCTTTACTTGATATTTTTCGAGGTCGTCAAGGTGAACCTCATCTATGTAATCGCAGGAGGCTAAAGAACTCAGAAAATCTGAAGATGCATCACTGGAAGTGTTTGATTCTCTCGCCATCTCTATATGTACTTTTTCACCCTCAGCGCGAAAAGATACCTTCCCTGTATCATAATCGAAGAGAGCTTTTGCGGTCTCTAGAAAAGGCCTCCCGAGAATGATTGGGGTAAGGTGTAACTGTGCAGGGCAATTCATATCTAAGACTGTAAAGTCTACTGGAAATTTCAGACCCTGCACAGTTACGATAATGTTCCTAAGTATACCCTTAGGTCTCTTTACGGATCTATCAGCAAACTGAAGAATCGCGCGGGATTTGTAAAGAGGACCTAACTCGAGCTTCTCGAGTAAGGAAGCAGGTATCAGATTGATCGAGGAACCGTTATCTAATAGAGTGCGATCGAATTCGGCTTTTGCGATCTCGCATCTGACATAATGTGCACCTGAGTCTTTCTTCTTCTTTGGAAGCTTATTCTGTATCGCACAGGATGTTGCCTTAGTCAATACATGCTTTTCTGTTCGGGACCTCTTTTTCCTACATGTGGTGCATCTATTTTTCAATTGATTCTTAAGCGTAGGAAATTGATCTAAGGCATCATGGAGAGGGATCTTCAGAAAGATGTGATCTTTGAGTAACTTTTCGATCTGTGGAGATTAGGGATTATTTTTGGTCTTTTTCTTTCCTTTTCCAAACAAAGCATCGGGAAAAGGAATAAAATCAGGAGTCAGAAAATCAGAAGTTTTATTCAACTCAGTGGAATCAGCTTATACATCGAGAGTCTCAGAATTATTTACAAAACTCTCTAAAACAAGGGAAGAAATGTTTTTGTCCGGGGTATCTGCCTGATCTCGCGTGATATCATCGTCTGAGTCGCCAGTATCCATATCTGAACTGTTGGCATTGCTCCCGTCTCTTGATTCTGCATTCTCATCCTCTTGCGGATTCTCCTCCTTGGCATTAGGATCATGCTCGTGCTCCTCTGGTACCTTCTCCTCTTCTCCAGTACGTGTTTGCGGTGATCTACCGCTCCTGAGACGAATGAAGTTAGACAAAAATTCAGGAAACGAGATCTTACCTGTAGGATCTACCTAGTCTGGATGCCTCCTCTTGTTGTTCGGGTTCATCTGAGGCTGGGCTGGGAGAGTGGTCTTCGGCACGGTTAACTTGTCCAGACGACGGTTAACCTACTCCATCTCTGTCTTTTGCGCAATCTGGAGCGTACTGAGCATATCCATGATCTGGTTGAGCGCCTGGGCCTGTGAAGACATCTCTGGTTCGGTGTGATGGCCCTGGCTTGCTCCTCTCTCCTGCCTTGGCGTGAAGTGCTGAGAGGTGGAAGGCTGGGAGTAGCGCTGAGGTGTAGAAGAAGACTGCTGCGGCTGCTGAAAAGGATAATTTGATGAGAACTGGGCAGAGTGCTGATAAGAAGGCTGCGGTCTCTGATGGTAGACGTTCGGATGAGACTGCTGCGGCGTGAAGTTCTGGCGGTGCTGGAATTGCAGACATCCATGCTGCGGATGACCGTACGGCTGCTGCTGCTGATGATTCGGTATACTTGGCTGTTGCACCGGAGTATACCAAATCCCATTAATCTCGAAAGTGGACTGCGGCTCGACCTCCATCTCGGCAGTGCTGATGATTTGGCCGGAATTGACATGAGACTGATCCTCATGCCAATCAATCTGCGGAATCTCGGGCTCGCTCTGGACATAGTGTATCTGATGGGTGGGTGGAGCGGGTGCGATCCTCCGTGCTGGCTGTGTGTTCGAAGAAGTCCGGTTCTGCTGGTACTGGCTCTGAAGATCAGCGACTTTCTTCGAAAGATCACTCAGCTGCTGAGGTAGAGATGAGAGTTTCTCCAACTCTCGCAGCGGCTGTAGGTCTTGGACTTGCTTGTGAATCACGTCCTGGGACATATAAAATCAATGGATGAGATTGATTTATGTCAATCCAATGGTCAAGATTGTTGTTGGTAAAAGCCAACAACTTGTGATTTAATTTAGATTAAATATATTTGATAAATCAAATATACATTAATACCAAAATTAAATCAATCAAATAAGGAGTATAATACAAAGGAGATCATCCATCCCCATGAAAGAGGGTGGACGACCACCAATCCCACAAGGGAATTGGGTGCCGCCACCTCCTTTCAAATGGGGATGGCAATCTCATGGATTTCCATGAGATTGCATATCTCCTTGATTTTCTCTCTATTATTTATCCAACAACTTTTGTTGGAATTTTATTCACCAAAAATAATTCTCAATTAATTTTGGGAATATTGCAATCTTGACATTGGAAAATTGTAAATCTCATTCACAACCCAAAACAAAATATAATTTACATTTTCAATTAATTAGACAATGTGTATCCAATACACATTAATAATTAGTCTACAAATATAAATTATAATTAGCTCTCTCTAATACATTATAAATCACATTTATAATATATTATGAATAATTGGATATTACTATCCACATTATTCTTATCCATAATAATCAAATCACATTTAATTATATTGGATAATTCCTCGTACATCATGATAATTAAATCACATTTAATTATCAGTTTCTCAATGCTTAGATCTTATGGAATTGTTCTTAAACCATTTAAGAACAATGCTATTTCTCCTCAGATACTTGGAGATAAGGACAAGGCGATTGTATTATTCCACGTATAGTGACTTGGATACTGAGATCACATCTCAAATCCAAATCCCATGGACCACTCATAGATGCTTGATTAAATCAGGACCATAAACCTAATCTTCTCATTGTATCTGAATCTCATTCAGATCAATGTCCAGTACATGGACTAAGATTAGGTCACTTCTCTAATGAGAGGAGTCACTAAAATCCAGACCTGTGTCATCACTCCCTCGGAATGGAAGCGTCATGGTTATACAATCGTTTATGATCAAATCACCCTCAGGTATTCCTAATACCTGTACATCCTGCATACTGGAAGACTCATGATCATCCCGAAGATATATATCACTTTTACACTGTCATCTTCATAGTCTGATCATTAAGTTTCTCAATCTTGGTCCTTGGGATATGGTACAGATCATATGCTTTCACAAAGCGTATATCTTACCTTCAAATTCATGTCATGCTTCTAAAGCATGACGACCATGCATGGAATTTGATGAGTCTCAATACCTCATGAGTGAGCTCATGTCTCCCGGTTCACAAGTGAACATGTATGATCCCTTTGAGAGATCGTATTGCTCATATGCCCTTACATGCACACCAGCTCGCCGGTGTATAGACCTTGGTTAGGTCATCAACCTATTGGTCTGCCAAATGTACATACTCAGACATATAGCAATACATCTGTCTCCGGTCAGAGGATGTTTGCCTGCGATGTGACAGTATTCATCATAGTTCTTTGGTTATCTCGATCTCGTTAAGTCAACTCATTGACTCAACTAATCTGATACCACCGAATCAATATTCCCATGCAGAGGACCTACATCAAGAGGTCAATCAGATATCAGCCTAATGAGAAAGGATTGCCATCTCCTTCTTAGGCTGGAGATCACTACTTGTCAATCATTAATGATGCTTGATGAGTCCTCCATCTAACTCCTTAGATATTCATCCAAGCATCAGCCTCTATGATTCAATCAATGAATCAACAGTTGTATGATTATCAAGTTGGCCATGGTACATAACCCATATTGTATAGAGGGACCTTATAGTGCTTTCATTCATCCAATATCAGAAAAGGAAGTGAAACATAATCAATAACTTTTATTGAGAAATCATTTATTACAATAACATTTATTGTAGGAATGGTTCGCCTCAGGCTCACATTGCTAACAATCTCCCAGTAGCCCTCAGAACCATTCAGGAACAATCCTTAAACCCATACTCATTACATGCTAGTCGAAACCTTCTATGTCAGAGGTTTGGTAAGAGGATCAGCAACGTTGTCGGCAGAGGCCACCTTGGTGATGATGATGTCACCACGCTTTTGAATCTCCCGAATGATGTGGTATTTCCTTTCTACGTGCTTGCTCTTCTGATGCCATCTGGGTTCCTTCGCCTGGGCAATGGCTCCCGTGTTATCACAGAGTAGCAGGATGGGAGTATCATAGGAAACTACGCCAAGCTTCAGCATGAACTTGTGCAACCACACCGCCTCTTTTGCAGCATCCGATGGTGCAATGTTTTCGTCTTATGTTGTTGAATCTGTTGTAGTGTCCAGCTTCTTGCTTTTCCAGCTCACAGCACCACCATTCAACAGGAACACAAACCCTGATGTCGACTTTCGATCATCAATATCCGATTAGAAGTCAGAATCTGTATATCTCAAGACTTGGAGATCACCATCTCCATAGACCAAGATGTAATCTTGCGTCCGTCTTAGATATTTAAATATGTTCTTTACTGCAATCCAGTGTTGTTCTCCATAGCAGGACTGGTAACGACTTACCACTCCCATTGCATGGTAGATATCTGGCCTAGTACACATCATGGCATACATTAAGCTTCCTACAACTGATGCATAAGGACATCCAGCCATGGCTTTCTTTTCCTCAACAGTTTGAGGAGCCATTCCTTTAGATAGGTGGATACCATGTCTTAAGGGTAGGAATCCTTTCTTGGAACTATCCATATGGAATCATTCAAGAATCTTCTTAATGTATCCATGTTGTGACAATCCCAATATCCTATTCTCTCGATTTCTGAACAACTTCAGACCCAATATGTAAGAGGCTTCTCCAAGATCTTTCATCTCAAAGGTATGGGACAACCAAATCTTCACACTGGTCATCATCCCTGTATCATTCCCAATGATAAGGATGTCATCTACATAAAGCACGATGAATACAATGACGCTCCCACTAAGCTTCTTGTACACACAAGGTTCATCAGGATTCTGCACAAAATCATGACTCTTTATGGTTTCGTCAAATCTGATGTTCTAGCTACAAGAAGCTTGCTTGAGCCCATAGATGGATTTCTTCAGCTTGCATACTTTGCCATCCTCAGTCACGAAGCCCTGGGGCTGCTCCATGTAGATATCCTCCTCGAGGTATCCATTGAGGAAAGTCGTCTTGACGTCCATCTGCCAGATGTCGTTGTCAAGATATGCAGCTATAGCCAGCAATGCCCTGATGGATTTAAGCATAGCCACAGGAGAGAATGTCTCATCGTAGTTGATGCCTTCTCTCTGTGTGTAGCCCTTGGCTACGGGCCGTGCCTTGAAAGTCTCTACTTTCCCATCAGGTCCCCTCTATCTCTTGAAGATCCATTTGCACCCAATGGGTTTTACCCCTTTAGGTGGATCCTCTAGGGTCCATACACCATTCTTATGCATGGAGTCAATTTCTGACTTCATTGCTAGCATCCATCTATTCTTGTCATGATCCACGAGTGCTTCATCAAATGATGTAGGATCATTGTCAGTTTCACTTGACACATGGAATCCATACCTTTCAGGTGGTGCAACCACCCTCGAACTCCTTCGAAGAGGTATGGATGTTTCATCTTTATTTATCTCTTCAGATTCTGGTCTAGGAAGCTGATAATCCTCAGGGGATTCTATGAGTTCTTCTACTTCACTTTTGTCTTGACCTTTAAGGAAATCATCCTCCAGAAATTTTACATCTCTAGAGACAAAAACCTTTTTGGGTCTCAGGGTCATAGAGTTGGTATCCAATACCATCTCTAACATACCCAATGAAGTAACACTCACGAGTGCGAGATTCCAGCTTACTTGCATCCACGTTCTTCGCATGAACCAAGCAACCCCAAACCCTCAAGTGATTAACACTAGGTTTGGTTCCATACCATAGCTCATGAGGAGTCTTAGGTACAGATTTGATGGGAGTCTTATTCAGGATATATATTGCAGTCTCTACTGCATACCCCCAGAAACTAAGTGGCAAATGTGCTTTACTCATCATTGAAAGGACCATATCCATGATAGTCCTGTTGCATCTTTCAGCAACACCATTAAGTTGGGGAGTTCCAGGAGTAGTGAGATTGGAGACAATTCCATTCTCTTTAAGGTATTCCTTGAATTCTTCTGAGAGGTACTCACCACCTCGATCAGAACGAATACGTTTAATCTTCCTATCAGTTTCGTTCTCAACCAAAGCCTATAATTCTTTGGACTTTTCAAAGGTTTCAGATTTATGACATAATAGGAAGACAAACCCGTATCGCGAATGGTCATCAATAAATGTCAAATATTATCGATGTCCATTTCGAGTCGCGGTACTGAAGGGACCACATACATCGGTATGTATTAGGTCAATAATACCTTCGCATCTAGTAACCTTTTTACAGAAAGGCATATTAGTCATTTTACCTCGAATACAATGTTCACAGGTAGGTAAAGACTGAGCCTGTAGAAAATCCGAAGGTCCATCGTTTATCAATCTATTGGTCCTATCAACAGATAAATGGCCAAGCCTTTAATGTCAAATCATGTTTGAATGATTTATATTACTCCTAGATCTTTTTGGGTTTTTATTAGTGGTTGTAACATTCATGACATTCTCATTAATGCACAATTCATAGAGTCCACCAAAAGTCAAAATACCATCTGCAATATATTTATCATAATGATTTATTACTAACTTATTACAGAACAGGAATGAATATCCATTTCTAACTAGCTTAGATACAGATATTAAATTCCTTCTGACTTCAGGTACATAAAGACACTCTTTAAGTACTAGGACTCTTCCACTAGATAATGATAGCCGACAAGTCCCGACGGCGACTACTGCGACACTTGCATCAGATCCCATCTGGATGACTATCTCCCCTTCTTCAAGTTTTCTAGTTTCCTGAAACAAATGCAATAAATTGCATACATGAACAGAAGCACCAGAATCAACAACCCAACTTCCTTCTCGTCCAACGAGAAAGCTGGTTTCAATAATAAATGTAGATTTCATACATGCTTGGGTTTTACCTTTGTCGACCGACTTCAGGTAATCCGGGCAAATACCCCTCCAGTGCCCCGGCTTTTTGCAGTGGTGACATACGTCGGTTTTCTTCGACGCCATTAGAGTGGATGCATTGGAAGACGAGCCAACACTTTGTCCCTTCTTCTTTCTCTTCTGGGTCAGGCCCTTCCTAGAACCATGCTTCCGACCGTGCTTCCCTCTGACCTATGCAACCATTGCACTGCCAATGGGACCATCTTTGTTCATTACGTCTTCTGCTAACTTTAATGCAGCAAGAAGCCCAGCATTTGTCAATTCCAGCTTGTTCATGTGGAATGACACCACAAAGTTATTGAAAGATTTGGGCAACGACAACAGAATGAAATCAGATTGCATGTCTGCATCCATGGTTGCCTCTAGAGTCTCCAACTCTGATAAGTACCCAAACATTTTGAGTACATGCTCACAGACCGAAGTCCTTTCCTACATCTTGTGATAAATCCACGATTCATTAACTTTTCTGTCGCATTTTGTCTTAAAACCCTTAACAAATACATGTAAATATTCATTAATTCTCATACTTTAACAAAATATCATTCATGTATAAATATTCACTTTTAACCACTAAACTCATGTAAATAAATAAAGAACCAGAAAAGAAAGACAAAGGCATATGGAATATATGTAAATATATGCAATATGACTTAAAGTATAAATATAGCTGTAAGATATATTTATAGCCCAACCCCCGAGACCAAGTCAGTATGGATTGGTCGACAAACCAATAAGTAGGGGGAGATAAGGAAGGAAAACCAGAAAAAAATAATCTAACACATGTACATACACCTTTTACTATTTATCAAATAAATACAAAACTTCAAAGAATTTTAATTATTTCATATGAATATATTTTTCACCAAACTCTTCTCCTAATTATTCATAAAAATGTAAATAAAAATATAAAAATAAGTTAAAAATATTACCCTGTAAATATGCCAAGAAATCCAGCCTACAAATTGTCAAAATCTCAACTTCCGAACATCATAATTTCCTCATACGAACTCCAATTTCACTCTATTCACCTTTAAAGTTCATAAAATAATATTCTCTAATTAATAAAGGTGGTTTCATTGAATTCGGAGTCCGTTTGCAAAAAGTCGGTTTTGGGACTAAAAGACAAAGGGGTTTCTGGGCTATTTATTTTATGTAACACTCATTATTTATCATTTTCTTAATTTTATAATTTTTAAATTATTTCATGATCTTGTACTTTCACCATAAATTATTTCATAATTTTTGGAGATTATTTATTATTTTTATAAAATCAAACACCTCAAAATATAGGTATAATTGACCTATGTAGATACTTACTATTTTTATTAAAATATGTAAATTAATTCATAAAAATCTCTAAAAATTCGTACAAGTCTTATTTAATACCCTAATAATTAAGAAAATATAAAAATAATCTTTACTTAATTATTTATTAAATTAAAAATCTAAAACCAATTTATAAATACATATTTTCTAATATAATATTTATATTTTAAATAATATTTATTATTTATTAAAAGTAATTATACCATAATTTAGAAAATTAATTTATTTAACTTTCTTGTATTTATACCTATTTAAAATAACTTAATTTACTATTTTATACTTAATTTATAAGCTATTTGTGCTTCTGGGCCAACCAGGTGCTGACACGTGTCAGCACCTGGTTCATCTTCTTCAAGAAGAGGTTGAACCGGATTCTGTTTGGCCGGCCGACTTCGACCCTTTTTCCCGCGCCACTCTAGAAGCTTCCGACCTATCTAACCCGTCCATCTTCTTCTCCTAACCACCCTCTTCACCGCCACCCTTAGATTAACCTTGGAGCCCAAGCCAATCGCCCTATAAAAAGGCTCCAAGGTCGCCATTCACAAACAACTTTCCAACCTCCCAAGCTTCAGCTCCAGGTTGTTCCGAACCCTCTACTTCAAGCCTCATTCCGGCCAATCGACGGCGGTGACAGCGCCAAGGAGGAGTCCGCGAGGAAGAAGGGACGTCGGAGGATCGTTCCAAGGTGCACCACCGCCTTGCATCGCCGCATCGTGCGTCCAGCTCCGGCCCAAAAGTCGACCGTCGAGCAGCTCGTCAAGGTAATATACCCTGACATCCACAGACTTTTTCCTTCATCTTCGCGATTTTGCTTCTCGATCCGCGAGCCACGATTAGCGTTGCTAATCACTTCTTTAGATCAACTAATGATCCATCTTTAACGCACATTTAGAATTCCACTCGATTCATTTCAAATTCGTTTCAAATCGATTCTCAAAGTATCATCTTCTTCACGCAATCTGGACGTTTTGGCTGGAACTTAAGCTTTTTCATCGTTTTGGGGGTTTGAGATCTTTAATTTGTTGGCCGATTCGACACGAATCGAGAGTATATTTGTGTTCATTGCAGATCCAGGTAACTCGCGAGGTCTTTCTTCGACAGTATAAACCTTCGATCATCATGGAAAGCCATCTTGAAGATCCATTGACAGAATAGACATCATCTCCAGATAGCTGATTCGCCATCTTCATCGAGTCGCCACCGCCGACCGGAGCACCCTCAGCCTTCACTCCACCGCGGGCGAGCTCGAGGGGTGGAGGAGCCACCCCTCTGGCCCCGCCGGAGCGCCAAAGTCGTTGAAGGCTGGCCGGAATAAATTGGAGAAGAGAGCCCGTTCGTCAGCTGCTCAACAGACTCAAGAACACCCGAAGCACAGGTTGCTGCCACGTGGCAGAAGCGTGGGCATCCGATCGCATGCGGAACGTTCTAATCTCGACCGTTAAAAGCGAACCGGTGGAAAAATATCATCATAAGTCCAGCCAACTTCCAAAAATTGCAACCCGCCTCCAGACTTTTAAATAATTACATTTAGGTCCCTCTGCAGGGACCTAAATGTAAAGGTTCTTGTATTTTTCTTTCAGAACAGTCCTCCTGGACCTTTTTGCAAGTATTTTTAATTAGTTTTCTTACGCTTATGCCCCTGGGCTGTAGGGGCTGTTTCTTGCTCTTGTGACCTCGGATTTCGACGCTTTCTTGAGGATAGTTACACAACTACCCCAACTACTTAGTATCAAATTTTCGCGGCTTTTTGACTAGTTTTTGACGTGTTTTGATTTTATCGAAAGCCGCTTCGTTTTGCTTGGTTTTCTTGTGTAGTTCGAGTTCGCGGCTCGAACCTCGTTCACCCTATTATATAGTATCACCTAGATATTACTCGCCTACTATATAATAAATAAATATTTTGAAAAATATCCCTTTTTGAAAATAAAATAAAAATTTGAAAAGAATAAAATCAAATAAAAATAATAAAAATAAAAATCAATAAAAAGCATTTTGACTTAGAGAAGAATTAAAATAAAATTACGAATAGGAAAATCTAGGGAATATATTCTGCCTCCTTGAGTTCGACCCAAGAACACTTGCCTGGTAAAATATTAGTGAACGGTTTTCCGACAGAAAACCGTATTTGTTTGATAGGTTTTAAAAATTGCAATTTCCTCGTTTCGCGGTTTCTGCTACAACCGACAACTTTCTTCAATAAAAAGAAGAAGTTGTGAAACTCGATTTTTAGAGCCTCATCATCTTACAGCGAACGAGTTCTTTCATAACATTGTACCGCTGGGTGCAGTTAATATCACCAAACATATCTTTTAGATTCTGCATAATCTCCTAGCAAGTACTCATCTCCACATGTTGTTTCTGAAGAACATTGGAGAGAGAACCCAAGATGTAGCATCTAGCCAAGGCATGATCTTCATCATACTTGTCATTGAATGCTTTTTCTTCCTTAGATTTAGGGTTTTCATGCTTGTCTTCAGAGAGCACATAACTGATGCGCTCAGCCGAGAGTACAAGCTCCAAATTACGGATCCAATCCGAGTAATTTGGTCCGGTCAATTGGTTGACCGCCAAAAGCCTGCTCAATGGGTTCATGGACTTCATTTTATGAAATTGAGAATGCACTATATTAGAATATATAATTATATACTCAATTTAATTTTATTTGATCAAGGCATTTTAAGTCAAAATAGTCTTGCTATGTCAACTATGAAAGTTTATTCCCTTAATCACTTTCAAAGTAGGAGATATACTTACCGATATATCTCAAGCATGAACTGGGATCTCCTCTTTATCTTTGTTATATCCTAATAATATGAGAACCTATGACTCCAATAAAGAGAAGCGGGAACACATTCCTCCTTTTAAGTCCAACTTGCATTTCCCAATTCAGTCTTTAATACCCGGGCCCACCACCTCTAAGGTAATGTTGACCCGTCATTAATTGAACCAACCGTCAACAGGAATACAACTCGCTATGCGCAATCCAATATCTCCCCAATAATATGAAGACTCGATATTGGGGTCACTACGCATACGTCCTTACTCTTTCAAGAAGCGACGATCTCGATCCAAATGGATCATATGTAGATATTGGGGGTACCCACCGCAGCTTTTTCATCGCTTATCGGTTTTCCACGGTTTTCTAGATGATTGTTTAGGTTTTTGCTCTATCTGCTTGTGCCACGTAGCTAGTTTTAGGACTTGCAACCTAGGTGCTTGCTCTAGGGTTTTTAACAAAAAGAAAAAAATAGACGTTGTTTGAAAACACCATAAAAATCGCAAAACTAAAATCGGGACTGTTAAAAATATCTGATCAAAAACCGTAACTCAATTCAAGTGATTTGGGGAGAGTAACCCCCACACATTTCTCAGAGTGCGCGAGCTCGAGAGCCGACACTTAAGGATAGAGACAAAACCCCGTATTTCTTGCTAGATACTACTGGGTCCATACACCTGATCACTGTTCCTCAGTGGGTAAGCTCGGGTAGCCGGAAACGGTCCGGGTTTACTTAGCAGAGTGGGAGGTTTAGAGGACACTACGCAAGGCTCCGTCCTCAAGTAACACGAGTAGCCGGAAACGGTCCGTACTTACTCCCATACTGGCTGAGTGCGAGTGGTCTCGCGTAAGGATTTGGGCCAGTATCTCGGGGAAACTATCGGGCACCTATCGGCTTTCTCAGCCCACGTAACCGCAACGTTTGCTAATCACAACCCTAAAACCGAAAAGATAAAAAGACCGAACTCTACGGTCTTCATCAGGGTTGAGTTGGTGAAAACGGGGTTTGCCTTGTGTTTGTTTGCGGGGCGTGAGTTTCCGCGGCTTTCGCATTCCTTCTTCATTTGAATCGTACACGTGCTCTCCCGATCTCCTCTTGACATCGAAGATGACATCTCGACGGCTTTTTGGCTCAGACTCTGTGAGCTTTCAACCATCCACTGTCGAGCGTATGTCTTCACAGGCTCGGGATGACCCTCTTCCCGAGCTGGTTCCATCCGATCTCGAGGCAAGTCAGACCCAGACTCCCTCGTCTCCTGGCCAGATCATTGAGGCAGACCCTCACCTCAATACATCGTCTAGATCTCCTGAGTATTTCTCGCTGAGTTCTTACTAGAGTTTCTATATTACAGACGATCAGATGGCTCGTGGGAAAGCATCAGCAGCAGACGAGAGGCCACCAGCTGAGGACCATCAGGAGGGAAGAACAGAGCTGAACGGAGACGTCACGACAGGTATTCTCGATACATTACAGCAGATGAATCTACAGATTCGAGAACAATATAGAGTTCAGATCGAACTGCAGGCTGAATTAGCCGCACTGAGAACAGGGGCCGGGAACCATTTACCGCCTGCGGTTCCCGTTACTTTACAAGATGAGTATGACCCGGGTGCTCGAACGCTCCATCACTAGATTCGGCTACCGCCAAATCAAGGGCCATACGAACTCCGACCGTCCTTCATTTCTTTGCTTCCCAAGTACTATGGGAATGCCACAGAGGAGCCGTTCACGTTTTTTGCAGCAGTTTGAGATGATCTGTGGAACGGCTTGCTATCCAGGAGTGACGCAGGAAGCCGTGCGCCTCAAAGCCTTCCCTTTTGCCTTAGCCGATAAGGCCTTTATTGGCTGAGCCATCTAGGGAGAGAAATCTCCACATGGGACGACCTAAAGTCCACCTTCCTGCGCAAATACTTTCCTCTAGGAAGGACGAACATTGATGAGGAGTCAAATCTCCAACTTCACGCAATTGCCGAACGAATCATTCCATGAGGCATGGGATCGATTCAAGGACCTGACGGAGAGATGTCCACATCATGAGATACCAATGAAGGTGCTAGTGCAGAACTACTTCGGAGGACTCCAGCCGGAAGTACAGGGGCTAGTGAGTGCCGCATGTGGCGGCAGTTACTTGGACAAAGACGCCGAGTCAGTCTGGGTCATCTTCAAAGGGATGGCCGAAAACTCGAGAGTTGTAGACTCTACTCGGGCATTTCAGAAAGCCCCACAGCCACCACATCACCGAGAGCATCACAAGGTGGCGAATACATCAGATTCTGAATCCAACACCAATATGGGCTTTATTAGCGAGAAGTTGACAAATAGATAGGCATACCTTGCTCTCTATTTACATGCTATTGTAGCACATCTCTCTCTCTTTCTCCTCTCATACGCCAACCCTCTCTCTCCCTCTTCTTGGTGGCCGTCCACCATACCCTAGAGGAGAGACTTGTCGACGCCCACGCCACCGTGCGGCTGCTTCGACGCTCTGCAGTTCTCTATCTACTTGGAGTGCTTCGCTCACGAAGGAGACGTTCGATCTCGTACGACGATATCAGGAGCAACCATGCTTGGATCATCTTGTTGGATTGCGAGGACAACACGACTCATCCCCGCACTCGTAAGCCGTTACTCCGACGATCGGACTTGAGACAGGAGGTCTTTTCTCTTAGAGACTCGATCAACCACGCTTCAAGAGGTATTGCATTATACTTGTTGTGTTTATAGATGAAACGATCCGAGAATCGTTCTTGGATCATGTGGTTTCATCGCATGAAATTTTTAAATTCAGCTGCACCGAACAACTAGTGCGACTAGTCGTTCTTCGTCGTATCCGATATGACGCTCATGCTTCCGTGATGCGCTTGAGGATTTTTTCCATATCCTTCAATGATACGTGGGTATCTTTCATAGAGTACTGACGTGCAGAGTACACTGAGAGGTTGTAAAATGCCTCCAAAGATCACTTGATTGAGCCCATCACTTGGGAGTTTCTTCTTTGATGAGTTCCGGACGAAGTTCTACCCAAACCATTAGGTAGAGGATAAGAGGAGAGAGTTCGTCGAACTAACCCAGGGGTCTATCACAGCATGGGAGTACTTGATCCATTACATATAGCTATCTTACTGACGAGTCCGAGAATGTCGCTTTTAAAAAGTTGTTTTTATCGTGTCGTGTTAATAATGATGTGTCGTGCGTTGTAGGCGGCAATCGGAAACGATCAAGAAAATACCACAAATAAGTTATTCAATTTTTAATCTCGTGGCTTTATGCTTATTTTACTTGGGCAAGTCCCAAGGTCGATCACAAGGAGGCAAAGGAACAACCTAGAGTTAAGTCTATCAAAGTTCGTGTTCGGTTTTCGAGGCGGTCTCTTTTTTTTTTTAATTTTCAATGCAATAGAGGGTGCAATATGCAAATGTGGCCTATTTTAGGAACTAAAATATGAATTACGTTCAAACGATGTCCGAAAAATATGAAACTTGGCCGGGATGTAAAATATGATGAAATAAGTGCACTATAATTTTTTTGGAATTTTTCGATGCAATATGAATTTTTTATGGATTTTTAAATGCAAACAGAATGATTTTTAATATTTAATTATAACAAATATTAAACCTACTTATTTTCAAGAAATAAAATTATCTAAGATCTATCACTATATGATGAATCTCAGAAAAATCCTAAACCTCAAAAATGTAGGGTTTAATACCTATTAAAAATTAAATACCAAAAGATGCAAAATAATTTTTATAAAGCAAACTATGCATGCAAATTCAATTCTTTTTGGGCATGATGTTGAGAACAATTAACTTGACAATGGGTGATTTTTCGAGGATTTTTAGAGCAACGATTAATTAGCTATGAATTTCCAAGCAAGAAATGGGCAAAATATGTAAATTTCCACACAACAATTATTTATTAATTAACCATCAATCAGAAAAATACCCATAACATGTCATAGTGTAGAGAATCAATTAACAAACATCATGCAATTTTTGGATTAAGAAAATAATGTAAAGAAGATGTTCCAAACTGAGGGGGAACACAGGGGTACAGATGCAATATGTAAATAATTAAATAAAAATGCATAGGGGGACTTTTCTGTAATTATCTATACCCTGGAGGGTATCTTGCAAATTTTCTAGTAGGTCACGTGCTATGCACGTGACCCCTGGGTAGATGGACTGAGCGGCGAATAAGGAGAAACCCGGGGGCGCTTCTATAAATTGCCCAAGGGAGCACGTGCGCAGCACGTGCCCCTGGGCTGTTGCTTGCTGGGGAAGTTCCCCACGCACGTGCCCATCACGTGCTAGGGTCTCGGCTCACCGGCCGGCAGAAGGCGACGAAGAGGGTTCGTAGGCGGTGGGAGGCGGCGGAGTGCCGGCGAGTCGATGTTGACGTGGCGAGGCGTCTGAGGCGGTAGCGGCGGAGGGGCAGCTCCGATGAGGGTCCTGGAGCTTCGCTGGTGGCGTGGTGAAGCGGAGATGGAGCTCCGGGAGGCGGAGATGGAGCCGAGGGCGACGATGGCCGACACACGGCCGTGGGACGTTGATGGCGCAGCAGCAGAGCACCGGTGAAGGTGCGGCTTCTGGCTGAAGCAATGGAGGTGGTCGACGTCGGGGATCGCCTGGAGGTGGAGCTCTGGGAGGCGGAGACGGGGCTACAGCGCCGGCGTGTATGCGGCGTGGAGGCGAAGTCGACCGGCCAAGGCGGAGTAGTGGTTGACTATTGTCGATGGCGGAGTTGACGAGGCGGAGCGGGGATTGCGTTGGCGGCGAAGAAGAATAGAGAGAGGGAAGGAGAGGGAGAGAAAGAGGTATACCTGCAGTGGTGTAGGGCTCGACGGCGTTGAACGGCCGGAGCGAGCAGCGGCGCCCACGGGGCTGTTGGCTGCAGACGAAGTACGGCGAGGTACTTCGGATCTCGCCGACTCTCGGTTGTCACGTCCAGAGGCGATGCACGGCGGATGCTTGTGACGAGGGGCGGCGAGGCTCTTAAATAGGAGAGGGGTGCGAACGCCGGAGAAGGAAACGAATCGGGGATGGCCGGTGATGGATTGAATAGGATCTGATGGGATTCGCGGGGAGAGATCTGAGGTGATCAGCGATTCGAAGAGATTGGGGGCGGCCGCGAGATTTGGGGGATACGGAGATCGGAGAGATGGTGGGGTGGCGGCGAAATCAATGGGGCGGCGGCGCTCTGATTTGGGAAAGAGGGGCCGGAGGAAGAAGAAGCACAGGTGCCGTCCGATCGGCCGAGATCGGACGGCCCCTGATGGGCCACGTTGGCGCAAGAGGGAGAGGCGGAGGCGCACGTGCAGTGCGTGTGCAGGAGAGGCACGTGCGCTGCACGTGCTCGGTCTTTTAATTTTTTTTAATAAAAACGATTTAAATAAAGCTCAAAAATGGCTGACACGTGGTGGCACCAGGTGCTGCCACGTGTCAGCACCAGAAAATTCGAAAAATAATTATTTTGTAAAATCAAAAATAAATAGTAAATGACTTCGGATCGAAAAACTTTCTTCACGAAAATTGCTCGTCTCGATGAGATCTACAACTTTCATGAAGACATCAAAACCAAAATCGATCATTTGCACAAAGTGAATTTTTGGGGTATCCCATGTACATTGAATACCTTAATTTTGGGGTTTTGCAATTTTTATGTCATTTTTAAACAAGATAAAAATCCGGAAAAATATGGAAAAATTAAAGATAAATAAAAGACATCTAAATCTAATTTTTTTGGATTTTTATTAATAAAGAAAATATATACATAAAATATAGGTCAGAAAATCCGCGACAATGTACAAAAGAGGCCCAAAACCCAACTTTCACATATGAGCTCTGATTCACTTGAACTTGGTCTTGTTTTGAAGGTAATTGAGTGTACATTAGTTCAAAAGTGAATAGGATTAAATCAGACACTGGATGGGGAAGATATGTGGCTTTTAGTCTGAAAATCCAGAAATTAGGGTTTGGGTTTTTGGTCCACTTATTTGGGTTAGTTATTTTTTTGTATTTTCCCTTTATTCTTGTTAGTGATATGTACATAGTGGAAGTGTTTTTGAGTTATTCGGAGTTAGCATGAATGAGTTAAAAATCAGGGAAGTTAGGCTATTTACAGGTTATTTTGGCTTTGATTTTTGGCTTCTTATTTTGTGCAGATTTTTATGCTAAAATGCCATTCTTATGGAAACATGCATGAATGCTAATTATGCAAAATAGATGCAAGAATGCTGTTGATTTTGAGGGTTTTTGAGCTTAATAAATGAGATTTAGAGTGATGAATACGAGATTCATCATCCCCCTATACTTAAACCATGCTCGTCCCTGAGTATCAAAAAGAAATGCCATGAGGTGAAATGAGATTGGGTTCCATACCAAGACCATGAGCTGAAGGTGAAAGTGAACCTAAACTCAACCGTTGGATTATTTGTGTGTCGGAACTTCTGTGAGACTTAGAATTTTAAAATCAACAGCCCTCAAGTTCTACACATAATTGCTACAGTTTCGGCTCAGAAGTCATCTTAGATCAATCCTCTTCCAAAGTATACCCTATGGACATTGAATAATCGACTCTTGTGTGTGAAAGGTTTTAGCTCTTCCCATTCAGAATGTCGGACAACCATGCTCCTCTCCTCTCCTCTCCAGTAACTCGTCCTCGGGGAGTCAGGTATTTCCTTCTAAGGCCTGTCGCGCTGTGTTCACAATCGAATGAGGGAGAAGATAGAAGAAAGAGAAAAGAACTGGAGGGTGGCCAGTGTAGTCACCTCTCCTTGTGAAGATGGCCAGTGTAGCCGAGTCTCCACCAAGATCTGCAGGTTTCTTGAAGCTTGGACCTTTTTGGTCAGATTTTTATTTGGTAGAATGCTTCTTTGTATTTGGAATTTTTGGCGGTTCTGCTTGGATCTTGTTGTGCCCCTACAGATATAGCATCTTTTTGTTCCGTACATTTTTTGGGGTCTTAGAAAAAATTGTGCCCAGCCGTCCATCCCTTTTCCGAAGCTTTATTTCAACCCGTACTCCGGTCTTTAGATTTCCATGCTACCAGAAAAGAAATTCACACAGTCTTCCAACATCCCATCTGAGTTGAGCTAAGTGCATAGTGCGAGAGTACAAATTAATTCCTTATTCCAGAGTTGTACCCAGAATGAAGAGACCAGGTTAGACACTAAGAGTCAAACGCTATACATTGTCATGTGGAACTCAAAGAATTAAGTCAAAGACCCGAAGACTCTAAAATCCTATTTCTCGATGAAGTTCCTCTGAAAATTAGGTGGATTAAGGTCAAGTCCAAACCACTCTCGGTTTCAACTCATAACTCGGTTCAGAACCCAAAGACTTTTCACATATGCAAATGCGATGCTTGGATGAAGTGCAGGCGTGTGAAATGCAGACACAATTTTTTTCTTTTGTTTCTTTCCTTTTTTTTATGCAAAGGATTGAATAAGAAGCCATTTTTTTTTCAAAAAAATTTGGGTGTAGTCAGTGTTAGTGGCAAAACGTTTTTTTTATTAATACCCATCCCGTAAATACATATAGACTTAAGCGCAAGTACGAGGTATGACAAAAATATATACATAGTATATATACAGACCCCCCTATACTTAGCGAGTGCTGTGTCCTCAGAGCACAAGAAGCGCAATGAAGACATAGCTCGGGCTAAGCGTAAGAGAGAAAAATTATTCAATGGCTCGCCCCCCTATACTTAGACTGAGAATAGTCTAAGTATAGAAGAAGAGCGCAAAAAGAGGCGGACGGGATATGTAAATGAGGAGAGTATAAACAGATGGGTGGCGGTTCCCCCTATACTTAGGCTTTGTCAGCCTAAGTATAGAAGAAGGATGGATATGGAGTGAGCGAGAGGTCGGAATGTGATGAGGGAAATGGTATATACAGATGGCATCGGTCCCCCCTATACTTAGGCCTTGTACTAAGTAGAAGAAGAAGTTGTACAAGGGGATCGATGTGGTCGGGAGGGAGGGTGGGTCTGATCTGATATATCGTCAATGTCCTTGCTCTGTGTGAAATAGATGACCTCAACTTGCAATGTATGTTCTTTGGATGATTCTATATATGGCTTCAGTAATTGTCCATTCACTGAGAAAGGTTGTGCATCATCTTTGAGTTCTGCAATGTCCACACTTCCATTGTATGCACATCGATGACAACATAAGGACCCGTCCATTTCGATTTTAATTTCCCATGAAAAATCTTTAATCGAGCATTAAACAACCATACTTTCTGCCCAGGGACAAAGGTTTTATCTCGAATGTGTCTGTCATGCCATTTCTTGACCTTTTCCTTATAAATCACACTGTTGTCATATGCTCGGTTTTGGATTTCAATTAGCTCATTCAGATTTAGGTCTCGACATAATTTTCCAAGGTGACAACTCAGTTCAACTTTTTGATTGCCCATTCAGATTTGTGGAATCAGTTCTGCAGGAAGATGGCATGGTTTGCCATAGATCATCCTAAAAGGTGAAGTGCCGAGTGGTGTTTTATAAGCTGTCCTATATGCCCAAAGAACTTGATCCAACAGTTTTGACCAATCCTTCCTATCTGGACGAACCAACTTTTGAAGTATACTCTTCACTTCTCTATTAGAAACTTCTGCCATGCCATTAGATTGTGGATGATAAGGGTTGGCTATTCTATGTTCAAATTTGTACTCCTTAGCCAAAGATCTCATTTCCCTATTCACAAAGTGGTTGCCTCCATCAGAAATCAAGACTTTGGTATCCCGAACCTTGCAATGATATTATCCTTGATAAACTTACAACGGTTTTGCTGTCTACGGTTCGGGTTGGAATAGCCTCTACCCATCTAGACAAATAATCAACCGCTAACAAGATGTACACAAATCCATTGCTATTGGGAAAGGGACCCATAAAATCAATCCCCCATGCATCAAAAACATCACAGAAAATCATTGGTTGCATGGGCATTTCGTCTCTATAACCAACGGTCCCCTCCCATCCTTTGACAAATCGGGCAAGACCGTACAAAATCATTAGCATCACGAAATAAGGCCTGCCAGTAAAATCCACATTGGAGTACCTTGTGTGCGGTTCTCTTTCCCGAATGGTGCCCTCCAGCCTCGAGAGTGTGACAATGTGTGAGGACACTCTGGTATTCTTCCTGAGGAATACATCTTCTCCAGACACAATCCGCTCCTTCATAAAAAAGGAAAGGATCGTCCCAATGGTATTTTCTTGAATCCGACTTCAGTTTATCAATCATTTTTTGGTCCAACCAGAGGGAACCTTCTTGGAGACAAGATAGTTCACGATGTTGGAATACCATGGGGTTGAATCAATAGAGCAAACATATTCGTTTGGAAAAGTCTCCTTAATAGGTCCAGTATAAGGATAATCATTTTTCTCAATTCGGGAAAGGTGATCAGCAACAACATTCTTATTCCAGTTTATCTTTGATCTCCAAATTAAATTCTGGATTAACAAGATCCACCTCAAAAATCGTGCCTTAGCATCTTTCTTATCCATGAGGTATCTAATTGCCGTATGATCCGTGAAAATTGTCACCTTGGAGCCCAATATATATGATCTGAATTTTTCAAGGGCCCAAACAACCGCGAGCATTTCCTTTTCAGTTACTGTATAATTTTTCTGTGCAGGATCCAATACTTTGCTCGCGTAGTGAATCGCATAAGGGATTCCATCCCGTTTTTGTCCAAGCACAGCTCCGACCGCAAAATCCGATGCATCAGTCATGATCTCAAAGGGAAGAGACCAGTCAGAGCTTGTAATATCGGCGATTCACATATTTTAATTTTCAGGAGCTCGAAGGCCTCAAGGCACTTGTGATTTACAATAAACTCGGTGTCTTTCCTAAGAGCTCAGTCAGTGGGCGGGCGATCTTTGAAAAATCAGGGATAAACCTTCGATAAAATCCAACATGCCCTAGAAAAGACCGCACTGATTTGATGTTGGTTGGTGGCTCAAGTTTCTTGATCACATCCACCTTGGCAGGGTCGACCTCCATACCCTTTTTGGAGATGACATGCCCCAACACGATACCCCTCAGTCACCATAAAGTGACTCTTCTCACAGGAGAGTACCAAATTAACTTCTCTGCATCTCTTGAGGACTCCGTCCAAGTGTGCTAAACATGTATCAAATGAATCACCATGGACCGAGAAGTCATCCATGAACACTTCCCAGGAAATCACCCACCATTTCGGCAAATAACGGCAATCATGCACCGCTGAAATGTGCCTGGGGCATTACAAAGCCCAAATGGCATGCGCTTGAAAGCGTAGGTACCAAAGGGACATGTAAATGTGGTTTTTTCCTGATCCTCGGGAGCAATAGCTACCTGATTGTAGCCAGAGTACCCATCAAGAAAACAGAAGAATGCTTTCCCTGCAAGCCTCTCCAAGATTTGATCAATAAATGGTAGTGGAAAGTAATCTTTCTTGGTCGCAGCATTCAGGCGCCTGTAATCGACACAGACACGCCACGACGTGGGTACTCGGGTCGCGATCTCAACCCCTTCCTCGTTGGTGACCATATGGATTCCCGACTTCTTCGGGACGACATGAAGGGGGGCCACCCACTTGGAGTCAGAAATGGGGTATATGAAACCTGCTTTGCACCATTTCTCTATCCCACTTCCCGAAGATTGGGGTTTAATCTTCTCTAAAATTCACGGGAAGGCCTTGCATTATCCTCAACATAAATTTGGTGCGAGAAGAGAGCAGGGTTGATTCCTACGAGATCCGATACAGTCCAACCGATGGCTTTTCGATTTCGCTCAAGGACTTCTAGTAGTCTGGATTCTTGTTCTAATGTTAATGATGAGCTAATGATCACAGGGAATTTATCTTTGGGTCCATTGAGAAATGCATACTTCAGGGTGGGAGGGAGGGGTTTCAGCTCTGGCAGATCTACATCATCAATCAAATCTGGCTGAATATCTTTTAAGTCTGGGTCAGTGATTGTTTGTGGTGGATCATTCGGTGATATGCTAGCCACTGATCTTGAAAGAAAGTGAGTCGGATCGCAAAAGTAGTGTGGTAATTCAGCCAAAGCCGCGTCCGACTCTTCATTGATTTTTTTCGAAGAGGATGGTATGGACCAATCCGAAAGGAGTTCTGTGTCGTCAAGATTGTACATATCCAGGTGTTCAGATTTGTCTGGCAATAGGTCACATACTGTATGGTGCATTGTTTCTTCTTCTGATGTGAGGGTATCCATGTGAAGATCTGGCAGTTGGTCCCAAGGTCCGGTAGTGCTGATTAGATTACACTCAGAGGTTTCGGCATCCTCAGTGGTGGATTCAGAATCGGGTCTTTGCCATTTTGTTTGTCTCATTTCCAGATCCACTTCTCCGTCTAGGGAGTGGAATTTCATCATTCCAGTGCCGTAATCGAATACAGCCTTGGCGGTTCTTAAGAATGGTCTTCCCAAAATGATTTGCGACTCTTTCCAATGGTTCGGGGTCTCCATGTCAAGGACAGTGAAGTCCACTTTGTATTCCGTACCCTCAACCATAATGATAACATTTTTCACTTCTCCCTTAGGTCTTTTAGTGGATTTGTCCGCGAATTGGAGTAAAGATAATGATTTCTGAAGAGGCCCTAACTCCAATCGGTAATATAAGGCTAAGGGAAGAAGATTGATGGAAGAACCATTGTCGAGAAGTGTGCGTGCGAATGCGATACCGCCATTGCGGCTTTCCACATAATGAGCACCCAGATCTCTTTTCTTCCTTGGTAAATGCTGGTTTCTCACACATTTGGTAGTGGCCACTGTCAGAACATGAGTCTCCACAAATTGGTTTGTTTTCTTTGTGCCGGTCCGGGTGGGAGTACATTTCATCTTCAAATATTTCTGAAATGCAGGGTTACTGGCCACATATTGATCAAAGGGTACCTTCACAGTTATGTTTTGTTGACAGAATTTTTCCATCACTGGGTCACTCTGGATAGTTTTCTTTTGTCTTCCTTTCTTAAGAGCATGGGGAAAAGGTATGGAAGCATTCGAGACCGGAGAAAGAGGTCCAGAATCATAAATAAGAGCATCTTTATTGAATTTGGAGTTCTTATTACAATCATAATGTTCTGGATTATCATCATTTTGTTGAAATCGTGACAAAGGTATTTTTGCAGCAACTAGAGGTTCAAGGTCCTCTGTAGTCTCCATAGATGCTTTTCCCTTCCTTTGGGCAGAAATCCTCGGGCGTCCTTCGTCTTCATCCTCAGAAGCATCCTCCAGTTGATCTTCTGAGTCATGATG
Source organism: Ottelia alismoides (assembly GCA_037367405.1). NCBI lineage: Eukaryota > Viridiplantae > Streptophyta > Magnoliopsida > Alismatales > Hydrocharitaceae > Ottelia > Ottelia alismoides. The sequence continues at coordinate 176,715 of JAZKJV010008253.1, read as the reverse complement.
GTCAGCTTCCCTTGCCCGGTTAGGTACGACCACGGTCCTTCCGCTCCTGAGGGACATGGCATTGATATTGTTAAACGAAAGGGTCTCGTGTTCATATGTGGAAAAGTCTGAGTAATATACCTGATTGTTGTGTTGAGATGATTGAGGTTTGTTCAAGCTATTAGGGGTTAGCTTGAACTTGAGCGGGAATGGCTGTGACAGGGGCTGTCTGTTCTTCCTTCCAACGGGATAGACGATTAACATCTACCCGTAGGTCGTACAGTTCATTCCGGAAGCTGCGAATTTCCTCCAGCATTTGTCTTTGGATATCAATCGGGTCTTCTGGAGGTTTGGATGATCGAGATGCTTGATTTGGAGCTTGATATTGTTGACGATGTTGTTGAGGTTGGTTCTGACGGTCGTGTGGCTGCTGCTGCCTTGAGGGCTGATTGTGTTGTGGAGCGGCATTGTAGGAGTTGGGTGGACGCTGATATTGCTGACGGTCCCCCAGATTACCCTGTCGGGTATTATCCTGTGTGTACCAGATGCCGTTTATCTTGAAAGTCAGAGGTGGGGCTTCTATGACTGTCTCAGCTGGAGGAGGTGACTGCTGGGAAGGTTGGACGTAGGATTGGTCCTGAGTCCATGGTTGCGGTTGTCCAGAGCCTGGCTGCTCTTGGACATGATGCACATGATAAATTGGGATCGTAGGAGCAGTAGGCATCCCGATCTTGGACACCTTCTCAGTGAGTTCCTCCATTTGTTTTGGAAATTGAGAGAGTCGGTTGTCGATGTCGTTCACCCTTTTATCCACAACTGTTAATTTGTCTGTGATGATGTTCATGTTGGGCAGCAAGTCCTCTGCTATTTCTGGGACCGTTTGTTTCCCTCCTTTGGCTTGATAGTTGTTCAGTGAATCAGTGTAAGATCTACTAGCAATTTGTGAACGGCTAGTCTCCGCCATTTGCTCCAGTATCTTCCAGACGGTATCAGCTCCTCGGGATGTGTAGTTTCCTCCACAGGCAGCGCTGACTAGACCCTGAGTCCCGTGGTTAAGGCCAGAATAGAGGGATTAAACCAGGATGTTATTATCTAGGTCATGGCATGGACATTTCTGCAGCAGATCTTTGAATCTATCCCATGCATCACAAAGTGGTTCATTTGGCATCTGAGAGAAGCTAGTGATGCGAGTCCTCATTTGATTGGTTCGACTCAAGGGGTAGAATTTTTATAAGAAGAGGTTCTTGAACCTATCATAGGCGGTCACCGTCACTCCCAAAATTTTCACCCAGTAATCTTCCTTACCCTTCAAGGCGAAAGTTAATGCAGTGAGACGGATATAGTCTTGGCTGACTTGTGGGTGCCTCTGATTAGAACAGATTAGCTCCAAATCACGCAGGAATTCATAGGGTTCTTCATTCGAATTACCATGAAATTGTGGTAATTGATTTATGAAGTGTGGCTTCAGTTCATGGTGAACCTCAGGTTGAGGTGGCTGCAAGTAATTTATGACCCTATATTGCCCGGGATTATATGCAGCGTCCATTGGTGGTTCCTCGTCTGCATTCATTCTTTCCAATTGTTCCCTCATCAAATTTTGCTGCTGCTCAGATGCAGCCAGTCTTGCGAGAATCATTTGCATCGGATCTTCATTTTGATCATCTTCAGGATTGTTCTTCTTTGGAGGCATTTTTTGTGAAGTCTTCTTTTCACCTTCAGATTGTGAAAAATAGGAGTCAATAGTTTGAAGAGAATTATAAGATGAAAAGTCCTGGGGAAGGTGTCCCTGAACCCAAGGTGGTTCTGAGTAAGAGTGGCTCAGCGGATTTGAGATTGGAAAGTTTGTGGTAGTCAGAAAAGGGTTCGTTGAGTTCGAACAGAAATTACCACAATTTTCCATTCTTGAATCCAAAAGATTATCAAGAGATGAATGGATGTTGATCAAATCAAACACAATACAAAATTCTTTTTCACCAACTCACACAGTGAAGATCGTAAGAGTTCGACCAATTTTTCTTGTCAATTTTAAATGGTGAAAAGACAATCTTGTTAGCGAGATGAAATTTCGGATTTGGGCTCTAGCCTTAAGTTTCGTCTCTCGCTCACTGAGAAAAATAGAACATCCAAGGTCGGGGTTTCTCTCCCGAATTTTTTTTTGATTTTATGGGTTATTTGAGATCAGATATATTTAGCAGTCCCGATTTTAATGAGGTGATCACTGAAAAATTAGATGAGCACAAATACACGTCTACCGTCCAGTCCCAATTTCCTTTAAAGTTATGTTATAAAACAAGAGAGAGGAATTCGGGGAAAGCCGATGCACGCGGAAAACTATGATGAATGCTCAGTTAGAAGACTTATAGTGAATCCTCGCAATCTCCATGTGGGATGCTAGACAGAATTTAAAAATTATTCTATATGATGTGCAAACCGATGGAAAAAACCGCACCTAAGCAGAAAGTTCTATTAGCGGGAAGAATTGATTTAAATTTGGCTAAGTTGAACGATCTATGTGCGTCTCAATTAAGTGCAGTGTGGCTTAAGATCCTACGAGCACAAGCAAAAATATAAATGCTATGAGAGCCGTATGTGCAGGTCTATCCTAATCGCCACTCAAGTCGGGCCCCACCCTCTCCGGAGAGTGAAACAAGCCACGACACACCACAGAATAAAGTTAGAGGTCTTGTTACACACGCGAGAGTCCAAATGGACACCACTGTAAAATTACAAAGATTTAAAAATTGCAAGAATTAAAAACCTAGACTCTACGCTCTCTCACGACTCGACTCGATCTTAAATTAATTACGGTTTTTGCAAGAGTCGGTGAAGTTTGCGTCGGTTATTGAACACCGCTCCACGTACAAGGTACCTCGCAAAAAAATAAGAGAGAAAATGTTAAGAGAGTGACTCAAAAATATATGAAAAAATAAAGGCTGAAAATAAATTGCAGAAAAATGAAATTTACAATGAAAAATTCGGGGGTCAGACTACCCGAATGCGGAAAACCGAATTGAAAATTTTTTAGACAAAATCTAAGTCGTTTGCTTCCCTGGCAACGGCGCCATCTGACGAGTCCGAGAATGTCGCTTTTAAAAAGTTGTTTTTATCGTGTCGTGTTAATAATGATGTGTCGTGCGTTGTAGACGACAATCGGAAACGATCAAGAAAATACCACAAATAAGTTATTCAATTTTTAATCTCGTGGCTTTATGCTTATTTTACTTGGGCAAGTCCCAAGGTCGATCACAAGGAGGCAAAGGAACAACCTAGAGTTAAGTCTATCAAAGTTCGTGTTCGGTTTTCGAGGCGGTCTCTTTTTTTTTTAATTTTCAATGCAATAAAGGGTGCAATATGCAAATGTGGCCAATTTTAGGAACTAAAATATGAATTACGTCCAAACGGTGTCCGAAAAATATGAAACTTGGTCAGGATGTAAAATATGATGAAATAAGTGCACTATAATTTTTTTGGAATTTTTCGATGCAATATGAATTTTTTATGGATTTTTAAATGCAAACAGAATGACTTTTAATCTTTAATTATAATAAATATTAAACCTACTTATTTTCAAGAAATAAAATTATCTAAGATCTATCACTATATGATGAATCTCAGAAAAATCCTAAACCTAAAAAATATAGGGTTTAATACCTATTAAAAATTAAATACCAAAAGATGCAAAATAATTTTTATAGAGCAAATTATGCATGCAAATTCAATTCTTTTTGGGCATGATGTTGAGAACAATTAACTTGACAATGGGTGATTTTTCGAGGATTTTTAGAGCAATGATTAATTAGCTATGAATTTCCAAGCAAGAAATGGGTAAAATATGTAAATTTCCACACAACAATTATTTATTAATTAACCATCAATCAGAAAAATACCCATAACATGTCATAGTGTAGAGAATTAATTAACAAACATCATGCAATTTTTGGATTAAGAAAATAATGTAAAGAAGATGTTCCAAACTGAGGGGGGGGGGTACATATGCAATATGTAAATAATTAAATAAAAATGTAGAGGGGGACTTTTCTGTAATTACCTATACCCTGGAGGGTATCTTGCAAATTTTCCAGTAGGTCACGTGCTATGCACGTGACCCCTGGGTAGATGGACTGATCGGCGAATAAGGAGAAACCCGCGGGCGCTTCTATAAATTGCCCAAGGGAGCACGTGCGCAGCACGTGCCCCTGGGCTGTTGCTTGCTGGGGAAGTTCCCCACGCACGTGCCTAGCACGTGCTGGGGTCTCGGCTCACCGGCCGGCAGAAGGCGACGAAGAGGGTTCGTAGGCGGTGGGAGGCGGCGGAGTGCCGGCGAGTCGATGTTGACGTGGCGAGGCGTCTGAGGCGGTAGCGGCGGAGGGGCAGCTCCGATGAGGGTCCTGGAGCTTCGCTGGTGGGTGGTGAAGCGGAGATGGAGCTCCGGGAGGCGGAGATGGAGCCGAGGGCGACGATGGCCATCACACAGCCGTGGGACGTTGATGGCGCAGCAGCAGAGCACCGGTGAAGGTGCGGCTTCTGGCTGAAGCAGTAGAGGTGGTCGACGTCGGGGATCGCCTGGAGGTGGAGCTCTGGGAGGCGGAGACGGGGCTACAGCGCCGGCGTGTATGCAGCGTGGAGGCGAAGTCGACCGGCCAAGGCGGAGTAGTGGTTGACTGTTGTCGATGGCTATGGCGGAGTTGACGAGGCGGAGCGGGGATTGCGGTGGCGGCGAAGAAGAATAGAGAGAGGGAAGGAGAGGGAGAGAAAGAGGTATACCTGCAGTGGTGTAGGGCTCGACGGCGTTGAACGACCGGAATGAGCAGCGGCACCGACGGGGCTGTTGGCTGCAGACGAAGTACAGCGAGGTACTTCGGATCTCGCCGACTCTCGGTTGTCACGTCCAGAGGCGATGCACGACGGATGCTTGTGACGAGGGGCGGCGAGGCTCTTAAATAGGAGAGGGGTGCGAACGCCGGAGAAGGAAACGAATCGGGGATGGCCGGTGATGGATTGAAGAGGATCTGATGGGATTCGCGGGAGAGATCTGAGGTGATCGGCGATTCGAAGAGATTGGGGGCGGCCACGAGATTTGGGGGATACGGAGATCGGAGAGATGGTGGGGTGGCGGCGAAATCAACGGGGCGGCGGCGCTCTGATTTGGGAAAGAGGGGCCAGAGGAAGAAGAAGCACAGGTGCCGTCCGATCGGCCGAGATCGGACGGCCCCTGATGGGCCACGTTGGCGCAAGAGGGAGAGGCGGAGGCGCACGTGCAGTGCGCGTGCAGGAGAGGCACGTGCGCTGCACGTGCTCGGTCTTTTAATTTTTTTTAATAAAAACGATTTAAATAAAGCTCAAAAATGGCTGACACGTGGCGGCACCAGGCGCTGCCACGTGTCAGCACCAAAAAATTCGAAAAATAATTATTTTGTAAAATCGAAAATAAATAGTAAATTACTTCGGATCGAAAAACTTTCTTCATGAAAATTTCTCGACTCGATGAGATCTACAACTTTCATGAAGACATCAAAACCAAAATCGATCATTTGCACAAAGTGAATTTTTGGGGTATCCCATGTACATAGAATACCTTAATTTTGGGGTTTTGCAATTTTTATGTCATTTTTAAACAAGATAAAAATCCGGAAAAATATGGAAAAATTAAAGATAAATAAAAGACATCTAAATCTATTTTTTTTGGATTTTTATTAATGAAGAAAATATATACAAAAAATATAGGTCAGAAAAGCCGCGACAATGTACAAAAGAGGCCCAAAACCCAACTTTCACATATGAGCTCCAATTCACTTGAACTTGGTCTTGTTTTGAAGGTAATTGAGTGTACATTAGTTCAAAAGTGAGTAGGATTAAATCAGACACTGGTTGGGGAAGATATGTGGCTTTTAGTCCGAAAATCCTGAAATTTGGGTTTGGGTTTTTGGTCCACTTATTTGGGTTAGTTATTTTTTTTGTATTTTTCCTTTATTCTTGTTAGTGATATGTACACAGTGGAAGTGGTTTTGAGTTATTCGGAGTTAGCATGAATGAGTTAAAAATCAGGGAAGTTAGGCTATTTACAGGTTATTTTGGCTTTGATTTTTGGCTTCTTATTTTGTGCAGATTTTTGTGCTAAAATGCCATTCTTATGGAAACATGCATGAATGCTAATTATGCAAAATAGATGCAAGAATGCTGTTGATTTTGAGGGTTTTTGAGCTTAATAAATGAGATTTAGAGTGATGAATACGAGATTCATCACTTACCATTCCCCCATTACTACAACCTATAAAGAAAAGAAGTTGCAGAAGTTTTTCTGAGGGATGCACGAGGAGGACCATGACATACTCTGCACTTTGGCTCTCATCTCCATCAAGGAGGTCACTACGAAGGCGATGAAGTGGGAGGCTACACAGAGTCGGTTACATGGAGGCCAGTCACAATTACCACAATCCTAGCCTAATAGAGCAGTACGTTAGGACTTCTTTCGATTCCGTAGAGACCGTCACCTCCAACCTACAACAACATCATTGGTAGCCAGTAGGTTCACACCATCCCCTACCTTGGGGCAGGACTTGGCAGGTCGTGCTTTAGTTTCTTCTCATCCCCCTATGCAGACACAAACTCATAGGCCTGGGAAAGCAGTTTTTCTTCTAGAGGGAGCTTGTCACAGGCAGACATTCATACATGTTATCTTTGCAGACAACTAGGACACTTCAAGGCCCAATGCCCATTGCTTGCCAACATCTTGGGCACACAACAACATTAGAGTGGAATACTAGCGAGGTCTTCTGGACATTTTCAGGACTTGGGGTTTCAATGTGGAGATCATGACTTTCAGTGAACCCCACAACATGCATTCAGTGTTGCGGCATCTAGCACACCACCATTAGGGTAGCTGAATGCAGTGATGCAGGAGCAGGATCATGCTTCAGGATCAGTCGTCATAGGTATGATTTCATCCCATAGTATTTCTTTACATGCATTGTTTGATTTAGGGTCTACATATTATTTTCTCAGACATCTAGTGGTGTCCACTATGGACAAGTCTGTGTCAGTTGTTCCGTCCTCGTACTACATCAAGGACCTAGGGGGCAGTTGTTCATCATATGTCAGGCTATTGTGGATATATCGGTACATATAGGTGGGCACGAGATGCCCATATTTCTCGAATTGATTCAATTAGAGGATTTCAATATCATCTTAGGCTTGGACTAGATTAGGGGGACCCACGCGTGCTCGGGCCTGTTTTGGGAAGATAATGGTCTTCCTATTAACTAGAATGTCACCATTTCAGTTTAACGGATGTAATTCTAATGATGGGATCGAGTGCATCTCCCCATTGAGGGCACTCCAGTTTCTCAGCTAGGGTTGTGTAGGCTACCTTTCCTACATGGTAGACTTAACCACACAAAATCGGATGATCGGGGATGTTAGAATCATGCGTGAGTTTCCTGACCTATTCAGACGACTTGGACAACCACTGGTGAGGGAGATAGAGTTTGAGATCATGTTGTTGCCAAAAATGCAACTGATCTCTATCCCTCCATATATGTTGGCACAAGTGGAGCTCAAGGATCTCAAAGTGTAGTTACAAGAGCTATTGGAGAAAGGGTTCATCCGCCCCAGTACATCACCATGGGGTTACGGACCTCTTTTTGAAGAATAATGATGGATCCTTGAGTCTATGCATAGATTAATGTATCTAAACAAGTGAACAATCAAGAACTGTTATCCACTCTCATGATTTTATGATCTATTTAGTCAATTACAAGGAGCAACAATGTTATCCAAGATATTTTCACGATCTGGATACCACTAGTTGAGGATCAAGGATGCAGATGTAGTCCTCTTTTTCGCACCAGATATGGTCGGTATTAGTTTGTGATGATGCCTTTTGGATTTATGAATGCACCTGCTGCATTCATGGATTTGATTAATTGAGTCTTCCGTCCATACTTGGATAGGTTCGTGTTCATGTTCATTGACAATGTTCTAGAATACTCCCATGACAAGCACGAGCACGAGTCCCATCTTCGCACTATGATAGAGACACTTCCAGAGCATCATTTGTGTGTGAAATAGAACAAACATAATTTTTTACTTTCCGAGGTGGCTTTTCTAGGTCATGTGATCTCAGGGGTGGGGTGTTCATTGACCCCACCAAGATAGAGGTTGTTGTGTCTTGGGAGCATCCCAAGATAGTTATAGAGGTCCACATTTTCCTTGGCCACACCTGGTGTGATGCCCTGCCCCTCCGGCTATCGAAACCGACGGGACGGGAGCGTTGGACCTACGGTCCAAATACATTCATGATCTCTGATACTCAGGAAACCATCTTATACATATTAGATTAACATTTAAACTATATACAATAACAAGAGAATAATACAAAATGAAATGTAACCGCAACATTCACCTCATGGACTATTTATCATCAAGTCCATGTCCACAATGAGATACAAGATATGGCATTAGAATTCAAATTTTCTCATGACATTATCTCTCAAAGGACAATGAAATAAAGTGGAAATAAATAAAATACTCTAAGTAGAATGCACCCATACTGATGCAAATATGACGTGGAAAATTTGAACTCCTCAAAAGCTTCTACTATTGCATTTGTTGATCATCTACACCTGTTAGGTTCACAGGAGGGTAACGTTATGAGAAATTGCCCAGTAATGAGACAAATATTATAATAATTAATTTAGGATAAGCAAGGCATGTGTACTCAACTCTATTCAATGATATTGCATATATTGTAGAAAGAAACACCAGATTATTTAAATTTACATTGGATCACATGCCAACTAATTTTATTTATTAGTTTAATAATAAATTGAGTTGCTACCATAGTGATCTTGATATTTCTACCCATTGACTAGAGTTAACAATGGTATAACAATTCAAATTATCGATATCCAATCATGAATCATTTCTCATATTTTTTAGCACACACAAGTACACGACTCGCAGAGCTCCGCTATGTGAGAACTTGTTTGTCATCTTGAATAAACCTTCAAAGACCTTTGTTCAACTAGAACGGGAAAAAGATCACTATCCCACTTTCTCCAACTTCAAACTACATCCCGGAACACCTCTCACAATAATATTACTAGAAATAGAATTTGATGCAGCCACACCCAATTCTACTATGAGTCCTAATATCGTGTATACGTGTGAAACCAAGAATGCCAAACGTGCCACCTGTCAATTCTGTCAAGCGACTCCAGATGCTACTGGGATGTTAGGTGCAACGCATCACCCAACTCGTCCGTTGGGGTCGCGACCTTCATGGCATCTACCCGGGGCCCCAAGGATGTATTCCCAATCCCTTGCGGCACCTATCACCATCTACCCAATCACCATGAAATCTCATGCACAATATGATAATTACCTTAAGAAATTTTAAAACAACTCTATGTAAGAAATCTAACATAATCGTTGTCATAATACTTCATCACAAAGAGATGCTTAGAATTTTCATCGTAGTCATACATTTAGTTAATATCAATGGTTACTAGTGAATCAAGACCATCACTCTATTTTTCTAAAATCCTAGGTGGAATACAAGGGTATCCATAATTATACAATGTTAGATGTATTCTCTTTCCTCATTTCTCTTATTTTTTTGTTAACCATAAGAACTATACCTCATCATACTTATCAATCACGAGCTCTCTTTTTTTTAAAAATGTGAGATAATATACTAGCTTCATTCATCCCATGGAAAATCTAATATCAACCTCTATTTAAGATGAAGGCATACTATATTTTATGATTATGTAGGAATATGAAGTTATCATTACATCGGTTCATAATACAAAAAGAGGTACTGTCTATAAAATATATAATACTGTAAGATACATATTTTGCATGTGTTCTATACATATACATTAATTCTTGTTGTGAGCAATATCTACCAATATTTATTAAATATATACTCGATCTACCATTTCATAAAATTAGAGAGATGACATCTATGTAAATATGTTAATTGAAACGAGAATGATTTTTTGAGCTCTTAATATGAGTATAATATCGAACCTCCGTAGATATACTAATCACTCGTACCTAGGTATGCAAAGACGATGCTATTGCCTTAGAAATTTTAATGTCTAATATATCGTCTTCTATGTTCACATAGACAAACTCAATTTATAATTTGCAACATACAGTCTAAAAGGTTAATGCAAAATAATAATGGGGGTTATGTTATAAAAGAGAATAATTGCCAATGAAATTAAATGGCAATTTCATATACTAACAATTTCAAGATATACTTATTGTTATTGCGATAGATATTGGCTCTTCCCATCATCATTAAAATCCACCTCCTCTACTAATTTCATATTTAAAGAGAGCAATGCAATAATCATTAGATCGAGTGTTGTTCTTAATGTAACATATGATTAAAAAACGGATATGGTTGGCTTTAACCAGTTAGATCACTAACTCATCATAATTCCTTCTCCAAGATAGTAAGCATATACCCATTAGGAAAAAGATCATCTCCAGTCCAATGCATAACCATGTATAAAAAAATTATGTATTAGTAGGTAACAATAAATTTACTTAGTATGGTTTTTTCTATACTTGGATGTTATAACAAGGAAATCAACCCCATCAAAATGTGATTATCAAATCGCAAAACGATTCAACAGGGAATACATGATATACAACTTTAAGGGGTATGATAACATACTACCACAATCATAACGTATAAACGACATAAGACATCTTATGGTTTCATGAATGTTCAAGAATATAGGAAAATTACATGGAACCCAACAGAAAAAGGAATGTATTTATCGCTACCTCCGAGGATGTTCTCTCGGGATCTCCTCTCACGTGGAAACAATGTTTCCATCACTCAATCGTAGAACAAATGCCCGTACAACGATGACTTCGAGCTCCCCTACGAGTAGTGGTCGCGGATCTTCGATTGGAGCAATTTCTCTGACGACGAGGGCGGCCTTCTGACGATAAAATCGACCAAGGTGGGGATGCTCCAATGAAGGAGAAGGATAGTGATAGCTAGGGTTTGGAGAGGGTAGCCTACCATGCCTTATTTATAGAAGGAGCGGTGAAAATGAATCCAAATTCGGATCCCATTCGGATCCATATATGGGTCCCGACTAGTATACTTAAAATATTGATAACTTGAGATAGGAAGCTCAGAATTCGACATTCTTGAGCTCGTTGGAAAGATCTCGACGAGCTCTACAAAATGACACATTCATTTAAATTTTTTAAAATTATAGTCCAGAATTTAAGACAAAAATACGGGGTTTCACATCATAAAAATCTTACAGGAAGTCTCATCTTCGAGACGTAGGATCTATTGTACATATTTTGAGTGAGGCTTGGATCCATGCATAAAGATCTTAAAGAGAACGAAACTCATAAAAATCTTAAAGTGAATTGAATAAGGATTTGGTGATCATACATTCAAAAAGATGGGGGTATTTCTGCTGCATATTTGCCTCAGGCTCCCATGTGGCCTCCTCAACATTTTGAGTTTGCCACAATACCTTGACCAAAAAGATATCTTTCCGTCGTAGCTTTCTAATGACCCGGTCTAAGATCTGCTCCAGTGCTTCAGGTAAGGATAATATCGGTTCAACCATGAGTGCCGAGGGCCTCAAATATACTTCTGGAGGTTTGACACATGGAATACATCATGTACGCTTTCCAAGTATGGGGGAAGTACTACTCGGTGAGCTACCTTCCCGATACGGGCCAAAATCTCGAAAGGACCAACGAACCGAAGTGCTAGCTTGCCCTTGACACCAAATCTTTGAATACCCTTCATTGGAGATACATTCAAGAATACAAATCTCTGACCTCAAAATTCAGATCATGATGCCTCTAATCAGCGTAACTCTTCTGAGGACTCTACGCAATCAATAATTTCTTTCTAGCTATTTCTACGGATCTTGTTGTATTCTCGATTATCTTTATCGCCCGCTTCCTGCCAGCACAAGGGAGTGGTGCATCTCCGCCCATGCAATGCGTCAAAAGGTACCATGTAAATACTAGCATGGTAGCTGTTGTTATAGGTAAACTCAACCAAGGGAAGGTAATCCTTCCAAGATCCTTGCCACTCAATGGCACATGCTCGGAGTAGGTCCTCAAGGGTCTGAATTGTCCTCTCTGATGGCCCATCAGTTTGTCGATGATAGGCTAGACTAAGACACAGTTTGGTTTCTAAGGCCTTCATGAATTCTCCCTAATAATGCAATGTAAAATAAGAATCTCTATCAGATACAACCTCTCTCAGATCCCATGCAGACGAATAACATACTGGATATATAACTTGGCCAAATCTACCGGAGTGCAAGTCATGTTTACCGAAATGAAATGTGTGGACTTGGTAAATTGATCCACAATAACCCATATGGAATCATATCCACCTACTGTATGAGGTAAGGATGTCACGAAATCCATTGAGATACTCTCCCATTTCTATACAGGAATGGGAAGTGACTGTAACAAACCAGGAGGGCACTTGAGCTCTGCCTTTACCAATTGACAAGTAAGGCAATGGCTGACATGTTCCGCAACATCCCTCTTCATCCCCTCCCACCAGAAGTGCTGACGAAGGTCTCCATACATCTTGGTGCTTCATGGGTGGATAGATAATCTATAACAGTGAGCCTCTTTTATGATATCTCCCAACTATTCATCATCATTAGGGACACAAACACTATCTCCCTTCCACAAGATGGACTCACAGACTCTGAATCCATCAAACTCATTCTTCAGACATCGATGGAAAAAGTCATATAGTTTCTGATTGACCTGCTGACCATGCACAATCCTATCCCATAATCCACTATACTTGGCATGTACAATTATGGCATCTGTAGTGCTATCAAATGGGTGCCACTCACTGAGTGTCGTGAGCATATCCCAAGTTTGTAGCCATGCTATGGTGCCTTCAGCATGTGCTCTCCTACTCAAAGCATCTGCTACTACATTTTCCTTACCCGGATGGTAAGAGATCGTGCAGTCGTAATCTTTCTATAGTTCCATCCATCGTCTTTGCCTCATATTCAACTCACACTGGTCAAAGATATATTTGAGACTCTTGTGATCTGTAAAAATCTCAAATGTTACCCCATATAAATAGTAACGTCATATATTCAACGCGAAGACTATAACTGCCAACTTCAAGTCATGAGTATGGTAGATCCATTCGTGGTTCTTTAGTTGTTGTGATGCATATGCCACAACATGACCACGTTGCATCAATACTGCTCCCAAACCCTCCTTCGATGCAAAAGTATACAACGTCAAATCTAAGGTACCTGAAGGAAAGGTGAGAATCGGAGCACTGATTAGTCTCTCCTTTAGCATCTGAAAACTCAACTCCCACTTGTCGCTCCAAACGGAAGAGACATCTTTCTGTGTCAAATGGGTAAGTGGTAGTGCTAGTTGTGAGAGGCCCCTAGAAAAACATCTATAATACCCGTCGAGACCTAAGAAACTGCGTATCTCAGTAACTATCTTGGGCTTCTCCCAAGACATTACTGCCTCTATCTTGGTTGGATCAACTACTATGCCTGCTCCCGAAATAACATGACCAAGGAAGGCTACCTTAGTAAGTCAAAACTCATACTTGTTGTATTTTGCATACAACTTGTGTTCTCTGAGTGTCTCAAGAATAGTATGAAGGTGTTGCTCATGCTCATACTCATTACGTGAGTAGATCAACATATCATCAATAAACACTACCTCAAAGCGATCTAAGTACGGACGAAAAATTCTGTTCATCATGTCAATAAATGTGGCAGGTGCATTCGTGAATCCAAAAGGCATGACCACAAACTTGTAGTGGTTGTATCTAGTGCGAAAAGAAGATTTAAGCACATCTGTGTCCTTAATCCTCAATTTTAATGATAACCTGATTGTAGGTCGATCTTTGAGAATACCATTGCATCCTGCAACTGGTCAAAAAGATCATCTATTCGAGGGAGCGGACAATGATTCTTTACCATCCTCTTATTAAATTGCATGTAATCGATGCACAAAAACATGTAACTATCCTTCCTCTTTATGAAGAGAACCGGTGCTCCCCAAGATGATGTACTGGGATGGATAAATCTTTTCTCCAAAAACTCCTGTAGTTGTACTTTGAGCTCCCTGAGTTCGTCTTGTGACATTCGATATGGAGGGATGGAGATGTGTTGTGTATCGGGGATCAACGTGATCTTGAACTCGATCTCTCTCTCTGGTGGTAGTCCAGGTGATTCCTATGGAAATACATCAAGAAAATCTCGCATGATTCTGACACTTCAAGCATCTGATCCTGTGCAGGTAACTCCACAACATAGGCGAGAAAACCTATGCAACCATGATTGAGAAACTATTGGGCCTTTAACGCAGATACATACAAGACCTCACTATGTGTGGTACCCATCGAATTGAAAGACAATATGCTTGAGAGACGGAACACTACTATTTTTCTCGAAGCAATCAAGGCACGCGTGATGCTGCTCGAGCCAATCAATACCCAAGATGACACCAAAATCATCCAACTGAATAAGTAAAAGATATGCGGGCATCAGGTACTCGCTAATATACACTATTACATTCTCCACTGCTTGTTGCATTACGAATAATTGGCCCCTGGGCCCTTGATATAGTAAGGGGATGTAACACAGATTGGTTCCATATCTTGTTTAGATACTAATCAATGTTCTAGAAAAGAGTGCGTAGCTCCTGAATCAAATAAGACGTGAAAGGATATACCATGCATTGAAATCATACCTTACGCTGAGCTCCTGATGCGTGGGCTTACTCATGTATTATTGCATTCAACCGTCCCTGAGGCTGTGGTAAGGCGCTAGAACCTACAACACTGATGGTTGGTCGTGGTGGAGGACGTTGAAAACCTCAACCTCCCCAACATGAAGCTGATCCATGTGATTTTCTAGAAGAGAAGGTAGGTTGTACACTTGATTGAGGGCCACCACGCTACAAGCAAGTAAGGGACACTTGGACTTGAAATGGCTCGGCTGATGGCAGTGAAAACACTGACGATCTCCTGACTGAGAAAAGGAACCTCATGAGACAAGCCTAGTACCACCTGTCTTGCGGCTTTGGGAGTGTGTAGGAGAATAGAAAGTAGTAGTACCACAACTAACCAGGACCTACCCCAAAGTAGGTGTGGGGGCAAACCTGCTAGTGGTCGGAGGAGTCGCTACTAGGTGGAAACAACGCTCCCTTCGGGATATGTATAAATCTCAGTGAGTGGATCTTCCTAACTGCTGCGGCTAGAACTGTGACTGGCCTCCCTGAAGTCAACTATGAGTTGCCTCTATCTTGATAGCCATAGCAGCTACCTCCTTGATGGAAGTGAAATCCAATGTAGACAGCTAGTGTTGCACATCATCACACAAACCACAGATAAACTTCTGTAAGTTCTCCTCAAGAAAAGTAGTAATCGTTGGTGAGTGGCGGGAGAGCTCAGTGTAACGGATGAGATATTCCTGGGCCGTCATCGACCCTTATTTCAACTCTGCAAATAACCTTCTCTGGTCTTCTACCCAATGATCAGGGTAGAACTAGCTACGGAACTCATCAAGAAATATTTCCCACGTTATGGGATCCTCCAGATGCTCCTTGGTGGCATACCGCCAACGTTCAACATTGCCTGCTAGTGAAAACTCCACAAATATAAGCCAAGACTCTTCAGGAGCATGGATCATTTATTATACCATGTATACGTGATCCATCCACAGCTCAACCTCATATTGTGTGCCTGTGCCGAAGAATTTGGGTACCTAGTCTTCTGGTAGGTTGCATAAGTCGTCTGATGTTTCTGCAATGCCTCTAAATCCATCGATACTTCAGGGTCCAGAGACACCGAAGGATGAACGTTGCCCTCTTCCTTGCGAGAGGACTGGTAAGAGGAGTCCTCCTGTTGAAGGAGACTCTATTCCAATACTTCCTGATGTTGATGTGTACCCTGTACAGCCTGAACCAGTAAAGCTAGTTGTTGTGCAACATAAGGGTCAACACGAGGCAACATGATTCCCTGTGAGAATCAATATATTAGAAAGTATTTCCTCGACAAGAGAAACAATGGACACATTAAACTGGACCTGGATATATTCTCTTTAACTAATGCTAAAGTCAGAAGGCTTTGTTTTTATATTTATATATCAAATCCCGTTGATAATCTAACGTGCATAAGAGAGAATGGAGTATAGGGTTCTGATACCATCTGTAATGCCCCGTCCCTCTGGCTACCGAAACTGACAGGACGAGAGCGTCAGACCTACGATCCAAATACGCCCATGATCTCTGATAGTTAACAATTCATCTTATACATATTAGATTAACATTTTAAATGCATACAACAATAGGAGAATAGTACAAAATGAAATTTAACTATAACATTCATCTCATGGACAATTTATCATCAAGTCCATGTCCACAATGAGATACAAAATATGACTATAGATTCAAATTTTCTCATTACATTATCTCTCAAAGGAAAATGAAAATAAAGTGGAAATAAATAAATTACTCTAAGTAGAACACACCCTTACTGATGCAAGTATGACGTGGAAAATTCAAACTCCTCAAAAGCCGCTACTCTGTGGCTGCTGCTCAACTACACCTGTTGGATTCACACGAGGGTAACAATATGAGCAATTTCCCAGTAATGAGACAAATATTATAATAATTAATTTAGGATAAGAAAGGCATGTGTACTCAACTCTATTTAGTGATATATGCATATATTGTCGAAAGAAACACCAATTTATTCAAATTTACATTGGATCACGTGGCAACTAATTTTATTTATTAGTTCAATAATCATTTGAGTTACTTCCATAGCGATCTTGATATTTCTACATGTTGACTAGAGTTCACCATAGTATACAATTAAAGTTACCGATATCCAGTCATGAATCATTTCTCGTATTATTTTAGTATACGCAAGTACGCGACTCGCAGACCTCCGCTATGTGTGAACTTGTTTGTCATCTTGAATAAACCTTCAAAGACCTTTGTTCAATTACAACATAAAAATATCATAAATCCACTTTCTCCAACTTCAAACCACGTCCTGGAACACATCTCGTAACAATATTACTCAAAATAGAATTTTATACGACCACACCCAATTCTACTCTGAGTCCTAATATCGTGTATAAGTGTGAAATCAAGAATGCCAACCGCACCACCTGCCAACTCTGTCGAATGACTCCAGATGCTACCAGGCTGCTAGGTGCAACGCGTCACCCAACTCGTCCGTTGGGGTCACGACCTTCATGGCATCTAACTGGGCCCCCAAGGATGTATGTCCAATCCCTTGAGGCACCTATCTCACTCACAATATGATAATTACCTTAATTAATTTTAATACAACTTTATGTAAGAAATCTAGCATACTCGTTGTCATAATACTTCATCACAAAGAGATGCTTAGAATTTTCACGGTAGTCATATATTTAGTTATTATCAATGGTTACTAGTGAATCAAGACCATCACTCTATTTTTCTAAAATCTTAGGTGGAATGTAAGGGTATCCGTAATTATATAATGCTAGATGTATTTTCTCTCCTCATTTCTCTTATTATTTTGTTGACCATAAGAACTGTAGCTCTTCATATGTATCAATCGTGAGCTCTCATTTTTCTCAAATTGTGAGATAATATACTACCTTCATTCATCCCATGGAAAATCTGATATCAACCTCTATAGAAGATAAAGGCATAATAATGATTATGTAGGAATATGAAGTTATCATTACATCGATTCATAATATGAAGAGAGATTCTATCTATAAAATATATAATACTGTAAGATACATATTTTGCACGTGTTCTATATATATACATTAATTCTTGCCGTGAACAACATCTACCAATAATGATTAAATATGGACTCCATCTTCCATCTCATAAAATTAGAGAGATGACGTCGATGTAAATCTGTTAATTGAAAGGAGAATGATTTTTTTGGGCTCCTTGATATAAGTATAATATCAAACCTTCGTAGATATACTAATCACTCGTACCTAGGGATGCAAAGACGATGCTATTGCCTTGGAAATTTTAGTCTCTAATATATCGTCTTCTATCTTCACATAGACAAACTCAATTTATAATTTGCAACATGCAGTCTAAAAGGTTAATGCAAAATAGCAACGGGGGTTACATTACAAAAGAGAATAATTGTCAATGAAATTAAATGGCAATTTCATATACCAACAATTTCGAGATATACTTATTGTTATTGCGATAGATATTGGCTCTTCCCATCATCATTAAAATCTACCTCCTCTTCTAATTTCATATTTAAAGAGAGCAATGCAATAATAATTAGATCGAGTGTTGTTCTTAATGTAACATATGATTAAAAGAACAGATATGGTTGGCTTTATTTAGATCACTAACTCATCATAATTCCTTCTCCAAGATAGTAAGCATATACCCATTATGAAAAAGAACATCTCCAGTCCAATGCATAACCATGCATAAAAAGAATTATGTATTAGTAGGTAACAATAAATTTACTTAGTATGGTATTTCCTATACTTGGATGTTATAACAAGAAAATCAGCTGCACCAAAATGTGATTATCAAAACGTAAAACGATTAAACGAGGAATACATGATATACAAACTTTAAGGGGGGGTATGATAAGTTACTACCACAATCATAGCATACAAACGACATAAGAAATCTTACGATTTCATGAATGTTCTAGAATATAGGAAAATTAGGTGGAACCCAACAACAAGAGGAATGTATTTATCGTTACCTCTGAGGATGTTTCCTCGGATCTCCTCTCACGCGGAAACAATGTTTTCATCACTCAATCGTAGAACGAATGCACGTTCAATGATGACTTTGAGCTCCCCTACATGTAGTGGTCACAGATCTTCGATTGGAGCAACTTCTCCGACGACGACGGCAGCCTTCCGACGATAAAATCGACCAAGGTGACGGTTCTCCAATGAAGGAGAAGGATAGTGGTGGCTAGGGTTTAGAGAGGGTAGCATACCATGCCTTATTTATAGAAGGAGGGGTGAAAATGGGTCCAAATTCGGATCCGGATCGGATCCATATATGGGTCCTGACTATTATACTTAAAACATCGATAACGTCTGCTAGGAAGCTCAGAATTCGTCGTTCTTGGGCTCATTACAAAGATCTCGATGAACTTTATGAAATGACTTAGTCATTTAAATTTTTTAAGAATTAAAAATGCTCCAGAATGTAAGACAAAAATACAGGGTTTCACGCCTGGTACTATAGGAGATTTGTTAGAGGGTTCTCTTAGTTAGCCTTCCCCTCACTCGGTTGATGCAGAAGGACATGCCATTTGTCTGGAGTGAAGTGTGTGTTAAGATTCTATATGCTCAAGGAGCGGTTGACTTTCGTGCCCATTCTTGCCCTTCCTTCATGTACCTTGTACTTTACGATTTACATTGATGCTTCCAAGGGAGGGTTTGGGTGTTGTATTGATGCAGAGAGGATAGGTTGTGGCTTAGGCGTCGTGGTAGCTGAAGAGACATGAGTGCAACTACTCCTCTCACAACTTGGAGTTGGCAGCTGTAGTCATTGCACTGAAGATAAGATGCCACTATTTGTGCGAGGTACCATTTGAGGTATTCACTGACCACAAGAGCCTTAGGTATTTTTTTATCATAAGGAGCTAAATATGAGGTAGAAGCGATGGATGGAACTGCTAAAGGACTTCGATTGTACCATCTTCCACCACCCCGAGTAAGGAGAATGTGGTAGCAGATGCCTTGAGAAGGCAACCACATACAAAGGGTTCACTATCTTGGTTGCAAACTTGGGGTGTTCTTACAACACTTAGAGAGTGACATCCATAGATTGTGGGACAAGATTTGCTAGAGGTAACATACATATTGGAGGATACAAGACTTGTATCACAGATGCCTAAATGATGAGTTCGAAGGATTTCATGTCCGTGAGTCCATTTTATGGAAGGGAGACCATGCATATCCCTGATGTTGAGGAGTTAAGGAGAGATATTTTGGATGAGGCGTACAATTCGTGAATTTCTATTCATCCAGGTGTCACCAAGATGTATCGAGACCTCCACCATCACTTTTGGTGGGAGGGTATGAAGACGGACATAGGTGAGCATGTCAATCGATGCCTTACTGATGAATATGCATTTCATCATCTTTATTCATTTATTTTAGTTTAAAATCCCTTCTTAAAAACTGTAATAATAATAAATCATTTTTTATAATTTTATATATTTTTTGTGTATATCATAAAAAATCATTGTTTTTAACCTAAAATAAATATATAGAAAAAAATATAGGAAATAAAGATTGTATATATGCAATAAATACATGCTGATTCTAACCCCAAGTGAAGGTCAGGACTTGACCTGATCGATAAGAAATAAAGTTGGGGGGGGGATAAGGTCATTTGTAGAAAAATAAAAAGAAAATCAAATTCCATCATTATTCATAATTGTACATATTCTATATTTTGTATGGAATTTTTCTACTATTTTATTTATAACTCTATTCATCTCAAATAAAAATGTTTTCTTCTTGAAACTTGTACATAAACAAATTTGTGAATATTAAAAACAAATGCAAAAAGATTCATTATTCATTATAAAAATAATGACACTTTGAAAAAGGCCGCAAAGTTAACTTCTCGGGTCCATATCTTCTCCATAAAACTCAACTCACTTCCATTATACTCTGAATAATATAAGCTTCAAAATGACAGTGGTTTCATTAAAATCAGAATTAAGATGCAAAATGTGGCTTTTTCGAGTGTATTGTACACTGTGTTTATACTATATACTGTGTTAATATTTTATTTTGTGTATTTCTTGTACATATTTGTTCATATTGTATTTTTAAATATTTGCAAATATTGTATTTTATTCAATTAAAATGAAAATAAAAATTACAAAAATCAAAATAAACCAAAAATAAATTCATTGTATATATTGTACATGTATCACTATGTATATTGTAAATACATCTATTTTTTTAACTTATTTATTTATTTCATAAAAAAATAAAACTATATTTAAAATCCTTGTAAATTGTTGTAAGTAAATAAAATAGTAAGTTCTAAAATAATTTGTAAAAATAATTAACTAAAGTTCAAGTTGTTGTATATATAGGTATATACCTATGAACAAAGGATATTATTTATTTCAACCTATTTAATTGATTTGTTTATTTATTAAGATAGACCATAACTAAGATTTGTGAAAATAATTTTTATCTTTTAGTGTGTTTTGTCTTATTCAGGACGGATCCTGATTGGAGGACCCATGTCTGTTGACCCGGATCAACTCGTCTTCCACCCACCTAACCCGATAAAACCCTCTCTTCAGACCTACATTGCATTCTTCTCTTGACCAATTCACTCGCTAATAACATTCGCTCCCTTCACGGATTTTGTTGCCCGATTACACCTTAAGCACGCATCATCACCTTTTTTGATTAAATCGCCTTGATCCACGTGAGTTTTCCATCTCAAGATCTATCGGACCTCATCATCTATATAATTTCTTCCCTGCTCTGCCGTTTATTCTGATCTGTTTCTTACGCTTTTTCCACCTGAGGCTGAGTCTGACAAGTTGATTGGTGACAGCGCTTGATTCCCACAATCGGAAGAGCCGTGAATTACTCTTAGGTGCGATCCACCATTCGATCGTCGGAATTCCTCTACTGTTGTCCAGCTTCTCCACATGACATCATTGATCGAGGTGATCACCTTTGTCCTTCCATCCTTATGTAATTCTGGTTAGGTGTTTTCAATTCTGCATTTTATTTCCAATCTTAGCATAGATCCGATCATCTCACCGGAGCTCCGATATGCACAATCGGAGCTCTCCGTTCAATCGTCATGCTAGCCTGACCTCACCCACACGCTTACTGCATCGTTCTCCATCTCGTTTCACAACCCGATCAACTCCAGATCACCTTAGATCTGGAGTCCGACTCTAATTTGTACACCTTTTCCGGAGTCCCCATTCTCCCCTCTATTTCTTTGCTTTTTCAGCTAATAACTTGGCCGAAGATTCTACTCTAGCCATAACAAATTCATTGTAGGTGGTTTGAGCATAACTGGAGTTGGATCACATTATCTGGAGCTCTATTTCATACGCCATTTACCTGAGCTTCTAGATCCTCAGATCTGCATCAGAGGACTTCATCTTCACCCTCAGTCGAGACGGAGACATTGCTGGAGCGTACACATGCCATCAAAAGGCAAATCGGGTTGAGATTGAGCGAGATCGGCTCGATCGAACTTTACCGGAGTCGCCATTCTTTCGAGTTCTTCCAAACCCTCCAGTTACGATCTAATCAAGAACGAAGAGCCCAGGGTGCATCTCATCCGTCCAAGCACGCCTAAAGCTCGACCATCGGATCGAACTGCCAGATCCGATCCATATCATTCAAGGATATACATATCTCAACCATTCGATCAGAATCCAGGTGTAGATCCAGCCGTTCATTTCTCCATGTGTATTAAGGGTACATTTGCACTTTAGCCCTACTTTATTTTAGTTTTGCAAATAAGTCCAAAAAGGACGCGTGTCATTTCATGAACGCCTAGATAATTGCACTTTAGCCCCTCTATTTGTATTATTTGCAAATTAGTTCTGTGTGTTTATATAACTATGCATATCTCATGATTTCTTGAGAAATTGCAATATTAGCCCTGTAGTTTTGTGTTAAGTTTAAACCGCTTG
This sequence comes from Ottelia alismoides, assembly GCA_037367405.1. NCBI lineage: Eukaryota > Viridiplantae > Streptophyta > Magnoliopsida > Alismatales > Hydrocharitaceae > Ottelia > Ottelia alismoides. The sequence continues at coordinate 154,013 of JAZKJV010008253.1, read as the reverse complement.
AAATAAAATATGTCCCTTGAGGTCCGTTCCAGCGCACTTCACGTGTGCCTACACACCTCTTTACGTAAATTCTAGGGTTCAACCCTATAGTTCTCAGTGTATTATCTGTTAGTCTTTAAATAATTTTTATTTACACAAATCCTTGTATTGCAGATAATTGTTTTGTTGTTTAACTGCTTCTGATAAATAACAAACCGCGTGTAAAAGCTCCATAAAAATTACAATAAATTCCTACTAAGTTGTTTTAGTACTAGTATTTTTTGTTTAGCATTTAATTAGTTTATTTATTTTATTAAATTAAAAAATCATTATTTTGTCCCTATTTGTAGAAAATATATAAATAAAAATAAAAACACTTTCGAAAATTCTAAAAAAATTTGTGATTTTTTATTTTGATGTGTTTTAATTTCTATATAAATTTTATATTTTAATTCCATATAAAAACCCAAAAAATGCAAAATACTAAAAACACATAAAAACATATAAAATCATAAAAAAATAATAAAAAATATATAAAATGCCTTTTTGAAACCTAAAAAATGTCTCTATTTTTGTGTATATTTTTTGACTCTTTTTATATTTTAGAAACACAAAAACATTTGCATTGTTTTATGTTTGTTATTTTCATTATTTTTTATTATTTTAAAAATCCTATAAAAATCACAAAAATAATATAAAATTATCAAAAATCCAAAAATATTTTTATTTTATATTTCTGGAAACTATTATTTTAGATTAAAAATACAAAAAATGCTTTCTTTTCATTTTGTTTATATTATCTATTATTTGTTTTCTTTTCTTTTATTAAAAATTTACAACATTCGAAGTAATTTAAAATTTATAAAAAATACAAAATAAGAAAATCATTAAAAATATAAAAACTAGAAATCCATAAAAAATTTAAAATGATCAAATTCCACAACAACCAATAGCAAATTTCTTTGTTTTTTTATTTTTCATTGATTTAAATAACCCTCAGGATTCATTGTTGCCTCCCTAAGTTCGATCATGTATGCTATACAGGTAAATAAATAGCAAATTTATTTCTCTGCTTACATTGTTCTTTGATTGTTGGCTTGAGTTGTGAATAAAACTAAATAATTTTTGTTGAAACTTTAATTGGGTTGCGATGACACATGCATATTTCACATTTTCTTTTATTAATAATTCAGAAGACCATAAAAAAAGTTTGATTTCAACAAATGGCACCATTGCTAAGGAGGCATAGCGAGGGTAACTAGGTTTTCCCTTTAGCATGCTATTCTTGGTCTGTATATACTTGTTTTCTTTTCCTTCTATTTTATCTTCTTTTTCTATCACATATTTCCTGTCTATATTTTTGTCACTCGTCTATATTTATGTCTTTTATTTTCTATCTTTTGTTCATCTTATTTTTATCCATATTTTTGCATATATTATTGTTGTTGGTTGCATCTTACCGAGGAGTGAGCACTCATTTTGAATTCTGTGTGCCATAAGGGAGCTTACACAACGCTTGTAGGATCCGATATGTCGGACACTAAAAGCTCCCCAAGATCGAACTTAGAAATTCATTTGAGATCACTTTTACTTGCTCTTCTCATTTTCCCTCATATCCACTTGTGTATTCTGTGTTTGTTTATTTTTCTATATTTTCTCTTATTTTTTATCAGATTTTTATAACTGTGATATGACACATTCTCTATTTCTCTCTTTCCTGTGAGGGCCCGACGAGCGTGGGTGGCATTCCTAGGAGCACTGGTGCACCTGAGCGAAGCGGAGGCGGATCGTTTCTTCACTGAACAATAGGAGAGCGTAGGAGAGAAGAAACAAGAGATTTGGAGGACCACCTAAGCACATTTTTTATTTTATTTTTAGTCTTTTATTTCCATTTATTTTTGTACAAATTTGTAATAATTTGTTGGCACTATTTTCTAGGCCATTATATACCCTTATGTGTGCGAGGTTCGTTTCGTCAAGTGCTAGTGCACTTAGACCTTATAGGATTTTTGTTTTTCTCGACTTTATTTTTATTTGTTTTCTCATGATTTTTTGTGCTTAACCGATTAGGTCCACATCCATTAAATAAGAGTATGTGTTCCTATAGTTTAATTCGTAGGATTGGACTTGTCAAATAAACCTATTCTTGTCCGCTAGTAGAAGTTACTGCTTAGGACGTTTCTCTTGCATCATTTAGGTTTCTTGTCTTTATTTTATGCGAGGATCGTTTTGCATGTAGACTATTGGAGAAAGGTATGCATTTCTTTACTCGTGCATGCATAATTTATTTCTACCACATCAGCTTTTTTGACTTCCTCCCATGATTTTTCTCACTTAGAAATAAAGAAATTGGAAAAATTGTTAGATCGTTTGTTTGAAAAAAGATACAAAAAGAGATAATCAAGAAAAAAGGGAACTGCTAAATCTACTTGACCTAAAATAAAGCATAATTGACATATCAGTCATTGTTTTTGGGTGAGTAACCCCCTCATTATTTGGAGGTACCTACCTCCAGACAGAGTGGGTGAGGATGTAGGCATAAGGTTAGAGCCCAAATTCCTGGACTTGTGCCCTATGCTCATGTACACATCTCTGTGGTGTATGGCTGAGAAGCAAGCACTTGCCTTAGATGTTAGAAAATCATTTTGTTCTACTCATTCTCCATTATCCCTCTGGGCATGATTCTGAACCTAGCAGCCCAAGGATTCGGAATGTACGTTGGGTGATAAAGGAGACTCACCTTGTGTGTTTGGTAATAAGCAACTTTTTATAGATTCACTAAACTAAAAATGAAAAGATAATTGACCGAACTTTCACGGTCTTCACTTGTGCTCAGTTGGAGAATCAGGGGTTTGTATCAAGTTTGACTGCTAGTGATAGAGATCCCTCTACGCACTTCATGCCTTTTTTTATTTTCTTCTTCTTCTTTGACCTCGTGCTTTTGCATCTTACATCTTATTATCGATGTCAGATTGGAGTATTTTGTGCTTGGACTTCGTGAGATTAAATTTATACACTCCATTTCATTCATCTTCACCAGTCTGGGATGACTCCCTTCCCGAATTCACTTCTTTCTCTACTTCTCCACTTCATTCGCTAATAAATCCCTTATTCGAGATTGACTTTAATCTTGAAATATCATTTGAGACTCAATCTATTCTGAAGATTGATCGAGTGCCTTACACCTTCTCAGAGACCGATTCAAACTTCGAGGACTCGATGGCACCATCGAAGGGAAAGAGTCCAGTTACTGAGCAGCATGAGATCAACTCGACGATGTTGGCATCCATTCATGCTATCGAGGCCTAGATTACTGAGCATGGCAACATCTAGGCCGAACTGAGAGACATGATCTTAGAGCTGAGATAGGACATAGTAGAGAGGAGAGAGGAAGATGGACATAATCATGGATGTGGGAATGGGGGAGATGATCATGAGCAGCCTAGAGTGGAGTCGAAGCCCATATTGTGAGATGCCTATAACCCAGGAGTAGGACATACAATGACATGGATACGGATTCCTACGTTTCATGGGCATTTTTAGTTGAAGCCCACTATTCTTCAATTTCTTCCGATATTCCATGGGAGCATTCAAAAGGAGTCGTATATTCACCTCTAGTAGTTTGATCACATTTGTAGCATGATCCACTACCCTAACATCCCGTTAGAGGTAGTGAAGATGATTGCCTTTTTGTTTAGTGTTATGGATGAGGCATTGAATTGAATAAATCATTTGGGAAAGGTCAACACATCTTGGGAAGAGTTGAGGTCTGTTTTTCTTAGCAAGTATTATTAATTGGGACGCCTCAACTAGATGCGATCATTGATAGCTAACTTCTACTAGTTGTCCCATGAGCCTATTCACGAGGCATAAGAAAGATTTAAAGATTTGATGAAGAAGTGCCCCCATCATGACAGTCTAAAGATGAGTTTAGTTCAAAACTTCTTTGGGGTGTTAAGCTTAGAGAATCAGAGATTGGTGGGCATCACTTGTGGGGGTTCACATTTCAACAAGGATGAGGATGTGTTATATCAAATTTTTGAGGAGATGGCAGATAGATCCACAGCTCTTTCTTCTTCATGTACTTTCCAAAAGCACCCTCTTCCTTAAACTGCTTCAGTACCCCACAAGGCTATCAACATGATGACATCTCATGATGTTGATAGGGTGGACAGTGCTGATTTGACCATCATTGGGAATCACCTATCCAAAGTTGACATTTTAAAGAAGGGATCACAAGAGATTGACAAATTACAAGTGATCGAACAGAGGATGAAGCAGCTGGACAAGCTATATGAGATTACACGATATATGGAGCTTCTTATGAGTACTATCAGCTCGTGTCAGAGCTAGCTTGCTGCATCTGATACTCCTACAGTGGAGTAACCTAGTTCTTCTTCTACTTCAGCCCAGTAGAGTACCGGAGGTCCTTCTTCTATCATCCGACATGTGTTTTACGTGCAGATGCCAGATCAGTTCCAACAATAGCCTGCCCAGTCATGTGTTGTGTCGTACTACTAGGAGCACCAATACATTCCCGAGTAGTTCTCTCAAACTCCAACTTACATCCAGGAAGTGAACGACATTTGGTTTGATCGTGAGCTCAACCAGCCCTGTCCATCAAGGCAGAGTCAGTAGGGTTTACAGCAGAGTCAGAGACTCGTCCACAAATTTCAAGGAGGGAAACCACCGCTCCAGAACCAACCGGCTTCACAGCCTCATCAGTATCCATCTCTGCGTCACTTCCAAACTTGGAGACTTGGATACTAGCAGCCGATGCAACTTGCCTACTCATATTAGCCATATCCACAACAAACTTCATATTATGGGCAATATTACTCACAAATTCATCCTCTGTATACATATCAGCAGCATCAGTATTCTGCGTACTAGCCTTCGTAATACCGAACTCGACAACCCATTGTTGAGCATCCCGAGGCACCTTCAGTGAACCCAACCTTGGATCTGCTTGCCTTGTTGATGAAGATTATGACTATTTGATCTGACTCAGAGGCTTGATAACCTAACCACGATGAAGACTCTTATTCCAACACAGGTCAAGGCTAATACCAACAACTTTAGACACAAGGAGCAGGTAGCACATGATCCATCCACCCCCGAGACAAGTATGGCCTTTGATTTTTTATGTTTATCTGATGCCATTTCTCTTAAGAGAAGTAGGAGATTGCAGTTGCCTACACATCCAGAGTTGGGATTGGGAGATCGAGTAGTTAAGAGAGCTACATCGACACCATCTTCTTCACCAGCTAAGCAAAGATCCAGAGTTGCAGTTCCATAGTTTGTAGGATAATCTCATTCACCTTCTACTTCTTTGGCACCACCACCACCACCACCACCTTCAAAGAATAAAGAGAGATGCAATGTCGAGTTGGCTTATAGGAAGAACACACCCATCGTGGAGTCTTCTTCAGCACCAGTAGACAGAGCAACCCACATTGTTTTCCCTTTTGTTTTTCTTCTTTACCTATATTGGATGATATCGTACAACATGTTTCTGATCGTCCACATATACATGCTGATTCTAATATTAATAAGAGAAATGAGAAATTTGATGTTTCTTCATATTATGTCCCATTTCCTTCTATATTAAATAAAATAAAATTTTAAAACATCAAAACAACCCTATCTAATCCTGGAGTGGTAGAGATCTTACAGAACATTTTTTAGACATGCTGCTCCTTAAGACCATAGAGTACATGCCCTCAGTCAAAAAGGGAATGAAATAAGCATGTACTAGAAAGCATCAACCCAAGCAGAGCAGATGCTAGAGAATAGAGAAGCATCTCTTGACCATGGCCACAGTTCACGCCATTAGCAACCTTCTATCAAAAAAGAAAGATAAGGGAGCACCTCACATCCATTGTTTGTTATTTGATCAAGAGTTCGATCGTACTCTACTCAATAGTAGATACTCGTTCAATCTGATGCCATCCTCGCTAGTCACTGAGTTTTGATTGGGGCCTCTTCGATCGACCAAGATGATCCTTCAATTTGCTGATAGTCAGATCAAGAGGCCGAGGGGCATTCTCGAGGACATTATTGTAATGATTGCAAGGCATGAGCTTCCCGATTGATTTTGTCATCATGGATATGGACGCATCTACACTGTTACTCCATACCTCGGTCATACTTGGTCGGTCATTCCTTCGAACGACCAAAGTAGTAGTTGATTATGTTACTGGAGAGATAACCTTTCACTCTCATATGATAAGGTGAAGATAGAGATGATCCCATATTGTGGCCATCACTGCCACCAGCAGCAGATGCGAGAGAGCTGAGTTCACCAATTTTTTAGAATTGTAATTTCTTAGCTGAGATTCAAGATACTAATTTGTTTACTGATTGCATGGATACCTAGGAGTTCCTTTCTCAAAAGGAACCCCTGGAAAGAACGACCGCCTTGAGATCCCTTATCAATGATTTTGAGTTGTTAACCGATGGACCGCTTGATATGTATTTTGAGGACCAGTCTGAGTTCTTTTTGGAGGTACTTTTTGAGATACCTGAGACACACATTATGATATTATTGTTGATATGCCTCCTCCTAAGATATCTGTGCCACATATAGATCTTCCTGAGATGCGTGCTTATGATATACTTTCTATTGAGATTAGTGCTGAGATATCTGAGCCTTTTGTTGACGAATTTACAAAGAACATTGAGTGACCTGATGAGACATCCTTGTATGAGCAGAGATTATTCATTGTAGATCTATCTGATACACTTCATGTTGAGCCTTCAGTAGCCACGATGGACAGTTCACTCATTATAGGTCATATATCTTCTATCAGTGCAGTTGCAGAGGTTCTTACAGAGACAATCTAGACACCACCTAAGATCAAAGTTCTACCCTCATCTTTGAAGTATGCCTTCCTTGAGGGTGCCCCCAAATGTTTCCGGTCATCATAAGTTCGCTGTTGACTAATGACCAGGAATCTCGCTTGCTGGAGGTTCTTGAGAGAAACGACAAGGCTATTGGCTGGAGTATTTTGAATCTCAATGGGATTAGTCCACCTTTGTGCTCACATCACATCTACTTAGAGAATTACTGCAGGCTGACCTGTGAGTTTCAGCATCATATGAATCCTAATTTCCAGGATGTCATGAAATTGATCAGGAAATGGTGTGATGTTGGCTTTATTTATCCCAATCTGGAGTCCAAGTGGGTCAATCCATTGCATGTGGTCCCAAAGAAATCTAAGATTACATTTGTAATGCATGGCCGTGGTGAGGAGGTTCTGACTCGTTTACCCAATTCATGGCACATCTGCATAGATTACGGGCACATGAATTTAGCAACAAAGAAATATCACTTTCCACTACCCTTTATTGATCAGAGTATTGAGAGGTTGGTAGGAAAGAAGTTCTTTTGTTTCTTGGATGGGTACTCAGGATATAACCAGGTAGCAATCGCTCCTGAGGATCAGGAGAAGACTACTTTTACTTGTTCGTTTGGCACCTATATCTTTAGATGAATGCCATTTGGATTGTGTAATGCTCCCACTACATTTCATAGTTGTATGTTGGCCATTTTTTCTGACATGGTGGTAATTTACTCGAGGTCTTCATGGAGGATTTCTCAGTCTATGGGGATAGTTTTGACTCATGTCTTAATCATTTAGACCAAGTACTTCAGAGATGTTGTGAGTTAAACTTAGTGCTCTCGTAGGAGAAGAGTCACTTTATGGTGACTATTGGAATTGTATTGGGCCACGTCATCTCCAAACGTGGTATGGAGGTTGACCTGAGTAAGATTGATGTGATCTCCAAGCTAGAGTTGCCACGGAGTTTGCAGCAGTTGAGGTCTTTTCTTGGACATGTTGAATTTTATAGGTGATTCATTAAGGACTTTAGCAATATCGCTAGGCATTTGACTAAGCTTCTGTGCAAGGAGAGTGAGTTTCTTGTTGATGAGAAAATCCTCCTTGCTTTCAGTAAATGAAATATATGGTTCTAGTGCTCCTATCCTTCAGCCACCCGATTGGTCTCTCCCCTTTGAGATCATGACGTACGTGTCAGATTTTATAGTTGGAGTTGTTTTAGGGCATAGACTGGATGGTGTACCATTTGCCATACATTATGCTAGAAAGACTCTAGACGAGGCGCAATGCAACTATACAGTTACATAGAAGGAAATGTTAGTAGTAGTGTTTGCTTTAGAGAAGTTCTACTCCTACCTTATGGGTTCACATGTGATTGTTTACATGGATCGTACTAGCATACAATACCTATAGGCAAAGAAGGATGCCAAAACACGCCTTATCATATGGATCCTTCTTCTCCAAGAGTTTGATTTAGAGATTTGAGACAAGTTTAGAGTGAAAAATGTTATGGAAGATCACCTTTCTTGGATATCATATGCATAGTCCCTTGAGCAGCTACTACTTCCTATTTTAGAAACCTTTCTAGATGAAGCTATCTTGTCTGTTGTCTCACTCCCATGGTACGATGATATTGTGAACTATCTTGTCTACAAGAAAGTTCCACAAGATTGGCATAAAGTTAAGGTAGACAGATTTCAATTAGAGATTCATTTTTACCAGTGGGAGGATTCACACATATTTTGTGAGGGTGCAGATTGTATCTGGAGGAGGTGCATTCCTCAGGAGGAATACACCAGTATGATTCTACATTGTCACATATTAGAGGTGGGTGGGCATCATTCAAGGAAGCACATGGCAGCAAAGGTACTTCAATGCAGCCTATGGTGACCAACACTATTCAAGGATGCTACAGATTATCTTCGAGGTTGTACTGATTTCCAGAGAATGGGAGAAACCTTCGGTTTCAATGATACCATGCCCTTGAGAAATATCCAGATTTCAGATGTTTTTTATGCTTGGGGCATAGACTTCATGGGCCCATTCCCTGCTAGTAAGGGATTTTAGTACATCCTGCTTACTGTGGATTATGTTAGTCATTTGGTGGAGGCGATCCCCACCCGATCCGCTGATAGCCGTACAATTTGTTCCTTCCTCAAGGACAACATTATTGCATGGTTAGAGATGCCCTATATACTCATTTCAGATGGGGGATCCATTTTATCAATCGACAAGACAGAAAGCTTGTGAAGGAGTACGCAATTGAGCATAGAGTTGCACCTACTTACCACCCATAGACTAATGACTTGGCTAAGATTTCAAAGGGGGAGATCATACGTCCAGATAGGAAGAACTGATCCCGGATGCTTGACTGAGTTCTATGGGCTTATTGGATGATATACAAGTCTCCATTGGGCATATCTCCCTATAGATTGGTTTATGGAAAGCCATGTCACTTTCCAGTTGAGTTGATTCATAAATCTTTAAGGGTACTCTGTGTATGCAACCTAGATTATGAGAGAGCATGCTAGAGTAGGAAGTTTGATATGAATAGATTGTTGGATTTCTAAAATTTCGTGTACGACAACTCACTCATGTATGAGGAGAAAGTCAAGCGTTGGCATGATAGACACAATAGGAGGAAGTCTTTTATCCCTGGTAAGAAAGTATGGTTGTTTGATACGAAATTGAAGTTGTTTCCCAGCAAACTTAAAAGCAAATGGTCAGGACCGTTCATTGTGAGAGCTGTGTGTGTCAATGGTAGTGTTGTCATATATGGGTTATCATTTGACGAACAACAATTTGTTATGAATGGACAGTTGCTGAAGCCATATCTAGGTCATGATACATTCTTGTCCGTGGTAGATTTCATCCATCTGGTATCAGACGATGATTCTTTGACATTTTCTATGTATGATACATGAGCTAATATTCTTTTTTATATTTCCTTTTTTTTATTCTTTCTTCTTCCGTTTTTATCATTCAACTCTTTCCCATGTGTGTGTGCTATAATTAGGATGTACTCTATCCTAAGTATGGGAGAGGTGAATTATTTGAGTTGTTCTTTTCATTTCGTTTCATCACTCTTGTCTGTGCATATACCAAGGGATCCTTTACTCTTAGTATATAAGGAGTGATGTCGTTCATTTCCTTCTTCTTTCGCATTTATATTTCTTTTTATTCTTTTATCCCCTTGCTTTCCTTCAACTTGTTGATATTCTTTTTCTATACTTAGGGATTTTTTACGCTAATTATAGGGAAGGACAAGTCGAGTCATTAAGCTTGTACATTTTTTCCCTCCATCTTCCCTGCTTGTACAATCTCTATACTTAGGATTATTTGATCTGAATTATAGGGGGGATCACTGACTTCTATTCATTTCATTCGTTATTCTTTGAGTCATTGTTGTATAGATTCTTTTAACTTTTCTAGACTTAGCACAAATTATGTCTTCCTTTGTCGCTTTTTTGGCACTATGAGGACATAGTTAGAGCTAAGTATAAGGAGGTGTTGTATATATTGAATATATACTATAGCATTTTGTTTCTAATAATATGACTAATAAAAATGGAATAAAATGTTTGTAAAAATTCTTTGAAAAATTCTTTTGTAAATATTTTTGTAAAATATTTGTAAAATTATCTGTGCAAATGTTTTGTAAAAAACTTTGTAAAAGTTCTTGTAAATGTGTTGTAAAAATCTTTATCAAATTGTGTGTAAAATATTTGTAAATTATTTTGTATAAAAATTATTTATATTATAAAAATATTTGTAAAAAAAATCTTTGTAAAATTTTGTGAACTAGTTTTCAAAACCTTTTTAAAATAGTTTTGTAAAATTTGTAAATGTTTATAAAACCTTTGTAAAAATTTTTGTAAATTATTTGTCACCTTGTATATAAATAACTTGTTTATACCTATTGTTTGCATATACTTACAAAATATTTGTAAATAGAACTTCTAATCATCTTGTAAAAATGTGAATAATTTTTTTGTGGATAAAATTCCTTAAATAAAATTCTTGTATAAAACTTGTATAATTTGTATATAAAATTCTTTATTAAAACTTGTAAATAAAATTCCTTTTTAGATAAAATCCATCTTGTAAAATTTGTACATAAAACCTGTAAACATTCTTTTTATAAAATCTTGTATAAATTGTGTATATACCTGTATAAATTGTGTATATGCCTTATATATATGTTTTTTTTATAAAACTCTTTGAAATTTGTATAAATCGTTGTAAATTCTTTTAAATTTGTATAGTTCTCTCTATTAAAATTCCTATAAAAATTGGAAAACTAAAATCCTTAAAAATGTACAAAACTCCCTGAAAATGCCTTCAAAAAAGTTTTGTCTTTCCTTTCATTTTCTTTTCTTTTATTTTCTTTGATAAAAGATAAAATACTTTGTATATATTTTCTACATTTTCATATGCATTTTTTAGAATGATATTGATGCTTAAACTAATCTGGAATAAAAATGAAGAATGGAGCTTTGGTAAAACCTTAATCCACTTTTCAGAGCAACCATATAGGAACTAGAGTTGAGACCTTTCAACCTAGCGACTTAATTCTTTGAGTTCACAAGTCTATGTTAACATGTCATCTTGATTAGTCTAAGTAGAATATTTTGTACACATGTATGGATCTTTTAGATGGTGACCTATCTTGGAGCACTTTACATGTAGCTCTTCACTGATGAGATTGTGAGGGTTAGAATCCTCTGGCAAGAGACACACGTGAATGGAAACATACACAATCACCTTGAGTGGCCAGTGCACCCCAACCTAGTTTAGTGGCATGGACGTCTAACGACGGGAGCTATGGGCAGCAATAAAGCTTCAAAGAGGGATGGTCTGCTAGCACAATTTTTCTAAGACCCCAAAACATGTGCGGGCAAAAAGATTCGATATCCGAATATGCACAATAAAGATCTATGCAGTGAAATATACATCCAATAAAAAATATAATCATTCATGTATATATTTGACCACGTGAGTCCTGCTCCAGAGAGATTGTAGATCTGAGTGGAGACTTGGCTATACTGGCCGGCTTCACAAGGAGATGTCATTACACTTTCCACATTCTGGTTCTCTTCTTATTCTTCTACTTCTCCCCCTTCGATTGTGGACACAACACGTACCTAAACTTAGAAGGGATACCCCGCTCCTCGAGGAAAGACTAGCTAGACAAGGGAATTAGGGTTACCTTGCTAAGAGAAGGCTAGTCTTTGACATTTCTGATGTAGAGAGCTATATTTCACATACACAGTACAAATAGATTCGTTGTCATCACAATTTATGTATGAGGACTTGTTCTGACCTGATTGTTGAGGCAACTTGAATAGGAGTCTTGTGGAACTTAGAGTCTGTTAGGTTTTAACTCAATTTCTCAAGAAGGTTCCGCCAAACTAATAATCCAAAGGTTTGATCGAGCTCCATACTCTGATTTTAGGAAGAATAGCTTAAAAATCAAATAGTTCTATGTTATTTATTTTTCCTTTATTCTTTTTCTTTTTTAGTCACTTATTCTTCTATTAAGTATTTGCTAAGCGACTAACAAAGGTAAAGTATATGGGGATGATGAGTATGCATTTCATCATCATTATTCATTTATTTTAGCTTAAAATCCATTCTTAAACACTTGTAAATAATAATAAATCATTGTTTTTATGATTTTATATTGTTTTGTATATATTGAATAAAAATCATTATTTTTAACATAAAATAAATAAATAAATAAAGGAAACATAAAGAAAACAAAGATTGTATATATGCAATAAATACTGGCTGACTCTAACCCCCGGTGTAGGTCAAGATTTGACCTGATCGATAAGGAATAAAGTAGGGTAAGATAAGACCATTTGTAGAAAAATAAAAAGAAAATAAAATTCCATCATCATTCATCATTGCACATATTCCACTATTTTGTATAGAATTCTTTTACTATATTTTTATTACTCTATTCAACTCAAATAAAAGTGTTTTCTTCTATTGTACATAAAAATAAGTTGTAAATATTAAAAGTAATTGCAAAAAGATTCATTATTCATTGTGAAAATAATGACACTTTGAAAAAGGTTGCAAATTTAAACTCCCTAGATCCATATCTTCTCCATAAAAACTCAAACTCACTTTCATTGTACTCCAACTAAAATAAGCTTCAAAATGACGGTGGTTTCTTTAAAATCAGAGTTGAGATGCAAAATGTGGCTTTTTGGAGTGTATTGTACATTGTACCTATACTATATATTGTGCGGATATTTTATTTTGTGTATTTCTTGTACATATTTGTTCATATTGCATTTTTAAATATATGTAAATATTGTATTTTATTCATATTAAATAAATAAAAAAATTACCAAAATCAAAATAAACCAAAAATAAATTCATTGTATATATTGTACATGTATCGCCAAGTATATTGTAAATACATCTATTTTATTAACTTATTTATTTATTCCATAAAAATAAAATAAAAATATATTTAAAATCTTTATAAAATATTATAATAAATAAAATAATAAATTTTATAACAATTTGTAAAAATAATTAATTAAAAATCAAGTTGTCGTATTTATAGGTATATATACCTATAAAAACGTTATTATTTATTTCAACCTATTTATTCATTTATATAATTTATTAAAATTCACCTTAAATATATTTATTTATTTTTAAACATTTTTTGTTTACATATTTGTTTAATATCATTATCGGCTTTTAATTTTATTTATTTAACTTTTTATTCAATTTTTGGCTTTTAGTAAAGTTTTGTCCTATTCGGGACTGATCCTGATTGGAGAACCCAGGTCTGTTGACCCAGGTCAACTCATCTTCCACCCACCTGATTCGATAAAACCTTCTCACTGGGTGTACTTTGCAATCTTCTCTTGGCTAATCCAATCGCTAATAACATTTGCTCCCTTCACGAATTTTGTTGCTTGATTACCCCTTCGGCATGCTCGATCATCCTTTTATGAAATCGCCTCGATCAGCGCATGTTTTTCATTTCAAGATCTATCGGACCTCATCACCTATGTAATTTCTTCCTCGCTCTGCTGCTCATTTTGATTCGTTTCTTGTGCTTTTTGCAATTGAGGTTGAGTTTAGCAAGTTGAGCGGTGACAAAGCTTGATTCCCACAATCGGGAGAGCCGTAAATTGCTCTTGAGGTGTGATCCTCCATACGAGCACTAGAATTCCTCCGTCATCATCCAGTTTCTACACCTAATGCAGTGAATCGAGGCGACCACCTTCGTCCTTCCATCCTTAGGTAATTCTAGGTTAGGTCTTTTAAATTTTGCATTTATTTCCACATTTTATTTTTATCCGTAGCGTAGATCCTATCATCTCACTGGAGCTTCGATCCACATGATTGGAGCTTTCCATTCATTGTCACGCTAGTTTGACCACACCCACATGTTCAACGTACTATTTTCCATCTTCTTCCACAACTTTATCAACTTCAAATCACCTCGGATCTAGTGTCCGAATCCAATTCATACACCTTCGCCGGCGTCCCCATTCTCCCTTCCATTTCGTTACTTTTTCAGCTAATAACTTGGCCGGAGATTTTTCTTTGAGCATAATAAATCCATTACAGGTGGTTTGAGCAGACCCACACTAGATCACATTATCTGGAGCTCTATTTCTTACATTGTTCACACAAGCTTCCAGATCCTCATATCTGCATCATCAGACTTCATCTTCACCCTTAGTTGATGCGGAGACATTGTAGGAGCGTGCACATGCCATCAAAAGTCGAATCAGGTGGAGATCGAGTGAGATCAAGTCGATCGAACTTTGCCGGAGTCACCCTTCTTACAAGTTCTTCTAACTCCTCCAGACGTCATCCAATCAAGAATGAAAAGCCTCAGGTGCATCTCATCCGTCCAAGCACGCCCAAAGCTCGACCATTAGATCTAAAGACCAGATCGGATCTAGATCGTCCAAGCATATACATATCTCAACCATTCGATCAGAATCCAAGTGCAGATCCAACCGTTCATTTCGCCTTGTGTATAAGGGTACATTTGCACTTTAGCCCTACTTTATAGTATTTTTGTAAATAAGTCCAAAAAGGATGCATGTCCTTTCATAAATGCTTGGATAATTACACTTTGGCCCCCTTTGTTTGTTTTATTTGTGAATTAGTCTTGTATGTTTGTATAATCGTACATAGCACATGATTTCTTGAGAAAGTGCAAATAGCCCTATAGTTTTCGTGTTAAGTTTTAGCCTCTTAAAATAAAATATGTCCCTTAAGGTCCGTGCCAGCACACCTCACGTGCATCGACACACCTTTTTTGGGTAAACTGTAGAGTTCGACTCTATAGTTCTCTGCGTGTCATCTTTTAGTCTTTAGATAATTTTTATTTGCACTTATATCCTTGTGCTGCAGATAATTGTTTTGTTGTTTAATTGCTTCTAATAAATAGCAAATCACATCTAAAAATTCCATAAAAATTACAACAAATTATTGCTAAGTAGTTTTAATACCAGTAATATTTGTCTAGCATTTAATTAGTTTTGTTATTTTTAATAAATTAAAAACTCACTATTTTATCCCTGTTTGTAGAAAATAAATCATTAAAAATACAAAAACTCTTTGAAAATTTCTAAAAAATTATGATTGTTTATTTTGGTGTTTTTAGTTTATGTATAAATTCCTTTTTTTAATTCAATATAAAAATCAAACATTTACAAAAAGAAACTAAAAGCGTAAAAAATTCATATAAAATCACAAAAACCTTAAAAATCTATAAAATACTTTTTGAAAACCTAAAAAAATTTTCTATGTCTCTCTATATATTCTACATATTATGCCTTTATTTTATATTTTAAAAACACAAAAATATTTGCATTATTTTCTATTTATTATTTTCACTCCTTTTAATTATTTTAAAAATTTTGAAAAACATCAAAATCTTATAAAAATCACAAAATAGTATAAAATTATAAAAAAATACAGGAAAAAAAATATTTTAATTTTTTGAACATTTTTACTTTATTTAAAAATACAAAAGATTGTTTTCTTTTTCATTTTGTTTATATTATATATTATCAATTTTGTTTTTCTTATTAAAAATTTAAAACATTTGCAAAAATTAAAAATTCATAAAAAATATAAAATCAGAAAATTATTTAAAAATAAAATAACCCATAAAAAGTAAAAAGGTAAAAATTCCACAAAAATCGAGTAGTTTGCTTTGATTTTCCTCTTTTATTTCTTTTATTTTTCATTGATTTAAATAACCCTCAGGATCCATTGTTGCCTCACTGAGTTCGATCATGTATGCTATACAGGTAAAGAAATAACAAATTATTTCTCAACTTACATTCTTATCTGATTTTTAGCTTGAGTTGTGAATAAAATTAAATATTTTTTGTTGATACTTTAATTGGGTTGCGATGGCACTTGTGCACATTTCACATTTTCTGTTCTTAGTAATTCTAAAACCCACAAAATGTTCTATTTCAACATTTACTTATCAAATGGTAAAGGCATAACACTAGAGACCCCTTGTTTTCTACAACATTTTCCCGTTCTGGTATGGAAGTGGGAAAGCATCTGCATGGAATTTGTCACATAATTGTTGCGTACCCCAAGCGGGCATGATGCAATATGGGTGATCATTGACTGGTTGACCAAACCATCCCGTTTCATTCCAATCAACATGACCTGTACTCAAGTTGAACTATCCAGATCATACATCTAGCATGTCATTCGGCTACACGGGATACCTAAGGAGGCATTGTTAGACATAGATTCACTCTTTAATTCACACTACCGAGGAGAGTTCATGAGAGCCTTGAGGACAAAGCTCCGTCTCAATTCCTCTTTCCATCCATAGATAGATGGATAGTTTGAGTATCCGGACTTTGGAGGATTTACTACAAGCTTGTGTTGTGTATTAGAAGGGGTCCTAGAAGGATACTCTTCCACTTATTGTGTTCACGTACAATAACAACTACCACGCTAGTATTAGCATGGTGCTTTATGAGGCCTTGTATGGGAGGAGATGTACCACTCCCTTATGTTGGTAGCAAGTGGGTGACAACACCGTGTTAACCCCAAAGATCATAGTGGAGATAGTTAGAGTTATGGAGACTGCTAGGAAGACACTATTGATTACACAAAGCTGTCAGAAGAGCTATGCCGATCAGCGACGTCAATAATTTGAGTTTGAGGTATAGTACCCCATATTCATACCTTAAGGATATAATTCGTAACCAACCTTATGTGTCTAGTATACCTTCTAATCATAGGTTGGTGACTTTTTGTTCTTGTGAGTATCCCCAATGAGGGGCATTAAGCGGTTTGGTGTAAAGGGAAAGCTTGCATTGCATTTTATGGGATTGTTCGAGATCCTAACCCGAGTTGGGAAGGTGGCTTACAAAGTGGCCCTTTCCTCACACCTTGAAGGCATTCACGACATGTTCCATGTGTTGAATCCTTAGAAGTAGATCTGAGAACCTAGGTACATGATCAGCTACAAGAACTTAACAGTGGAGCCAAACCTCTCCTTACCAGAGAAGCATGTTCAGATACCAGACCATGCAGTCAAGAGGAAGAGGCGGAAGTAGATTCATTTATTCAAGGTATGGTGGCAAAGATAAGATGCTAAGGAGGCATCATGGGAGCATGTGGCGGATATGAGGGAGAAGTATACTCATCTATTTGCTGGTATGGAACCAAAACCCTAATCAAGTTCCATTAAAAGTTTTTATGGATTTCTCCCTCTTTGAGATTGTACGTCTTAAGTATAGATTGAGATCGGTTTTAGGGTCACATTAAGTCTTGGGAACATGACTTTTTATGATGTGAGATCCCTCGTACTAATACCAGACCTTTCCCTAATTTATACTCTGATCAAATAACAAGATGAGACAAATCACCACATCTTCTTGTAGTGCTCGTCGAGATCTTTCTAATGAGCTTAAAAACATTAAACTTGGAGTTCGTATGTGAGAGTTATGCACTACATATGATCGAGCAGTGGCTAATTGTATTCAGATCCGAGCCATATCCGTTTAGGACCAAACCAATGCATATGGGGGTGGTTGCACCACGGTCAAGCCACTTGACCCAATTCTCACCAACACCTCAATGGAGGTCCGCTGCCATAGTGATTTTCCAGCCACCAATCAATCGTACAAGTATATCATTTCAAAGAGCTTGATATGAGGATCATTGTGGACACGTCCATGTTTCCACAAAATACTGCAAAACTCTCGTTCCAGGTGAAGAAAGATCATAGAAGAATGTTCCCATTGGTATGGTTTTCCCCTTTGTTTGTTGTCAGATGCATGTTGTTTTCGCACCATGAGTCATGTATAGTGTTTAAAACACGTAGGTGATGTCAGATTCGTGTTTGGGTGAGTTTTACGTCGAGTCGTATTTTATCGCATCACCTTTATGAGTACTCCTGTTAAATGTCTAGGTACATGGGGAAAATAATTCTTATATTCGTGACCTGGTAACAACTAAAACTCGGGGATGTAATTTGTTTCATGATCAAAGCAATTTTGTGGACGTCGTCAGAGAAAAATCAAACTACTATCTAGGTATGATTGATCATCAATCATGCCAAATGGAAGATCGATCATTTGACATCAAAATGATAGATAATAGTTTCATTGTTGATCGATTAGTGTTGATCTATCATCAAAGTTAGATGATCGATCATTCTAGGATTGTACATCCAAATGGAAATAAATTTGATTAGTCTGACTCTAAAAAGAATGTAGAATCATCTAGGACATTAGAGTATATGTTAAATGTGAAATAATGGATATAAGTCACTAAATAATGAAAATGGGTCTATTGTGAGTTAATGAGGCTATAATTTGATGTTGTGAGCCACAGTGAGTTAAGAGCATCTTGAGCGTCGAATTAAATTAACATGGGGAATATCCAGATCTTTAAATTTACATCTATGTTCAACGGACACCTTTCCCATTGGGTTTTTGTCCATGCCATGATGATTTATCTTAAGTGACATTTGGGTAGTGGAGTAGTTGCCTCTAAGGAAGGGACATGCACCCTTGGGGCTCTAGGTAGAAGAGGAAGGAAGGTAGTAGTGCCTCACACATCATGGAAGCGTGGAAATCGAATCGTATCCGATCTAGGTCGACTACTCATACTTTTGAATGGGGCAGTGGAATTTAAAAAAATCGATGATCCACGGATATGGGAACAATTCCCTTGTCCTTTCACCAAGATCACATGAGTAATAGGACTACCTCTTGAAGCATGATCGTGATCCATGGGTCTCTAAGAGAAGAGACCTCCTGTCTCAAGTCCTATCCAGTGTAGAGAGCATTTGTATGTGCATGGATGAGATGTGTGCTTCCCACAATCCAAAGTGATGATCCCAACGGAGAACCTCATGATTTTATCTCAAGAAATCTGATGTCTTCTTCACGTGCACAAGGTACTGAAGAAAAGGAGAACCACAAGCGATTAGTCTAGCAGCACGATGGCAGCGCAACGATGATTGTGCTCTCAACAACACCTTGGTGGATGGCCACAAGTAGTTGAGAGAGAGGACGTGTAGAGAGAGATATTGAAATAATTGCTTCAACTTAATTATGTAAATAAGACTAGGGTTAGTCATTCTTTTATATAAAGTTCGATGGCTAGGACTGTACTCCTAATTAATGATCAATGGTTGAGACTAAAAGATTTTACTTTCTCCAAGTAAAATAGAATTTAGAATTAATAGGTCAATTATTAATTCAAGTTCCAAATTCTAATCTCAATAATAAAACATTCTCATGATTAAAGAGGAAAGAAGAGTGTCACCTTCCCAGAATGAGGAAAGGAGATAGCCTCCTTCCTCATTTGGAGGGTAGACATCCACCTTGAGGATTAGAGAGAGATTTTCTCTTTCCAATCCTTTAAATATAATATCGCTACATTAAATACTTATTCATATAATTATTTGTCAATATAATGTCATGAAACCATTTGCAAATTATTTGTGAAAATTGCAAATAAACCATTTATATTTATGAATCATATTCAACCATCCAATATTAATTATAAATCATATTTACATTTAATTGTACAATGTGAATCCAATTCCCATTAACTTATTAATTGTGAATCTTATTCACAAATAAAACTCTTTTATGATATTGTTGATCACATCCACAATGTCCACGATTATCATAAATAGTGTTGTCTACATTAATCTTATCTATGTTAATTAAATATGATTTAATTACCTTAGATGCCTCTCTACATAGGTACAAATAATGTGCATCACATCCACAATATTAATTATAATTAATCCAATTTGAGCATCATTTTTTCAATCCTTAAATATTATCAGTAATGGAACTATTCTTGAAGAACAATGTGCTTTCTCCGCGGATAGTTGGAGATAAGGACATGATGACCAATATTTGGACCAAGATTAGATAGCTAGTCTACTTAGTGGAATCACTAAAATCCAAACGTGTTTCATTACTCCCTCAAATTAGAATTTCATGGTTATACAATCGATTAAGATCACATCATCCTCGAGTATCCTCAATACCTATACATCATGTATACTGGAAGATCTAGAATAAACATGAAGTTCAAATCTAATTTGAATTGTCTTCTTTAGGGTTTTATCATTAAGTCTCTCATTCAATCATTGGGAGATAGTATCGATCATATGCTTTCCAAAAGCATATATTATACTTTAAATAATGTCTTGTTTTCAAAATAAGATGACCAATACTGGAATTTGGTTTACCCAATATCTTATGAATGAGATCAAGTCTTTTGGTTTAGCTATGAACCTGTATGATCCCTTTGAGAGAGTGTATTTACTCATATGCCCTCGTATGCATACCAGCTCATTGTTGTAGAGACCTTGTTTCAATCATCAACCTAATGGTTTGGCTAATGTACATACTTAGGCATATAGTAATACATTTGTCTTCGATCAAAAGATGTGTGCTTATACGTGACAACATACAACATAGGTCTTTGTTATCTCGATCTCGCAAAGTCAACTCTTTAACTTAGTTCATCCAACTCCTCCAAATCTATATTCCTATGAAAAGGACCCGCATGAAGAGGTTGGTCAGATGTTAGCCTTTAGAGCAAGGATTGAGATTTCCTTCTCAAGTTGGAGATATCTTCTTGATAATCACTTGACGGTGTGATTGAGTGTTCAATTTAATTCTTTAGATATTAAACCATGAACCATCATTTATGATCTAACCTTTGGATAATAGTTGCATGATGTCAAGATGGCCATGTTGCATAACCCAAATTGTACTAAGGGACATTTTATGCAAATCAATTATTCTTCATTTCAGATCAAGGAATGATCTGCAATATATTTTATTGCATAATGGCTCGTCGCGGGATCACATGTCCAACAATCTCCCACTAACCCTAAGAGTCATTAATGGGTTAATCTTTAAACCCACACTCATGTGCTAGTCATAAGCCATATAGACAAATAGATTGGTAAGATGACGAGTCACTTTGTCCTTAGATACTATGCCAAGTCCTTTTTCATACTTGCATATCTCCTAGTAGTGCTCGCATCTAATGCGAATGTTGCATCTTATGCCCCAATACTCAATCTTGTTATTTTAGCTTTTGACACCACAACTTAATAATTATTATAACCAATAAAGGATTTCTATTATCACTATCAGAATACCCTTAACTTAGAGATCTCTATATAATTAGACTAAGACACAGTCTTATGTCTTATACAGTATCTATAGATAAGACGTTGAGATCACCATCTCAGAAGTCTTAAATCCTTGAAGATAAGACTTTGAGATCATTATCTATAAAGTCTTGTATCCTTGAAGATGTTATTACTATGCAATTAAGTGTTTTATCTCCATAATAGTATTGATAACAGTTTACCACTCCCACTACATGACATATATCTAGCTTTAGTACTCATCCGACATACACTAGGCTTCCTATACTTGATGCATAAAAGGCATGTAGCTTTAGCATTCATATTCTCAACACTTTAAGGTGATATCCCTTTATATAGGTCAATATCACATCTTAAGGGAAAGAATCCTTTTTTGGAATTTTCTATGTGGAATATGTCCAAGATGTACTCCTAATGTGATGGTCCCAATTCCCTCTTCCCTTTGCATCTGATCAACTTCAGAACTAAGATCTAAGAGGCATCCTAGAGATCTTTTTTCTCAATGTTATGAAATAACCAAATTATTAAAAACCTATTATCATATTGATACAATTTCAAATAATTAGGATTATATCTACATTTAGCACGATGAACACATTGTCATTCCCATTAAGCTTCACTTGGTACATCAAGATTCTGTTTGAAATCATAACCTTTATAATTTCATCAAATATGTTGGTCCAACTATAAGAAGCTTGTTTGATCCCATAGATGGAGTACCTTAGCTTGCATACCTTGTCCTCCTCAACTATGAAGCACTATAGCTACTTCTTATGAATATCCTCATTGAGATATTCATTGAGGAATGTAATCTTGTCTTCCATCTATCAGATGTCATAGTCAAGTTATGTAGCTATGGTTAGCAATGTGTTGATGGGTATAAATATGGTCATTGGAAAGCAAGTTTCATTACAAGTGATGTATTCTCTCTGTGTATGTACATTATCT
This sequence comes from Ottelia alismoides, assembly GCA_037367405.1. Lineage (NCBI taxonomy): Eukaryota > Viridiplantae > Streptophyta > Magnoliopsida > Alismatales > Hydrocharitaceae > Ottelia > Ottelia alismoides. Next base: position 131,555 of record JAZKJV010008253.1, on the reverse strand, counting down.
ATGAGCTGTGCTTTGAAGGTCTCTAGCTTCTCATCAGGTTTCCATTTTATCTCAAAGATCTATTTACACCCAACGAGTTTGATCCCTATAGGTGGATCTTCGAGAGTCTATACACAACACTTGTGCATGAAGTCTACTTAGAATTTATTGCTAACATCCATCTCTTCATGTCATGATCTCTAAAATCTTCATCATATGAAGTCGGATCATCAGACTTCTTTGACACATGTAATTCATACCCTTAATGGGATCTTACCACCCTCAAACTGATTTGAAGAGTTATGAATGTTTCATCTTTGATTATGCTTTAAGTTTTCTTAGGAACCTCATTATCCTCCTAGGATTCAGTGAGTCCCTTTACTTTATTACTATCTTGACTCTTAAGGAAATCATCATCTAAGAATCATATCCACAGAGATGACATCTTTAAAGAATTTCATGGTCATAAAGTAGGTATCCAATACCATCCTTTATATACCTAATGAAGCAGCATTCTCTAATACTAGATGCCAGCTTACTTGCATCCATATTTTTGTCATGGACCAAACGACCCTAAATCCTAAGGAGTCGAACACTGGACTTGGTTCCAAACCATAGATCATGAGGGGTTTTGGGTACATATTTTCTTAGAATCTTATTAAGGATATATATTGCAGTCTCTACTACATATACCCGGAAATTAAGAGGTAATTATGCTAATAGTCACCATTGATTAGATCATGTAAAACATGATCCGGTTGCATCTCCCTACAACTCAATAGAGTTTATGTGCATTAGGTCGAGTGAGATAGGAACAATATTCCTTTCTCTATAAGGTATTCCTTGAATTCATCTAATAGGTATTGGCTAACTCGGTTAGATCGAATTCTTTTCATCTCTCTTCTAACTTTAGTTCTCAACCAAATTATGAAATCTTTGAACATTTCAAAGGTTTCTAATGTATAATGAAGAAATCCCATATTGCTAATAATCATAAATGGATATCACATATCACTAAAGTTCATTATGGTATAGGGGGCCCACATACATCAATACGTATGAGGTCTTGAATACCTCGACATCTTACACTATTTCCAGAGAAGGGTGCATCGGACATTTACTTTGAATATTACATTCACAAGTATGTAAGATTTGAACTTTCAGAAAATTTAAAGTTCCATCTCTTACTTGTCTGTTGATCTTATCAACAAACTTGTGTCCAAGTCTTGATGTTATATTATTTTAAAATGATATTTAAAGTTCCATCTCTTACTTGTCTGTTGATCTTATCAACAGACATGTGTCCAAGTATTGATGTTAGATCATTTTAAAATGATCTTTATCCTCCTTTTGGTCTTTTAAGATTTAATTTTCAAAATTAGAAATGGTAGTATATCATTCATTAAAATTCTATTTTTGTAGAGTCCCCTTGATGTTATACTACTATCTGAAATATCCATCATAACTCTTTATGATAGGTTTATCTCAGAAATGTTTTTTTAACAAGCTTAGAAATAAACAGTGAATCTATTCTAATATCTAGGTCATAGAGACATTCTCTAAGACTGAAGGCTCTTACACTGGAAATTAATAGTCTATATATCCAATGGAGATTGTTGCAACATATTCTTCAAGTTCCATGTGAATGAGTATGAACCTTAAGATCAAGTTTTCAAGTTTTCTAAAACATGTGTATCAAATTGCAAGTGTTGGCAGGGGAATGCGATGCAATTATCGGACTTTAATCTTATCTAATAGTAAATTAGTTTCAATGATAATATGCAGATGTAGGATAAACCGATGTACTATCCGACTCCTCTAGGATTCTAGATAGTATAGATAGTCATACTTTTAGTATATCGGCTTGTTGCAGTATTGGCATTCATTCAACTCTTTGGATGGCATAGGTGTGGAAGTCATAGAGGTAAAATCAACTCTTCGACACTCCTTCTTACATGGGTCAGAACCATGCATCCACTGTGCTTCCTTTAATGCTTAAACAACCATTACTTATGATAAAAGACCTCTTTAACTGAACATGTCCTCAAAGGACTTAAATGTGAGATTATTTCATCATTTATTTACTTCATCCCATTCATACAATATGAATATTATGAAGCTTTATGAAGGACTTGAGCAGAGATAGTCGAATGATGACAGTCATCATATCCGCATACATATCAACTATTAAAGACTTTGTTTCAGGTGTGTACTCAAACATTTTTGAGTACATCATCTCCTTATAGATCCATCATTCTGCATAGTACACTGAACCATGTCATTCATGATTAAATGCTGAAAGCATATATTTTTGCCAAAACATCTCCTTTGATTTTAAGAAGGATCTTGACAATTACGATCATCTTTGACATGTTACTTCTAATTCATATTCTATGAAAGATCAAGAATATAGAGACACACAAATACTTGGTTGTTGTTCTACTATATATTTATTATCATTCCTCATTATTATGAGGAAACTTACACATTGCAACCACGAACATTATATGTCGAACTGCAAGTACTACATCTTAATCATGGATCCAATCCATGATACTAGTTATGATCGAGTACATATTTGAGTGGATTTAATGAATGTTATCTGAAATAAGATAATTTTCATAAATACATTTACCATGATTAAGGTTATTATTATTTTAAATCAAAGTTGTCTCGCTTTTTATTAACGTGAAAGTCCATTCCCTTTCAAACTTTCAAAGCATGAGGTATGCTAACCATAGTAATTCAAGTGAGTTCCGAGATCTCCCTTCCACCTTTTTCATATGAGAAAATGTAACTTGATGAAGAAAGCAGGAATCCTTTCTGCCGTTCAAGTCCAACTTACATTTCTCAATTTGGTCTTTGACACCCGAGCCCATCACCCCTGAGGTGATGTTGACCCATTGTTAATTGAATCAACCGTCAACATATATAGAACTCGCTATGCGTAATCCAATGCTGCCTCAACTATATGAGGAACAACAATGGTGTCACTGCTCATACGACATATCTCTTTCCAGAAGCAAAGATCTCGATCTACGTGCTCTTATATGTCAGAGATATGAATTCATCTACACATCTTCGCCATACAATCCATGACGACGAAAACCTTCACCTTGACGAGAGATCAAGGATGTCCTCTTACAATCCATATCCCATGCATATTTTGATTGATCATTTGAATTACATTCTAATGTCAACCCTTTAAGGGAAATCTGATCTTATTCAATCTAGATTATGTATTTTAATGGGATTATATTAATTTAATCATATTTAATCATCATTCAAATGCAACCAACAAATAGTTCCCATTTGATATTGCTAAATGGTATACACACTCACTTAGTATATTTTATTCCAATTTAGTTGTTAAAAGTGAGCAGAGATTTCTCATGTGACCTTTCCTTGAAACGGATCTGACCAGGTTGTACAGATTATGCTAGTAGGGAGCACTTCCACCGTAAATGCTAAACATGGTGCCAACTAGGTAACAAGGAAAATTCCTAAGTAGTACATCATGATTAAAGAAATCCTTGCATATTACAACATCTTTTTTACCAGGGTACTATAGAGGTGTCGCATTCTCAAAATGCAACACTGCTAAATGTTTTTTTATCTGGATACTACAAGTGTAGCACATCTTGAGGGTGCAACACTAGTATCGCACATCAAGAATGTGTTATCCATTAAAACCCTCCTAAAACCTAAACATATCGTTCCGCACTTATTCCTCCGCCACTTCTTTGCATGCGCGACGACCTGGGCTACCCAACCTCCTGCTCCGTCGCCCCTGTTCGACCACCTGCTCTGTTGCCTCCTCCTCCTGCTCTGCCGCCTCCTCCATGGTTGTCCTCCTCTGACACCTCTTTTGCATCATTGGCACTCATACTGTGTCGTCACCTCTTCTCCTGAGTCCTCCTTTATATCTCGAAAGCTTAGGTAAAGTCCATGAGTTTTTATGTTGTTAGGTTTATGATATATCATACACGTTTTTCCCAATTTCATGATACTATAATGTTGAGTTATATGTGGTCTCACGTATTAATTTGGAATGGAGTCAATCTATTGTATTTTCCATTTGAAGGGTGCAATTATTATTTCTTCGACGGCCAATGTGTGTGGTTTTTGGTTAATTTTGACTATGACCTTCAATGAGTTATTGAACTTAGTGATGAATCTCCATTTCATCACCTTTATTCCATCATTTTGGCCATAAAAACCTTATCTAATGCATGTATATAGCCTTAATTTGTACAAATTAACATTCATTCTTTGTTGTATAAATACCATATAGAATATTATTTTTGATGCCAAAATTACATAATAAAGAAAAGTAAAAGAATAAAATACCAAGGGTATTTTATGACCCTAAATCCCGAGTCCAAGTCAAGAATTGAATTGGTCGACAAGGAATAAAGTAGAGGGAGATAAGGGCCAAGAATACAATAAAAACCCTATTCTTTTATTCATTCAATAAAGCATTTTTGGGACTTGTTTTATTCTTTATTATTTATACCTCAAAAAAGAAACTTTGTAGATGAATTTTTTAGATAATAATATATAGAAAAATACAAAATTGATTTCATGTAAAAATAATTTACATTGTACTTTCTACACATAGAATGAAAAGCCAAAACCTAAATTCCTAGACCCATATTTCTCAAATAAAAACTCGAAATCTATCAAAATCACTTTAACTGTATATACTTTTAATAAGCTATTTAATGAAGGTGGTTTCATATTTTTTGGAGTCAATATGTGAACGTTAGGTTTTGGACTGCTATTGTACTATATACCCAAATAAAATATTCATTTTATTTGATCTTTATTATTTTTATAATTTTATATTTTTATAATTTTGTAAATATTATTTATAACATATGTACATATTAAAACTAGATAAAACCATAAAAACATTAAAATAAAATAAAATACAAAACTACATAGATAAAATACCTATACTTATATGTATATAATTTATACCCCTATTTATTTAAGCGTACAAATAATATCAGGAAAATATAATAAAAATATATTTATCTACCTAAATATAGGTTGTAAATACAAAAAATAAGTGAATAAAATAATAAAATCAAAAGTACAAAATAAAAATAAAATGTACAAAACAAAGATGAATATGCCTATAAATACACGCCTAAAAATTAACTTGTAAAAAAATGACACAAAAAGATAAATAAAAATCCTATTAAAATACTACATAAAATAATAAACAATTTTATTTTATACTAATAAATTTATAAATAAATTTACTATTTTGAAATGTTTATTTTCTAATAAAAGGACCTATTTTGTCCTGTAGCAATATGTGTGGACCAATCAGGGCCCCACGGATTGTTGACCCCTGGTCAACTACCCCTTGCACCTCTGACTTTGTTAGGCCCGTCGAATCCCTCAATTTCATCCATTTTCCCGCTTCCCCTAGATCTCTTTTGCATTCAATCCCTTCACCACTTCTCACCCCAGATACTCCATGATTCACGCCAAGATGTCGGATCTGTTGTACATAATGTCAATTTCTCCTAATACGTCAGCCAATAAGGGTGCCAACCTATGTCTTTAAATAACTTCACCTCCCCTCCTCTTCAATTTTGGTCATCGCCCAAGTCCTTGAGTCCCCGCCTCTGGCCTAGAGTGTCTCCATGTGACAGGTGGAGTACCCCTAGTGTGATCGAGAGTAGTTGAAGGAGGCGGAGATGCACCCACAGCAGCCTCCCTGGTATCCCTGCTCCCTACCTTTGTCGACAGGTATAAGAGTTGTTTTCTCTGCTTTCTAGGTAGATTTTATTCCCGTTCTTTATTTCCTATATTTAATTTCTTTTCTTAGTTAGTGATTTAGCCTAGATTAACCTTGTCACCCTCGCTAGAGCTTTCGAGCTCCGACCATTTTTCACCGTGATACCGCTATTCCCGACCACTGCCAGCCACCCCATTTCACTTCCCAAAATGTTCTCCATCTTCCTGAACCACCCAATCAACCAGAACCATCGTGGTTATGCAAAATAATGCTCCTCTGTCGCCCATCGCTTGAGCATCTCCGACATCCTCCTTCCATCTACCCAGGCCAATAAAGCCACGGAACTCCTTTTTGTTGTTTCGTGAACTTTTTCTAGGGTCTGGTGGACTCAGGACGCCCTGGGGGTTGATTTTGCAGACACCAGAGGCACATGGAATTCCTCTCCTTCCCTGAGCTTGTTGGCCGTCACTAGGACTCCAGGAGTCCTTCTAATACTGCCAGAAGGTACGGAGGAGGTCGAGAAATGTTTTGCGTGTCTTGGACCACGCCAGGTTGTCGGAGCGAGGCAACATTGTCGTACGAAGCTCATCCTTTGCCTTATTCTTCCCCATTCCTGACGGGGGGTCCAAGGTTGTTGGATCGAGCCGCTCCCCTAGACCCTCACCCCATCCTTGGATGCACCTCGCCTCAACCTTCAAATCAAAATCGAAAATCTATCTTTGTCGTCCGTGCGATGCGTCATTGGCAAACGTGGAGCGTACGCGAAGTAGTTGAAGACATCCGAGCCGTCTGTTCCCACGCCTATTTGGGGTATATTGCACATATCGCTTGAACATTTTTATATTTATATATTAGTTCTGTAAATAAAATAGATAGTCTAAGTAAAATTGAAATTTTGTAGAAAGACTACTATATTTATTGTTAATTACACTCGGGTCCATTCCACGTAACCTTACATGTTGTCCCACATGAGATGGCAAAATTGCATGGATACCCATGCGGATTTTTGTATATGTATTCAATCTAATAATTTTTAATCTGCGTTGTATATTTCTACGAAAATTGCATGTATGGTCCTGATGTTTATTTTAATTGTAAATATGCCCTTCCCAATTCATGTATTTTTGGTGCTTCGATTTCATTTTATTAAAAATAGCACATATGCTCCTAAAATTATGTAAAAATATGGTTAGATGGCTGCTAACATGTATTTTCATGTCCCATGGTTATTTTATCATTTTGGGCATTTTAAAAAATAAAATGAGCACATTTTTATCCCTATCTGTATTATAAAATACCAAAAAATAGAAAAATATTTTTGAAAAATTCAAAAAATTATATGGTTGTCTAATTTATCATATTTTAACTCCATACCAAAAATCCCTAAAAATAGAAAAAGACTAAAAATTAAAAATATCTAAAATCTAACAAAAAATATTAAAAATCACTAAAAAATTCAAAAATATGTTTTCCTATTTCTAGATTTTATTTTTATTAGTATCTACCAATTAAAATTGATTTGAAGAATTTTGGAGGAGTTTTGCTATTTTTAATCTTCATTTCAATCTCAACCTATTATTTAATCCCTAATTTGGGATATTTTAACTTTAAAAATGCATACAAATTATAAAAAAATCTAGAAAAAATCATAAAAAACATTAGAAAATATATATCCAAAAACACTTTATTTTCTCTATTTTATTTTTTACTAGTATTTATAATTATATTACTCTATTTCGCATATGTAGCCTTATATATTCTATTATATATAAAAAACAAAACGAAATATAAAAATCTGAAAATGTAAAAAGAAAATAAAAATTATAAACAAAAAATAAAAAATAAAAAAAATAAAAAATCCAAATAAAATATATAAAATTAAAACCCCACAAAAACAATAAAAATTTACAAGAATAAAGAACAAATTTTCTGAGCTTAATTGCCCCGATCTACCATTTGCTCCCTGAGTTCGACCTCTACACATGCTTACACCTATACACGTTTGTTGTAGAGTTATAATAAATTTTTAACTCTACACCTTTGTTATTTATTGCTTGACTTATATTGTGGGTTATTTGTTGATTGTCTCGGGTTCTGTTTGAGGTCGCTTTGATGATTGTCGATCCGCCTTGTGGATCGACATGTCTTCAGCTAAATCTGTGTCATCAAATGGTGTCGTTACCAGGGATCGAACCCAGGTCACCCCGCGTGACAGGAGAGAATACTGACCGCTATACTACAACGTCGTGGCACCGTTGGAGGGGAGCAACGTCGCATAGATTGGGAATATTTATTTGTTCATGCTCTCTTGTCTATTTTTGGCATTTATTTATTTTTGTCATATATTTATTTTCCACCATATTTGATAGTAATTGTGAACTATCTGACACTCCTTCTTGTTTGACTTTTATGCGAGGAACCACTACGCAAGGGAGGAGTTCTTAGGAGGACCTATGCACCCAAGCAAGGTGGAGTCGGCTTTCTGACTTAGCTGACGGGAAAGAGCAGCAAAGGAGGACATGAAGGAATTTTTTTAAAACAGTTTCTCTCATAATTCCTTTTTATTTTATTTTTATGTTGTAATTAAAGTGAGAGAGTGACATTGGATATGTAATAATTTGGACTCTTTTGACACTTCACACTTCACGTGGTCCAGTGCTCGAGGGATTGTTCCCTTGCAGGCCTTATCGAATTTTGTCGTGTTTTCATCACTTTCCTTATATTTACTTTTTGCTTTTATTTTTATTTTTTTGTGTGAATGATCCCTAACTTAGGATGTGCTTTATCGATAGATTAAGGTCCAAACCCTAATATATTTGCATGTAATTATAGATTCGCTTTTGGACTTAGTCAAATCGTAATTGTTAATTATTTGGATTTTAGACTGCATACCGAGAGAGGTCACATACAACACCAGCAGGACTCGTTGTGGAGGGCACTGAGTGGAATCGAAGATCAGACCTTGGTCTTGTTTATAAATAATTAGCATTTGGAGCTTCATGCTAATATTATATTCTGATCTAGGGTGATTTCATCATCTTGCATTGCATATAGTGTAGCTTTCATTTTTGTTATGCATCCCACGTGAAGAGAGTTGGGAAGCACTGTAAGTCTTCTGACTTTACTGCATCATCGATTTCCGACTTGCATGGCTTTTCCGACCTTCTCCCTTTGATTTTGATCAACTAGGATGCATAATGGAATTGAAAACTCGTTTAGTGTGTGCATTGAAAAATAATAAAAAAAAGTGATAACAAAAATAAAAGTGGGATTGCTGACACTATTGGACTTTTAAAATGAACATAATGGATTCATTGCTTTGGGGAGAGAAACCCCCTCATTGTTTGTGCACTTTATTCGCATGTACACACTAAGGATTAGTGCCCTAATCCCAGGCCTATATTCATGTTTGTACAACTTTGTTGAAAATCACCTAACTCTAAAATAGAAAAGATAACAGACCACCATTTCGGTCTTCTTTGTGTTGAGTAGGTAAACATAGGGTTTGCTTTGTACTTTAATTGTGATTTTGAGTCCATTCACGTTCATCATTCTTTGAGTTAGCAGACCCATGAGTGTTTGAGTTTTTGATTTTATTGAGTCTTTCTCTCCCTTTCTTTGTCCATATTATTTTCATCTTTATAAGGTCGTGATGTTGAGTCTTGATCTCAGTTTTCATAGCCGGATTTTACAGCTCTCATTGCCTATATCACCCCATCTTTGGTCCGACTCAAGGATTATTTCTCCTCGAGCCACAATTTTGTTTATGTTCTACCTAGACCTCGCTCGCCCTCTTGATTCCCTCCAGTATCATTTCTTCTTTCACCTAGGATTACTACGCTAGTAGATAAGGCCATCATCGAGGTTTATGGATTACATTTATTATTTGAGTAAGCTGGGCAGGTTTGAGGATGATGATATTGGTGTGCTACTTTTTGGTGGATCTGACTTTTGATACATGCACAGAGACTATTGAGGATTCTGATTTTTTGGCACTATTACAGATGGATTCTTCATTGAGGAATTTTTATCTCACACACCAGATTGAGGATGTGATGTGTTTTGATGATTTGATGATGATTTAATGAGCTCTGACTGTACGATCTATTATGTGGTTCCACCCATCTTGACTCAGATGCTTAATATACTATTTTTTTCAGCGTTTCAAAGCGACGGTGCTCGAAACCCACACGATTTCACTCATATTCTTGACTGACCCATCCTCCATCTCCTGACTCTCCCATCTACCTTTGGCACTTAGAGGATTTTTTTCTGACATCTTGATCCATCTCAGCTGATTTGGTTGATTTGAGGGATTGCTGTGTGATCGCCCTGATGATCTTTTATCCCTCCCTTGGTTGTATGTGATCCTATTGATGAATAAGTGATTGATTTTGAGGACCTGAGACTTGATGCTGGCATTCCCATGATTTCATTGACTCAACTTTCATCACTCCACGAGGACTATCTGCGAGAGGATGCAACACATTCTTTACAATCGGTTGTACTCACTGCTTGTGTGTCCATCTTGATGGGGCACGGAACTGAGTTGTCTGATATGTGTTATCGATCTCACTGTCTGATTGTGCGTCCAATCTATCGGAGCACGAGATCGATGATCCTAACTGTCTGGACAATTTTGAGTCTTCTCTCCTTGACAGTCCTCGCATGGATGAGTCACATTCTGTTGATTATTCCATGCCTAGTTCATAGTACTCTCCGAGGGTTATCTGCGAGAGACTGTGGCATTTTCTAGATCTTTCAGTCTCTTCCGCTTAGTAGCCAATCTGTCGCCTACCGAGGCAGCTTCTAATGATCTGTCTGATGGATCTGACTCCTTTGAGTCCACTCACCTTAACGACCCTCACAAGGTTGATTTCCGTTCTAACTATTCATTTCTTAGTATGTGTCACTCCTTGAGGGTTATCTACGGAAGGATACATCATTTTGTGGGTATTCGGCTTCACTTCTGGTGCCTCCAATCTAGTGGGGCATGAAGCCGAGTCTTCTGATTCATGTACTCGGTCTCCTCTCTGGTTGTGTCTCCAATCTATTGGAGCACAGAGCCGAGTCCTCTGACATATTTTGAGATCTTTGACTCGCCTGAGTCTGCTCACCTTGACGACCCTCATAGGGTTGAGCAATGTCTTGTGATGTTCGGTGTGTCCTTGATCTGTCAACCTTATGACCATTAGATATCGTGATGCGTAGAAAGTCTCCTGATCTTCACTTTTCATATCTTAATAAGACTATGACTGACATGGAGGATTCTGTATTGATCTTTCTTCTTATCTTGTGGCATCTGCTTTGATCCTTCACTCTATTCTTATGAGTCAATGTTCTACTTTCCACTACCGATTCCTAGCTAAGTTTTCGATCTGTTGACCCCAGTAGTGGACACCCACTTGATTGAATATCCAAGTGTATTTTTATGACAATGTCCCCATTCTCACAGGGAGACAAAGACGAGAGTATGGTATTCCTTTGTCAGATACCATCTTGCACTTCACCAATCTTTATTTCTTGTACATATATATTGTCTTTTCATTTCTTCTTTCTCCCGCATGACCACAACAAGCCATGTGAAATAAAAGTTATTATAGATCATTCCTTAATATAAAATAAAGAATAATTAATTTGCATAATAGGTCTCATAGTATAATTTGGATTATGTACCATGGCCATCTTGATATCATACAGCTGTTGATCCAATGGTTGGATCATAGAGGCTGGTGTAGGGTTCAATGTCTAAAGTGCTAAATTGAAGACTCAACCGCACCACCAAGTGATTATCAAGAAGGGATCTCTAGCCTGAAAAATAAATGGCAATCCTTACTCTAAAGACGGGCATCCGATTGACTTCTTGATGCAGGTCCTCTTCATATGAATAGAGATTTGAAGGAGCTAGACGAGCTAAGTCAAAGAGTTGACTTTGCATGATCGAGGCAACTAAGACCTATTTTGTATGTTGTCACTTATAGGCACACATCCTCTGACCGAGATAGATGTATTATTATATGTAAAAGTACATACATTAGGCAAACAACTAGGATGATGACCTATTAAGGTTTATACATCATCGAGATGGTATGTATACGAGGGTATATGAGTAGTACGATCTCTCAATGGGATCATACAAGTTCACAACTGAATCATAAGACACTAGCTTACTTATAAGATATTGGGTTAAACTAAATTCCAATGTCGACTATCTGTTTTTGAAATAAGACATGATTTGAAGGTATGATATATGATTTTGGAAAGCATATGATCGATACCAACCCCAATGATCGAATGAGAAACTTAGTAATAAAATCATAAAGAAGACAATTCAAATAAGATTAGAACTTCATGTTTATTACAGATTTTCCATTATACAATATCTACGAGTATTAGGAATAATCGAGGGTGATGTGATCTTAATCGATTTTATAACCATGACACTTCTATTCCAGGAAGTGATGAAATATATTTTGATTTTAGTGACTCCACTCAGTAGACCAGTTATCTAATCTTGATCCAAATATTGGACATTGATCTAAATATGATTTGGATGCAATAAGAAGATTTGATATTTTGTCTGGCTTGATTAGACATCACTGAGAGGACTTCCATATCTGGATATGAGATTTGATCTTAGTATCCAAATCACTATACATAGAATATAAAATTGCCATGTCCTTATCTTCAAGTATCTGCAGAGAAAACACAATGTTCTTGAAAGAGTTCAATAATAGTTCCATTATTGACAATATCTGAGCATTGGCAAATGGCAATTAAATTGGTAGTTATCATTAATAATGTGGATGTGATTTATGGGTGTGATCTCCAATATCATAAGAGAGTTTTAATTATGAATAAGATTCACAATTTATAAGTTAATGTGAATTAGATTAACATTGTACAATTAAATATAAATGTGATTTACACTTAATATTGAAATGTTGAATATGACTCATAATGCAACTTTCAAAAATAATTTACAATTATTTGGATACATTTATTAATAAGTAATTCCATGAGTAAATATTTAATGTAGTTATATTACATTTAAAGAGATTGTAGAGAGAAAATCTCTCTCCAATCCTCAAGGTGGACGTCCACCCTTCAAATGAGAATGGATTATTTCCTCATCCTTAGAAGGCAGACTCTTTTTTCCTCTTTACTCGTGAGAATGATTTATTATTGAGGTTAAGTTTTGGAGCTTAATTGATAATTGATTTATTAATTCTAAATTCTATTTTACTTGGAGCGCAAGTAAAATCTTTTAGTATCAACCTTTGATTATTTGTTAGGAGTACACCGTAACCATCAAATTTTGTATGAAAGAATGACTAACCATAATCTTCTTTACACAATTAAGTTAGAGCAATTAGTGCATCAACTCTCTCTCTCTCTCTCTATGTCCTCTCTTTCTCACCTCCTTGTGGCAACTAAGGTGATGTTGAGAGTGAGATCGTCATTGTGTTTTTATCTTGTCGCTGGACTAATCATTTGTGGTTCTCATATTCAGCACTTACTTGTGCATGTGGAGGAGACATCATATTTCGAGAGATGAAATCAGGAGGTTCCTCGCTCAGATCGTCACTTTGAATTGTGGGGAGCGCACGTCTCATCCATGCGCCCACAAGTGCACTCTATATGGGATTGGACTTGAGATAGGAGGTATTAGTGTAATCCTATTTACTCGTGTGATCTTGATGAAACGACATGAGAATTGTTTCCATGTCACATTGATTTTTTTGAAAAAACTTTGTTGATCCATCGACTAGTTTGACAAGTCAATCTAGATCGGATATGATTGGATCTCCACAATTTCATGATGCGTGAGATACTATCACCTCCTTTCAACTGGTATCATAGCTAGGTTAATGGTCTTGGATACGATTCGAACCCTAAGGGAACAAGGCTTTGGATATCACATGTGTAGGAACTTGTTGTTTTTTGCGTAGATGTGTTTTCGAATCAAATTTGTGCATATATAATATGGATAATGTTTTGGCCTAATATTAGAAAATTTTGGAAAATTAAAATAATATTTATAATGTATGAACATGATGTCAAAAGCAATTACAAAGATGACAATGATTCAGATACGTAAAGTTCCCACAGTGTGTTGTTTTTGCATGAATTTCGGATTTATAAATTAATAAATTTTAGTTATAGTTTTTATATCATTAAACATGTTTAAAACACATTAAATATTTTATTAATCTAATTTCCAAATTGTCTGAATTTATCTCACGTTATTCTTAGTCCAATGACCCAAGATATTCAATATTTTGTGGGATTGCATCGGAAGATGATTAGATCATTTTGATGACATTTTTAATGTATTTATCATTCAAAATAAATCATAGAAATTAATAATTTTCTCTGGCATATGTTGTATCATTTATTTAGATAAATAATTGGCAAACAACAACTTGATTGAATGAGTGTTTACTGATAACGCCAAATTAGAAACTACAATAGATGTAGTTCAATAATTTCCATGAAAAATAACTTATTGCTGCATATGATTAGAAGTTTAGGGAAATTAAAATATTTTTAAATTTCTAGATTTCTCAGTGATTAATATATAGCATCGCATATGGTTGAAAGATCGATAAAACCTCTTACTACAATTTATACCAATTGTGTCATCTCGAATGTGATTGAAAATGGTGCCTAAACCTTAATATGTAATAGGTTATCTAATGAGGAAAATTCCTAGGTAGCACCTCGGGATTACAAAAATCCCTAGATACTACATCTTTTTTTACCTGGGTACTACAGAGGTATCACATTCTCAATATGTGACACTACCTAATTTTTTATCTGGATACTATAAGTGTAGCGCATCTTAAGGGTGCAACACCAGTATCACATATTAGGAATGCGATATATTAGGGAGCTTTAGTAAATGACTCAATTCCAGGGTATTTCTAGTATCACATGCTTGCTATGCGATATAGCTAAAAGTTCCTGGATGATGCAATTCCGCAGAGTTTCTCCTATATTGCATTCTTGATATGAGATATAGCTAAAAGTTCATGGATGATGCAATTTCACGGAGTTTCTCCTATATCACATGCCAAGAATGTGATATAGAAGAAACTCCCTGTAATTGCATCATTTCCAAGAAGTTTTGGCATAGAGCCATTCATTCATAATAGATCTTCATTTCCTAGGAAAAAATACAGTTGTTTAGCTGAACTCTCATCCACATTGAAATTGGAGTAAATTAAATGCATACATTCAATGGAATAAACAAAATTCACATAATAATGCACATCATTTCCAGACAGATTTGGCATACATCGATTTTATTTAACTCTCAACCACAATGATGTTTGAGTCAACAAAATGCACACATGATTGACTCCTAAACATTCAAAAACATTATAATTTCATTAACGTAGAATTTTACAAAAGGTGTTTCCATGAACAACATCATATGTTACTTGACAACAACCATAGTAAAAAATTCAATTTCTAATTCTATCATCTTCTTCTCTATTGATATGCCCTTGTTGTATCATGTGGACCAAAAGGTAATAAATGATTGCCCTCATTAATCATCATTATTTGAGAGGGTCCTGCACCGTCATCCTTGAAGTTGGAATTGGTGGCGGTGTAAGCGTGCAATAAATGGGTTGAGTACCCTTTACGTCCACACCCAGCCTCATCGGTGCCTGCAATGTTGGCATGTCTTCACTCAGTTACTCAACAGCTGATGTGACGAACCGGGTCTCCAAATTCGGGGATGGAACATCTACATCTGCCTTCGTGTCTTCCTCCTTTGCCACTGGTACGATAGGTGGATCACACGCTCTACCCCTGCCTCTCCCTCTAGTCCTTCCTCGTCTAGACTGTACCTGAGCCTGATCAACGTGCTCCTCATGTATTATCAACGCATCTGCAAATTGGAATGCCAATCATTTCTCCATTTCTGCCTTTGCCTGGACTGCAGTATCCTGACTCTCCTGGCGTTTGGTATCGTATATGCGCTTCCTCCTAGATATCTGCATCAAAAAAAATATACATAGTGGTTATTTTTACAGAAATGTCCATGTAAAACTAACAAAATATATAGTAGTTATTCTTACGTTGCTTGCCAAAGCAGCCACTAGACGACCCATAAATCTTCTCGTAGTCATTATGTACCAATCCATATAGCTTGGAGTCACAATGATCCCATTGGATTGGTCGAGGGCAACAACTCTATCCACTCGATCATCCTGCTCACATATCTGCTCCCAATGTTGGGACCTCCAATCAATATATACTTTCCCCCTCATGTCGATGGTGTGGAGGTCCTTGACGGTAAAGCACGCCACTGGAATGTCCAGACGACCACCAAATTGATGAAGAACGCTATCTGGAACATAATATTTATATCAACGGCACCCTTTCTCTCCAAATGTTTTGCCCCTCCAAACAATAGACAGGTAGATGTGCAAGTACACCATCATCATATGACTTCCACATCACCTACATGGAAAAATGATATGTAGTTTAATGGCAGTTATTTGAAGAAAATTGAATGAATGTGTCGTGCCTTATTTACCTACTCCGGTGATTGCATGTCGAAAGCATCGTAATATGGTCTCACGATGTGTGTTGGTTGTCGATGATGCACGAATGGAGCAACCCAATGAACTCTTAGTGGATGCTTGTGCCACTACGTCTTTCCCTAATCACTGGATCAATGTGTGGGAAATGCTTCCATAACCACAACTTAAGCAATATGATTGAGCCTCTGATCTCCTCGGTCTCCATACTTGCTGCTAAACATAGATGCATGTATAGGAAAGCAAGGACCGTAGATTCCTAGCTTAGCATCCTAGAGTATTGTAGATCATGCAAATGCAGTAATATAATTAGAGAAATCAGTGACCTTGACATCTCTGTAAATAAAACACCTCCCAGTAGTTGTAAAATGTATGCTCGTGCATGCCTCTACAAGACCACCTCATTAGCATCTGGTGGCAAGTCTGCAAAATGTGTAAATAAACATCTCGCTAAAATTCTGTTGCTAGCAATCTCAGAAGATAAGGGTCTTGCACCTGGACGTTGCTTGCATTTGTCAGCCCAAGTCGCTCCTGGGGTGTCTCTCATGTAACCACCGGTCCATCGCTCCATAACCCCAAGATGAAAGCAAAATACTACAGTGAAATGATCATCTCTCCACTGCCATGTGGAAAGTGTGTGCCTCAGGCATTCATTGCTCCATCAAGGCTGTAATCAAATGCTAATATGGTGTGATAAATTTCAATTCTGAAATACATCCAAATCCCACCTGATCTACATAAGGAAGTAGTGGTCATCCAAAGGGATGTAGCATACATGTGTTTCTTGTCATCGACAATGCCACCACGATGATGCTTGTAATTTGAATGAGTCAAGATTTATTAGGAAAAAAATTAGGGATTTTTACACCTATAACCCTGACTAATTTCACAATTACATTCATAACCCCGTATAATCGTGAATTACATGAGAAACCCTGGATAGTCCCTTCTGTCTCACACCTATAACCCTTCGTTATGGGGTAGTTAACTCAACCATATCGTGGGCTAATCTAACCTATGATCTATACAATGGCCACTAAAAATTTCAAAAAAAAAATAAAAAATAAAAACTCTCCAAACCCACCTCCCCCTCCCTACATGTGATCCACCCCACCTCCAGGCTCCCAGCAGGCTTGATGAAGAGATCTTCGATGACGGAAGGCTGCGTCAGCTTTGGGGGAGGTCAGCGACGTCGGGCCTGGGTTCAGTGGTGGATTCCCGTGGGGCTTTCTTGTGCTGGAGGGTGGGGGGCTGGGGGTTGGGGCTGCGGGAGGTGGGGGAGATCGGCGGCACCGGGCCTGGGTTCAACAGGTGGGTTGGGGGGGAGCTTTCTTGTGCTGGAGGGTGTGGAGGTAGGGGTCGGGCTACCAGGAGACGGGGGAGGCCGATGGTGCCAGGCTTGGGTTCGGTGGGGGAGGTCTTGGGTGGGTGGGGGGGATTCTGTGTGGCTAGGGGGCTAGACTTGGTGCCCAGAAGGAGGTGGGCGGGGGGGTCAGGGACGACCAGCTAGGGGCTGCCTTGGAGGGAGGGCCGGACCTTTAGGTCCATATATACGAGAAGGGCCTGCCTGTTCTTACATGGAAGAAGAAGATAGAGATCTGCATTGGCACCGCGAGGGGTCTACACTATATGCACACTGGAACCGCCCAGGGGATCATGAAGGATATGGGATGATCCTCAAGCGCATCACGGAAGCGTGATGATCATATCGTATATGACCAAGAGCGACTAGTCACACTAGTTGCTCGGTGCAGCGGAATTTTAAAATTTTTAAATGATGAAATCGCATGATCCAAGAACATTTCTTGGATCATTTCATCTAACCATAAAAGATATATAGGAATACCTCTTGTAGCGTTGTTGCGATCAAGCCTTTGAGCAAAGAGACCTCCTATCTCAAGTCCGATCCGTCAGAGGAGACACTTGCGAGCGCAGGGATGAGTCATGTGCTTCTCGCAATCCAAGTTGTTGATCCAAGCGATGGATCTCCTGATCTCGTCTCACGACACTGAACGCCTTCTTCACAAGTGCCACACACCAAAGAAGACAGAGATCCAAGAGTCGTCAAAGCGGGCACGATGATGAAGGAGACCTTCTCTTTATGAGAGTGGACGGTCACTCTAAGAGAGAAGGGAGGGAGTATGCGTGAGAATGACAAGGGGAGAGAGAGAGAGAAGTCGTCGAGATTGCGTAACTCGAAGAGCAAGGGATGCCACTTCTTATATAGTGTTTTGGGAGTCCGTGGATCATAATCCATGGAGAACACACAATCAATGGATGAGATTGATTTGTGTTTCTTTCAACAGCTAAGATGTTGTTGTAAAAACACAACATCAAATGATTTAATTTAAATTAATTTATTTTGATAAATCAATATAATTAACCTCAAATCAAATCACATTTGACTAGAGATAGGATAATGAGAAGACTAACCTCCATCCCTAAAAGAGGGGGGATGGCTACTCTTCTCCACATGGAGAGTTTTAATCGTCCACTCCTCTTGAGAGGAATGGGTCTATCTCCTCTAATTATCATGAGATCTTATTATCTCATGATATATCCTATGACTCCTGTTGAAAATAATTTTCACAAAAAATAATTCCAAATTATCTTGTGGAAAATATCAACCAAGCCATTGAAATTATGCGAATCTCATTCACAACCCAAAACTAATTGTAATTATATTTTTTAACTAATCATTCAATGTGAATCTAATTCACATTAACAATTAATAAACAAATATAAATCACATAAGTCTCTATCTTTAATATATTATAAATCATATTTATAATATACATGGATAATTGGATAGTGCTATCAACATTATCCATATCCATAATAATTAAATCACATTTTATTACATTGGATAATCATTCTTATGCATTCAGATAATGTGAATCAAATTCACATTATTCATGATAATTAAATCATATTTAATTATTTATTTCTCAATGCTTAGATATAATTTAACTTTAGAAGTATTCTTGAACTCTTTCAAGAATAATGTGCTTTCTCCGCAGATACTTGGAGATAAGGACATGGAGATTGTATTGTTCCACATATAGTGACTTGTTTATTGAGATCACATCTCAAATCCAGATCTCACGGATCTCTCATAGATGTTTGATTTAATCAAGGCTGCAAATCTAATCTTCTCATTGCATCTGAATCTCATTCAGATCAATGTCCAACACTTGGACCAAGATCATATTACTTCTCTACTGAGAGGAGTCACTAAAATCCAGACATGTTTCATCACTCCCTCGGAATGGAAGAGTCATGGTTATGCAATCCTTTATGATCACATCACCCTCAGGTATTCCTAATACCTATACATCCTGCATACTGGAAGCCCTATGGTGAACCCGAAGATATAGATTAATTTTACACTTTCATCTTCAGGGTTTCATCATCAAGTTTCTCAATCTTGGTCATTGGGTTTGGTATCGATCATATGCTTTCCAAAAGAATATATCGTACCTTCAAATTCTTGTCATGCTTATAAAGCACAACGACCATGCATGGAATTGATCGGTCCCAATACGTCATGAGTGAGCTCATGTCTTCCGGTTCAGAAGTGAATCTGTATGAACCCTTTGAGAGATCGTATTACTCATATGCCACTACATGCACACCAGCACGCCGATATATAGACCTTGGTTACGTCATCAACCTATTGGTCTGCTAAATGTACATACTCAGACATATAGTAACACATCTATCTCTGGTCAGAGGATGTGTGCCTATATCGTGATAGTATACGATATAGGACTTTGGTTATCTTGATCTCGTTAAGTCAACTCTTTTGACCTAACTAATCTGACACCTTCGAATCTGTATTCCCATACAGAGGACTTGCATCAAGAGGTCGGTCAGATATCAACCTATATGAGAAAGGATTGCCATCTCCTACTCATGCTGGAGATCATCTCTTAACAATCATTTGACGGTGCTTGATGAGTCCTCAATCTAACTCCTTAGATATTCATCCAAACACCATCCTCTATGATTCCATTACTAAATCAATAGCTGTATGATTATTAAGATGGCCATGGTAAATAACCCTAATTGTACAGAGGGACCTTATAGTGCATTCATTCACTTAATCTTAGAAAGGGAGTGAAAATGAATCAATAACTTTTATTGATAAATCAAACATTACAATAACATTTATTGTTGGAATGGTTCTCCTCAGGCTCACATGGCTAACAATCTCCCACTAGCCCTCAGAATCATTCAAAAACAATCCTTAAACCCATACTCATTACATGCTGGTCGAAAACCTTCTCTGTCAGAGTTTTGGTAAGGGGATCAGCAACATTATCGATAGAGGCCACCTTGGTGATGATTATTTAACCACGCTTTTGTATCTCCCGAATGATGTGGTATTGCCTTTCCACGTGCTTGCTCTTTTGATGCCATCTGGGTTCCTTTTCCTGAGTAATGGCTCCCGAGTTATCGCAGAGTAATGGAATGGGAGTATCAGAGGAAACTCGACCAAGTTCCAAGATGAACTTGCGCAACCACACCACCTCCTTTGCAGCATCTAATACGACAATGTATTCAGCTTCTGTTGTTGAATCTGTTATAGGGTCATGCTTCTTGCTTCTCCAGCTCACATCACCACCGTTCAACAGGAACACAAACCCTGGTGTCGACTTTCGATAATCTGTATCCAATTGGAAGTTTGAATCTGTATATCCCAAGACTTGGAGATCACCATCTCCATAGATCAAGATGTAATCTTGTGTCCGTCTTAGATACTTGAAAATGTTCTTCACTGTATTCCAGTGTTGTTCTCTATAGCAGGACTAGTAATGACTTACCACTCCCACTACATGGCAGATATCAGGCCTAGTACACATCATGGTGTCATTAAGCTTCTTACAACTGATGCATAGGGCATCTAGCCATGGCCTTCTTTTCCTCAACAATTTGAGGAGCCATCCCTTTATACAGGTGACAAATCTGCGATTCGTCGCTCTAAAAGTTGAAAATAGAGCTCTGTTCCCGAGTAAATAGCATCATATTTCCCCTTATCTTGCATAATTAGCATTCATGCATGCAAGCATAATATCTGCATTTTAGCATTCATATTTGCATTAAATAAGAAGTCAATTTCACTTGTAAATATTCACCTTTATATTAGCTAAAATACCCTTTATGTATATATTTTATACTAACTCCGAATCCAATAAAACCAACTCTATAGTGTATATATTACTAACACTAATAAATGAAAAATATCAAAAAAATACTAACTTGTAAAATTGACCAATAAAACCCTAATCCAAGTTTGAAACCATGAACCTTAAAATGTGCATATCTCTCTCATACAACCTTCGAATTAGGTTAACTGACTTTTAAAGTAATATACATTCAAAGACCTTCAAAACGAAACCAATTTCATTAAAATCGGAGCTTGTATGCAAAACTTGGGCTTTGGGCCCCTTTTCTATATTGTACATATTGGCCGTTTTGCCCTTCATTTTATCTTTTTATTTTCTTAATTATTAAAAATCCAAAAAAATAGATTAAGTTGTAAATATTCCTTTCATATTTTTCTAACTTTATTTTGATTTTTCTCTCTTTTAAAAATGACAAAAAAATTACAAAAGATAAAATGCGGTATTTTATATCTATAAAGTACCACCCAAAAATACATTTTGTACAGATGACTTCTTTTGATTTTCGGCCCTTCATGTATAGATCTCGTCGAGACGAGCGACTTTTATGTTGACCACTTCTTGATTCAACCCCTTTTGTTATTTATTTTCAAATTTTCTTTGCATTTGGTTGTGGATTTTTCTTGAAGTGACACGTGGCAGCTCCTGGAGCCGCCACATGTCGGCTCCTCATTCACCCACTTATGTCACCTCCCTCCTTCATCCTGGGCCGTTAGATGAAAGGATAATTCATCAACGGCCCAATCTCTTCTCTTCTCTCTTTCTCTTTCTCTCTCTCTCTCCAAACTCTTTCTTCAAACTCCTGTTACTTGCGGGAGAAGCTGCCCCCGCCTTCTGCACCTTCCCTCTCGATCTCCCTCCTCCGCCGACTACGTGCGCCACATAACCACTTCGCCAACCCCTCGTTTCGCTGCTCCCGTGCACTTCACCCACTCCAGGCATCTCTGCCACATGCGACCACCACCTCCACTCCTCCCCACGAGCTCCACCTTCTCCATTAGCCACTCCTCCTCACGTGGGCTTTAAAAGTCCGACTACCTCCAGCAGCTTCCCTATCCGCCATTCATTATAGAGGTAGCCCAGCTCTAAGATCTCTGCAGGTGACAGCTCCAGGAGTTATATCGAGCGACGACGGCCACTTCTTGGCGAGATCCGACGTGGGATAAATCCTCCATTGTTGTGAGATCCTTGAGCTCACCGAACTCCGTCTCTGTTGCGGTGTCGAGCAACGACCCGAGGTGCTTCTCCTTACACCTCCTTCCCAAACATCCCTCCATCTTCTCCAGGTAAAGTTTCTTATTCATCCTTACTCTTCTTCTACCTCTGTTCAACCTCCTCTTCTACACCCATTTCATATCTCTTAAATCCATCCTCATCCTTGCTCTGAATCTAAAAAATTTTCTTATTTTCACGGATAAATCACACGTTGCGAATGCAACAATGTTTTTTATTGATTTTTTTGGCGAACTTTTACCAATCAACTAATCGAAAATTTAGGCCCGCTAAACAAATGCATGCAAAACAGGGGATATGGTGAAATTGCATGTTTTTGTTCCCCCATGTATCTCTCTCCTTCTCTCTTCTTCCTCCTGTGCTTAATGCACCCCCGACCTCCTCCTCTACGTCGTACGCGCTGCCCGCAACCAACCTCTGCCTGTGCGGATAAGAAGAGCATTGCCGCCTTAGCCTTCGTCCTCGATCGCTTGAAGAGAGAGACCACAGGAGCTCCTCCAGAGGAGAACTCGCTCCCGCGGCCAGGCGCGCCGACGTGCGCTCCAGCTCTATTCCCCTTCGACTGCCAGCCCGCCTCCGACAAGCTGCAGCGCTTCAGCCACGAGCTTCTCCGCGTGTACGAGCCACACCCTCCTCCGCGCCACCCTAACGAACCCTGGCCGTGTGTCAGTCAATAGGAAGGATCACCAACTGCTCGGACGCATAATTACCT
This sequence comes from Ottelia alismoides, assembly GCA_037367405.1. NCBI lineage: Eukaryota > Viridiplantae > Streptophyta > Magnoliopsida > Alismatales > Hydrocharitaceae > Ottelia > Ottelia alismoides. Next base: position 108,134 of record JAZKJV010008253.1, on the reverse strand, counting down.
CACGTCGTGTGTCGACGGGGGAGGTTGTTCCACCTCCACCATCGACCAACCCGCAGCTCACCCGACGTTGTGTCCTTCACGCGAGCCCTTCCATCTCTTTCAACATCAACAAGACATGCCACAGCTACGCACCTAGTTCTGCACTGCCTTCGTCATCGGCTTCAGCCAGTCCCGCCCCCACGCAGAGGAGTAGCACAACCCACCAGCATGCGCCAAACTGTCTCCGGTTCCCAACGCCCACGCGCCTCCAGTCGTCCTACAGCTTCGCTGCCTCGACGTCGTGCACTTTGCACCAGCCCCTCGGCCACCTTACTGCGTCGACGTCTTCATCCAGCGCACCACTCCTCCGCGTACGTCAACACCCGCCGCGCCAAATAGTCTCCGTCCAGCTGCTCGAGGAGGAGCCACCACCAATTGAGGAGGTGGTTCTTGAGGAAGAAGACCTCCCAACATTGTGGATAAGAAGCCCCATGTGGTCTTGAATTTATTTTGGGGTAAATTGTGAAATCAACCTCAGAGGTATATGCAATTAAAGAAGTGCCATTCAACACAATTTTTATTTGTAGAAATCTTATTTCATGTATTGCATATAGAACCTTGGGTTTCCATATTTATTTAAACGTCATTTAGCATCATTTTTAAATTCTAAAAATTGAATATTGTCGAACATCTTATACTTTATCTTTGTTGATGCTTGTTGAAATTTTAGGAGCAATATTTTATTTAATATAATTATTTTGATGGAAATTAGTATATTTTTCCACTATTTATTCTTAATTGCTTATTAAATTCCTTGTTGCTCTAACATTCACCAAAAAATCACATTAGGTAGAGTTTAAGTATTTCTACATAGTGCCCAAAAACCGCATCATCTACACGCATATCTAGGTAGCAAGATATTAATTGGTGATTTGAGTAATTCATTTTTAATTAATTCCTCACTTAGTATTTATAGGAATCAAAAGTTGTTCTGGATGTATATTAGATAGACCTATCTAGGATAATTTAATTTCTGAAAAATATTGACGTTTGGTATTTATTAAAATTAAAATTGTGAAAATCACCTTGCATTCATTTTTAATTCAGAGAGAATTCATTTGGTGTCAAAAAAATCCAAAAAAAATTAAAGCAGCTTAATTTCATTGCATTTCAGCATCTGGCCAAGTTGTTTCATAATTTTAGCAATCAATTTGACCATATTTCTGAATTAACTTGTAAACTGGCCTGATTTTGCATGTGTCTTTTCCTTCTTGCATAAAATAATCGAAAAAGATCAACAAAAATTATCCCCTGAAAATCAAACCTTGGAACTTGCTTAAAATCTACCTAAGGAGACAGCTGCCTCCCTGAGTTCGACCTTGGGCTTGCCCAAGTAAAAAAAATTGTAGCTCGGAATTGATTTGCTTTAAATTGAAAGTGGTTTTTGATTAGCTCTTATTATCCGACTGCAACGAACAACAACACATTAATTTGACCATTAATTTGATTAAATTAACAAGGGTAGTAAGACGCGATTCATCAAATGGCGTTGTTACCGGGGAGGCAAACGGCTTAGAATTACTTTGGAAAATTAGTTTGACGTTTTCCATTAATTCGGGTAGTCTGATTCCCGAACCATCTTGTAATTATTACATTTTTCCAATTTTTTTATTTTTTCTCTCTCTGTCTAACATTTTTATCTTTTTGTGCAAGGGCCCGGTGGACTTGGAGTGGCTTTCTTGAAGTCGACGCATCTCGAAGTGCATCGGAGGCCAACGATTTGTGGATCAAGTCGATTGTTGAGACGCCAAAAAGATTTTCATTTTTTTAACTTGTAAAAAAAGTGTCTGCATTTACAGCGGCTCCCGTTTGGGATCTTGTGCATGTAAGTCATAATAAAACGTGTCCCCACATGTTGTGTGCTTGCTTTATGTAGAATAGAACCTGCACTTGTAGTTCTTAGAGCTATTTTAGGAATTGTTTGTGCTCGTAATTCTTTAGGACCACACAATACACTTAAAAGACACACTTAGACCGCAGGACTTAGTCGAATTCAATTCATTCTTCACTCGCTAATAGAACTGCTTGACTAGGAGTGGCTTTTCTTGATTGCATTCCATTTAATGTAAAAATTTCAATTCAGTATTGCATCCCTCATTGTAGAGAGCTGGAGACACTGTAAGTATTCTTACTCGAGCATTCATCATCGTCTTCTCGATTGCATCAGCTTTTTCCGATTCTCCCTCTCTCAGTTTTCCAACTTAGGATAAAGGAATTGGGACTGGATGGTAGACGTGATTGTTTGTGTGGATTAATATCAGTGACAACTAATCTCTAAAATCAGGACTGCTAATTGAATTGGACCAAAAAATTGACTAAAATTAACCCTTGTTTGCGGGTCAGGAGAAGAAATATGCCTTCCTTGTGGGTCAGGAGAAGAAATATCCGGTCATCATCAGTTCACGATTGACCGAGGAGCAGGAATCTCGCTTGCTGGAGATCCTGGAAAGAAACTGCAAAGCGATAGACTGGAGCATTTTCGATCTCTACGGGATAAATCCCACTCTATGTTCGCACCATTTCTACCTGGAGAATGAAGCCAAACCCTATCGTGAATTCCAACATCGTTTGAATCCAAATTTACGAGAGGTAGTGAAGAAGGAAATAGAGAAATGGTGCAATGCGGGTTTCATTTATCCCATCTCTGACTCTAGATGGGTGGCTCCGATCCATGTTTTCCTGAAGAAGTAGGGAATTCAGACGACCACCAACGAGGACGGAGAGGAGATCGTGACGCGAGTGCCCACATCGTGGCACATCTGTGTGGATTACAGATGCCTGAATGCTATGACGAAGAAGGATCATTTCCCCCTACCGTTCATTGATCAGATCCAAGAGAGATTAGCGGGGAAAGAATTCTTCTGTTTCTTGGATGGGTTCTCGAGCTACAATCAAGTAGCCATAGCTCCGGAGGACCAGAAAAAGACCACGTTCACATGCCCCTTTGGAACCTATGCTTTCAAGCGCATGCCCTTTGGGTTATGCAATGCTCCAGGTACTTTTCAAAGGTCCATGATTGTTGTATTCACCGAAATGGTCGGTGAATTCCTGGAAGTCTTCATGGACGACTTCTCGGTCCACGACAATTCCTTCGATTCCTATCTTAGGAATCTGGACCGAGTCCTCAAACGTTGTTGTGAGGTTTATCTTGTGCTCTCCTGAGAGAAAAGTCACTTCATAGTGACGGAGGGCATTGTGTTGAGGCACATCATCTCCAAGAGAGGAATGGAGGTAGACCCTGCCAAGGTGGATGTGATCAGACGACTCCAGCCACCAACCAACATTAAGCAGTTGCGGTCGTTCCTCGGGCATGTCGGATTCTATTGGATATTTATCAAGGATTTTTTTAAGATTGCCCGACCACTAACTAAGCTTTTAGGCAAGGACATGGAGTTTATTGTTGATCACAAATGTCTTGAAGCCTTTAAGCTATTGCAAGGGATGATCATGGATGCCCCGATCCTACAAGCCCCAGATTGGTCTCTACCTTTTGAGATCATGACAGATGCCTCAGATTTTGCTGTTGGGGTTGTGTTAGGACAGAAGAGGGATGGTGTCCCGTTTGGAATCCACTACGCAAGCAAAGAGCTTGATACTGCCCAGCGTAACTATACAGTTACTGAAAAGGAGATGCTTGCGATAGTGTTTGCCTTGGACAAGTTCAGATCTCACTTAATCGAATCCAAAGTAATTGTGTTCATTGACCATACAGCGCTACGATACCTGATGGAAAAGAAGGATGCGAAGGCACGTCTTCTTCGGTGGATTTTTCTTATCTAGGAGTTTGATTTGGATATTCGTGATGAACCTGGAAAGAAGAACGTAGTAGCCAATCATCTCTCTCGTCTCGAAGATCTTAATACTTTTGAGGATTCACCAATTCGAGACTCCTTCCCTGACTAGTCGATTTTTGTTGTCGACTCACTCCCATGGTATGCCAATATCGTGAACTATCTTGTCTCCAAGAAGGTTCCCGAAGGTTGGCTCAAGAGCCACATTGACCGACTGAAATCGGATGCTAGACACTACCATTGGAAGGATCCGATCCTTTTCTTTGAAGGACTGGATTGTGTCTGGAGATGGTGTATTCCTCAGGAGGAATACCAGAGTGTCCTTTCTTTATGCCACAGCTTGGAGGCAGGAGGACACCACTCTAGGAAGAGGACCGCATGGAAGGTACTTCAATGTGGTTTTTACTGGCCGACTCTGTTTCGTGATGCCATCACCTTTGCGAAGTCGTTCCTAGTATGCCAGAGAATGGGAGGAACCGTTGGTTCTAAGGATAAGATGCCGATGCAGCCTATTATCATTTGTGATGTCTTTGACGCCTGAGGCATCACTTTCATGGACCCATTCCCTGTTAGCCATGGATTCAAGTACATCCTTCTTGCAGTAGACTACCTATCCAGGTGGGTGGAGGCTATCCCGATAGCAGGACTGTCTGTTAATTCATCAAAGAGCATATCATCTCTAGGTTCGAGATCCCCAAAATGTTGATATCAGATGGGGGTAGCCACTTTGTAAACCGAGAGGTGAAGAAACTTTTGAAGGACTATGGCATCGAACACCGTGTCGCTAGTCCTTACCACCCACAGACTAATGGTATGGCTGAGGTGTCGAATAGGGAGGTGAAAACTATATTGCAAAAGCTTGTCCGCCCAGATAGGAAGGATTGGTCTTAGATCTTGGATCAAGTCCTATGGGATTATAAGACAGCTTACAAGACACCATTAGGAACCTCCCCATTCCGAATGGTATTCGGAAAGCTGTGCCATTTGCCCGCAGAGTAAGTGCATAAATCAGAATGGGCAATCAAGAAGGTCAATTGGGACATGCACCTTGGGCAGAAGCAGAGAGAAATGGATCTGAATGAGCTTGTGGAGGTCAGAAACCGTGCATACAACAACAGTTTGGTGTACAAGGATAACGTTAAGCATTGGCATGATAGATATATCAGATGAAAGACCTTTGTTCCTGGACAGAAGGTATGGTTGTTTAATGCAAGGCTAAAGATCTTTCAAGGCAAGTTGAAGTCCAAGTGGGCGGGCCCATTCATTGTCCGTGCGGTGCACGATAGTGGATGTGTCGAGATCTCAGATCTCGCAGATGACGCACCGACATTCCTAGTGAATGGACAACTGTTGAAGCACTTCGTCGAATCCAATGAGCAGTTTGTCTATGTTGAGGAGATTGTATTCATGCACGAGACAGGATTCAACAGATACACATCGAGCCGTGCATGAGACCTTACAGCAGTGAGCTCTAGCCATCAGCAGCATCTTGAAAGATTCAGACTAACACCCTTGTATATACCCATCGTTCCTGTACATTATGTCCTTTTTCCCTTGCGACCCTAGTAACTCATCCCAGCTTCATCAATCACCATCTTGGACTATACTTAGGATGACCAGATCCTAAGTATAGGGGGGATGAGTCACCTGAGTCTGTCCACTGTACATCCTCTAGATCACATTGGTACTCATACTCACTCCAGTCCTGTACTTAGGCTAACCTGAGCCTAAGTATAGGGGGGACCGATGCCCGTCGTGTATATGTTCATCCATTTCTCGTCTTGACCTCGTCCGCCCCATTTTTGACCTTCTTCTACATTTAGGCTGCCAGAGCCTAAGTATAGGGGGGCAGGATGACTTCTTACATTTTCGTTCTTTTGGCTCTCTTATGCTTAGAATGAGCTATGTCTTTTTCCTCGCTTTTCGTGCTCTGAGGACATAGCACACGCTAAGTATAGGGGGCATGTATATATTACATATATACTCTACCCATAGCTCGTACTTTCATGTATTTTGTATATATTATGCAATAATTACAGGATGGGTAAAATTTGGAGAAACGTTTTTGTAAAATACACTTGTATAATCTGTATAATACTTATAAAACCATTGTAAATTTTTGTAACATAGGAGAAAAGAAAGAAAAAGAGTCTTGCATTTCATTCATCTACATAGCATGTCATCTGCACCTCATCTGCATATTTTGCATATGCAAAGTGAAAAGCTAGTGGGTTCTGAACCAAGTTATGAGTAGATGGTGAGGAAGGACTTGATTTGACCTTAATCCACCAAATTTCAGAGGAACCATATAGGAACTAGAGTTAAGATTTCTCGGGTCAAGTGACTTAATTCTTTGAGTCCGCAAGTCTATGTTCACATGTCATCTTGATTAGTCTAAGTAGATTATCTAGTGCGCACGCATGATTCCTTTAGATAATGACCTAACTTGGACAAGCACAATGCACGTAGCTCTTCATTGATGAGGTGGTGAGGAGGTAGAATCCTTTAGCTTGGAGTAGCACACGGGTGGAAACATCCGTCCTCCTCTAGGGTGGGTAGTGCATCTCAACCTAGTCTGGTGGTGTTGACATCTAAAGACGGGACACTGTGGGTTGCAATAATGCTTCAAAAGAAGGATAGTCTACTGGCTCAAGAGGAAAAACTCCTAATGTACATGCTGCACCTTGTATATAGTTCAAAAAAAGAAAAAAAGAAAAAATGCAAGAACTCCAAAAAATAGGCATGCCAGATAGAAAAAAATACCTGTCGGAGTATGTATATTAGCAAGAAGTCTGCAGCTGGATGACTTGGCTACACTGGTCAGGCATCCTGGGATAGGTAGCTACACTGGCTATCGTCCATTCTTTTCTCCACCCCCTCCTCTTGAGATGGTCGCACTTGAACTTAGAAGGGAATACCCCGCTCCTCGAGGAAAGAGTTACTGGACTGGGGAATTAGAGTTACCTTGTTAGACGAGGCTGCTTCTTATCTATTTCTGATATGGAGAGCTATTTTACACTTACACAGTACACGTAAGAATCATAGTCGTCAGAAATTTGCGTCTGAGGATTTGTTCTGACCTGACTGTTGAGGCGTCAAGAATAGAAGACTTGTAGAACTTGAAGTCTGTTAGGTCTTGAGTTCAGATCCCGATAAGGTTCCTCGACACAATTAATCTAAAGGTCGAGTCAAGCTCCATTTTTAACTTTTGTTCATGACCTTGGTATGGAACCCAAAATCATTTCACTCTTGCATTCATTTGCTCGGGGACGAGAATGGTTTAAGTATAGGGGGTTGATGAATCTGTGATTTATCACTATAAAAGTTGAAAATAGAGCATTGTTCCTGAGTAAATAGCAGCATATTTTCCCTTATCTTGCATAATTAGCATTCATGCATGCAAGCATAATATCTGCATTTTAGCATTCATATTTGCATTAAATAAGAAGTCAATTTCACTTGTAAATATTCACATGTATATTAGCTAAAATACCCTTTATGTATATAGATTATACTAACTCTGAATCCAATAAAATCAACTCTATAGTGTATATATTACTAACACTAATAAAAGAAAAATATCAAAAAAATACTAACTTGTAAAATTGATCAATAAAACCCCAATCCAATTTCGAAACCATGAACCTTAAAATGTGTATATCTCTCTCATACAACCTCCGAATTAGGTCTACTCACTTTTAAAGTAATATACATTCAGAGACCTTCAAAACGAGATCAATGTCATTAAAATCGGAGCTCGTATGCAAAACTTGGGTTTTAGGCCCCTTTTGTATATTGTGCATATTAACCGTTTTGCCCTTCATTTTATCTCTTTATTTTCTTAATTATTAAAAATACAAAAAAATAGGTTAAGTTATAAATATTCCTTTCATATTTTTCGAATTTTATTTTGATTTTTCTCTCTTTTAAAAATGACAAAAAAATTACAAAAGATAAAATGCGGTATTTTATATCTATAAAGTACCACCCACAAATACATTTTGTACAGATGACTTCTTTTGATTTTTGACCCTTCACAGTAGTTGTAGATCTCGTTGAGATGAGCAACTTTCATGTTGACCACTTTTTGATTCAACCTCTTTTGTTATTTCTTTTCAAATTTTCTTTGCATTTAGTTGTGGATTTTTCTGGAAGCGACACGTGGCAGCTCCTAGAGCTGCCATGTGTCGGCTCCTCATTCACCCACTTATGTCACCACCCTCCTTCATCCTGGGTCGTTTGATGAAAGGATATTTCATCAACGACCCAATCTCTTCTCTTCTCTCTTTCTTTCTCTCTCTCTCTCTCTCCAAACTCTTTCTTCAACCTCCCGTTACTTGCGGGAGAAGCTGACCCACCTTCTACACCTCTCCTCTCGATCTCCCTCCTCCGCCAACTACGTGCACCACATAACCACTTCGCCAACCCCTCGTTTCGCTTCTCCCGCGCACTTCACCCACTCCAGGCATCTCTGCCACATGCGACCACCACCTCCACTCCTCCCCACGAACTCCACCTTCTCCATTAGCCACCCCTCCTCACGTGGGCTTTAAAAGGCCGACTACCTCCAGCGGCTTCCCTATCCGCCATACATGATAGAGGTAGCCCAGCTCTAAGATCGCTGCAAGTGACAGCTCCAGGAGTTATATCGAGCGACGACAGCCACTTCTTGGCGAGATCCGACGTGGGATAAATCCTCTGTTGTAGTGAGTTCCTTGAGCTCACTGAGCTCTGTCTCTGTCGCAGCGTCGAGCAACGACCCGAGGTGCTTCTCCTTGCACCTCCTTCCCAGACATCTGTCCTTCTTCTCCAGGTAAAGTTTCTTATTCATCCTTACTCTTCTTCTTCCTCTGTTCAACCTCCTCTTCTACACCCATTTCGTATCTCCTAAATCCATCCTTGTCCATGCTCCGAATCTAAACTTTTTTTGCACTTTCACGGAGAAATCACACGTTGCGAACGCAACGGTGATTTTTATTTATTTATTGGCGAACTTTTATCAATCTACTAATCGAAAATTTAGACCCGCTAAACAAATGCATGCAAAATAGGGGATATGGTGAAATCCCCTGTTTTTGTCCCCTCACGTCTCTCTCTCCTTCTCTCTTCTTCCTCCTCTGCTTAACGTACCCCTGGCCTCCTCCTCTCCGTCGTACGCGCCGCCTGCAATTGACCTTTTCCTGTGCGGAGAAGAAGAGCATTGCCGCATTAGCCTTCGTCCTCGACCGCTTGAAGAGCGAGACCACAAGAGCTCCTCCAGAGGAGAACTCTCTCCCGTAGCCAGGCGTGCCGACGTGCACTCCAGCTCCATTCCCCTTCGGCTGCCAACCTACCTCCGACAAGCTGCAACGCTTCAGCCACGAGCTTCTCCGTGCGTACGAGCCACACCCTCCTCCGCGCTACCCCAACGACCCCTGGTCGTGTGTCGGTCAAGAGGAAGGAGCACCAACTGCTCTAACGCATAACCACCTCACCTCGTGTGTCGACGGGGGAGGTTGTTCCACCTCCACCATCGACCGACCCGCAGCTCACTCGACGTCGTGTCCTTCATGCGAGCCCTTCCATCTCTTTTGACATCAACAGGACATGCCGCAGCTACACACCTAGTTCTGCACCGCCTTCGTCATCGGCTTCAGCCAGTCCCACCCCCTTGCAGAGGAGTAGCACGACCCACCAGCGCGTGCCAAACCGTCTCCGGTTCCCAACGCCCACGCACCTCAAGTCGTCCTATCGCCAGCTCCGCCGCCTCGACGTCGTGCAGTTTGCACCAGCCCCTCGACCACCTTACCACGTCGACGTTTTCATCCAACGTACCACTCCTCCACGTACGTCAACACCTGCTGCGCCAAATAGTCCCCGTTCAGCTGCTCGCGGAGGTGCCACCACCAATTGAGGAGGTGGGTTTTTGAAGAAGAAGAAGACCTCCCAACGTTGTGGAGAAGAAGCCCCACTTGGTCTTGAATTTATTTTGGGGCAAATTGCGAAATCAACCCCGGAGGTATATGCAATTAAAGAAGTTCCATTCAACACAATGTTTATTTGTAGAAATCTTATTTCCTGTATTGCATATAGACCCTTGGGTTTCCATATTTATTTAAACGTCATTTAGCATCATTTTTAAATTCTAAAAATTGCATATTGTCGAACATCTTATACTTTATCTTTAGTGATGTTGTTGAAATTTTAGAGCGATATTTTATTTAATGTAATTATTTTGATGGAAATTAGTATCTTTTATCCACTGTTTATTCTTAATTGTTTATTAAATTCATTGTTGTTATAAATTTCACCAAAAAATCACATTAGGTAGAGTTTAAGTATTTCTACATAGTGCCCAAAAATCGCATCATTCGCACGTATATCTAGGTAGCAAGAAATTAATTGGTGATTTGAGTAATTCATCTTTAATTAATTCCTCACTTAGTATTTATAGGAATCAAACGTTGTTCTGGATGTCTCTTAGATAGACCTATCTACGATAATTTAGTTTCTGAAAAATATTGACATTTTGTATTTATTAAAATTAAAATTGTGAAAATCACCTTATATTCATTTTTAATTCATAGTAAATTCATTTGATGTCAAAAAAATCCAAAAAACTTAGAGTAGCTTAATTTCATTGCATTTCACCATCTGGCCAAATTTCATAATATTTGAAATTAATTTGTTCATATTTCTGAATTAACTTGTAAACTGACCTGATTTTACATGTGTCTTTTCCTTCTTGCATAAAATAATCGAAAAAGACCAAAAAATTATCCCCTGAAAATCAAACCTTGGAACTTGCTTAAAATCTACATAAGGAGACAGCTCCCTCCCTGAGTTTGACCTTGGGCTTGCCCAAGTAAAAAAATTGTTGCTCGAAATTAATTTGCCTTAAATTGAAAGTGGTTTTTGATTAGCTCTTATTATCCGACAATAATGAACGACAACACATTAATTTGACCATTAATTTGATTAAATTACAAGGGTAGTAACATGTTGTTCAACAGGTGTATACCATGACTTAAGGGGAGGAAACCTTTCTTAGAACTATCCATACGGAATCGTTCAAGAATCTTCTTAATGTACCCATGTTGTGATAATCCCAACATCCTCTTTTCTCAGTTTTTGAACAACTTCAAACCTAAGATGTAAGAGGCTTTTCCAAGATCTTTCATCTCGAAGGTATGAGATAGCTAAATCTTAACATTGGTCATCATCCATGTATTATTCCCAATGATAAGGATGTCATCTACGTAAAGCACGATGAACACAATGGCGCTCCTACTAAGCTTCTTGTACACACAAGGTTAATCATGATTCTGCACAAAATCATAACTCTTTATGATTTCGTCAAATATGATGTTCCAACTATGAGAAGCTTGTTTGATCCCATAGATGGATTTCTTCAGCTTGCATATTTTACCTTCCTCGGTTGTAAAGCCCTGGGGCTGCTCCATATAGATATCCTCCTCTAGGAATCCATTGAGGAAAGTTGTCTTGACATCCATCTGCCAGATGTCATAGTCAAGAGATGCAGCTATAGCTAGAAGTGTCCTGATAGACTTAAGCATAGCCACATGAGAGAATGTCTTATCATAGTCGATGCATTCTCCATTTACACTCTATAGGTTTTACCCCTTCAGGTGGATCCTCTAGGGTCCATACACCATTCTTATGCATGGAGTCAATCTCTGACTTCATTGCTAACATCTATCTATCCATGTCATGATCCATGAGTGCTTCATCAAATGAAGCAGGATCATTATCAATTTCACCTGACACATGGAATCCATACCTTTTAGGTGGTGCAACCACCCTCGAACTCCTTCAAAGAGTTATGGGTGTTTCATCTTTATTTATCTCTTCATATTCTGGTTCAGGAAGCTCAAAATCCTCAGGGGATTCTATGAGTTCCTCTACTTCATTTTTGTCTTGACCTTTAAGTAAGTCATCCTTCAGAAATCTAACATCTCTAGACATGAAAACCTTTTGGGTCTCAAGGTCATAAAGCTGATATCTAATACCATCTTTAACATATCCAATGAAGTAGCACTCTCTAGTGCGAGATTCTAGCTTACTTGCATCCATGTTCTTCACATGAACCAAGCCACCCCAAACCCTCAAGTGATTAGCACTTAGTTTGGCTCCATACCATAGCTCATGAGGAGTCTTAGGTACAGATTTGCTAGGAATCTTGTTCAGGATATATATTGCAGTCTCTACTACATATCCTCAGAAACTAAGTGGTAAATGTGCTTTGCTCATCATTGAACGGACCATATCCATGATGGTGTTATTGCGTCTTTCAGAACAGCATTAAGTTGGGGGGTTCCAAGAGGAGTGAGATTGGAGACAATCCATTCTCTTTAAGGTATTCCTTGAATTCATCTGAGAGGTACTCACCACCTCGGTCAGATCAAATTCGTTTAATCTTCCTATAGGTTTGGTTCTCAACCAAAGCCTTGAACTCTTTGACCTTTTCAAAGGTTTCAGACTTATGACGTAATAGGAAGATGAACTCGTATCGCGAATGGTCATCAATCAACGTCAAGTAATATCGATGTCCATTTCAGGTCACGGTACTGAAGGGAACACATACATCAGTATGTATAAAGTCAAGAATACATTCGCATCTTGTAACCTTCTACTAAAAGGCACCCTAGTCATTTTACCTCGAATACAATGTTCACAAGTAGGCAAAGGTTGAATCTTTAGAAAATCTAAGGGTCCATCCTTTATCAATCTATTGATCCTATCAACAGATAAATGACCAAAGCTTTGATGCCAAATCATGTTTGGATGATTTCCATTCTCCATGGATCTTTTAGAGATTTTCTTAGTGGTAGTAACATTCATGACATGTTCATCAATGCACAACTCATAGAGTCCACCAGAAGTCAGAACACCATCCACAATGTATTTATCATAATGACTTATGACTACTTTATTACAGAAAAGGAATGAATATCCATTTCTAACAATCTTAGATACATATATTAAATTCCTTCTAACTTCAGGTACATAAAGACGCTCTTTAAGTAATAGGACTCTTCCACTAGATAACGATAGTCAGCTGGTCTCGACGGCGACTGCTGCAACACTTGCATCAGATCCCATTTGGATGACTATCTCCCTTCATCAAGACTCTTAGTTTCCTGAAACAAATGCAACAAATTGCATACATGAACAGAAGCACCAGAATCTATAATCCAACTTCCTACTCGTACAACGAGAAAAATAGTTTCAATGATGAAAGTAGATTTCATACCTGCTGGGGCTTTACCTTTGTCGACTGACTTCAGGTAATCCGGACAATTGTGCTTCCAATGCCCTCACTTCTTTCAGTGATGACATACATCATTTTTCTTTGATGCTATCAGAGTGGATGCATTGGTAGATGAGCCAACTCATTGACTCCTCTTCTTTCTCTTTTGGGACGGGTCCTTCCAAGAACCATGCTTCCGACTACGCTTTCCTTTGACCTGTGCAACCATTGCACTACTAGTGGGACTATCCTTCTTCATTATGTCCTCAGTGGACTTTAATGCAGATAATAACCCAGTGTTACTAAAATCAACTTTGCTCATGTGATACATAACTATAAAGTTGTTGAAATACTTAGGGAGTGGCGGGAAAATGAAGTCATCTTGCACGGTGTCCATGTCAGTTCCAGAGTTTCCAGCTCAGAGAGGTTCTCAAACATTTTGAGCACATGTTCTCTAACAGATGTCCCTTCCTACATCTTGCAGCGAATAAGCTCTTTCATTATATCGTAACGTTGTATGCGGTTTACATCAACGAACATATCTTTCAGATTTAGCATTATCTCTTGGCAAGTGTTCATTTCCACATGTTGCTTCTGAAGCACATTGGACAATGAGCCTAGAATATAACATCTTGCCAGATTATGATCTTCATCATATTTATCATTAAAAGAGATTTCTTCTGGAGTCTTCGGGTCTGCGTACTTGTCCTTTGACAGCACATAGGAGATGCGCTCAGCAGAAAGGACAAGATCCAAATTTCGGATCCAATCCGAATAATTTGGTCTGGTCAACTGATTGACCTCCAGGAGCTTGCTAAGAGGGTTCATGGATTTCATATTCTGAAATTAAGAATGCACTATATTAGAACATATAAATAATTATATATTAAATTAGAAATCTTTGATTAAGGAATTTTTAATCAAATTAGTCTTTCCTTTTCAACTTTGAAAATTATTTCGCTTAATTACTTTCAAAGCAAGAGATATACTTACCGCTATATCTCTAACAAGATCTGGGATCTCCTCTTTATCTTTGTCACATCCCAATAATATGAGAATCTATAACTCCAATAAAGAGGAGCGGGAACACATTCGGCCGTGCAAGTCCAACTTGCATCTCCCTATTCGGTCTTTAAAACTCGGGCCTGCCACCCCTAAGGTGATGTTGACCCGTTGTTAATTGAACCAACCGTTAACAGGAATACAACTCGCTATCCGCAATCCAATATCACCCCAATAATATGAGGACCCGATATTGGGATCACTACGCATACGTCCTTACTCTTTTGAGAAGCGAAGAGCCCGATCCAAATGGATTGTATGCAGGAGCTGTCACTTCGGACAGATGTCTCCTACATACAATATCTGGTGACGAAACCCTTTGCCTTGACGGGAAACCATGGATGTCACTTATGTGATCCTCCGCCTCTTATTCAAATTTCAATTACTTATAATGAATCATATTCATATAATCAATTCTTCCAAGGGAAATTCACATCTATTCATAATAGAGTGTTTCTAATTGGATATAATTAATTTAATCACATTAAATCAATTATCAATCTAATTCAATCAACAAACTTGATTGTTACTTGAAAAATATGGTATTATCTCAAAGTACGTGTTAGATTGAATTTTAATAATTAGAAAACACACCATGATTTCTCCAGCATTATCGAATCCTTACCCGCTGTCATGGCCAGTACCGACGGGAGTGGGACAGACCACACATGGTGCAATCTGCTACCCCAACGCTCCCCGACTAGACACCATATCCACCTCGGAAGGGATAATGCCAAATCGATCATTGTGTACTTGAGATGTTCATCGATTTTTCAACCTTAATTATATCATATAGTAATAATCAAAACCATTTTGATTATAAGGAAATTTGCTAGACAAATTCCCAAACCTATTCAAGTAACATGTTTATTGAAAGTGTATCAAGTAACTAATTGGTGATCTAGATCAAATCTAATCATATATTGGTTGAGGCAATGTCATCTAAGGGAACAATTATTATTCAAATATTTCTCAAATATTATCCATAATTATTTCAGGAAATTAACCATTAATTTCACAAGTTTCTTAAATGACAATCACAAGGTTTTTGATAAAACATGCAATTTCCAGCAGTGACCCTCACTAACTAAAATTAGCATATTTCTTTCATTTTAAATCCAAATTAAGCAAAATCAATTTCCATAGTTTGATAATTTGATTTAAAACAGAAACCATATAATTTGATTTAAAACAGAAACCATATGATTAGCATGCCTTTCAAGGTATTTTAAAACAGTATTTAACCCATTAATTAAGTCATTATTCGCCATCCCCGAAATAGTGGATATATAGTCATTAAAAGGATCTTAACTTGAGCAAACAGAATCCAAATTATGCAAACTCAAATTCCACGGTTTTCTTATTTAATGAGAAAAAATATACAATGATAGTTTTGTGCTTAAACATTTTAAACAGGGCCGAAATTTATCATAAAATAGGATTGCAAAAATTGAAATGCGATAAAATTTTCACGAACCCTCACGAGCCCAAATATTCCTAGGTTTATGGATCGTATCCAAAACCTCCAACCTGGCTCTGATACCACTTGAAGGATATGGGATGATCCTCAAGCACATCACTGAAGCATGATGATCGTATCGTATACGATCAAGAGCGACCAGTCGCACTAGTTGCCCAGTGCAGCGAAATTTTAAAATTTTAAAATGATTAAACCACATGATCCAAGAATATTTCTTGGATCGTTTCATCTAATTACATAATATATATAGGAATACCTCTTGGAGTGTGGTTGCGATCAAGTCTCTAAGCGAAGAGACATCCTGTCTCAAGTCCAATCCGTCGGAGGAGACGCTTGCGAGCGCGGGGATGAGTGGCATGCTTCTCGCAAGCCAAGTTGTTGATCCAAGGGATGGATTTCTTGATCACGTATCACGAGATCGAACGCCTTCTACATGAATGCCTATGATGAACCCGAAGATATAGATCAATTTTACACTGTCATCTTCAGGGTTTCATCATCAAATTTCTCAATCTTGGTCATTGGGATTTGGTATCGATCATATGCTTTCCAATAGCATATATCATACCTTCAAATTCTTATCATTCTTCTAAAGTACGACGACCATGTATGGAATTGATCGGTCCCAATACCTCATGAGTGAGCTCATGTCTTCCAGTTCAGAAGTGAACATGTATGATCCCTTTAATAGATAGTATTACTCATATGCTCTTACATGCACACTAGCTTGCCGGTATATAGACCTTGGTTAGGTCATCAACCTATTGGTCTGCTAAATGTACATACTCAGACATATATCAACACATCTGTCTCTGGTCAGAGGAACCTATATCGTGACAGTATACGATATAGGACTTTGGTTATCTCTATCTCTTTAAGTCAACTCTTTTGACCTAACTAATATGATACCTCCGAATCTCTATTCCCATGCAGAGGACCTACATCAAGAGGTCGGTCAGATATCAGCCTATATGACAAAGGATTGCCATCTCCTACTCAGACTGGAGATCATCTCTTAACAATCATTTAACGGTGCTTGATGAGTCCTCAATCTAACTCCTTAGATATTCATCCAATCACCAACCTCTATGATTCTATTAATGAATCAACAATTGTATGATTATTAAGATGGCCATGGTACATAACCCTAATTGTACAGAGGACCTTACAGTGCATTCATTCACTTAATCTCATAAAGGGAGTGAAAATGAAATAACTTCTGTTGATAAATCAAACATTACAATAACATTTATTGTTGGAATGGTTCGCCTCGGGCTCACATGGCTAACAGATCATACATAGAGACGTGAAGATTTGATGTTATAATCCCACACTCTTTGTAGTTAAGATTTGATGTTAATTTACATTGATTAGATTATGATGCAACGTATAATATACGTAGGTTTTGCGCATGTGAGCATGACCGTGAAGGGGAGCTTCAGCTACCTCGACCCTGAGTACTTCCAGTGGCAGTAGCTCACCGACATATTCGACGTCTATTTGTTCATTGTCATCCTCCTCGAGGCCCTCTGCGAATGTCCAACGATCGATCCAGCCCTCCCTCGAGAGTAGGTCAACCTCGCCAAGTGGGCGATGCAGTGGAAGAGGGAAGGCCAGCTCGAGAAGATCATGACGGGTATGGTTAGATCCTCAAGCGCATCACGGAAGCGTGAGTGTCGTATCGAATACGACGAGGAGCGACTAGTCTCACTAGTTGCTCGATGCAGCAGAATTTAAAAAAATTATAATGCGACGAGACCACATGATCCAAGAACACTTCTCGGATCGTTTCATCTAAACCAAAAACAAGTAATAGGATTACCTCTTGAAGCGTGGTTGTGATAGAGTCTCTAAACGAAGAGACCTCCTGTCTCAAGTCCGATTCGACGGAGGAGATGCTTGCGAGCGCGGGGATGAATCGCGTGCTTCTCGCAATCCATGTTGATGATCCAAGCGGTGGATCTCCTGATCTCGACACACGAGATCCGACGTCTTCTTCACGAGCGAGGCGCACCGAAGGAGACAGAGATCCACGAGCAGACGATCGGGCAGCATAACGACGATGCTGCGGCAATGGAGACTCCCTCTAGGTCATCCATGGTGAATGACCATATGAGAGGGAGAGAGAGTAGATGTGTAGAGAGAGAGACTTATGTTCTCTTAGTGTGAAGAAGAGCAAAGGGGTGCCTCTCCTTTTATAATATTTTGGGATCCATGGATCTCAATCCATGTACAACACAAATCCAATAGCTCTCATTGATTTGTGTTTCTTTTAGTGGCCAAGATTTGTGTTGGTAAAAACCAACAACAATAAATTTAATTTAGATTAAATATATATTGATAAATCAATATAATTAAATCACCAATTAAATCAACTAACATTGGAGATAATGGAATGGAGGCTCCTCCCTTCCATAAAGGAAGAGTGGACGGTCAACCTTTCCTTTTAGGATTGGCGGTCGTCCCCCCTCTCCTATTAGGAAAGGGGGAGTCTCAATGCAATCTCAAGATTGCATAATTCATTTGTCTCCAATTATTTACAACAACAATTGTTGTAAATTATTCTACAAAATAATTCATAATCATTTTGTGAATATTGCAATCTTGCCATTGGAAATTTATGAATCACATTCATAACCCAAAATAAAATGTAAATTACATTTTCAATTTAATGTTCACTGTGAATCAAATTCACATTAACATTTAATTAACAAATGTAAATTACAAATAGCTCTCTCTTATATATTATAAATCACATTTATAATATATACAAATAATATGGATAGTGCTATCGACATTATTCATATCCATAATAATTAAATCACATTTAATCATCGTGGATCTCTATTCTCATATGCTCAAATAATATAAAACACACATTATTCACATCATGGATAATCAAATCGTATTTAATTATCTATGATAACTCTCCTTATAATATGGATCAAATTAATATTATCATGATAATTAAATCACATTTAATTATCCATTTTTCTCAATGCTCGGATACATATATCAACGATAGAATTATCCATGAACTCTTTCAAGGATAATGCGCTTTCTCCGCGAATACTTGGAGATAAGGACAGGCGATTGTATTGTTCCACATATAGTGACTTGGATATTGAGATTACATCTCAAATCCAGATCTCGGGCCTCCCATAGATGCTTGATTAAATCAAGACCGCACATCTAATATTCTCATTGCATCTGAATCACATTCAGATCAATGTCCATCATTTGGATCAAGATCAGATTACTTCTCTACTAAGAGGAGTTACTAAAATCCAGACCCGTTTCATCACTCCCTAGGAATGGAAGCGTCATGGTTATACAATCATTTATGATCACATCACCCTCAGGTATTCCCAATACCTGTACATCCTGCATATTGGAAGACTCAGAATAATCGCGAAGTATAAGATCATTTTTACACTGTCTACTTCAGGGATTTATCATTAAGTTTTTCATTCGATCATTGAGAGTTGGTATCGATCATATGCTTTCCAAAAGCATATATCATACCTAGGTGTTGATCATATACTTTCCAAAAGGTATATATCAAACCTACAAATTCATTCAAGCTTCCAAAGCGAGATGACCCTGCACGGAATTTGATCTTCCCAATATGTCATGAGTGAGACCATGTCTTCCTGTTCAGTAATGAACCTGTATGATCCCTTTGAGAGATCGTATTACTCATATGCCCATGCATGCACACCAACGCGTCGGTGTATAGACCTTGATTAGGTCATCAACCTATTGGTCTACCAAATATACATACTCAGACATATAGTAACACATTTGTCTCCGGTCAGAGGATGCGTGCCTATATGATGACAGCATACGATATAGGACTTTGGTTATCTCGATCTCGTTAAGTCAACTCTTTGACCCAACTAATCTGACACCTCCGAATCTCTATTCCTATACAGAGGACCTGCATTAAGAGGTCGGTCAGATATCAGTCTAACTGAGACAGGATTGCCATCTCCTACTCAGGGTGGAGATCATATCTTAACAATCATTTGACAGTGCTTGATGAGTCCTCAATCTAACTCATTAGATATTCATCCAAGCACCAGCCTCTATGATTCAATAATTGAATCAACAGTTGTATAATCATCAAGATGGCCATGGTACATAACCCTAATTGTACTAAGGGACCTATTATGCAAATTATTTATTCTTCATTTCAGATCAGGGAATGATATTTGCAATAACATTTATTTCATAATGGCTCGTCGTGGGCTCTCATGTCCAACAATCTCCCACTAGCCCAAAGAGCCATTAATGGGCTAATAATTTAAACCCACACTCATGTGACAATCATAGGCTATTTAGAAAATAGCTAGGTAAGCCAATCAGTCACTCTGTTCCCAAGAGACTACGCCAAGTCCTTTTACGACACTTGCATATCCCCTAGTAACAGTACTCGCATCCAATGTGAATGTTGCATCTTATGCAACCAATACTCAATTTTGTTATAGTGTCCTTGACACTATAGCTCGATAATTATTGTAACCAGTATGCCCATAATACTTATCAGAATACCTTTATTTCTAGAGATCTCTATCTCCTAAGGTATCCACAGTTAAGACCCTTATAGATCACTATCTACAAGGTCTTAAACTTTTGAAGATAAGACTTTGAGATCACTATCTCTAAGTTTCACCATCTTTGAAGACATTGTTATTACTGCAATCAAGTGTTTTATTCCATAGTAGGATTAGTAACAGATTACTACTCCCACTGCATGGCAGACATCTGGCTCTTTTGCACATCTAACATACACTCAGCTTCTCATAACTGATGCACAAGTGCAAGCAGTTCTAGCACTCACTTCCTCAACTCTTTGAGGTACTATCCCTTTAGATAGGTCAGTACCATATCTTAAGGGAAAGAAGCCTTTCTTGGAATTTTCCAGAAAATGGAATATGTCCAAGGTGTACTACTAATGTGACGGTCCCAATACCCTCTTCTCATTGCTTCTGAACATCTTCAGAACTAAGATCTAAGAGGTATTCTTGAGATCATATCTCAATGTATGGAATAGCCAGTCTATAAAACACTTATTATTATCCTCATATTATTCCAAATGATAAGGATATAATCTACATTTAGCACGATGAACATAATGGCACTCCCACTAAGCTTCACATGGTACATCAAGATACTATCTGAAATCATAACATTTATGAATTCATCAGATCCAATGTTCCAACTACAAGAAGCTTATTTGAGTGTAGCTATGGTTAGCAATATTCTGATGGGTTAAAGCAAGGTCACTGGAGAGCAAGTCTCATCGCAAGTGATGTCTTCTCTTCGATGTGTAGCTCATGGCTATGAACCGTGCTTTGAAGGCATGTACCTTCTCATCAGGTTCCATCATTCTCTTGTAGATCCATTTACACCATAATGGGTCTTACCCATATAGTTGGATCCTCGAGGGCCATACACAACACTTGTATATGAAGTCTACATTAGACTTTTATTGCTAACATCCATCTTTCCATGTCATGATCCTCAGGAGCTTCATCACATGAAGTTCGATCATTTCAGACTTAACTGACACATTAAAATACATCCTCAAACTTATTTGAAGAAGTATTAGTGTTTCATCTTCAATTATTCTTTTAGTTTCCAATTTCAGAAGCCTCATTATCTTCTCAGGATTAAATGAGTTCTTTCACTTCATTTTCATCATTCTTAAAAGAGTCATCCTATAAGAATCACATTCTCAAAGATGAGATCTTTTAAGAATCTCAAGGTCATAAAGTAGGTATCCAATACCATCTTTATTTTCCTAATGAAGTAGCACTCTCTGGTGCTAGATTCCAGCTTTCTAGCATTGAACCTTGTAAGGATATATAATGTAGTCTCTACCACATATATATACCTGGAAACTAAGAGATAATTATGCTAAGATAAATCATTGATCAAATCATGACACACATGATCAATTGTATCTCCCTACAACTCAATTGAGTTAAGGTTCATTAGGATGATTGAGATAGGAATGATATTCACATCTCCATAAGGTATTCCTTGAATTCATCTAATAGGTACAAGCTACCTCGGTTAGATCAAATTCATTTCATCTTCCTTCAAACTTTGGTTCTAAACCAAAATTGTGAAATCTTTGAACATTTCAAAGTTTATTGGTGAAGAGAAGAAATCTCATATCACAAATCAATCATTAATATATATCACATATCCATAATGTTTATTCTGATATAGATGATTCACATACATCAATATGTATGAGATCTTGAATACCTTGACATCTTACACCATTCCAAGGAAGGGTGTATAGGACATTTCTACTTTTGAATACAATATTCACAAGTATGTAAGATTTGAACATTTAGACAATCTAAAGTTTCATCTCTTATCAGTATGTTGATAACAGACAAATGTCCAAAACATGATGCTAGATCATTGTCAAATGATTATTATCCTCCTATTGATCTTTAAAGATTTAATTTTCAATTTATAAATCTTAATAGACCATTCATTAATTTTCTAATTTAGAGGAGTCCACTAGATGTTAGATTACTATCTGAAATATCCCCATCATAACTCTTTATGATAGGTCTATTTCAGAATTCATGATTATTCCCAACATTTAGAAATAAACTATGAGTGTATTCTAATATCCAGGTCATAAAGACATTCTCTAAGACTAAGGGCTCTCCCACTGAAAATATGAAGTCTATTAATCCAATGGAAATTATCGCAACAATTGCATCACTTCCAACATGGATGACCATTAAACCTTAAGATCAAATTTCTAATATTCTAATGCAGATGCAACCAATTGCAAGTGTCATTAGAAGATTGAGATACAATTATTACACTTTATCTTATCAAATAAGTAAGTCAATTTCAATGATTATTTGTAGATTATTCTGATGTACTATCTGATTCCTTCTCTAAGGATTCTAGATAGATTTTATAGTCATACTATCAGCACATCATCTTATTGCAGTATTGGCATTCATCCAACTCTTTGGATGTCATATGGAAGTCACAGAAGTACAATCAACTCTTTGACTATACTTCTTACTTGGGTCCAACCCATGCTTCCACTACGCTCCCTTTATCTATAAGCAACTATTGCTCAAGTTAAAGGATCACTTATGTCGAAATCAAAAAGTTTCAATATAAGAGTATTTCAATTTATATACGATCTTCATTCAATTCATACAATATGAATAATATGAAGCATCATGAATGACCAGAGTATAGACAGTAGAATGATGACACTCATAGTATCTACATCCATCTAAACTCTTAAAATATTGGTTCAGGTAGGTACTCAAACAATTTGAATACATCATCCCTTATAGAGCCACCATTCTGCATGATGCAGAGAACCACATCATTCATGATTAAATGTCGAGAGCACATATGTATGCAAGAACGTCTTCTTAGAATTTTATAAGGATTATTTGACAATTACGATCATCATCGACATGTCACTTCCAAGGTACATTCGATGAGAGATCAAGACTATAGAGACATACAAACCCTAGGGTTTTAGTTCTATTGTCTATTTAATTATCATTCCTCATTATTATGAGGAAACTTGCATATTGCAACCACATACATTATGTGTCCAATTGCAAGTACAATATCTGGATCATGGGTCCAATCCATGATATTCTACTGCTCATTATTGAGTATAACATTTAGTGGGATTAAAGAAGGATTACCTAAAATAAGAAATTTGCATAAATATATATGAATATATAATTTACTTTGATTTAGGAATTTTTGTATCAAAGTTGGCATGCCTTATCAACCCTGAAAGTTCATTCCCTTAATCACTTTCAATGTAAGAGATATACTTACCATTATATCTCAACAAGATCTGGGATCTCCTTCCTTATCTTTGTTACATCCCAATAATATGAGAATCTGCAACTCGAATAAAAATAAGCGGAAACATATTCCGCCTTGCAAGTCCAACTTGCATTCCTAATTCGGTCTTTAACACCTGGGTCCACCATCCCTAAGGTGATGTTGACCCGTCGTTAATTGAACCAACCGTCAACAGGAATAAAACTCTCTATGCGCAATCCAATATCGCCCCAATAATATGAGGATCCGATATTGGGTCACTACGCATATGGCCTTACTCTTTCGAGAAGCAAAGAGCCCTATCTAGATGCGATTGCATATAGGAGCTGTCACTTCGGACATGCGTCTTCTACATACAATCCCAGGCGATGGAACCCTTCGCCTTGACGGGAGACCATGGATGTCACTTATGTGATCCTCCATATCATATTCAAATTCTAATTAATTATCATGAATCATATTCACATAATAAATTCTTCCAATGGAAATAACACATCTATTATAATAGAGTGTTTTTAATTGGATATAATTAACTTAATCATATTAAATTAATTACCAATCCAATTCAATCAACAAACTTGATTTTACTTGAATATATGGTATTATCTCAAAATACGTGTTAATTCGAATTTTAATAATTAGAAAATATATCATGATCTCTCAGGCCTCATTTGTTCCCTACCCGTTGTCATGGCCAGTACCGGCGGGAGGGGGACGGACCGCATCCGGTGCAACCCGCTACCCCAGCGATCCCCGACTAGACACCATATCCACCTCGGGAAAAAATAATGCAGAGTCAATCATTTTGTACTTGAGATGATCATCGGTTCTTCAACCGAAACTATACCATATAGTAATAATCAAAACATTTTTTATTATAAGGAAATTTGCTAGACAAATTCCCAATCCTATTCAAGCAAGTTGTTTGTTGATTGTGTTTCCAATTTTGATTTAGATCAAATCTAATCAATCTATTGGTTGAGGCAAAGTAAATTAAGGAAATAATCATCATCCAATATTTCTCAAATATTTTCCATAATTATTTCATAAAATTAACAATTAATTTCACTAATTGACAATCACATGGTTCTTGATTAGGAAAGTAAATTCAGCAGTGACCCCTACTTACTAAAATTAGAATATCTCAATCAATTTAAATCCAAATTAAGAAAAGTAAGTTTCCAAAGTTTGCTAATTTGATTTATAAAAGAACCTATGAGATTTGCACATATTTCAAGGCGCTTCTAAACATTAATTAACTCCTTAATTACGTTAAGATTCGCAGTTCCTGTAATAGTGAATACATGTTCATTAAAACGAACATATCTAGAGCAAACAGAATCTAAATTACGTAAACTCAGATCCTATGGTTTCCTTATTTAATCGAGAACAAAATCCAAGTGTTATTTTCATTTTTAAACAATTTAAACAGGGCCGAAAATTTACACTAAATAGAGATACGAAAATGAAATGCGATAAAACTTCCGCAACCCTAACGAACCCAAGTCGCCTTCGGTTTTATGGATCGTATCCAAAAACGTACCTAAGGCTCTGATACCACTTGATGGATATGGCTAGATACTCAAGCGCATCACGGAAGCATGAGCGTCGTATCGAATACGACGAGGAGCGACTAGACGCACTAGTTGCTCGATGCAGCGGAATTTAAAAAAATTTTCATGCGATGAAACTACATGATCCAAGAACACTTCACGGATCGTTTCGTCTAAACCATAAAAAAGTAATAGGATTACCTCTTGAAGCGTGGTTGTGATCGAGTTTCTAAACGAAGAGACCTCCTGTATCAAGTCCGATTCGATGGAGGAGACGCTTGCAAGCGCGGGGATGAATCGCGTACTTCTCGCAATCCATGCTGATGATCCAAGCGGCGGATCTCCTGATCTCGACACATGAGATCCGACGTCTTCTTCGCGAGCGAGGTGCACCGAAGGAGACGGAGATCCAAGAGCAGACGATTGGACAGTATAACGATGACGCTGCGGCGATGGAGACTCCCTCTAAGGCATCCATGGTGGACGGCCATGTGAGAGGGAGAGAGAGAGTAGACGTGTAGAGAGAGAGAGACTTATGTTCTCTAGGTGTGTAGAAGAGCAAAGGGGTGCCTCTCCTTTTATAATATTTTAGGATCCATGGATCTCAATCCATGGACAACACAAATCCAATAGCTCTCATTGATTTGTGTTTCTTTTAATGGCCAAGACTTGCGTTGGTAAAATCCAACAACAATATATTTAATTTAGATTAAATATATATTGATAAATCAATATAATTCAATCATAAATTAAATCAACTAACATTGGAGATAATGGAAAGGAGGATCCTCCCTTCCATAAAGGAAGTATGGACGTCCACCCTTTCCTTTAAGGATTGGTGGCCTTCCCCCCTCCCCTATTAGGAAAGGAGGAGTCTAAATGCAATCTCAAGATTGCATAATTCATATGTCTCCAATTATTTACGACAACAATTGTAGTAAATTATTCTACAAAATAATTCATAATCATTTTGTGAATATTGTAATCTTGTCATTGGAAATTTATGAATCAGATTCATAACCCAAAATAAAATGTAAATTACATTTTCAATTTAATGTTCAATGTGAATCCAATTCACATTAACATTTAATTAACAAATGTAAATTGCAAATAGCTCTCTCTTATATATTATAAATCACATTTATAATATATACAAATAATATGGATATTGCTATCCACATTATTCATATCCATAATAATTAAATCATATTCAATCATCTTAGATCTCTATTCTCATGTGCTCAAATAATATGAATCACATTCACATTATTCACATCATTGATAATCAAATCGCATTTAATTATCTAAGATAAGTCTCCTTATAATATGAATCAAATTCATATTATCATGATAATTAAATCACATTTAATTATCCATTTTTCTCAATGCTCGGATACATATATCAACAATAGAATTATCCATGAACTCTTTCAAGGATAATGCGCTTTCTCCGCCGAATACTTGTAGATAAGGACAGGGCGATTGTATTGTTCCATGTATAGTGACTTGGATATTGAGATTACATCTCAAATCCAGATCTCGGGCCTCCCATAGATGCTTGATTAAATCAAGACCGCAAATCTAATCTTCTCATTGCATCTGAATCACATTCAGATCAATGTCTAACATTTGGATCAAGATCAGATTACTTCTCTACTGAGAGGAGTCACTAAAATCCAGACCCGTTTCATCACTCCCTAGGAATGGAAGCGTCATGGTTATACAATTGTTTATGATCACATCACCCTCAGGTATACCCAATACCTGTACATCCTGCATATTGTAAGACTTGGAATAATACCGAAGTATAAGATCAATTTTACACTGTCTACTTCAGGGATTTATCATTAAGTTTCTTATTCGATCATTGGGAGTTGGTATCGATCATATGCTTTCCAAAAGCATATATCATACCTAGGTGTTGATCATATACTTTCCAAAAAGTATATATCAAACCTACAAATTCAGTCAAGCTTCCAAAGCGAGACGACCGTATACGGAATTTGATCTTCCCAATATCTCATGAGTGAGCTCATGTCTTCCGATTCAGTAATGAACCTGTATGATCCCTTTGAGAGATCGTATTACTCATATGCCCTTGCATGCACACCAGCGCGTCGGTGTATAGACCTTGATTATGTCATCAACCTATTGGTCTACCAAATGTACATACTCAGACATATAGTAATACATCTGTCTCCGGTCAGAGGATGCGTGCCTATATCATGATAGCATTTGATATAGGACTTTGGTTATCTCGATATCGTTAAGTCAACTATTTGACCTAACTTATCTAACACCTCTGAATCTCTATTCCTATGTAGAGGACCTGCATCAAAAGGTTGGTCAGATATCAGCCTAACTGAGACAGGATTGCCATCTCCTACTCAGGTTGGAGATCATCTCTTAAAAATCATTTGACGGTGCTTGATGAGTCCTCAATCTAACTCATTAGATATTCATCCAAGCACTAGCCTCTATGATTCTATAATTGAATCAACAGCTGTATAATCATCAAGATGGCCATGGTACATAACTCTATTTGTACTAAGGGACCTATTATGCAAATTATTTATTCTTCATTTCAGATCGGGGAATGATATTCGCAATAACATTTATTGCATAATGGCTCGCCGTGGGCTCGCATGTCCAACAGATCATGGACCCATCCTCATCGATGCTATCAACATCGAATCGATGAACAAATTCGCTGAGGCTGCCAAGAAGTGTCTTGCCGAGTACGATATCGATCGGTCGTCCATGGGTGACGTGCTATAGAACCTCGAGTATGCTCTGTAGCTTCACGAGGCCGCACCATCAACTCTACCTCCAAAGAACGAGGCTGAGGCTGAGGAGGAGGAGAAGGAGGAGGTCGGGGAGACCGAGCGCGACGAACCGATGCTGACAGCTGCCACAAAGGAATCGGCGAGAATGAAAGGAAGGTGAAGAGTGAAAGAACAAGAATTTGAAATCGAGGATTGTATTAGATATGATCTTATCGTTCATGTTTGGAATGTGATTACACTGTACCTCGTATTTGATTATTCGATTTGAAGTGTTGATGTTGCTTTCTAAAGAACCAGCTGAAAATATAGCTTTATTTGATTTTTATACTAATGACATATTTTATAAATATGATATGGTTGTAAGGGTAAAATTGGCATTATGTAACTTTTTTCCGTGAGAATTAATGGATAAAATAGATGGCAACTAATGCAGGGTTATGCCATGTAAGAGTTAAGCATTTTTCGAGGTCCTGGGTGGAATTTACGATTTTGCAAGGTTATGAATGTAATTGTGAAATTACTCAGGGTTATGGATGTAAAAATCCCAAAAAAATTAGTAATTTGAAAGTATTAATTGACTTGTATTGTTCGACCAAACATGATGCAAATGATTTAGCTCTTGCTGAGTCAAAATTGATGCATCAAGCGGTCCGAGGTCCATCTACAATAAAAATATTCAATTTAGAAGGCATTAAAGAAGTCTTAAATATGCATTAAGCAACAAAAATCATTATCATCATAATGCATCTAAAAAGAAGGAAAACTTACTCAAATCATGACATTTTCATTTGTTATGGCTTTTACCTCCACATGTGCCGCATTTATTTTTACTCCGTTATGAGAGTTGTGCATTAGAGGTGGATGCTTGAGAAGCTCGTGTATTTTTATTAGGACAATCACGTTTTGTATGACCAAGTACACAACAAAATGAACAAGTATTCTGTCGAATGACATCCCTAGCATGCATTTCATTATGAATTCTAGTTGATTGTGGGTGAACTTTGCTATGCTTATGCTTTTTGTCGGGACGTAATTCTGGGTATTCCAATGGGGCCCACATATCCCGGTCACTAATTGGAAAAAATTTGTCCTTCGTAAACCTTTAATTGCTTCTCCCATGTGTACCATTCGCAAGTGTCAACCTCTACTCGAGGTTTTGAAATGACAGATAGCGTGAGAACATGGGATGTGATAAATTTGCCATTTATTACACGCACATGTTTGTTGCCCCAAGTTCACCGTGTAATGTTTGCGACCTCGAATCCCATAATGCATACATCGAACACCTCTCAGGACCTCAAACAATATGTATGATTGTCTTTGTATGTGGGTTACTCTGTGTCCATTGACAGATGCATTCTAACGGTACAACTCTGATCCTGCAAAATGTGTGAATATCTACCATGTTGTGAGGGCAGCGCTAGCCTCATCTGCTCGCTCGTTGAAGTATAAGACACAATTAGAAAAGGTTTTCTCGATTAGTGTAGAAATTGACAAACATCGTGCATCCTTAAAAACCACATTGTTCCTTTCACTAAGATTTGTAGTCATCTGCCCAAATCTATAACCACAATTATATGTTAAAGTCCATTGCTCCCTGCGACAATCGTGAGTTGAAAATCATCTTGCATCTGTGTTCCACTCCTGCAATTTCCTCATGAAATATGCAAACTTCCTACTAGTCGTTTGAAGTGTGGTTGCATGTACCAACTATTTCATAAAGCCATTCTTAGAAACACTATTGAAGTTTCTTGTGACATGCCTTGAACAAAAAGGCCAGTATGCGGAAAGTTCTAATAAATCAACATTGGCATCATTCATTGTGGATTTTATATTGGAATTGCAGTCAGAAAATGATACATATTGGTCATGCATGCACACCAATTACTCTGATACGTATCAACAAAAAGGACCACTTCCATGTAGGACCAGATTCCTCATCAACAATTCCGAATGCAAGAGGAATGATATGTTTATATCCATCCATCCCACAAGTAATCAACTATTTCTATTAGTACTTGCCATACAAATGAGTGCCATCAATACTTATCAAAGGCCTACAATATTTGAATGCTTCAATGAAAGGGCCAAATGCCCAAAAACATCGCTAAAATATACGACAATGTGGTTTTCGAGCGTCGGGGTGTTGGCTCTATTAGATATCTATTTCAGTCTCCAGAATGGTAGCCTTCATTGCATGCAGAAGATACGACATCTCGGCATAAGACTTCTTCCAATCACCAAATATTATTCCAATTACTTTCCTCTGAGCATCCCATGCCCTTTTTCCGTAGTAATTGTACATCTCATGAATGTGAGTTCTATAGCTCGACACCCGAATAGTAGGGTCATCCCTCACTAGGGATAAAAGTGATATAGACATGAATTTGTAGTCCAATTGAGGATGATCTTGATTAATTGTTGGGTTTATAAAAGTATGTGGGCCAACGATCTCAGAATCACCCACAAACCGTCGAATTTTCTGTAATGACCATGTATATACCAAACACATCCTTTCGATCGGTTGGTGCAAAAAATAGACCAGATCAAACTAGTGGATTCTTTAACCACGAAGTCGTAGTGTGTGAGATGTGATGTTTCTTCACATCATACATCCAATCATCTTTACCTTTGAAGGTTCTGCCCTTACATATTTCATCAACAACACCATCAAGTCTAGACTTCTTTCGAATGTCATCCTCATGGTTTGAACGAGTTTCAGATCCTCTCACCCCAAAAAATGGTAAACGGGGAACATTAGGTTGGGGAATTTGTTCACCGGCTCGCATATCCTCATTAACGATATTATCTTCAACATAATGATCATTGTCCTCTTCCATCTCATCATCAGTTCCCCAAGGGATGAAGTCATCCAAGTCAATCATCGGTGCTCCTAAAAACGGAGGGTCCGGAAGCAAGGCGATGATCTACATCAACAACATTTGACACTTCACCTACCGATGGACTCTCAATAATAATTTCAGTAGGTGTTGATTTCCTGATAGTCTGAGCATATACAAAAACTCCTTGTACATCATCATCATCATCGACAATAGACATTAATGTAGTCCCTTTGCCTGCGTCACATGGAATGCGATGTGATAGTTTGATTTTGTGATTGTTCATGTCCAGGTTGAACTTCCAATGGACTAGGTGATGGCATGGATTTAACCGAAGTCATGTCAATCCACAAGGCAAATCGACAGTCATCGAAGCAACCTCAGATGAAACCCGAGTCAATAAACAATTAACCCACAATATAATTCAAGCAATAAATAGAAAAATGAGGAGTTCAAATTTAGGGTTTTTATAAGTTGTACCTCTCTGAGATATTGCAATTTCAGTTATGCCCTTCCTTTTTTGAAAAATCAATTGTGCCCCTACCTTCTTGCAAAATTCACAGTTATGCCCTTTTGTAATATCAATTATGCCCCTGCTTTACCTTAAGAGAAGGGCAAAATTGTGAATTTTGCAAGAAGGTAGGGGCATAACAGATATTTCAAAAAAAGGAGGGGCATAACTGAAATTGCAATATCTCAGAGGGGTACAACTGATAAAAACCCTAAAATTTATTATAACTCTACAACAAATGTGTATAGGTGTAAGCATGTGTAGAGGTCAAAGGAGAAAATGGTAGATCAGGGCAATTAAGCTCGAAAAATTTGTTCTTTATTCTTGTCCATTTTTTTTGTTTTTATGGGTTTTAATCTTATATATTTTCTTTGGATTTTTAATTTTTATATTTTTTGTTCTTGGTTTTATATTTTTTATTTTATTTTTATATTTTCATACTTTTATTTTTCTTTTTCTTTTTTATATATAATAGAATATATAAGACTATAAATGCCACGTAGAGTAATATAATTATACATACTAGTATAAATAAATAAAATTCATAAAATAAAGTGTTTTGGGTTTTATATATTCTTATAATGTTTTGTGAAGTTTCTATGATTTTTGCTATTTTTATGTGTTTTTAAAGTAAAAAATATCCCAAATTAGGGATTAAATAATAAGTCGAGATTGAAATGAAGACTAAAAATAGCAAAACTCCTCCAAAATTCTTCAAATCAATTTTAGTAGATAGATAATAATAAAATAAAATTCAGAAAGAGAAAACCATATTTTTGGATTTTTAGTGATTTCTAATATTATTTTTTATATTTTATAGATTTTTAAATTTTAGCCTTTTTATTTTCTATTTTTTAGGATTTTTAGTATGGAGTTAAAATATGATAAAATAGATAATATATATTTTTTTGGAATTCTTCAAAATGTTTTTCTATTTTTTTGGTATTTTGCAATACAAATAGAGATAAAAATGTGCTCATTTTCATTTTAATAAATAATTAAAATACCTTCAAAAATAAACATGGGATCTAAAAATACATGTTACCAGGCATCTAACTCTATTTTTGCATAATTTTAGGGGCACGGTTAGGAAGCATAATAAATGAAATCCAAGAACCAAAAATACATGATCTGGGAAGGGTATATTTGCAAATAAAATAAACATCAGGACCATATATGCAATTCTCCCATAAATATACAATGTATATTAAAATTATTGAACTAAAAACAAATACAAAAAGCCGCATGGGTATCCATACAATTTCGCCACCTCACGTGGGACAGCACGTGAGGGGACATGGAATGGACCCAAGTGTAATCAACAATAAATACAAGGGCCTTTCTACGAAATTTTCATTTTATTTACTTTCTTTTTTATTTACAGAACTAATATACAAATACAAAAATGTTTGGGACAAGATGTGCAATTTTCCCCAAATAGGTGTAGGAACGGACGACTCGGATGTCTTCACTTGCCACGCATCCCCTCCACGTATGCCAATGATGCTTCGCACGGACAACGTAGATTAGATCTTCGATTTTTATCTGAAGGATAAGGTGAGGCGCATCCAGCGGTGGGGCGAGTGTATGGGGATGCGGCTCGATCCAACGGCCTTGGACCCCCTAAGAACAGGGACGAACAAGGCAGACGATGAGCTTCGTCTAGTGATGTTGTCTTGCTCCGACCACCTGGCGACGATCCAAGATGTGCAAAATGTTCCCTGACCTCCTCCGCTCCTGCCGGTAGTATCATAAGGATGTTGGAGTCCTAGCGACGGCCAACGAGCTCGGGGAAGGAGAGGGGTTCCAGGTGCCTTCGACGTCTGCAAAATCGAACCCCCAAGGGGTCTTGAGCCCATCAGACCCTGCAGAAAGTTCATACAAATAATAAAAAAGAGTTCTGGGGCTTAACTGGACTAGGTAGATGGAAGGCGGAGTGTGGCGGCGACGCTCAAGCAAAGGGGAGACGGAGGATCGTCGCTTCGCAGAACCACGATGGTTCCGGTTGATTGGGTGGTCCGGGAAGATGGAGAAGGTGTTGTGAAGCGAAATGGGGTGGCTAGTGGTGGTCAGGAATAGCGGTATCATGGTAAAAAATGGCCGGAGCTTGAGAGCTCCGATGAGGGTGACCAGGTTAACCTAGGCAAAATCACTAACTAAGAAACAAAATTAAATGCAAGATATAAAAGCATGGGAATGAAATCTACCTAGAAAGCAGAGAAAACATCTCGTATACATGTCGGTAAAGGCAGGGAGTAGGGCAGTTGACGAGGCTGCCATGGGTGCACCTCCACCTCCTTTACCCACTCTCAATCACTCCAGAGGTACTCCACCTGTCACTTAGAGACACGCTAGGCCGGAGGAGGGGACTCAAGGACTTGGGAGATGACCAACATTGAAGATGAGGGGAGGTAGTGTCACGACCCATCCCGCTAACCAGAACGTGCCGCGACAGAGATCTTTCTGCTTCTTATTCCTCAAAGTACACATGTGGCAATTTCATCAAACATATCATTGTTGTATTTAAAATTCACAAAGAAGTGTCTTACAAAGATTCTATTACATCTCCTTACAAAAAAACAACATACAGTACCAAAAAAACGAAAACCACCTCCTTCCAGTGTATAAGCAGTCCTTTCTCCTTCTGGTCGTGATTCTGCTGATGTAATACACATTTTGTACACTATACTTTTGAATGTTATCAAGTGTTATTTCAAGGAAATATTGGATTGATAGTATTTGCACTTTACGGACGCCATAGTCAATAGATTCGCCTTGATGCAATGATTGCATTGAAACTTGTTGTGTTTATATCTGAGACCATCTTGTATAAAAATGGACTTCAAAACATTCTCTGAATTGTGTAGCACATCAAAACATAGTACCACATCTAGTAATCTGGAATTTTGGTAGTACCTTATAAGTAGTAGAAGCCACTACTACCATAGTGCCCATAATGTTATAGATTTATACTCATTAGCCATAATCACATCATTAAGACTAATTAAGTATGATTAGTACTAATTAACCATCATTAGTGATAATTAAGTGTCATTATCAAAAGTAGGACACATAGAGAGGAAATCATGGGACACGTGTCGTTATATAGTCAGGACAAGTGTCAAACACTCAATAGTGCCATGTGTCATCATCCTAAGACTAGCACGTGGATAGGCCAAAACCTCTTGCTTGGGCAACAAGTTATCTCGTGGATAAGCCAAACCTTGCTTGGGCAACAAGTTATCTCGTGGATAAGCCAAACCTCTTGCTTGGGAAACAAGTTTTCTCATGAATAAGACATGTGGCATGTTAAATGGTTGGCAAGTATTTCCATGTGTCGTTATGCATGGAAGAAGGGCAACATGTGGCTTAGAGGCACCCTTACATGTTGACACATGTCACACATGTAAAGGGGGTGGAGGCCTATATATACCCAAGACCTCCCCATTCCATTTCACTCATTCCACGCCCCTCTCACCACCCTAGAGCCCCAAGGCCATCGCGGTTGCTGGAGGAGCACGATAGGAGTACGGCGAAGCTCTGTCGGTGACCAAGAACGTATTAAAAAGCCTTAACGAAGTTCTGTCCGCATAAAGCCGTAGTACTCAAATCCAAGATGGCTATAGAGGAGGTTTTCACTAAAGAAACATTTTCGACCCAAGTTAGACAACAATCAGGTGAGGGATTCTCAAGCGCTATTTTAAAGCACTAGTCTTTAGCTTTTTATGCATTGTTTTGAATAGCAAGTATGAAATCGTATTTTCTAAAGCTTTTACGCACGAATTACAAGTACCATACAGTTGATATGAAATCAAGGCTTTAGAACGTATTTCATATGTAGTTTCAGGCGTTTTATCATGATAGCACGTTTTTAAGCTTTTTTTATAAGAAATATGTTGTTTGCAGTTACTATGTAATATGAATCGGATTTCAAGTTCTTAATGGTTTTAGTTGTCAGAATATGCATGCTATGTCAAGATTGTTTTATGTTCATGATTTAGCTGTTATGAGCTTGAATTAGCAAAGGTACGGTTTATTAGTGACAAGAAAAGAATCAGAATCAGAAGATAAGCACCACAGTAGCTCTTTTATAGAAATCATGAACTAGCCATTAGATATGGTGATGTCATTAGATATGACCCTGAAACCGCCATTAGATATGGCAAACCATTAGATATGGTATCAAGAGGACTTTGGGTCTGCATTCTGTATACATATAGGCTTTGGGCCGTATGCAGGGTGTTTTTAGTCTTTGGGACCGTCTGCGCGTATGACTTAGCTTTGTTTCAGCGTTCATGAGTCAATAAATTAGCCACAGTGGTGATTAGTACAAACAGATTGATAGTGATGATTATGTTTCAGTTTATCTGCTTTTGAAGTGATTTCAGCGTTAAATTGCAAAACTAGCATGTTGTTTTTATGTAATTTCTGTCATAAAGTCTCTTTCAAGCTATTTCACATTATTTAGCAATAAAGTTTTTGTCATGATGCTCATATTTCAGATTTTAGCTATATGTAAAAAGCTTGAGATCCTTTCATTGGGTCTGAGCTCATAAATGGGTTTAGACCCATCCCTTTATATTATAATTATGTACAGATCAGCAGAATCACGATAGCAGGGGAAAGGACCGCTGATACACTTGGAGGAGGTGTCTTTTGCTTTTTGTTGTTTTTGTATTGTCTGTGTTATTTTGTGAGAAGTTGTAATAGATAGAACTTGTGTAATACACTTCTTGGTGTTGTGAACTTGAAATACAAAGATGTTATGTTTTTGAGATTGCCACATGTTTACTTGAGGAAAAAGAAGAAGAAAGATCTATGTCGTGGCACGTCCTGGTTAGCGGGACGGGTCGTGACAACTTGTGGTATCAGAGCAATGGTTTTAGGACCTTGAGTAAGAATTATATTAGGAGTTGACCTATTAGTATTGGAAGATAATTGGGACTTAGAAGAAAATTGATATTATAGTCTTGAGGATATCTAGAATTATTATTGGAAGATTTATGTTGATGAAGGATCTAACTGAGGTTTTATTTTTATAGGAAACCATGGCAGCAGAGCAGCCACCTATGACCACACAAGGCCCTAGTCACGAGAACGATAACAATAACAACGTGTACGATACATTGACATTGATAGCTCAAACACTAGGAGGCATGGCTGCCCACTCAGTTAAAAGACATGAATTTGAGCACCAGTTGCCCTTTGAACATGTAAAGAAGCTGGGAGGAGAACCATTTGTAGGAGACACTGATCCAAAGAAGGTCAGAGAATGGTTCAAGAATATGGAGAAAATATTTGCTCTAATGGACTGTACATACGAACAAAAGTTGAAGTATACCATATTTCTTCTGAAAGATAGTGCTGATGATTGGTGGACATCGGTGAAAATGAAATATCCAAACCCATCTCATATTACATGGGAGATCTTTGAGAAAGAGTTCAATGAAAAATACTACCCAAGGGTTTATCAGGAGGATAAACGTAGGGAATTTCTATTCCTTACTCAGGGGAGCAATATGTTTGATGAATATGAGAAGAAATTCACCGAACTTTCAAAGTTTACTGCTTCTCTGGTTGCAACAGAAGATGAAAGGTGTAGACGTTTAGAAGATGGTATGCATATTGACTTAAAGGAAATGGTTTCAGCCACGGGATATACAGATTATGCAAAATTGGCGGAAGCTGCTCGTAGGGTTGAACGAGTGGTGATAGAAAGAAGAAAGTGCAATGATCACGGAAAGAAAAGGTTTGCAGATAGACCCCTATGGAGAGGAACCATGAACAAAGAACCAAGAATAGCTGGGAATTCAAGGCAAGATAATAGGTCGGCCTCTAGGGTACAAAGGAATCAAACAAATAGATATACAGTTGAGACTTCTGAAAACAGAACTCTTTCTTTTCCACAATGTACAAAATGTGGAAAGTTTCATCCGGGAACTTGCCGGAAGGGGACCACTGGGTGTTATCAATGTGGCGAGATAGGCCACATACGTCAGAATTGCCCCGTACTGGTCCAAGGCCGTCGGGTTATGGGAAGACCAGCAACAAATGAAAATCGTGATGTCGTTATACGTCGTCCTCCACCTGCAAGGGAACAAAATAAAAGTAATACACAGAAGAGATCAAACCAGAGAGAGGGAAAAGCGTTTGATATGACCTTAGAGGAGGCCATATCCGCGGATGATGTAGTATCAGGTACCACTATTATTTTTGGTAAAAGTGCACATACTCTTATTGATTCTGGTGCAAGTCATTCTTTTATTTCACAAAGATTCTCCCTATATGCTGATAAAGTTACAAGTACTCTCAAGCATGCTTTAGCAATTTCTTTGCCTAAGGGAGAACCAGAAATTATTAGGAATGTCCTCCGAAATTGTTTGGTTAAGATAGGAGAAAATTATATTGAAGTAGACCTGATTCCTATGGAGATAAGGGAATTTGATGCTATCATAGGAATGGATTGCTTGAGTACATATCATGCTCTTCTAGACTGTCATAAGAAGCATGTTACTTTTAGAAAACCAGGCGATGTCGAATTCATTTTCTATGGAGAAAGAAGGATATATCCTACCCATGTCATCTCCTGTCTCTTAGCCCATAAGTTGATAAGAAAGGGATATTCCTTTTATATTGCTTACGTGTTTAATACTAAGGCAGAAGCAGTCAGTTTAGAAAATATCTCTATGGTGAAGGAATTTCCAGAGGTGTTTCCAAATGAACTACCAGGAATTCCTCCTGATATGGAAATTGAATTCACTATTGACCTCATTCTGGGTACCAATCCAATTACCTTAGCTCCTTACAGAATGGCCCCAGCTGAACTTAAAGAACTCAAAACCCAATTCCAGGAGTTGACAGATAAGGGATTTATACAGTCTAGTATGTCACCTTGGGGTTCTCCTGTTCTATTTGTCAAGAAGAAAGATGGTTCCATGAGACTTTGTATAGATTACAGGAGACTAAACAGAGTGACTGTCCGCAATAACTATCCTATGTCCAGAATAGATGACTTATTTGACCAATTGCAAGGGGCCTTTGTATTTTCCAAGATTGATTTGAGATCCGGCTATCATCAGTTAAAGATTAGAGGAGACGATGTCCCTAAAACTGCATTCCGAACCCGATATGGGCATTAAATTCCTAGTAATGCCTTTTGGATTGACAAATGCCCCAGCTGCCTTTATGGACTTGATGAATAGGGTTTTCCGTCCATATCTGGACAAGTTCGTAATCGTATTTATTGATGATATTCTAGTATATTCTAAAACAGAGGAAGAACATAAAGAACACTTGAGAATTGTATTCCAAACTCTGAAGGAACACCGATTATATGCAAAGTTTGATAAATGTGAGTTTTGGTTGAAGAATGTTGCATTTCTAGGCCATGTCATATCTGGAGAAGGAATAACAGTAGATCCATCAAAGATAGAAGCAGTTCTTAGATGGGAACGACTGCTAAATGCATCAGAAATCCGAAGTTTCCTTGGATTAGCTGGGTATTATCGAAGATTTGTTGAAAACTTCTCTAGAATTGCCGCACCATTGACAAGATTAACTAGGAAGAATGTGAAGTATAGTTGGGACGAAGAATGCGAGAAGAGTTTTAAGGAACTCAAGAGTCGCCTCACCTCAGCACCTATACTTAGCCTTCCATCAAGAAAAGGTAATTATGTAATCTATAGCGATGCCTCAAGACACGGGCTGGGATGTATCTTAATGCAGAATAATAAGGTGATTGCTTATGCTTCTAGACAGCTAAAACAACATGAGTTAAATTACCCAACTCATGGCCTTGAGTTAGCAGCTATAGTATTTGCCTTAAAGATCTGGAGACACTACCTATATGGAGAAACTTGTTGAATCTTTACAGATCACAAGAGTTTGAAATATATTTTCTCTCAGAAAGAGTTGAATTTAAGGCAAAGAAGATGGTTAGAGCTAATCAAAGATTATGACTGTTCCATAGAATATCACCCGGGGAAAGCCAATGTCGTAGCTGATGCTCTCAGTAGAAAGTCTAATGGTCAGCTATCTCACTTAAAAGGAGAATATTATCTGTTGAAAGAGTTACGTGCAAAATTAACCATGAATAGCTCTGGAGCCTTATTAGCATCCTTACAAATGAGATCCATATTATATGATAAAATTAAGGAGGCACAAGTCCATGATTTTGAAATCATTAGAATGATTGAGAAGATTAAGGGAGGAGATGAAGCCGGGTATAAAATAGATGGTCAAGGGGTCTTATTCTTTAAAGGAAGATTGTGTGTTCCAAAGAAATCTGATATAAAGACTGAGATTCTGGAGGAGGCACATAACTCCATGTATGTTATGCACCCAGGAAGCACTAAGATGTATAGAACACTTAAAAGTTACTATTGGTGGTCTGGCATAAAAAGAGAAATTGAAGAGTATGTTTCTAGATGTCCTATATGCCAACAAACCAAACCGGAGCGTTTGAAACCTACAGGGACTTTACAGCCACTTCCAATACCAGAATGGAAATGGGAAGATATCACTATGGATTTTGTTACAGGATTTCCAAGGACCTGTCACGGTCACGATGCAATATGGGTCATAGTAGACAGATTAACTAAATCTGCACATTTCTTAGCCATTAACATGACATACAGTCTAGACCGTTTGGGAAAGATCTTTGTTAATGAGATAGCTAGCCGTCATGGGGCTTTTGTGTCAATTGTTTTTGATAGATATCCACGATTCACTTCTAAGCTTTGGCCAAGCTTACATAAAGCTATGGGAAAAAAGTTAGCATTTAGTACAGCTTTTCATCCTCAAACAGATGGCAAATCAGAACAGACTATCTAGACTCTAGAATACATTCTTAGATCTTGTGCACTGAGCTTTAAAGAAAGTTGGGATGAACATCTCTCACTTATAGAGTTTGCATACAATAACAGCTATCATGCTAGTATTGGGATGGTACCTTATGAAGCCTTGTATGGTAGACCATGCAGAACACCTATCTGTTGGAGTGAGGTTGGAGAAAGGAAATTGGTTCAACCTGAATTAATACAAAGCACAATAGAAAAAGTTGAGGAAATCAAGAGATGCTTGAAGGCAGCGCAAAGCAGACAGAAAAGTTATGCAGATAAGTGAAGGAGAGACTTAGAATTTCACGTGAGAGACCCATGTGTTTTTGAAAGTATCTCCATGGAAAGGCCTAATCAGATTTGGGAAGAAAGGGAAACTAAGCCCTAGATACATTGGCCCTTACGAGGTCACAGAGAGAATCGGAAGTGTGTCCTATCGTCTTCGACTTCCATCTGAACTAGCAAGGATACATGATGTCTTTAATGTCTCCACACTTCGAAAGTATATTCCAGATCCAACCCATATGATACAACCCCAAGATATTCAATTGAAGGAAGATCTGTCATACGAGGAGGTTCTTGTGGAAATTCTAGATTATAAAGTACAAGAGCTTCGTACAAAGAAGATTCCTTTAGTTAAAGTTTTATGGAGGAGTCATGCAATAGAAGAAGCCACATGGGAACGAGAGGAAGAAATGAGATCTCAATATCCCCACTTATTTTCAAGCTAGCAAAGGTACTTAAATTTCGAGGACGAAATTTATTGCAAGTAGGGGAGAATTGTAATACGCGTTTTGTACACTATACTTTTGAATGTTATCAAGTGTTATTTCAAGGAAATATTGGATTGATAGTATTCGCACTTTACGGACACCATAGTCAATAGATTCGCCTTGATGCAATGATTGCATTGAAACTTGTTGTGTTTATATCAGAGACCATCTTGTATAAAAATGGACTTCAAAACATTCTCTGAATTGTGTAGCACATCAAAATATAGTACCACATCTAGTAATCTGGAATTTTGGTAGTACCTTATAAGTAGTAGAAGCCACTACTAGCATAGTACCCATAATGTTATAGATTTATACTCATTAGCCATAATCACATCATTAAGACTAATTAAGTATGATTAGTGCTAATTAACCATCATTAGTGATAATTAAGTGTCATTAGAAAAAGTAGGACACATGGAGAGGAAATCATGGGACATGTGTCGTTATATAGTCAGGACAAGTGTCAAACACTCAATAGTGCCATGTGTCATCATCCTAAGACTAGCACGTGGATAAGCCAAAACCTCTTGCTTGGGCAACAAGTTATCTCGTGGATAATCCAAACCTTGCTTGGGCAATAAGTTATCTCGTGGATAAGCCAAACCTCTTGCTTGGGAAACAAGTTTTCTCATAATTAAGACATGTGG
This sequence comes from Ottelia alismoides, assembly GCA_037367405.1. Classification (NCBI taxonomy): domain Eukaryota; kingdom Viridiplantae; phylum Streptophyta; class Magnoliopsida; order Alismatales; family Hydrocharitaceae; genus Ottelia; species Ottelia alismoides. The sequence goes on along the minus strand of JAZKJV010008253.1, from coordinate 66,696 downwards.
CATGTTAAATGGTTGGCAAGTATTTCCATGTGTCGTTATACATGGAAGAAGGGCAACATGTGGCTTAGAGGCACCCTTACATGTTGACACATGTCACACATGTAAAGGGGGTGGAGGCCTATATATACCCAAGACCTCCCCATTCCATTTCACTCATTCCACGCCCCTCTCACCACCCTAGAGCCCCAAGGCCGTCGCGGTTGCTGGAGGAGCACGATAGGAGTACGGCGAAGCTCTATCGGTGACCAAGAACGCATTAAAAAGCCGTAACGAAGTTCTGTCCGCATAAAGCCGTAGTACTCAAATCTAAGACGGCTATAGAGGAGGTTTTCACTAATGAAATATTTTCGACCCAAGTTAGACAACAATCAGGTGAGGGATTCTCAAGCGCTATTTTAAAGCACTAGTCTTTAGCTTTTTATGCATTGTTTTGAATAGCAAGTATGAAATCGTGTTTTCTAAAGCTTTTACGCATGAATTACAAGTACCAAACAGTTGATATGAAATCAAGGCTTTAGAACGTATTTCATATGTAGTTTCAGGCGTTTTATCATGATAGCACGTTTTTAAGCTTTTTTTTATAAGAAATATGTTGTGTGCAGTTACTATGTTATATGAATCGGATTTCAAGTTCTTAATGGTTTTAGTTGTCAGAATATGCATGCTATGTCAAGATTGTTTTATGTTCATGATTTAGCTGTTATGAGCTTGAATTAGCAAAGGTACGGTTTATTAGTGACAAGAAAAGAATCAGAATCAGAAGATAAGCACCACAGTAGCTCTCTTATACAAATCATGAACTAGCCATTAGATATGGTGATGTCATTAGATATGACCCTGAAACTGCCATTAGATATGGCAAACCATTAGATATGGTATCAAGAGGACTTTGGATCCGCATTCTGTATACATATAGGCTTTGGGCTGTATGCAGGGTGTTTTTGGTCTTTGGGACCGTCTGCGCGTATGACTTAGCTTTGTTTCAGCGTTCATGAGTCAATAAATTAGCCACAGTGGTGATTAGTACAAACAGATTGATAGTGATGATTATGTTTCAGTTTATCTGCTTTTGAAGTGACTTCAGCGTTAAATTGCAAAACTAGCATGTTATCTTTATGTAATTTCTGTCATAAAGTCTCTTTCAAGCTATTTCACAGTATTCAGCAATAAAGTTTTTATCATGATGCTCATATTTCAGATTTTAGCTATATGTAAAAAGCTTGAGATCCTTTCACTGGGTCTAAGCTTATAAATGGGTTTAGACTCATCCCTTTGTATTATAACTATGTACAGATCAGCAGAATAACGATAGCAGGGGAAAGGACCGCTGATACACTTGGAGGAGGTGTCTTTTGCTTTTCGTTATTTTTGTATTGTCTGTGTTATTTTGTGAGAAGTTGTAATAGATAGAACTTGTGTAATACACTTCTTGGTGTTGTGAACTTGAAATACAAAGATGGTATGTTTTTGAGATTGCCACATGTTTACTTGAGGAAAAAGAAGAAGAAAGATCTCTGTCGCGGCACGTCCTGGTTAGCGGGACGGGTCGTGACAGCTGATCTGTACATAATTATAATATAAAGGGATGAGTCTAAACCCATTTATGAGATTAGACCTAGTGAAAGGATCTCAAGCTTGTTACATATAGCTAAAAGTAGAAATATGAGCATCATACCAAAAATTTTTGCTGAATGCTTTGAAATAACTTGCAACGTACTTTATGACAGTAATCATATAAAAATAACATGCTGGTTTTGCAATTGAATATTGAAATCACTTCAATAGAAGATAAACTGAAACATAATTATCACTATTAAGCTGTTTGCACTAATCACTACTGTGGCTAAGTTATCGACTCATGAACGCTGAAAGAAAGCTAAGTCATACGTGCAGACGATCCCAAAGACCAAAAACACCCTGCATACGGCCCAAAGCCTATATGTATACAGAATGCGGACCCAAAGTCCTCTTGATACCATATCTAATGGTTTGCCATATCTAATGGTTGTTTCAGGGTCGTATCTAATGACATCACAATATATAATGGCTAGTTCACGAATTGTATAAAATAGCTACTGTAGTGCTTACTTTCTGATTCTGATTCTTTTCTTGCCACTAATAAACCGTACTCTTGCTAATTCATGCTTATAACAGCTAATTCATGGACATAAAACAATCTGACATCGCATGTGTATTCTAACAACTGGAAACTATTAAGAACTTGAAAACCGTTACATATTGCATAGTAACTATTCAAACATGTATCTTTTATATAAAGCTCAAATCTAACTATTGAAACTTATGTTTCATGTTCCACAAAGAACAAAATGCTTGAAAACGTGTCATGATAAACGATGTCTGAAATACGTTCTAAAGACCTAATTTCATATCAACTATTTAATATGGTACTTGCAATTCATATGTAAATGCTTTAGAAAACACCATTGCATACTTGCTATTCAAAACCATGAATAAAAATCTAAAGATTATTGCTTTAAAATAGCGCTTTGAGAATCCCTCACCTGACTGTTATCTAACTTGAGTCGGAATCGTCTTCTTCAATGAAAACCTCCTATATCCTCCTCAGATTTGAGTATTGCGGCTTGATGGCGGACAGAATTTCATTACGGCTTCTACTGCGCTCTCAGTCACCAACAGAGCTTCGCCGTGACTCCTATCGTGCTCCTCCAGCAACCTTGGCAGCCTTGTGGCTCTATGGTGGTGAGAGGGGCGTGTGATGGAGTGAATGGAATGGGGGTTCATGGGTATATATAGGCCCCCAACCCCTTTACATGTGTGACATGTGTCAACATGTAAGGGAGGCTATAAGACACATGTTGCCTCTCTTCCATGTATGAAGACACATGGCAACACTTGCCAACCATGTACCATGCCACTAGTCTCTTATGCTTGAGAGAACTTGTTGCCCAAGCAAGAGGCTACACTATGACACGTGTTAGTCTTAGAATGATTACACATGGTAATCTTTGGTATTGACACTTGTCCTGAATGTATAATGACACTTGTCCCATGATTTCCCCTCCATGGGTCCTACTTTTGCTAATGACACTTAGTTATCACTAATGACAGGTAATCAGTACTAATCACACTTAATTAGTCTTAATGATGTGATTGTGATCTATTGAGCATAAATCTATAACATTGTGGGCCCTATACTAGTAGTGGCTTCTACTACTTATAAGCTACTACCAAACTTCCAAATTACTAGATGTGGTACTATGTTGGATGTGCTTCAAAATTCAAAGAACCTTTTAAAGTCATAATTTTTGAAGATGGTCTCTAATTTATACAAAAAAAGTTTCAATGAAATCATTGCATCGAGGCGAATCTATTGACTGTGTCAAACGTATAGTGTAAACACTATCAATTCAATATTTCCTTGAAATAACACTTGATAATATTCAAAAGCATAGTGTAGTCATATTCTACAAAACTCACAACTACTCAAAATGTGTATTACAATTTCTCCCCTACTTGCAATAAATTTCATCCTCGAAATTTAAGTACCTTTGCTAGCTTGAAAATAAGTGGGGATATTGAGATCTCATTTCTTCCTCTCGTTCCCATGTGGCTTCTTCTATTGCGTGACTCCTCCATAAAACTTTAACTAAGGGAATCTTCTTTGTACGAAGCTCTTGTACTTTATAATCTAGAATTTCTACATGAACCTCCTCGTATGATAGATCTTCCTTCAATTGAATATCTTGGGGTTGTATCATATGGGTTGGATCTGGAATAAACTTCCGAAGTGTGTAGACATGAAAGACATCATGTATCCTTGCTAGTTCAGATGGAAGTCGAAAATGATAGGCCACACTTCCAATTCTCTCAGTGATCTCGTAAGGGCCAATGTATCTTGAGCTTATTTTCCCTTTCTTCCCGAATCGGATTAGGCCTTTCTATGTAGATACTTTCAGAAACACATGGTCTCCCACTTGAAATTCTAAGTCTCTCCTTTGCTTATCTGCATAACTTTTCTGTCTGCTTTGCGCTGCCTTCAAGCAACTCTTGATTTCCTCAACTTTTTCTATTGTGCTTTGTATTAATTCAAGTTGAACCAATTTTCGTTCTCCAACCTCACTCCAACAGATAGGTGTTCTACATGGTCTACCATGTAAGGCTTCATAAGGTGTCATCCCAATACTAGCATGGTAGATGTTATTGTATGCAAACTCTATAAGTGAGATATGTTTATCCTAGCTTTCTTTAAAGCTCAGTGCACAAGCTCTAAGCATGTCTTCTAGAGTTTGGATAGTTCGTTCTGATTGGCCATCTGTTTGAGGATGAAAGGTTGTACTAAATGCTAACTTTTTTCCCATAGCTTTATGTAAGCTTGGCCAAAGCTTAGAAGTGAATCGTGGATCTCTATCAAAAACAATTGACACAAGATCCCCATGACGGCTAGCTATCTCATTAACAAAGATCTTTCCCAAACGGTCTAGACTGTATGTCATGTTAATGGCTAAGAAATGTGCAGATTTAGTTAATCTGTCTACTATGACCTATATTGCATCGTGACCGTGACAGGTCCTTGGAAATCCTGTAACAAAATCCATAGTGATGTGTTCCCATTTCCATTCTGGTATTGGAAGTGGCTGTAAAGTCCCCGCAGGTCTCAAACACTCCAGTTTTGTTTGTTGGCACATAGGACATCTAGAAACATACTCTGCAATTTCTCTTTTCATGCCAGACCACCAATAGTAGCTCTTAAGTGTTTTATACATCTTAGTACTTCCTGGGTGCATAGTATACATGGAGTTATGTGCCTCATCCAGAATCTCAGTCTTTATATCAGATTTCCTCGGAACACACAATCTTCCTTTAAAGAATAAGACCCCTTGACCATCTATTGTATACCCGGCTTCATCTCCTCCCTTAATCTTCTCAATCATTCTAATGATTTCAGAATCATGAACTTGTGTTTCCTTAATTTTATAATATAATATGGGTCTCACTTGTAAGGATGCTAATAAGACTCCAGAGCTATTTATGGTTAACTTTGCACGTAACTCTTTCAACCATAAATACTCTACTTTTAAGTGAGATAGCTGACCATTAGACTTTCGACTGAGAGCATCAGCTACGACATTGGCTTTCCCCGAGTGATATTCTATGGAACAGTCATAATCTTTGATTAGCTCTAACCATCTTCTTTGCCTTAAATTCAACTCTTTCTGAGAGAAAATATATTTCAAACTCTTATGATCCGTAAAGATTCGACAAGTTTCTCCATGTAGGTAATGTCTCTAGATCTTTAAGGAAAACACTATAACTGCTAACTCAAGGTCATGAGTTGGGTAATTTAACTCATGTTGTTTTAGCTGTCTAGAAGCATAAGCAATCACCTTATCATTCTGCATTAAGAAGCATCCCAGCCCTTGTCTTGAGGCATCGCTATAGATTACATAATTACCTTGTCCAGAAGGAAGGCTAAGTATAGGTGCTGAGGTGAGGCGACTCTTGAGTTCCTTAAAACTCTTCTCGCAATATTCGTCCCAACTATACTTCACATTCTTCCTCATTAACCTTGTCAATGGTGCGGCAATTCTAGAGAAGTTTTCTACAAATCTTTGATAATACCATGCTAATCCAAGGAAACTTCGGATTTCTGATGCATTTATCGGTCGTTCCCATCCAAGAACTGCTTCTATCTTTGATGGATCTACTGCTATTCCTTCTCCAGATATGACATGACCTAGAAATGCAACTTTCTTCAACCAAAATTCACATTTGTTAAACTTAGCATATAAACGATGTTCCTTCAGAGTTGGTAACACAATTCTCAAGTGTTCTCTATGTTCTTCCTCTGTTTTAGAATATACTAGAATATCATCAATAAAAACAATCACAAATTTGTCTAGAAAAGGGTGAAATACTCGATTCATCAAATCCATAAAAGCAGGGGCATTTGTTAAGCCGAAAGGCATCACCAAGAATTCATAATGCCCATATCAGGTTCAGAATGCGGTTTTAGGGACATCTTATCCTCTAATCTTATACTGATGATAGCCAGATCTCAAATTAATCTTAGAAAATACAGAGGCTCCTTGCAATTGATCAAATAAATCATCTATTCTGGGCAGAAGATAGTTATTGCGGACAGTCACTCTGTTTAGTCTCCTATAATCTATACAAAGTCTCATGGAACCATCTTTCTTCGTGACAAATAGAACAGGAGAACCCCAAGGAGACATACTAGACTGTATAAATCTCTTATCTGTCAACTCCTACAATTGGGTTTTGAGTTCTTTAAGTTCAGTTGGGGCCATTCTGTAAGAAACTAAGGCAATTGGATTGGTACCCGAAATGAGGTCAATAGTGAATTCAATTTCCCTATCAGGAGGAACTCCTGGCAGTTCATTTGGAAACACTTCTGGAAACACCTTCACCACAGAAATATTTTCTAAACTGATTTCTTCTACCTTAGTATTAAACACATAAGTAACATAAGAGGAATATCCCTTCCTTAACAACTTCTGGGCTAAGAGACAGGAGATGACATGGGTAGGATATATCCTTCTTTCTCCATAGAAAAAATTCGACATCACCCGGTTTTCTAAAAGTAACATGCTTCTTATGACAGTCTAGAAGAGCATGATATGTACTTAAGCAATCCATTCCTATGATAGCATCAAATTCCCTTATTTCCATAGGAATCAGGTCTATTTCAATATAATTTTCTCCTATCTTAACCAAACAATTTCGGAGGGCATTCCTAATAATTTCTGGTTCTCCCTTAGGCAAAGAAATTGCTAAAGCATGCTTGAGAGTACTTGTTACTTTATCACCATATATGGAGAATCTTTGTGAAATAAAAGAATGACTTGCACCAGAATCAATAAGAGTATGTGCACTTTTACCAAAAATAATAGTGGTACCTGATACAACATCATCCGCAGATATGGCCTCCTCCAAGGACATAGCAAAAGCTTTTCCCTCTCTCTGGTTTGATCTTTTCTGTGTATTGTTTTTATTTTGCTCCATTGCAGGTGGAGGACGACGTATAAGGATATCACGATTTTCATTGTGTGCTGGTCTTCCCATAACCCGACGGCCTTGGACAAGTGCGAGACAATTCTGATGTATGTGGCCTATCTCGCCACATTGATAACACCCAGTGGTCCCCATGCGACAACTTCCCGGATGAAACTTTCCACACTTTGTACATTGTGGAAAAGAAAGTGTTCTGTTTTCAAAAGTTCCAACTGTAAATCTATTTGTTTGATTCCCTTGTACTCTAAGGGCTGATCTATTATCTTGCCTTGAATTTCCAGCTATTCTTGGTTCTTTGTTCATGGTTCCTCTCCATTGGGTCTATCTGCAAACCTTTTCTTTCCGTGATCATTGCACTTCCTTCTTTCTATCACCACTCGTTCAACCCTACTAGCAGCCTCTACTAATTTTGCATAATCAGTATATCACGTGGCCGAAACCATTTCCTTTAGGTCAATATGCATACCATCTTCTAAACGTTTACACTTTTCTTCCTCTGTTGCAACCAGAGAAGTAGTAACCTTTGAAAGTTCTGTGAATTTCTTCTCATATTCATCAAACAAATTGCTTCCCTGAGTAAGGAATAGGAATTCCCTACGTTTCTCCTCCTGATAAACCCTTGGGTAATATTTTCTATTAAACTCTTTCTCGAAGATCTCCCATGTAATGTGAGATGGGTTTGGATATTTCATTTTCACCGATGTCCACCAATCATCAGCGCTATCTTTCAGAAGAAATATTGTATACTTCAACTTTTGTTCATCTGTACAGTCCATTAGAGCAAATATTTTCTCCATATGTTTGAACCATTCCCTTGCCCTCTTTGGATCGGTGTCTCCTACAAATTGTTCTGCTCCCAACTTCTTTACATGTTCAAATGGTAGTTGGTGCTCAAATTCATGTTTCTTAACAGACTGGGCAACCATGCCTCCTAGAGTTTGAGCTATCAAGTCAACGTGTCGTACACGTTGTTATTGTTATCATTCTCTTAACTAGGGCCTTGTGTGGTCACAGGTGGTTGCTCTGCTGTCATTGTTTCCTCCTAAAAAAAATAAAACCTCGGTTAGATCCTTCAACAACATAAATCCTCCAATAATGATTCTAGATATCCTCAAGATTATAACATCAATTTTCTTCAAATTTCAAATCAAATTATGATAACTAATTTATCTTCCAATACTTATAGATCAACTCCTTATATATATCTTGCTCAAGGTCCTAAAACCTTTGCTCTGATACCACAAGTTGTCACGACCCGTCCCGCTAACCAGATCGTGTTGCGACAGAGATCTTTATGCTTCTTGTCTCTCAAAGTACACATGTGGCAATTTCATCAAACATATCATTGTTGTATTTAAAATTCACAAAGAAGTGTCTTACACAAGTTCTATTACATCTCCTTACAAAAAACAACATACAGTACAAAAAAAACGAAAACCACCTCCTTCTAATTTATAAGCAGTCCTTTCTCATTCTGGTCGTGATTCTGTTGATCTGTACATAATTATAATATTAAGGGATGAGTCTAAACCCATTATGAGCTTAGACCCAGTGAAAGGATCTCAAGCTTGTTACATATAGCTAAAAGTAGAAATAAGAGCATCATACCAAAAACTTTTGCTGAATGCTTTGAAATAACTTGCAACGTACTTTATGACAGTAATCATATAAAAATAATATGCTGGTTTTGCAATTGAATACTGAAATCACTTCAAAAGAAGATAAACTGAAATATAATTATCACTATCAAGCTGTTTGCAACTAATCACCATTATGGCTAAGTTATCGACTCATGAATGCTGAAACAAAGCTAAGTCATACGCGTAGACGGTCCCAAAGACCAAAAACACCCTGCATATGGCTCAAAGCCTATATGTATACAGAATGTGGACCCAAAGTCCTCTTGATACCATATCTAATGGTTTGCCATATCTAATGGTTGTTTCAGGGTCATATCTACAGACATCACCATATCTAATGGCTAGTTCACGAATTGTATAAAATAGCTATTGTGGTGCTTACTTTCTGATTCTGATTCTTTTCTTGCCACTAATAAACCGTACTCTTGCTAATTCATTCTTATAACAGCTAATTCATGGATATAAAACAATCTGACATCGCATGCGTATTCTGACAACTGGAAAATATTAAGAACTTGAAAACCGATACATATTGCATAGTAACTGTTCAAACATGTTTCTTTTATATAAAGCTCAAATCTAACTATTGAAACTTATGTTTCATGTTCCACAAAGAACAAAATGCTTGAAAACATGCTATCATGATAAAACACTTGAAACGACATCTGAAATACATTCTAAAGACCTAATTTCATATCAACTATATGGTACTTGCAATTCATATATAAATGCTTTAGAAAACATGATTGCATACTTGCAATTCAAAACCATGCATAAAAATCTAAAGATTATTGCTTTAAAATAGCGCTTGAGAATCTCTCACCTGATTGTTATCTAACTTGAGTCGGAATCATCTTCTTTAGTGAAAACCTCCTATATCCTCCTCAGATTTGAGTACTACGGCTTGATGGCAGACATAATTTCGTTACAGCTTCTACTGCGCTCTCGGTCACCGACAGAGCTTCGCCGTGACTCCTATCGTGCTCCTCCAGCAACCTCGACGGCCTTGTAGCTCTAAGGTGGTGAGAGGGGCGTGGGATGGAGTGAATGGAATGGGGGGTCATGGGTATATATAAGCCCCCAACCCCTTTACATGTGTGACATGTGTCAACATGTAAGGGAGGCTCTAAGACACATGTTGCCTCTCTTCCATGTATGAAGACACATGGCAACACTTGCCAACCATGTACCATGCCACTAGTCTCTTATGCATGAGAGAACTTGTTGCCCAAGCAAGAGGCTACACTATGACGCGTGTTAGTCTTAGAATGATGACATGATAATCTTTGGTATTGACACTTGTCCTAAATGTATAATGACACGTGTCCCATGATTTCCCCTCCATGTGTCCTACTTTTGCTAATGACACTTAGTTATCACTAATGACAAGTAATTAGTACTAATCACACTTAATTAATCTTAATGATGTGATTATGGTCTAATGAGCATAAATCTATAACATTGTGGGCCCTAATCTAGTAGTGGCTTCTACTACTTATAAGCTACTACCAAACTTCCAAATTACTAGACGTGGTACTATGTTGGATGTGCTTCAAAATTCAAAGAACCTTTTAAAGTCATAATTTTTGAAGATGGTCTCTGATTTATACAAAAAAGTTTCAGTGCATCGAGGCGAATCTATTGACTGTGTCAAACGTATAGTGTAAACACTATCAATTCAATATTTCCTTGAAATAACACTTGATAACATTCAAAAGCATAGTGTAGTTATATTCTACAAAACTCACAACTACTCAAAACGCGTATTACAGGTGGAGTTATTTATCGACATAGGTTGGCACCCTTATTGGCTGGCGTATTAGGAGAAATTGACACTATATACAAGAGATCCGAGATCTGGGCGTGGATCATAGAGTATCTAGGGTTAGAAGTAGTGAAGGGATTGAATGTGAAAGAGATCGAGGGGAAGCAGGAAAAGGGATGAAATCGGGGGATTCAACGGGACAGACGGGCGTCAGAGGCGCCAGGGGCAGTTGACCAGGGTCAACAATCCCTAGGCCCTGATTGGTCTACAAAGACCGCTACATGACAAAATAGGTCCTTTTATTTGAAAATAAATATTTAAAAATAGTAAATAATTTTATTTATTTTTTATTATAAAATAAAATTTTTATTATTTTATATAGTATTTTAATATGATTTTTATTTATTTTTTGGTATTATTTATTACAAGTTAACTTTTAGGGGTTTATTTATAGGTATATTCATCTATGTTTTCTACATTTTATTTTTATTTGGATTTTTTATTTTATTATTTTATTCTCTTATTTTTTATATACATAACTTATTTTTAGGTGTATTAATATATTTTCATTATATTTTTTAATGTTATTTGTACGCTTACATAAATAGGGGTATAACTTATATAGGTATAAGTATAGGTATTTTATCTATGAATTTTTTGTACATTATTTATTTTAATATTTTATATATGGTTTTATTTTAGTTTTAATATTTACATATGTTATAAATAATATTTACAAAATTGTAAAAAATACAAAATTTAAAAAATTATAAATAATAAATAAAATGAATATTTTATTTGGGTATATTGTACAATAGGGGTCCAAAACCTAACTTCCGCATATTAACTCCAAAAAATATGAAACTACCTTCATTAAATAGCTTATTAAAAGTTATATACAGTTAAAGTGATTTTGATAGATTTTGAGTTTTTATTTGAGAAATATGGATCTGGGAAGTTTGGATTTTGGCTTTTTATTCTATGTGTAGAAAGTACACTGTATACTATTTTTACATGAAATCAAATTTGTATTTTTCTATATATTATTATCTGCAACTTCCATGTATAAAGTTTCTTTATTTGAGGTATAAATAATAAAGAGTAAAACATATCCCAAAAATGCTTTATTACGTGAATAAAAGAATTGTGTTTTTATTGTATTCTTGGCCCTTATCTCCCCTACTTTATTCTTTATCGATCAATTCAATTCTTTAGTTGATCTCAAGGTTTAGGGTCATAAAATACCCTTGGTATTTTATTTTTTTTCTTTTCTTTATTATATAATTTTGGCATTAAAAATAATATTTTAAATAGTATTTATACAACAAAGAATGAATGTTAATTTATACAAATTAAGGCTATTTACATGCATTAGGTAGGGTTTTAAAGGCCAAAATAATAGAATAAAGGTGATGAAATGGAGATTCATCACCCCCCCATACTTGCCTTTGCTAGTCCCTAGCAAACACTTATGCAATAAGTGCAGAAAATAAAATTGAAAAAATCCTTATGACTATGAAGCTGACTTGTATGATGTAAGTGATAGTGGCTCTTCCCAACTGAAATGACAATAGAACTGACTTCTACAGAATGACAACCCAATAATTTCCAATCCAACAACTCTTTCCTCGAGGAGCGGGGTATACACTTCTAAGTTCCAGTGGCAACCAGCTCAAGTGGAGGGGGTAAAGAGAAGAATGGACGGTAGTCAGTATAGCTACCTATCCGAGGATGCATGACCAGTGTAGTCAAGTCATCTAGCTGCAGGCTCACATGATATGACTTTGATGCTCAAGCTTGCTTATTGACTATACAAATATGTACACTCCAGCAGGCATTTTATTTTCAATCAGGTTGGAGGACATGTTTCTTGACACACCGAGGAGTCACCATGCATCGTTTAGCCTCAGTACTTGCATGTCTTTATCCTAGTGCTTAGAGTGTGAGTCAAGTAGTCATGGTAGGTAGTCCCTTGCTTCTCTTTTTTACTTAGGATTGACACTCATGTATTGGTTGGTATAGGTTACATTGGTTAGTATTCTAGGTGGGAGCATTAAGTGGAGAGTTCCAAGAAATGTGGTTATTGAAGTTGGAAATGAATCAAATCTTCTATATATAAGGAGGAAAGAGTTATAGTCATGAGGATTTCGACTATGGTTTCGTTGATCTTAGTGATTGTTGCTTCTCTAACTTATACCCTATGCCACCGTAGACTTTTACAAGAGAGTAGTGGACTTGGGCGGTTCATGAGAATTCACGGGTTGGAAATTAGTTAAGTAATTGGGGTTATGATAAATCATGTGGAATACTTTACAATTACATGGAGTTACACATTGGTATGTGAATCTAATGAAGCGTTGGGGCTTAGTTAGGATGTATTGTACCCACCAAATGCCTAGAGAGGCACCTCAACCCTAAGATTTTCTTAGTTCCTTAGAGTCATAGTGTGAAGTCCCCCATGGATCAATACCACATACTATCCACAATATTTGTGTAAATAAGAATAATGGAATTGATGATTATTTGAGTGAGGTATTCTTGGTGAAGATGATTTATCCAGTTATTTTCTTTTGCACACTTTCTTTAGTAGCTTACTTTTTGTAGTTTTAAAATTATACCGGATAACTTTACTCATAATGTACCTTTGCATTGGATATGTAGGTTCTCAGGATCAAACATAGCAGCGAGCAACTAGTGTTTGTTCGGAACTTCTTTTTGAGATAGTTACAACTTTTGTGGTACATCACGGTAGTTATTTTTATTGTATACACTTGTAGCTTTTACTTCTTTTACTTACCTTGTTGTTTTGAGAGACATGTGATGTACTGTGTACAGATACACTTTGATGCATACATGATAAATTGTGGACTTTTGTGGATATGGGTTGTAATGATGAAATGATGTATAGAAATGAATGGAGAAGAAATTTTAAATTCCAATCTTTTATGCTATTTTCAAGTACTTTTATTGTGTATTTCGAATGTGAAATTTATGTTCTTGGAATCGATTTATTGAGTACCCTTATCCTCGAGGGACGGACGATCAAGCCACATTGTTGCCTCTTATCAAAGATTTTTATGATAATGATTACTGGTAACAACAATGAAACATTATTTTCTAAATCTATCATAATTATTAGCCAACATAATTGCTATTTTAATTTAAAATGTTGAGCCACCAAAATATCAAAGATTTTCATCACGTTTTTTCAATGTATACCAGACTTTTTGGAATATTAAATATCATTTATTCATTTTTAAGTTGAATTACTGATTTTTATAGTTTTACCCAAACATAAATTATTATTTCTATCTTTTTCTATTGCTTCCGGACATGGAGTACATATGGACACTTGAGAAGAAGTTTGATTTCCTAAATAACATTAAGACATTACAAAAAAAACCTAACCTTATGCAACGAATAATTTAATATCAATCACCTTATCTGTAGTTAAACATATAATATAGAATATTATTCATTACTCGATTCTTTAAATTCGCAATGACTATCACATTCGATACTATATTCTTATCAACGAATCATATAACATCGGTTGTTCAATAGATCCTCTTCTATTCATGTTGTTAAATTAAACAATGATTAATATAAGTTATAATGAGCAAGTCAATGGACAGATCATCGTTCCATGAATCTTTAATGACTAATTTGACATTCATTGCTAATTACAAGAACACAAGATAATTTGACAACGAATAACATTTGATATTGTATCTCCAATATATCAATATGTTGTAACGAATATTCAAAATATTCTTTACCTTATGTCAATTTAGTTGTAGTGACATCATTAAATTAGAGGAGATGTATGCAAAAGATTGATGTTCAGAAGTATGTAGTTCACTACATAAAGCAGCATGTTGGTGTTTGTGTGATTACGTACACATACATCAAGAATCATGTAATTAATTATATGCCTGAATGCGATAAATTATTTAGAGTGCGATAAATTATTTAGAGATATATGTGTGATTATAGATTTACTAGCGTATCTATGCAATTACATAAGATTCATGTGAGTATGTAAAAGCTCAATGCTATTTCAAAAGTATTATTTTTTCCATCATGCTTACATAATTTTCCTTTTAAGGATAAAATACAAAACAAAAGATCACATATACCCTAGATTCTCGTTTATAGTATTTTGGCGATGTTCGTTTGGTGAATAAGCATTGGAATAATGTATCAATTGCCCACTCGACGTGGTTCCTAAGAGTATGGTTATTCTCATCCGCATTCCATTATTTCACCTTATTCTACTCTTATTCATATTTTTGTTCCACCTTATTCTCCTCATTTCTATCTTTCCAGCCGAATAGAGAATAGATATGTATTCTCCTTATTCCCCATCCTTATTCCTGATTATTCCCAACCTAACTCCCTTAAGAGTATTGAACTTTGATTTACGATTTAACATCTACATTTTAGAGTTATGGAAGCTTAATTGATGCATTTTGACCTTTTATTCCCTATCATATCAAGCCTTCAAACATTGACGATGCCATTTTGAGCATAAATATATCCATCTTTTACATGATCTTCAATCTACCCATGACATAATTTTTATACATAGTTCTTACTGATAAATATGTTTATAAAATTACCCACGAGCAATTAACTATGAGTGTATCTATCCAAATTAAATTTTCTCAGAAGCGAAGCGATGGGAGTATTTTCCTAGTTCTTTTATAAATGCATACTAGCGGATACCCCATACGGGTAAGTAATCAAAATATCAAATCTCAAATCCAGATCTTGTGGACCTCCCATAGATGTTTGATTAAATCAAAGCCGTAGATATAATCTTCTCATTGTATTTGAATCACATTCAGATCAAGGTCCAATATCTGGACTAAGATCAGATCACTTATGTGACTTCTGTATGACATCCAAAGAGTTGGATGAATGCCAATACTGTAATAAGTTGATATGTTGATAGTATGACTATTAAATCTATCTAGAATCCTTAGAGAAGGAATCCGATAGTACATCAGAATAATTAAAGCAATAATAGTAATCTAAAGTGAATAACATATTATCGAAAACTTGAGATTTGTATAATCCCACTACTTTTATAGGATAATTCTATCTTCCAATAATTAATGTTATATGATAAGTAATCTTATTCTGTTTATATTCTTTGCATTATTTACCTATGTCATTACCATCCCCACAGCATTTGCCTTAGTTCCCTCTTCACATCTATTGCATGTCCATTTCTGATTGCATTAGCTCAATAAATTCATTGAAGACTAAGGAACCTTCCATCTTTTAATGGAAAATGATGCGTTGATCAATAGCCAAGATCCCTACAATGCAATTACCCATGACCCCTTTCATCGTATTAGAATTAAAGTAAAGTTGATCATGAACTCGTGCAATTCATGAAATTTCCTACATAATTTAGCCAACGTCTATTTCAACCCTTAATTTTGTTGTAACTACACCATGAATCACATAATTCTACCAACTCTTAATCTCTTACACAACGTTTACAGAAAAGCATATGTTAATTAGAGTAATATTATCGGGACCTTTATGTGTGCTTGAATATAATTTCACGTGTCATGGTGTAAATGCTCCTATAAAATAGGGTTTTTATCACTTGTGCCCTTCTGAGATATCGCAATATCAGTTATGCCCCTATCGTTTTGGTAATATCAGTTATGCCCCTCACTTCTTGCTAATCTATCACTTGTGCCCCTTGGGTTAGTGACCGTCCATAATAAACACAAACGGACGTTAACTTCAAGGATACAAATGGAATTAAATTTAAAAAAGGACAGAAAAGTCCTCCTCCTCTCCCGTCTTCTTCCTCTGTGCTCTTCCTCCTCTCCCATCTTCTTCCTCTTCCTCCTGCACAGCTCCTCCCTCCTCCTACTTGAGCTCTCCTGCAGCCTCCTCCTCCTCCTCCGCCCCCCGCACCGCACCCCGCACCTCCCCTCCGCCCCCTGCACTGTCCCCCTCCACCCCCTACACCTCCCCTCCCCCCCGCACACACCCCCTCCGCCCCCCGCACCCCTCCCCCCCGTCGCCCTCGCCTCCCGCACCTCCCCCTTCCGCCCCCCGCACAGCCCCCCTCCGCCCCCTGCACCTCCCCTTCCCCCCGCACCCCCCGCACAGCTCCCCTCCGCCCCCCGCACAGCCCCCCTCCGCCCCCTGCACCTCCCCTTCCCCCCGCACCCCCCGCACCCCCCGCACAGCCCCCTCCGCCCCCCGCACAACCCCCCTCCGCCCCTGCACCCCCCCCCCCCCCTGCACAGCCCCCCTCCGCCCCCCGCACCCCTCCCCCTGTCGCCCTCGCCTCCCGCACCTCCCCCCCTCCGCCCTTCGCACAACCCCCCTCCGCCCCCTGCACCTCCCCTCCTGCCCCCGCACTCTTCTGCTGCCACGGCACGAAGGTCGTCATCGCCGACATCCAGGAAGACAGAGCCACCGCCCCCTGCAACTCCCTCTACGCCGCCATAGGCCCCGGCACTGTCGGGTTCCTTCCTCTGGATGAAGCACGTGGTGGAGCTCGAGCTTCCCCATTCTGTCGTCCTTCTACCCCTGTCTAGATGAAACTGGAGTTCAGTTTTTGTTAAATTAAGATAATTTTTTTACTAATTGATTGATAAAAATTCATCAAAAATTCAAGATGAGTGATATATCCGTGAAAATGCAAAAATTTTAGAGATTCGATGGATGCATGAAGGTGTCACTAAGAGAGAAATAATGAAGAGAAAGGATTAAGAACAAATGGAGGTGGAAGAAGATGAAGGAGATGTCTGGACAATAATACCCCTCTTAACTGCACCAAGGTTTGAAAAAAAACCATGGTTAAGTCAACTTTTTGACGGTCAATCTGACGGAAGGGCACAAGTGATAATGGAGAAAGAAGTGAGGGGCACAATTGATATTACCAAAAAGATAAGGGTATAACTGATATTACGATATCTCAGAGGGGCACAAGTGATAAAATCCCTATAAATTATTAGCCTTCTTGCCATTTATTGTAAACCGGATTTAGAGGGAATATCTAAAAAAACCCAATGGTGTTTTGCACTACTTTGATTGTTGACGTTCTGGATGACAAGAGATGCCATCTAATTGCTACTAATTTGGCAAGTCCGAGGAAAAATTAAATACTATTTTTTAAAAGTTTTCACACGTTTGATTTTTTCGCTAAAATGCCCGTTAGTAAATTTTAAAAGTGCAATGTAATTGGAAGAAATACATGTTGAATTAAAACCTTCTTCGAGATCGCATCTTAAATGACGATACTAATTAATATTTGTGCATTGTCGTGTTGATATCCATATTGTTAATTATAAGTTATAAGGATATACCATCTAACTTATGTAACCATTTACATCCCTATCATTTAATTACAAAAACAACAATATGCAACCATTACTTAAATATCACTTCCTATAATCTCAAAGCAAGAAACGTTCCAAAGCTCTTTCTTAACTTTGTGTGGGAGTAAATATTTACATGCATATGTATTTTACTTTATAATATATCCATATAAGAAACAGAAATATATTTCAATTTATGATACTACATGCGGTAAGATCAACTCGAAAGAGATATTATTTTTGATCAGAGGGGAAGATAGTCTCTTTTCTTTATGTAAGCAAAAAATGATACTATATAATACAGCAAAAAAATTCCAAACAACAATAAAAAAACTGGAGGTACGTTGTACATGCCTTGAAAGGTAGAGCATAAATTACATAATATATTAACTTCCATGGGGACTTGTCCTCATTTGGATATGGATGGATTTAAAGTTCTCTAAGGTAAAATTGGAATATTGGATGGATTTAAAGTTCTCTAAAGGTAAAATTGGAATATTGTCAACAAAAACTAATTGAGAAGGTGCTTCTCCCCTCTTTAATATATAGTAAAGGATTGATCAATGTCATATACCATATCTGCCATGTGAGATATATTATAAATTGTTAAGCTTTACTTGTATATTTTTAATATATGAGACAAATATACTTTGTACATAATGTCAAGCAACCAACCAATTGTAATCGGACCATTTATTTCCATTGGAAATAATGCATCCTCTCATCAAAAGTGTTAATGTGGTAAGAGTTACTGAGAATATGATGAACATGATATTTAGATCATGACTTATCGATAGGGCTCGCTATTGAGTCATGACTCGATGAGCCAGGCTCGGGCTCGGCTTGATAAGGGCTTGTGAGCCCGGCTCATTAGGCTATTGAGCCGAGCCCGAGTCAAAATTTTGGGCTCGATAGCTTAACGAGCCGAGCCTGAGCCGAGCATCGCTCGGCTCGATAACTCAATAAGGAGCTCGATAAGGAATACATTTACATATAATATTTATATATAATACAAACAAAATAAAAGTAGCCCTTTGCAATTTTTCCTCCACTAACTTTACCCCTCCCTCGAGCCACGAGTCATGACCCAATTCTTAAAATTGCGTTCCTGCCCACACATTTGCTTCCGGCCCACACATTAGAAAATTAGTATTTTTTTTTCATTTTTATAAGCGAGTAGAATGTTACAATATATACTATAATTAAGATTTTATACACAACTTGGATAGTTGCCTATTGGTAAGGAACAAAATCTTAGATAGAGTAGGTCTCGAGTTCGAATTTGTATAAAATACTTTTCCACCAAAAAGTACCCATTTTCCTTAACGAGCTTGCCTTGGGCTCGAACCCAAACTGAGCTCGATAAGGAGCTCGGGCTCGTTAAGGGGCTCGGCTCGAGCTCATAAAGCCCGAGCCTGAGCTTGGTTGGGCTTATCGAGCCCGAGCCAGGGGCTGACTTGGCTCGTTGGGCTCGATAGCCAGCCCTACTTATCGACCACGGCAAGAAATCTAAATTAAAATAGGTTTTGAAAGTCCACTTAACATAAATTGACAAGTGACATTAATACTGCAATTAGTTCCCAATTAAGGGGCAGTTACAACTTACAAAGTCATAGGTACGTTTTTTTTTCGGGGAGGCCAAACCATCAATATGGTAGTTGTACAAGTGGTGTCAATGTAGGCTGTACTCGAGTATGAGATATATAAAAAGAGAAGCAGAACAAACCATTCTCCTCATCGAAACTTCGTCTCTCCTTTACATCCTGCCCATATCCTCCATCCTTTTATCTCCATTTCAACCTCAAAAGTGTGGAGAAAAAGCCCCGGTGTCATATATGCATCCATTGGGAAGATCAGACTAAGGTAAGATGTCGAAAACCTTTTCGCAAACTCTTCATTTCTCGTATTTTTGCCGTTCTGAATTGGATGGACCTTTATCGTCAATTTCGAATGCTGCTGCATCGTCTAGTCGTGCTTTGATGGAATCGACCCTTCAATTGCCTATAATTATGCGTATGAATGCTAGTTGTTAATCACCTTGAACTTTTATGATAACTTTTGACTAGATACGCTTGAGAATAATATGATAACTTGGTTGAATATATCGTGCATTTTTAAGAAAATAAAATAAACCCTCAATTCTAAAACATAGATATATGATATATGATGCTCAGGAATGATGAGGGAATTACCTTATTATACATTGTAGATATTGTGCATCTTATGTACATATACTTGTGATATATATAAGGTAAAATGGGGCTGTTCCTTTTATTTTCCACATTTTTTATTTTGGATTTTTATCAGTTGTGTCCCTATGAGATATTGCAATTTCAGTTCTACCCCTCTCTTTCTTGAAATATCAGTTATGCCCCAATCTTCTTGCAAAATTCACAGTTCTGCCCTTCTGTTAGGATAAAGTAAGGGCACAACTGATATTACAAAAGGACAGAACTGTGAATTTTGCAAGAAGGTAGGGGCACAACTGATATTCCAAAAAAGAGAGGGGCATAACTGAAATTGCAATATTTCAGAAGGGCACAACTGATAAAAACCCTTTTATTTTTATTATATATCTATATCATATCATTCGAATTTCGTATGAAACAAACACTCTTACAACATCCATCCAGACGGAGTCGATTTCAACAATTCTGTGACCGTTAAAAAATGACTATCTAGATGGAGGTCGTATGAGTCTCTATTTCTCACAAAATTCGAATGACATAATATAGGGATATAGTGATGAATTTCCACGGATTCATTTTAATACAAATAAAAAATGAGGAAAATATGACGAGAGAGCCAAGTTAGCTCCCCCCGGAGGCATCCCCATTTTTCGAGGGGGCAGGGGCTTCCAATAAGGTGAACCTTTCTTGAAATTAAAAAATCTACTACCAAATTTGTAAATTTTATAATAATTTTATAAAATACAAACTGCTCATTGTAAAATAATGATGATCATACTGTTTTTGTAAAATATAACATTGAAAAAACACCACCAAATCACTTTTCTGAACTCCTCCAAAAGAGACAGATAAATTCGATTCTCGGTCGTTGTATCGATCGGGTGAGTTTTACCATAAAAGATTAATTTTGATTTATCTTCTTTTATTTTTTATTTATACTCCTAAACTTAAGTGTATAGTAGTTAAACACGGGAGTGTCGAACTAAGGGAGGAAAACTATTGTAAAAACTAGGATTCAACTATAGACAAACTAAGGTAAAAGGGATTCCTAATTTTTATTTTATTTTTAAAGAAATTTTTCTGGATTTTTATTTAATTTTTATGAATTTTATATTATTTTTATGATTTTTATTATTTAGAAAATATTTTATTTTTTATTTCAAGTTTTTTTCTGATTTTTATATTTTAAATTTTTATTTTCTGTTTTTATGGATTTTGAAGGGGTTTTATGATTTTTATGAATTTTGGTTTATTTTCAAGGTGAAAGACTATTTTTTATTGAAAATTGTGATATTTTTCTACTTTTTAAAATTCAAAATAATGAGAAAACTTTTTTTTATTTTATTTTTATTAGAAAGTAGATGTAATTATCTTTAAAATGATATGGTGTGCATTTTTAGATGATTTTTTATTTATTTAGTTATGATTTTTGGAAGTTTTTGTGAATTTTGTATTTTTTATTGATTTTAATGTTCAAGTTTAATTTTGTTTTGTGTTTAATATGCAAAATCTGGTAAAATATTCTAAGGGCAATCTTTATTAGATTTTAGATAGGTTTTTATATTTTTTATGATTTTTAAAGTCTGTTATTTTTTAGTGTTTTTAAATAATTTATTAAAAATAGAAATTATATATTTCTTTCAAAATATGATTTTATACTGTATATAGTATAGTATAACGTATTTATATGTATTTATATTATATTTTTATATTTTTAGAATTTGTTTTATATGTGTTACATTGTATATGGTTTAGATACCGTGAAAGGGGTATGGGTGTAATAAGTCTGAAAAATCTGGACGTGCGTGGAAAATGCAGGGAATCAGAGGGTTTCTGCGTAATTATCCTACTTCTCACGTCTTTTTCACTTGCAAGCCTTTGGAGAAAGATCTATATGTGAAACCCAAAGTCCTTAGACCCCTAGCTTATCTAGCTCCTGGACCTGTTTAGAATATCATGGAATTCTGAGGATTTTACCGCAAAACCACCACGAATATGTGTGTTAACCTGCATGGGATCTGTAGTAAATCATTGAGGATTTCAGGGGTTGTTTCACAAATTTCCCCGAAAAAATCCGATGTGCATGCGCAATGCACGCTATTGAGAAGAACGGTGGGGTGGCTTGTTATGCGGCTCATCTTTGAAGCGACCCATGGCTGTTTGTATGCCGTTCTAATAGGATGTTGATCGACGCTTGTTGTTTCACCCGGATCAACTGCTTGTTCTTCCCCAATCTGTATGTTCTAAGCTGCGGTTGGACGATGCGATTGACGATCAGATCTGCTTCCCGGTGAGATGACTCAATGTTGCATGCAATGTTGGTCGTCAAGTGCAAGAGATTTCTATTTAGTCTCAGATGACGGTGTGAATCTTTTCAAAAGATGATGTGTGTGATGCTAATCTCCTTTTGCTCTCAACAGATGGTAATATGTCGATGTGGCTCCACACACATCAGTGCTTCAGATAATTTGGCCTAACGTCTTGCAACGGTGGCTGTCTTCACGGGTTCTCAAGGATGCAAATGCTTCTCGCGAATCAAATCTGATCGTTGACAAAGGTGATCCCGTGACTCGCAATTGACGTTGGTGATTAGATGTTGCCAACACTTCCTCTAAGGGTTCGTTTGGTTACATGGTTGGGTTGGGTTGGGGTACCCCTATAAATAGTAAACTGTGAGGAGAATTGGGAGGGTTGGAAGGAGGGGTACCTCGGGTTGGGCCAACCCAACCTTGCCCAACCCTGCAACCAAACGAACCCTAAATGAAGCTGTGCGACTCACTAAAGTCTCGCAATACTCCCGAATATGCAAATTATGACCAGCTCGAGAACAAATGTCTCGGCCAGAGGTTAGAATAGAGGGATAAGGACTAGAGGTGTAAGAGTTAACACCGGTCTCTCATGTACATGATCGGAGATGTACATATGCGAACGGATAGAAGTGGTAAAAAATCAGATTGATTCATGCCGGATTTGGTTATGGATTTGGGTATAAAATTGAGTAAGGCGGAGTAAATTGGAGAATTTGGAGGATCAAAATGGAGAAATAGAGGAGGTGGATCAAAATGGAAAATAACAGAGGTAAGGAGATGAGAAAGAAGAAATGCGAGAGAATGAAGATTACTACCCTGGAAGGTGCGAAAATAACGACGAATGGATGAATTTCGCCTGGGAGCGGAGGAGAAATCCTCCTGAGTTGTTGCCTCAACGGCGCAGCGGTGCTAGAGGCTTGATCGCGGCGGCACGGATCTGCAATGCCTATGATGGATCGTGCTTCTCTCTCTCTCCCTCACTCAACGACGGAGAAGGCCCTCCTGTCACGAGCCCCCTCTCTCTCAAAAAGCTCACCAGTGGAAATGAAATGAGAAATGGCGGATACCCGGTTCGGCAAGGGGTGAAGGTCCTTTTATAGAGGACGAAGAGTGCGGACACCGCCGGACGGTGGAGGGAACGGAGGTTGTTAGCGAACGGCCGGCCAACGACCGGCTGTTGGGGCATTGGGCTTGGTTGGAGAAAAAGCAGAGAAGAGGAAGGAGGAGGTGCCGCTGGAAAAAAATGGGAGGAAGGAGAGCTACGCACGGGGAAGAAGGAAAAGAGGAAAGAGAAGAAGAGGGAGAAGAGAATAAAAGATGGCCAATGAGAAAGCGACACATGGCAGAGAGAAGGCGTAATTGAGGAAAAGGATAAAATAAAAAGACAAAAGAAGTATATGCAATAAATTAATTTAATAAATATATAACACGAAATACAAAATACAAGTAAATTATGAAATTAGTTATGATATTTATAAATTAATAATTAAATAATTAAGTAATTTTTATTTATTTTAATTTAATAATAGAATATATTAATAAAGTATATAGGAAATGGTATACATTAAATGATATAAACTAAGGTACATTGTACAATATACCAATACGGACCCGAAAACCGCGTTTTTCGCATTAACTCTGACTTTAGCGAAACTAATGTCATCTTGTAGATAATTTAATAATAAAAACTTTAGAACTGAGTTTGCCCAAATAAGAGTTCATACCGACGAGTTATGAGGTCCGAAAAATTTAAGTAGCGGCTTCGAGGCGAATTTTATTGGTATTTTAACTTAGTTATATTTTTATATAATTTTAGAAGATTTTAGGAAAAGAAATTATGTTAATCGAGTTTACGGTTAATTAATTCAGAATCTGATATGTTTCTGCATATGATACATATATACAACGAGTCCAAAATACCAAAACTCACCGGTTTTATTCGAATATTTTTTTATATTTTTAATAAATAGTACTATATACAAAATGGATCTTAAAAGTGAGTTTGGTCCGTTTGGAGTTTTCTATAAATAGTTATGAACCTGATAAGTTGGCTTTTGTAGCTTTTACGGTTCATTATGATTAATTATTTTTTTGTCAAAATAGTTTTCTGATATTTTTATAAAATAATATATATTCTTATGAATAACTTTTGTAAAAGGAGTGTAAAATGGATATTATATTTACATGATGTAAAATGGATAAATTATATTTTTGGTCTAATTTTCTTGATATTTTTATAAGTTAGGATCCTTATCTCCCCCTACTTATTTATTTTGCCGATCTGGTCTCGGGGTTAGCATCAGTCTGTATATATTACATATCTACATCATTCTTTTCTTTTATTTTTCTTTTTATCTTTATTCTTTATTTTGGTTAAAATAAGTGTTAATTATATAATATTAATAATTATGGTTAGAATGATAAATAATGGGGATTAGTGAATAATTACATGTATTTTACCAAGGATTTTAGCCAAAATGAAAGAATAAAGGCGATGAATCATGGATTCATCATTCCCATATACTTTACCTTTGCTAGTCCCTTAGTAAACAGTTATTCTATAAATAAGTGCAAGCAAAAAGAAAAAGAAAAAGGAAAATAAAAGAACTTAGAACATGATTGTTTCTTTGAACCAAATTTCTCTTCACCTGAAATATGGAGCTTGGTTTCAGACCTTTGGATTAATAGTGTGTCAGAACTTTATTGGAATTAGAATTTAAGCCTCAATAGCCCTCAAGTTCTACAAATTCTTATCGATATCCACCTCAACAACCAGCTCAAATCTACCTATTCATCACGCAAACTTTTCATCTTTGAAAGCAATTTGACTGTGTGTGAAAGGTTTTAGCTCTTCTCGCTCTAGAGAAGCGAAGTCGCCCATCCAGTTACACACTCCCATTGGGCCCTTGTCCAGCAACTCAATCCTTAAGGAGGGAGGTATTTTCTTCTGAGGTCAGGTTGTGCTGTATCGACAATCGAGTATAGAAAGAAGATAGAAGAATTGGAAGAGAACTGGAGTGTGATTGGTGTAATCACATCTCCTGTGAAACCTGACCAGTTTAGCCAAATCTCCATAAAGACATGCAAGCTTTCTAAAGCTCGGACCATTGTGGTAATTTTTGGAATTTGGTATATTTGACTTTTTTGGTAGAGATAATTGTTGCACTGCATAGATCTTTTATGCACCGACGGATATGTTTTCATTCCGCCCATTTTTGGGGGTCTTGGAAAAAATTGTTCCAGCAGATCCTTCCCTCATCCGAAGCTTTATTTCTACCCCAATCTCTCCAGTCTTAAGACATCATCACCACCAGACAAGGATGGAAATGCACCACCGAAATGGATTGCCCTTCGCAGCCCTATGCATGTCGAGCAAAGTGCAAAATGCATGAGTTCAAAATTGGTTTAAAAGGAGAAGAGTTAAACGGATGACACCAGGTGTCCTATTTAGGCACTTTCAAGTTGAATTCCGAACATGGTCCCATGGAACCTAAAGAATTAAGTCTATAAGATCTGAAGGGTCTCAATTCTAGTTCCTAATAAAGTCCCTTTCGAATTAAGTAGATTAAGTCCTAAAGCAAGCTCCATCTCTCGGATTTAGATCCATTCGGTTCAAGAATCGAACTTGTTCTGAAAAATGTGAATGAATGCAACAATTTTTGTTATGAGATACATTTTTCGGATTAAATATTTTAAGTGATTTTTAAAGACTTTTGCATATTTTTATTTGATTATAAAACTTTTCAATTTTTAGGATTTTTTTAAAAAGAGTTAGTGGATTAATTTCATTTACACAAAATTTACACGAATTTTTGTATATTTTACAGAAGATTTTATAAAACTTTTATATACAAGTTATACGACTTTTATACAAGATTTTTACAAGGATTTTATTTTCAAAATTTTAAGGATTTTATCAAAGAATTTTACAACATTTTATTTGAATTTTTTATTGTTATTTTTTAAATAAGATATTTTTACGGTTTTCTTGCGGCTTTTAAAAACCCAAAATATACATCCATACTTTTAGAGAGCCATATTGTTAAAACACAATAAAGTATGAGTTATGGCTTCTATATATAGCATATATATGGCACCCCCCTATACTTAGCGTGAACTATGTCCTCATAGTGACCAAAGAAGCGACAAAGGAAGACATAACTTGGGCTAAGAATAGATCGGTGAAAAGAATCTATACTACAATGACTCAAAGAATAACGAATAAATGAATATAAGTCGATCATCTCTTCTATACTTAGGATCAAGTGATCCTAAGGATAGAAGACTTAAAACTGAAGATGATCGAGCTCAAGAGAATATACACACTCAACGGCTTGGCTTGTCCCCCCTATACTTAGGGTAAAATATACCTAAGTATAGTGATGAAAATCAAAAGATGAGAGACAAGCAAGGGAGCAGATGATACACAAATGGCAACAATCAAAAGGAGAAATGAGGGAGATTACCCACCTTATACTTAGGGTAAAACACACCCTAAGTATAAGCAACAACAGGGTTAATCGAACACAACAATGTGAGCACAAAGTGTCTACACCCCCCTATACTTAGGAAGAAGCACATCCTAAGTATAGCAAAATTCTAGATGAACCTAAGGGTTTAAGACAAATGGAAAGAGAAAAGAGTAAAATCAAAAATATATACAATAGATCTTTGCAAATCAGGTATGAGATGCATAGTGTAGTAATGAAAAGATCATCTCATACAAAATAGATTGAGGTAACTTCAACGATCCGCGGTTCATGATCGAGAAAGAGTTTCAATCGCTGACTGTTGACTTGAAAGGTAGAATCAGGCGACAACTCAGATATATCAATGCTACTGTTGTACACCTTTCGCACAAGATAGGAGCCTTTCCAACTGCTCTGGAGTTTCCCTAGAAAAAAAAATAGTCTCGCATCGAATAGCCATACTTTCTGTTTCGGCTCAAATTGCTTGTGGCTGATATGGGAATCATGTCACTCTTTCATCCTCTCTTTATAGTGAAGGCTACTCGTGAAAGCTTCGTCACATAACTCTTCCAGGGTTTCCAGTTCAATCTGCCTTTGATCTCCCGAATCGTCCAAACAAAATATCACTTCTTTCACTGCCCACAAGGATTTGTGTTTGATTTCCACAGGTAAGTGGCATGGCTTGCCATAAACGAGTCGAAAAGGAGATGTACCCAATGAAGTTTTGAAGGATGTTCGATAGGCCCAAAGAACCGAGTCCAAAAGCTGCGACCAATCCTTTCGGTCCGGGCGAACAACCTTCTGCAAGATCGTATTGATCTCTCGATTCGATACCCCGGCTAGACCATTCGTCTGAGGATGATACTGAGTAGCAACTCGATGGTCTATACCGAACTCGTTAGCAAGTGATCTTACATTATCGTTGTTGAAGTGATTGCCCCCGTCTGATATTAGAACACGAGGGACCCCGAACCGCGTAATGATATGCTTTCTCAGGAACTTGCATGGGGCATCAGCGGCTCGGGCAGGAATAGCCTCTACCCAATGACTCACATAATACACAGCTAAAAGGATATACTCAAACCCCTGACTTTTAGGAAACGAGCCCATAAAGTCGATACCCCATGCATCAAACACTTCATAGAAGTGAATCAGCTGCATCGGCATCATGTCTCTATGTCCACAAGTGTCCATTTTCTGGCAGCCAATACATCTCTCTGTGAATGTGTGAGCATCCGCAACAAGCATAGGACACTAAAGGCCGGATTGTAGCACCTTTTGTGTTGTCCTCTTCTCTGAATGGTGTCCCCCAGCTTCTAATCGATGATAATACATGAGGACACTCTGGTATTCCTCTTGAGGAATACAACGACGCTAGACGAAATCTGCTCATTCATGATAAAGGATTGGATCCTCCCAATAGTAAGACTTGGATTTCACTAGGAAAGTCTCAAGCCTCTGTCTGGACCAACCTTGTGGGACCTTCTTAGCAACAAGAAAGTTCACAATGCTGACATACCATGACAGCGAGGCGACAGCAAGAATCGCCTCGTCGGGGAAGGTCTCGGTGATTGGTGCATCGAATTCACAAGTCTCTGGTATTTCTAACAGGGAGAGGTGATCCGCCACTAATTCTTGACTCCAGACCTATCTTTGATAACAATATCGAATTCCTGGAGTAGAAGGCAAATACTACTGCTAACATCTCTTTCTCTGTAACTATGTAATTCTACTGCGCAGAATCCAAAGTTCTGCTAGTGTAGTGTATGGCGTATGGAAGGCCATCCCTCCTCTATCCAAACACAGCCCCAACGGTAAAATTGGAAGCATCCGTCATGATCTCGAATGGGAGAGACCAATCAGGTGGATGAAGGACAGAAGCCTCTACAACCATGTTCTTGAGAGTATCGAAAGTTGAAAGACACTTATCATTGACGATAAACTCGGCGTCCTTCGCAAGAAGATTAGACAACGGTTGGGCAATTTCGCTGAAGTCTCGTATGAAATGTTGGTAAAAACCGACATGTCTGAGGAAAGATCGTAGCTGTTTTAAATTGGATGGTGGATTGAGTTTCTTTATGATATCAACTTGGCTAGATCCACCTCCATGCCCCGATTGGAGATAATGTGCCCAAGGACCATGCCTTGAGTCATCATAAAATGACTCTTCTCCCAAGAAAGCATGACGTTAACCTCCGTGCACCTCTGAAGCATGCGGTCTAGGCTAGAAAGGCAGGAATCGAAATCATCGCTGTAGACCGAGAAATCATCCATGAAGACCTCCAAGCTATCTCCCACCATGTCCGTGAATATCGAAAGCATGCACCTCTGGAAATGTAGCTGGAGCATTACATAGTCCAAAGGGCATCCGTTTGAAAGCATACGTTCCGAACGGACATGTGAATGTCATCTTTTCTTGGTCTTATGGAGCAATGGCCACTTGGTTATATCCTGAGTACCCATCAAGAAAACAATAATGACTCTTCCCGGCTAACCGTTCGATAATCTGATCAATGAACAATAGCGGAAAATGATCCTTCTTGGTCACCTGATTCAAACGTCTATAGTCCACACAGACGCGCCAAGAAGTCGGTACTCAAATAGTAATCTCCTCTCCGTCCTCATTGATCACTGTAGTGATACCCATCTTCTTGTATACCACATGCAAAGGACTAACCTATTTTGATTCAGAGATGGGATAGACAAAATTGACGCTCCACTACTTGGATGTCCTTCATAACCACCTCTCGAAGATTCGCATTCAGCCTGTGCTGAAACTCACGAGATGGCTTGACGTCATCCTCGAGAGAAATATGGTGGAAGTACAGATCCAGACATCCCATAGAGATCAGCTACTAACCACTCGATCGCCTTGTAGTTCTTTTCATGAATCACCTCCAGATGGGATTCTTGATCTTCGATCAAATTGGAAGAGATGATGACCGGAAATATTTTAGATTCACCCGTAAGGAATCGATATTTCATGCTCTGAGGCAAAGGTTTACGCTCTGGAGGATAAGGAACAAGAAGAGTGGGTTTGATTAGGGCCTGAGTGTAGGCTGCTAGAATGATGTGTGTGAGATCTTCCTGCTCTGACTTAGAAAGAATTGGAGATTGTTGGATATTCTGATTTGATTTAATCTCCAGGCTGGTTGTAGGCTCTGAAGAAGAAATTTGAAGTGATAATAATTCAGCGAAGCACTACCAATCAGCATCTTCGGAATCTGAATGATTTGTGGGTGACTGACAGTCTTGATAATTAACTTCGAACTCAGAGGGATAAGGAAGGTCTGAATGATCTGGAAAATTCTCAGAATCGTCTCCATCAAGATTTTCACTTTTAGGCTCTAGGATTGTGCTCTCCAATCTCCCGTCCTCTGATATCTGAATCTCGACTTCGACTGAAGGTTTGATGAAAGATTGGATATTAGGTTCAACCCAGATGGACTCATCATCTATTTATACGAAGTCACAATACTGATGATTGTCGGGTTCGTTATCAGATGCTCGTTCTGATTCAGTTGATCTGGAATTCTGGTCTTGGATCGTCTCTATATGTATACTTTCATCATGGACGTGAAAGTACACCTTCCCAGTACCATAGTCGGAAACAACCTTTGCTGTCATCAGAAAAGGTCGTCCTAGTATGATTGGGGGCTCGACCACGCATTCAGGGACCACCATGTCCAACACGACGAAGTTCACGGGGAATTGCAAACCCTGAATGGTGATGATAACATCTTCCATTAAACCCTTAGGCCTCTTGACCGATATATCAGCAAATTGTAAGACCGTTCGGCTTGGTCGAAGAGGTCCAAACTCGAACTTGTTGAGTAAGGAAGAAGGAAGGAGATTAATCGAAGATCCGTTGTCTAATAGAGTCCGATCAAAAGTCTGATCGAGGATCTCGCATCTGACATACGGTGCTCCTGAATCTGATCTCTTGGTTGGGAGTTGATTCTGAATAGCATAACACGTTTCCTTGGTCAACACATGGATCTCAGAACAGTGATTGCGCTGCCTCTTCTTCTTACGAACTGTGGTTCATTCTTTTAGGCATTTCTGCAAAAGAGGTATGTGTGCCAAGGCTTCCGAAAGAGTGAGTTGGATCGTAAATTTGTCGAGCATCTCTTTCATCAGATCATTCATTTAGATCTTTTTATTGTTTTCTTTTTTAGTGCCTTTTCCTAAACAGAGTGCTTTAGGAAAAGGAATCTGTATATCATCATGGTTAGTCTGTACAATCGGAGGATCAGAAGAAGAAGAAGGAATTATTTTTGTAAAAATGAGACTTGCTTTCTGTGAATCATCGGATAGAGAAAGATATTGATCAACAATCTTTTTATTTCTAAAGATATTGATCAACAATCTTTTTATTTCTTTTTTGAGTTCTTCCCTTTTGTACATTTTTTTGTGATTTACTCTCATCATCACTATATACAAAGAATGGTAATGCAACTACGTCGGTGTTTGATTCTGGTTGTTCTTCAAACTTGGTGGCTTCAGCACCACCATCTCCATCATCAAAGGGTGTGACTTCAGTACCGCCATCAATGTCCTCCACAGGCTTGCTTGTATCATCCGGTGTTTCCTCGTTGTGCCTAGTAGAGTCTCTTCCTACCGGTATCCTACTGCTCCTAAGAGAAATGAAATCAGCATCATCACAAAAAAGATAATCGTCTAGAAATACATGTGATTGGAGGGTGGGATCGGTCAAATCTACATGCTCTGATTTTCGCTTCAGATTATTCAGGTTGGGCTCTATCTGTGCAGGCAAGGCGGACTTCCCTTTTACTAAATCTATGACATGGGTTTTAAACTCATCCATTTCTTGTCTAAAAGATGCCTATTGGTTGGTGACCAGGTTAGCGACATACTCTAAGGCTGGGTTGTCATGGAAAGGCCCATGAGACCCAGATGAGTCGCCTTGATGATACTGAGGCTGCGGCTGAGCTGGCTGCTGTGGAGGGTAATGTTGCTGATACTGATTCTGATAAGTGCTCTACCTCCACTGAGTTGCTGGTACTGACGAGGATCGGAATGATGCTGTTGCTCTCTGCTCTACCCCATCGGTGCATGTGGTGGCTGCTGGGAAGAGGCACCTCCCGTCGACCAACGGAAACCAAGGTGATCATGACGGATCCCTGGTTGTTGCGGTCAGTCATACCAAATCCCATTGACCTCAGTCAATGGCTCATGAATCTCAGAGTATGCTGGGGGCATGGATGCCAAGGGATGATCGCTCTGATACACCACCATCTGAGTGTCAGATGATGGCGTCTGCTTGAGTTGTGGGTATGCCAAGGGTTGATAAGTAGACTCAGAATGCACATGGTAAATGTGATGTACTGGAGGCCTAGGTAGTATGCCTCGGTCTGGGCTTCTTGAGTCAGCCTGTGATCTCAAAGACCAGTTGGAGTCTGCTTTTAATTCTTAAAGGCACATAATTTGTGTCTTCAGATCACTCAGGCATCTTTCAAGCTCGTCAATTTTATCGATCTTGTCTAGATTCTAGCACTTTTTCTCAATTATTTCCATTCAATCCAGCTTCTAACAAATAATCCCCATATCAGCTGATGGACATTCAAGAGGAATCGAAACAATAGAAGACAGATTCCCTTCAATTTGTGCCACTCAGGAATGATGGTGATAAGTTGGTGGCTTCATCTGATTATAAACTCGAGTCTGAGACATCGTGGTGTAGTTCTCTGCCATTTTCTCATAAATGACCCAGACTCGATCCTCGTGCATCGATAAATATGATCCACCACACGATGCACTCACCAGTCCCTGTAATTCTAGTGTCAACCCGCTAAAGATACTCTGTACACGAGTGGGCTTTGAAAATTCATGATGGAGACACCGATCGATGAGCTCTCTGAAACAGTCCCATGTCTCGTGGAACTGTTCATTCCCGATCACGGTAAAATTGCTAATCATGGCTCTAGCAGCATTCGTTCGATCGAGAGGGTAATATTTGTTCAGATAAGCGGTTCTCAACTCCTCCCATGTCGAAACATATCTCCCGAGGTGTTTCAGTCAGTAGGCTGCTCGATCCACAAGGGAGAAAGGAAACACGATCAATTTGATCATATCCTTGTTGACATCCGCATCGTGCACCGTACTACAGATCAGCTCGAACTACTGAAGGTGCAGATGCAGCTCCATAGTAGAAAGCCGGTGAAACTTGGGTAGCAACTGGATAGTCTGAGGATAGAACTCGAAGTTCCCATGAATGACAGGGAGACGGATCCACCGGTGAGTCGTAGTAGCTCCAGGGTTGTAGATCTGCTGCATTGTGCAATTCTGATCTAGTGGCAGTCTCTCTGCTCCATCTTGTTGTTCTTGATCCTCAGGTCTTGGATGATCAGCTCGAGGGTTCTCAACATCCAGATTGTTGCGTTGGGCTCGCAGCTGAGTCAACTTGGCTCTTACATCATTTATGAGTCTACCTTGCTCCCTAATCTGATTATGCATTGTCTCTAGGGAAGCAAGTAGACTGTTGTTGATTGCCGCCTGATCTATGACTACAGAAGTGCTATGTGGTCCTTTGCCAGCCATGTCTTCTGGAAACGAGAAAGAATCTAAGTCAGGCTCTGCCAGAACAATATGTAACTGCAGATGATTTTCTGTAACTGGAGGTGATGATGGTAGAGAATGAGAAGAAGAAGAAATCGACGATGAGCTTCCAGGGTTAGAGTTACGACTGGAAGTAGCAACTCGTTTTGATTTCGGTTTGGGACGAGAGACATCCCCAACCAATCTAGATGAATAGGTAGGTTCACGAGAGAGTGGATCGATCAGAGTGGACCAGAGCGATCACCTTCCCATCATCTTTAAAGATTTAGTTGATTGGATCTAGAAAGATTGGAATAACGCAAAGCAAAACCTCGAGTTCACCAACGCAACCCTGGTGATGACAGTAAGGGCCCGTTCGGTAGGAGAACAAGCAGGAATAAGGATGGGGAATAAGGGGAATAAGGGTCTATTCTCCATTCGGCTGGAGGATAAGAATAAGGAGAATAAGGTGAAATAATGGTAGGTAAGGTGGGATAAAGATAGGAATAAGAGTGAAATAAGATGAAATAATGGGGAATAGTCGTACCACAGGGAACCGTGTTGGGAGGAAAATGGGGGCTTATTCCCCTTATTCCATTCCCCCTTAACCTCCTACCGAACACGCCCTAAGAGTTCAGTCGTTTATCTTTTCAATTTTACGGTTGTTTGGCAAATAATCTTCTCACAGATTAGCTAGATTAGATAGGTGCCTGAAACTTCTACGACGTAATGTCCTGAGTTCTCACCAAAAATCACCTAGTCTCAGCCAGTATGGGAGTAAGTACGGACCGTTTCTGGCTACCCGTGTTACTTGAGGACGGAACCTTACACAGTGTCCTATAAACCTCCCACTCTACTAAGTACACTCGGACAGTGTCCAACTACCCAAGAGCACCCACTGAAGATAAGTTGATTGAAGACGTGAACTAAGTAGTACTTTGATAGAAGCCCAGACTCTGGCTCTACCTTATGGGTCATCTCATACTCGCAAAGTCTGGAGAGTGTACCTGCGATGCAAATTCAGGGGTTGCTCTCTCCAAGACAAGTGCAGTCCTTACGTTTCGTTTTAGGTCCGATAGAGATTAACAGACCCTATTTTAATTTTTGAATTTCACTTTTTTTGGATGTTTTTAGAGAAAAAACCGTCTAACATGTTTTTTTGTGTTTGGCCCTAGATACAAGCACCTAGGTGTCGTATCCTAAGAAAACATCTACTCTACGGTGTACAAAGAAAGGGAAATTCGAGAAAAATCCTAACAAGCACCTATCTCAGAAAGTCACGGAAAATCATCGAGAAAAACACTTGCGAAAAAGCCGCAGTGGGTGCCCTGCTCCCCTAGGAGTACAACCCTGGTGAAACAGGCCCCGAGAAGAAGTACAAGTCGGGATGCCTTTACGAGGCCCCTTTCTACGAAAATAAAGAAACGAGCAAGTGCCCTGAATTTGTTTTATATTTTGACAAGGTTTAAAAAAATATGTAGCTCGTTGGTTCTCAACTGTGCAGCTCAACCTGTGTTGCACAAATCAGAACCAAAAAGCCGTGATGTCAGAGAAAAAAATCATGAAGATAAAATTGAAAACCTAGTCCTAAGGTCTTCACGATCTGCCCTAGCGTTGCCTCCCCGGCAACGACGCCATCTGAAAAAACACCACCCGACCACTTTTCTGAACTCCTGCAAAAGAGACAGAGAAATTCTATCCTCGGTCATTGTATCGACCGGGTGAGTTCTACCAGAAAAGATTAATTTTGATTAATCTTCTTTTATTTTTTTATTTATACTCCTAAACTTAAGTGTATAGCGGTTAAACACAGGAGTGTCGAACTCTGGGAGGCAAACTGTTGTAAAAACTAGGGTTAAACTATAGACAAACTAAGGTAGAAGGGTTTCCTAATTTTTATTTTTTTTAGAGAAATTTTCTGGATTTTATTTAATTGTTATGAATTTTATATTATTTTTATGAATATTTTTATTATTTAGAAAATGTTTAAATTTTTTTTAATTTTTATTTTGTGATTTTTATGTTTTAAATTTTTATTTTCTATTTTTATGGATTTTGAAGGGTTTTTATCATTTTTATTGATCTGCTTCCCGGCGAGATGACTCAATGTTGCATGCAATGTTGGTCGTCAAGTGCAAGAGATTTCTATCTAATCTCAGATGACAGTGTGAATCTTTTCAAAAGATGTGTGATGTTAATCTCCTTGGCTCTCAACAGATGGTAATATGCCGATGTGTCTCCACGCACATCAGTGCTTCAGATATTGGCCTAACATCTTGCAACGGCGATAGTCTTCACGGGCTCTCAAGGATGCAAATGCTTATCGTGGATCAAATCTGATCGTTGACAAAGGTGATCCCACGACTCGTAATTGACGTTGGTGATTAGATGTGGCTAACACTTCCTCTAAATGAAGCTGTGCGACTCACTAAAGTCTCGCATTACTCCCGAATAAGCAAATTATGACCAGCTCGAGAACAAATGTCTAGGCCAGAGGTTAGAATAGAGAGATAAGGACTGGAGGAGTCAACAAGGGTGTAGGAGTTAACACCGGTCTCTCATGTACATGATTGGAGATGTACATATGCGAATGGATAGAAGTGGTAAAAAATCGGAATGATTTGTGCCGGTTTTGGTTATGGATTTGTGTATAAAATCGAGTAAGGCGGAGTAGAATGGAGAATTTGGAGGATCAAAATGGAGAAACAGAGGAGGTGGATCAAAATGAAAAAAACACAGGAGGTAAGGAGTTGAGAAAGAAGAAATGTGAGAGAACAAAGATTACTAACCTGGAAGGTGCGAAAATAACGGCAAATGGATGAATTTTGCTTGGGAGCGGAGGAGAAATCCTCCCGAGTTGTTGCCTCGACGGCGTGGCGGTGCCAGAGGCTTGATCGCAGCGAAGCGGATCTGCAATGCCTATGATGGATTGCACCTCTCTCTCTCCCTCACTTAATGGCAGATAAGGCCCTCCTATCACGAGCTCCCTCTCTCTCGCATAGCTCACCAGTGGAAATGAAATGGGATATGGCAGATACCCGGTTTGGCAGGGGGTGAAGGTCCTTTTATAGAGGAGGAAGAGTGCGGACACCACCAGGAAGTGAAGGGAACAAAGGTTGTTGGCGAACGGCCGGCCAACGACCGACCATTGGGGCGTTGGGCTCGGTTGGAGAAGAAGCAGAGAAGTGGAAGGAGGCGGTGCCGCTGGAAATGATGGGAGGAAGGAGAAGTATGCGTGGGGAAGAAGGAAAATAGGAAAGAGAAGAAAGGGAGAAGAAAAGAAAAGATGGACAATGAGAAAGCGACACATGGCAAAGAGAAGGAGTAATGAGAGGAAAAGGATAAAATAGAGAAGAGAAAAAAGGTATATGCAATAAATTAATTTAAATAGATATATAACATGAAATACAAAATACAAATAAATTAAGAAATTAGTTATGCCATTTATAAATTAATAATTAAATAATTAAGTATTTTTTATTTATTTAATTTAATAATAGAATATATTAATAAAGTATATAGGAAATGGTATATATTAAATAATATAAACTAAGGTACATTGTACAATGTACCAATACGGACCCGAAAATCGTGTTTTTCGCATTAACTCTGATTTTAGCGAAACTAGTATCATTTTATAGATAATTTAAAAATAAAAAATTTAGAAATGAGTTTGCCCAATTTGGAGTTCATACGGATGGGTTATGAGGTCCGGAAAATTTAGGTAGCGGCCTCGAGGCTTCAGGTTTTATTGGTATTTTAACTTAATTATATTTTTATATTTTTCTATTGAATTTTAGAAAAAGAAATTATGTTAATCTAATTAATTTAAAATCTGAGAAGTTTCTACATATGATACAATGGGTCCAAAATGCCAAAACTCACCGATTTTATTCGAATAATTTTTTGATGTTTTTAATAAATAGTACTGTGTACAAAACGGATTTGAAAATTGATTTTGGTCTGTTTGGAGTTTTCTATAAATAGTTATGAACCTGGGAAGTTGGCTTTTGTGGCTTTCACGGTTCATTACGGTTAATTATTTTTTTATCGAAATATTTTTCTGATATTTTTATAAATAAATATATATTTTTATGAACAACTTTTGTAGGAGTGTGTTAGTTTGAAATAGTCTTGATGATAAATAAAATAGGTGAAGTATTTTCATGGTGTAAAATGGGTAAATTATATTTTTGGTCTTTATTTTCTTGATATTTTTATAAGTTAAGATTCTTATCTCCCCCAACTTATTTATTTTGTCGACCCAGTCAATATTAACCTGGTCTCAGGGTTAGGATCAGTCTGTATATATTACATATCTACATCCTTCTTTTCTTTTATTTTTCTTTTTATCTTTATTCTTTATTTTGAGTAAAATAAGCATTAATTATATAATAGTAATGTCTGTAGTTAGAATGATAATTAGTGGGAATTAGTGAATAATTACATGTATTTTACCAAGGATTTTAGCCAAAATGAAAGAATAAAAGCGGTGAATCACATATTCATCAAACATGTATATTGTAACTAACATTTTTTGTTCAATATAATAATATTTTCATAAATCTTTCTTGATATACATATTATGTTAATATTTATTATTAAATTTATGAAGATAGAAACTATAAAATAAATAGAAAAAATACTTAAATTAATGTGTCTTTCCATGCATCCAAGAAAGACACACCTCAATGGATGTTTCCCCTACATATAATGGGACGGTTGTCTCCGTCCCTTATTTTAACATTTTTTTATTTTTTTGAAAAATACCGCATGTATTTTCATCACCATATCCCTCTAATATGTCATTCTAATTTCATCGAAAATAGAGACTTCTACGTCCTTCATCTAGAACAAATAATTTTAACGGTCTTAGAATTGTTATAATCAACATGTTGTTGATGGAGGGTATAGAAGTCTATGACAAAATTATAATGGCATATTAGAGGGATATAATGATCAACATACATGACGGTATTTTCTAAAAAAATTAAAAAAATTGCTGAAATAAGGGGCGGGGGCAGCCCGTTGGCTCCCCCGGAGAACATCCGCACTAAACCCATATAATATATATATGGGGGCAGGGAGCCTGCACCCTAGGGTGTAGGAAACTCCCTACACCCACCTCATTTTTCGTTTATTTTTTTATCTTTTTGAATTAAAAATTAGGGGGATTTACTTAATATGTTAAGGGGAATATGTGTTTCAAGTTTCATGTAAAACAAACATTCCTAAAACATTCATCTCGATAGGATTGATTTCAGCAATTCTGAGACCGTTAAAATTTGGTAGTCTTGATGGAGATGATAGAAGTCTCGAATTAATTTTAATTTGGAATGACAACATGGTGATACATGGTGATCTAAATCCCCTAAGGTTTCATTTCAAAAAAATCAAAAAAGAATGAAAAATTAGGCCAGGTGTAGGGAATTTCGTGCATCTGCCGATGTAGGTTCCTTTTTCCCTATATATATATATGGAGGCTTTCAAATGTTGTACCATATTTCCTTGATTTTGGAAAGGTACCAATTTCTACCATTATATGGAAAATATGCGTTTGGGATTACAATCACAATGATATAATTGGTGGTTTCTTGTAACAATGCTTCCTAAGATATGGGATGGATTAAATTAATGCTTAATTACTAGCATCTACATCATTGAACATTCTATATTAGCCTCATGTTGAGGAATGAGGGCTAAATTTTCCAACAAAATATGGTGGAACAAATGCTCACATTTTTAAATAATTGTTATCAACTTACACTGATTGATATATTTTACAATCCCGTATTGTAAATAACAAAATCGTAAACAAAAATGTTTGAAAAAAAGCCCAAATTTGGGAAAAATGTGTTATGTGCAAACATGTTTTCTAAAATATAGGGTGCTTTGATAATGAACTAATTAATTTTATGTACATGTAGAAAATATTCCTATATTGATGAGATTTTTGTTACAACTATATTTTCTAATATATAGAACATGATAAATTACAAACACATTAAATATGTTATATGTCAAATGCATATTATTTTTTGGAGTTATTAAATATGGAGTGTACTTGTTTAATTCTCAAATTAAAAAATGCATGTCATAATACATGCTAAATTTCATTTTCATATAACGTTTTATGGAAGAAATGTTTGTAAACTGTAATACTTTTTATAAATTTTGTGTATCTTTTGTAATTTGTAAAATGGAATTATAATATCTAGTATTTTAGCCAAACATTATATGAGAGCAATGTTTGTAAACTGCGTTAATTTTTTTGTAATTTCATGGTCTCGGTTATAAAATGCATGTGATTTTTGTAAAATAAAATTTTTATTATTAATGTACAAATTATTTTATTTTTTCAATCAATGTATTTGCTAATATCATGTATCCCTCAAAATTCGTCATACATTTAAAGTTTACGTGTTTATTTGTAAATTCCACGCATTTATTATAAAAATTATGTGTTGGCCTGCAAAATAAAAGGTCAATTGGTAATTTATCATCTATTCTTCTGAAAAAAGAACATGAAAAATATACATAAAGAATTGTAAAATTG
Organism: Ottelia alismoides; assembly: GCA_037367405.1. Taxonomy (NCBI): domain Eukaryota; kingdom Viridiplantae; phylum Streptophyta; class Magnoliopsida; order Alismatales; family Hydrocharitaceae; genus Ottelia; species Ottelia alismoides. The sequence continues at coordinate 26,838 of JAZKJV010008253.1, read as the reverse complement.
ACAAATCTAAATGCAACTTATAATATCAATTACTTAAATTAGTATATTAAAAGGTAATATATAATCATCATTTTCATGTGAATGAAATAATTCGAAAATTCCTACATAATAGTATTAAATGAATCAAAACATGTCAGAATCCGAGACTCAAAATACCGACAAATCATATAATACTTGTCCAAGCGAAATCCCCTTAAATTTGTGCCACATGTTAATAATCCTAGTACGGAAATTTGGTTAGAACTAATGCGTTAAAACTTGGGAAAATGGAAGCGTATTCAAGAGAAATGAAGACCAGAGATAATGATTCAAAAACAAAACAAAGGAGAAAAGAAAACTAAGATCAAAATTTAAAAAAAAAACAAAAGCATTCTAAACTAACTTGGAACTTGATTAATAGATGAATAAAAAAGAACGTGAAAAATTACTAAGAACATTCAACATCCTTCATGCACAATGACCCCATGTAGCTTCATGCACTACCGTCGTCGTCGCCATGCACTGCCACCACCATCGTCGCACGCCAATATCTTCTCCATACGCAACCACTGTCTCTACGTCGAGGGTGGACAAAGAACTAGAGGGGGAGAGAACCCCACATCGAGTCTTTGTTTTGGAAATTTGAGTAATGGTGAACCATGATCGTCATGGATGCTATATTTAGAAATTAATTTGAGTAATAAATAAGAAACATGATAATAACTCAACAAAATGGAATATTCAATTTCGTTTTTAAAAATGGCTAGTCGGAAGTTGTTTCAATGGTGGTTTTGTTTATAAGTCTAGATCAAGATCTAATCGATTATATGGTGTGGCATACCAAGATTGTGGCGAGGTGACACCTCATTTCAAGTTTTCCCTATGTATAAAGGATTTCCTTCCGATAGATATAGTCCTTCCTGAGTGCAAGAAGACGGCCCCTTTTTGCAAAAAAATAAAATGGATTCAGTAGAACATGTTTACAATTTGTATTATAATACACAGTTTTGATGTTTGTATTATAATGTGCAGATTTGTGTGCAGTTTTGTATTTATAATGTGCAATTGTAATACAAGTGATACATATTCTACTAAAGTGCTCATGTTTTTTTACAAAACAGAGGTGACCTTCCTGCACTCAAGAATGACTGTGCCCTATTGGAAAAGCCCCATGTGTGTGTGTGTATGAGGAGAGGGAAGCTATTTTGAGTATATATATATATATATAGAGAGAGAGAGAGAGGGCCTTTCAAATAGGATGCATCCTTCCTGACTTAAGAAAGACCACCATCTTTTTGTAGAAAACACGAGTAGTTTGGTAGAATGTGTATTCAATTTGTATTATAACTGCACATTATAAATACAAAACTGTATACAAAACTGCATATTATAATACAAACATTAAAACTGCTCATTGTAATACAATCTGTATACGTATTCTGCTAAAGTCGTCATGTTTTCTACAAAAAAGGACTGGCCTTCCTGAACTCAGGAAGGACCAAGTCCTATTTGAAAGAAATCCTATATATATGGGTTAAATAAGATATATATATATATGGGTTAAAAAAGGTTACACCCTGGATGTAGCAAATTAGCTACTTCCACCCCCATTTTCTCCTTTTTTTTATTTTTTTGGAAAATGAAAATATGTATATTCATCACTATATCCCCCTAACATGTCATTCCAATTTCGTCATAAATAGAGACTCCTATGCCCTCCGTCTGAGGGGAGTCAATTTCAGCAATTTTGAAACCATTAAAATTTGACAGTCTTGATAGAGGGGATAGAAGTCTCGAATTAAGTCGAATTTTTAATGACACCATGGTGATATATTGTGATCTAAATTCCAATAGGTTTCATTTCAGAAAAAAAAATACCCAGGAAAAAGGGTGGGAGCATGTAAGTTAGATATACCTAGGCAGCATACTCATTTTTCCCTATATATATATATATATATATAGAGAGAGAGAGAGAGAGAGAGAGAGAGATGAGAAACTTAAAATGAGGCGGGATATCACCATATATATGGCGAGTTACTGTTAATTTATGCTTCTTTTCAATGTATTTTACAATTTCTTATTTCATATATTTAATAATAAATACACAACATGTATAGTGAAATAAAATTATGAAAACATTATTATATTAGATGAAAATATTAATTTGAAACTATATGTTATATTTTACGAAATTATTTTTTTACAATGTGCAGTTTATACTTTTACAAAATTGTTACGGAGTTTTTACTAAATTAACAGTGACCTTTACAATCTCAGAAAAGACCCACCATATTTTAAAAGTCACACATATGTATGTGTATAAGTGCATCGAACATGAAACTGTCCATATAGCTTTCTACAGTATGCTTATATCAGTAATTATATAAAATGAAGTTTAAATGCATGTTTATAAGTGCTTAAAAAATTATAATACACAATATTTTTTCTATATTAATATAACATACCATAAGAGCTCTCTCTCTCTCTCTATATATATAAACATCTTCTGTGAGATCTTTCACTTTTTATGCATGGATCGTTGAGAAAAAAAATGCAAAAAAAGATGTATGCATGAATATGTGTACATATATTCCAATATTAAGTTATGAGTTATAAGTTGATTATTCTAACTTATTCTAATCACATAATAACCACAAAAGAAGGGTGATAACACATCCTTGTACTCAAGAAATCTAGACTTTAAGGACAAGTACCAAGGAGAGTAGGAAAGTACTCTATCTTTCTAATGATTGGCCTCTTCTTGATCATTCTTAGCTAGATCTTGGAGAACACCAAAACACCACAAGGAAAAAATGTGGAACTTGTTTATTCAATGATTGAATCAATCAAAAGATGCATCATTTCCTTATCATTCCAATTGCTAAAATCCTATTTAAAATTAAGAAATATATACTAGTGGGCATTGAATTTATGATGTCTTGATTTCCTACTCCATACTCCATGATTTAAAGCCTCCTTATTAATTTAATTACGAACTTTTGCTTTTTACATTATTAGCCTAGATTGGTTAAGTGGGCTCTCTTAACATGGTATAACCAACCAAGTGGGTTAGACCTACTTAGATATTAATCCAACGAATTAATAGGTAATCATGTTAATAGCATCTCAAAGTTAAACCAAAGAGGCAACACAATCGGCGATTGTATGATGGGAGATGGAGTTTCTTCTATGTATTTGTAAAAAAAACAAAGAAGTTCATGACCATTGTTTATCCTCTGATGACTGAGATTATCAATCAATCCGGGCAAGGTAAAAAAAATCACTCTCAGGTCGTTGCGATCCGGATTGAGATGGATCGGTCAATCAAGAAAAATAAGAAAAGACCACCAAAATCAGAGAAAATCAATGAAAACAAAAATAGTGGTCCTGGCTATATTATTAATTTGGTATAGCACCCAGGGTTGGTCTCAGGGAGCACGAGTTGGCCTCACGGCCTACGAAGTAGTCTAAAAACAAATTGAAATAAAAACAAGTATTTTTGGTGGATTTTTAATTCTTTTTATATTTTTTTTGGATTTTTAATAATAAGGAAAAAGAAGAAAAAGGCAAATAGAAGCAACTTCAACAAATATTTAATTACTCAAAAATGCTATAAAAATTCAAACAAAAATATTTTTATGCTTTTTTAGGTTTTTTAATGTTTTTGATTAATTTTCAGATTTTTCTAATTTTTATGCGATTTTCTAAAAATCAAGAAAAGCAAAAATAGGATTAATCTGTCCAGCCAGACTTCAAAGACCCATAAAAAATATCAAATGGATCTTTCACAGCATGGAGGTAATTTTTATGAGAAATAGAAACAACAAGGAAAACTCAGAAAAAGAGTTTATTATTTTTGGAGTTTTCTACAATTTATTAGAATTTTTATAATTTTTAATGGTTTTTAATTTTTAAGCTTTTATATGTCCAAAAATAGCCAAAATTGCACAGAAAATCAAGCACACCAAAAGTAGCAAATCCTAATTTTTTTAAAATTTTTAAAATAGTTTTTATATTTTTTTATGATTTTCTAAACTGGATAGAAGCAAAAACAATAGTTTTTGAATTTTTAAAAATATAAAAACACCTCAAAAATGTACCCAAAATTTAGGGAAATGTTTACACAGTGGCATGAGCCATGTGTCCAAATTTCACGCAATTTGGGTTGAATTTGCTATTTTATTTAAATAGAATAAATGCTCACAGTGCACATGGACCTAAATGCAATAAAAACTACTTCCAGGGACCAAACTATAACAAATAAATAAAATCCAGGGCCCCTCGCGCAAAATGTCCAGCAAGTCAAGCGCAATGCACGTTTATCAGGAACAGAGGGACCTATTTGCAATTCCTATTTCTAAAATATCAAACAATAACACACATAAACCATAGGACATAAAATGCAAAAAGACCAGATCCTCACGTGGCGATGCACGTGGTCAACTTATATAAGGACTAAAGTGCAAATAGTTGAAATATGAAGGTCCAGAGTGCAATTATCCAAAAATAAAAACAACTATATTAAATATTTACAGGACTAGATTGCAAATACAAAAGAGCAGGGGCCTAAGTATAATTTACCCCTTATTATCGGAGGGACGAGGGCGTGCCACGTGGAAGATCGGAAGAGACTGGCTGCGGCTAAACCCTCGACGGATGGACGACGATGAAGAGGCCACATGGAGATCGGACGGTGCTGGATATATGGTGTCTCTTCTTCTGATTGAACGGTCCAGATCAGCTCATCGGTGGATCAAATGGTGGGTGCTCCTCGTAAATGGACGGCTCTGGTCAGATCTGGAGCAGATAGACTGATCGGACGGTGACGGAGGATCCTGGATGAACTCAGCTCCGGCGAACTTCGCCAGAGCACCACGGGCGCGCTGGGCCTCTTCCTGGGCTGCTGAGGTGGTGGAAATGCTCGCCAAGATGTTCCGCAGCTACTAGATGCCTCCGATGAGGCCGGCGACCACCAGAGTGGCCCGGCGATGGCGGAGGCACGAAGCTCATGTGCTCAAACTTTGGACCTCCAGATGATGTCCCTTTGACTTGCAAAACCGCACTAGAAGCTTCCTCGGTCGAGGGCAAACTGCCCCGACCTGGTTAGGGGTGGAATGGTGGTCGGGTGCATCGGAATGGATGACCTCCGGTGAGGCGACGACGGTGGAGGTCGGACCTTGGTTCCGGTGCGAACCAAGGGCAGTAAGTGGGTGCAGAATATGGGTAGGAGTCTCACGAGTGTGACGGTCGGGTCTGATGATCGATTAGATGAGTGGAGTGAGCGGAATCGATCGGCGACGGCGGAAGGTGATTTTGGGCGAAATGGAAAATTAGGCGAAACTAAGGAGATTCGGGTCTACCTGATGGCTGGAGTCGATTGGGAACGAGCTCGCGGAGCTCTAGGTCGTAGCCTCGAAGGGTCGTCGGGGCCCGAGGCTCTGGTGCTCCTCGCGGCGGCGCACGGCGGTAAGAGTCACTGGATCGATGGCTAGAGGCGCCCTCTCCTCTCTTCGACACCCTCCTCGCGCAACTGTCACTCTGGGGAGTAAGGTGGATGTCTTGGGACAAAGGTGCGTAGCCAAGGATGACGTGAAAAGTTGGACGGAGGCGAGGCTATATATAGTTAGGGGTCCGAGAAGAAGGGGTCGGATATGGTTATCGGAGCTCGGATCCCTAGGCAAAACCACCGGGTGTGGATTAGGAACGGATCTAGTATGATTAGGACCCGGGGTTTGGGTATTTGGGGCTCGGATCAATCGGGGAAAATTTGGAGAAAAGCGGGTCGGGCGCACAGATCCGAGTTGACTAGTCCAGGGGGTGAGTTGACCGGGGGTCAACAATCCCCCGTGGACCAATCACAGGCTGCCAATCAATAAATATTTGGAAATTCAATTAAAAATAATAAATGATGTAATTTCAAAAAACTTAAAACATGAAAAATGTTTATTTATTTTCAATTAATTTTTAGTGATTTTTATTTAATTTTTTGAAATATAAATTATGTATTTACATTATATTATTAATATATATAGGTATATACAAATATACATTTTTTATTTTTATTTTTAATTATTTATTTTATACATTTATTCCAATTTTATATTTTATTTATTTATAGAATAAAATTTGGAATAAAAGGGTTTTATCTTATTTTTATTATTTATGTACATAGGTTAAATAAATAGCTTTATTTACATATTTACATGGTATATACACAAGGTGGGAATTTGATTTTATTTTATTTCTTTTTATTTTATTTTTATTTTCCTGATTTTTATTTTATTTATTTACATCACGAAATGTGGAATACGAAAATATTTTTATGGGATTTTAATTATTTATGTACAAGTAGAAAATAAATAGATATGGTATTCTATGTACAAGGTCTATATACAATGAAGAGAATTTTATTTATTTTTATTTTTATTTTATTTTCCCCATTTTTATTTTATTTTTATCTTTATAAATATGTACATATTAACAAAAATACATTTTTATTTTTATTTAGAGGAAAATACTTTTATTTATATACATAGGTATATGTACACACATGAGATTTACCCTATCCCCTCTACTTGGATTCTTTTGCGATCAGGCCCATGCTGAGCCCTCCTTTGGTATTAGGTCACTCAATGTTTATTCTAAATATTTCCCTCTTTTTCTTTTATTTCTTTATTCTTTTATTTATCCACAAAAACATGCTAATTATTGCAATTTACACAATACAAGCTTATTGATAAATTATTCAATTTACATGAAAATACAATGTGTTTTGCATAGGTTTTGTAGCTAAAATGAAAGAATAAAAAGTGATGAATGGGTATTCATCACCCCCCTATACTTAACTTTGCTAGTCCCTTAGCAAACACTTATTTGAAAAAGAAGTGAAAAAGAAAAGGAAAAAGAAAAAGAGGAGAAATGCATGGATCAATGTTGATTATTAAACTTGCCTTCATTAAATTCAAATATGGAGTTCAATCAGATCTTTGGATTATTAATGTGTCGGAACCTTATTTGGACTTAGGTTTAAAACTTAACAGCCTCTAAGATCCACTAATCTATAGTCAAGACTCCTCAACAATCCAGATCAGAACAAGTCTACATACACAAATCCTGAAGACCATGAATCTTTCCTTGTACAGTGTAAGTGAGGTATAGCTCTCCACCTCAGAAGTAGCAAAATGACAACCCTCCCCAACAAGGTAACTCTATGACCCCAATCAGGCCACTCTTTCCTCAAGGAGCAGGGTATTTCCTTCTAAGTTCAAGTTCAACCGGCTCAAGAAGAGGGGGAAGAAGAGAATGGACCATGGCCAGTGTAGCCATGTATCCTTGGGAGCCCAACCAGTGTAGCTAAGTCTCCCTGCTGCAAGCTACATAAGATGGAACATGAGTCTCAAGCTTTGCTTATTGCACTATATACATACTCCAGTGGGATTATCATTTTCTATAAGACCCACCACTTTTTTGGAGTTATTTTCTTTTTGCATTTTTTATTGCATCTGTACAACATATTTACAAGGTGCAGCATATGTACATAAGGAGTTTTTCCTCTTGAGCCAGTAGACTATCCCTCTTTTGAAGCTTTATTGCAACCCACAACTCCCGTCGTTAGACCTCATGGCAACCAGACCAAGTTGAGACGCACTTCCTTCACTATAAGAAGAAGAGAAGTTCCGCCTAGAAGTACTACCCTCATATGCTACCCCAAGTCAAGAAATTCTGCCTCCTCACTACCTCATCCGTAGAGAGCTCAGTGTAAAGTGCGGGTTCAAGTCAAGCCATTATCTATATGAGTCATGTGTGTGTTGTTAAGTGCTCTACTTAGGCTCATTGAGATAACATATGATCATAGCCTAGTGGACTCAAAGAACTAAATCACCATGGACCTGAAAAGCCTTAACCCTAAGCCCTATAAGGTTCCTCTTATAATTAGGTGGATTAAGATCTTAATCAAGCTCCATTTTCCAATTTAATTCCAGACTAGTTTAAATGTCAACTATAATCTAGGAAAAACTATACAACTATTTACAAAGATGCAATTTACACAATATTTACACATGTGCAAAATTTTTGAAAAATGTTTTGAAACCATGAATGTATGCATGAAAGCAAGTTTTGCAAAATATGTACTCAAATTTACACATGGTTTTTGCAAACTTTTGATTTTCAAAACATTTTGGAAAAATTTTGTACTATATACATAATTTTGATATGAACATATTTACACACTATTTACACAAAAAGTTTTTACAAACATTATTTTACAAAAATAATTTTGTACAATAGCTATGTATGTGCAATAAAAGAATGTTTATTTACAAGGAAAAATTATAATTTTTATGGATTTTTGGATTTTTAGCCATTTTTTTTATTCACACACTCACACAAAGTACGGGTTATGGCTAAAGTATATATGAAATATATACACCCCCCCTATACTTAGCTCGAACGATGTCCTCAGAGTCAAGAGCGATGAAGAATACATAACTCGTTCTTAGTGTAGGGAAGTAAAAAGGAATATACAAAGACGAATGCAAGAATTGAAATGCAAGAGGATCTCGACCTTTCCCCGTATACTTAGGATCAAATAATCTTAAGTATAGCTTGGTTGTACACAAAGGGAAGAGCCGAGTGAGAATGTACAGGGTCTACCCCCTATACTCAGGATGAAATATCCCTAAGTATAGGCAGCAAAACTGAGGTAGAAAGACACGAAGAAAATCAACAAATATATACAAGATGGAGGGGCATCACTCCCCCTATACTTAAGGTGAAGAATCCTTAAGTATAAGCAATGACAGAAGTGATGGAACAGAACGAAAGAACAACTCGGTGTTTCCACCCCCATTACTTAGGATGAGGTATATCCTATGTATAGCAAAGATAATCCTATACGAGACCTGGGGTGAAAACAAAAACGAAAGAAAGAAAGATCAAAGCAAGACGAAACCCGTATCTACCAAAGGGTACAATGTTGAGGTGCCTCTCAACAAGTGCTAGGTTTTACGCCCCTAGATGGGCGCAAAGGCTTGGATAAAGCTGTATCAAGGTTCAGGACGACATCTGTAAGGCGAATGCCGTACTGTCGTCGCAGTCTCGGTATGAGAACAACGACGAAATCAACAGTGTAAAGAAAGACACCCAGGTAAGCAATCAGGCGGGTGTCTGCTACCGGCTAAGGATATGGGAATATGTTATCAGGATCTGGTAGCACAAAAGAAATCGTCGGCTCTTGATCAGACTGGAGTGGAAGTGTAGAGCCGAAGAAATCAAACGTGGAGAAGGATGGATCAGTCACGGAATCCTCCACGTCGATCAATGTCTCAAAAAGGTGAAGACAATCAGGATCAGGAGACTCTCTAAGAAGACTGATATCCGATGTATAAAATGGAGACACATCAGGCAGATCATCGAATATCTCAAGGATCGGCTCATCCTCGCGAGGGTCGTCGAGGTGAGATAACTCAGAATCAGAATGATCGGAAGACTCAGTTTCGTGATCCGCCAGATCGGATACACTCTCATAAGGTGAAATCGAGTACACATCGTGTATGGCATTCTCACGCAGATAACCCTCGGGGAGAAATGCAAGATCATCAGTGAGAAATAGAAGATCAGGATCTAGAAGGGCATCTGCGCTGCTGTCTAGTATCCACTCGGTGCACCAGGCTGCATCATCATCTGAAGTGTGGCTCTCGGCAATCTGGAAGCAAGAGAAGGTACTGGTCAACACCGCGGATGCTGCAATGTGTCTGTGGCTGATCCTCGCTCTGCGACAATGCTGGTTGCCATCAGGTCCTCAGCAAGTGTATCTGTCTCAACAAAGTGGAGGACAACAGGCTCGAATACGGGACTATCTGTGTCTGACATCTCAAAGTGGTGTCCCCTATCGAGCTGTGGCTGCTGGTCTAAGTCCTGGCGTCTGTCGGACTCCGAGAAGTGTCTCTGCAGAAAAGAGGCTGACTCCTCCGGGACTGGACACTGAAGTGACTGAATCAATGGCTGTAGTAGCGGGGGCTCCTCTGGCTCTTGGAGTATCAGAAGATCTAATATCCAAGACTCGTCAACTGAGAACTCTGGGGCTGACTCGAACTCCAGCTGGAAAACCAACGGGAACTCGAGAAGACTCTGGGTTCGAACCTCTACTGTCACAGCCATCTCCTCTGTACTCTGTGGTGCTGGAGCATCCAAGTCCTTGGGCTGGTGTGTTGAAGCTGCCTCCTCATGTAATGAGACACACCGCACAAGAAGTGCAACGTCCTCATGTGTTGTCACGACTACGACATCTCGTATAGATGATATATGTGAAAGTAATCTCGAGATGGTATCCAGTAAGTGAATGTCGGAACTGCGGTGTGAACCGCCATATGTGGTAATCACCAGTGCTATCTGCTCTGCGGTCATCCCCCGCATGGAGATCTCAATAAGGTTTGTCAGTGGAAGTCCATGGTCGGGAAATCTCCTCAAGAGGTCAAGAAACCTCAGCCATGCTGTATGCAGTGGCTCATGGGGGTCAACTGAAAACTCGGTAATCAAAGACCGCATCATCTCTGCTCTACACTGGGGAAAGTATCTTTGTAGAAACTCTCAGCGTAGCTCTTGCCACGTAGCGAATATCCTCCCCAACCGTCGGTGCCATCTCATGGATCTGTCCTGAAGTGTGAACGAGAAGGTCCTCAGCATCATCTTATCTGCAGTGATATTTGAATATAACTGTGCTCTGCAAAACTCCTCAAACTCGGACAAGTGAAGATAGGGCTCCTCGTGCGCCTCCCCAGAAAATGTCGGCAGTCTCTGAATAAGATCCAAATCCAGAATGAACGGACCAAGTATAGAAGCTGATTGAGCTCCCTATCATATCTGCTCCTTGATTAATCTGGAATAGGATCTATCTGATAATCCCATATGCTCTGTCTGATCATGAACGGAGTGCACTCTCAACTCAGCAATGGCATTGTCCGGGTCTCGCATCTGCTCCATCTGATATCCGCGGACGTCTAGTGCAGCATGCCCAGAGTAGTGAAAGGGATGGGAGGGAGGGAGCGGGAGGTTGGTCGGAGATCCGACCTCCCTCGAAGGTGGACTGGACTGATGGTCAAAAGGTGAAGAAGAAGCCGCAAGAGTCGGCCATGAGTGAGGGGGATCCATCATCCAGGGATAGAGAATGGGAAGAGAAGAAGAAGACTGAAGGGAGGGTGGGTGGGAGAAAGATGAGAGGATAGATGGAGAGAAGACAGAAGGGATCTGGAAAACACACAAGATGAAAAAGCAAACCCCCGATTCACCTACACACACTGAGCTGAAGACCGTAAGAGATCAGTCAATTATCTTGTCAATTTTATTTTAGGTGATCAAGTCAGTCTTTCATAGCAATTACGTGAGCTGATAGGAATCTAATATTCTCAACTGACTATCCCAAATAAAAGGCCGGTAGTCACTCAAGAACTCGGATATGACTCTAGCCTAGGATACGGGTCACTCTCTCGCTCATCCAAACCAAATAAGGAGGGGGTTACTCTCCCCAAGACAGATTTTTCAATGATGTGTCTTTTAGGTCAAGTGTGATTAGCAGTCCCGATTTTATAGTTTTTCTTTTTATGTATTTTTTAAGAAAACGTCTAATGAATTTTCCGATTTCCTTTTATTCCTAAGTCCAGAAAAATAGGGGGATGAAAGCGGAAAATCCGATACGCGGGAAATCAATGATGCATGCACGAGATAGAAGGCGTACCTGACTCCAGCAGTCTACATGCAATTATGATCCGCGCATAAATATAAAACTAATCTGTATGGAATGCAGTACGAGAACCATCCTAAACAGAAGCTCCTATTATCGTGAAGCACTGATTTATTTGCCTAGATCCAAACGAAAACTATAGGAACAGATATTCTTATTAGGGCTGTGGACCTAAGGTTACCTGGCTCAACGAAATAAAAACCTATGTCTAGGGGCTCAAGCACAGAAATCCACGTGAAATCAAAGAAAAAGAAAAGCGAGAAAACAAAACAGCAGTGGGGTCCCCTGAGCACATCGGTGCTCGGCGAAATAGACCCTGCAAAGTCCACAAGTCTGAGAGTCTGGTACATGTATTATTACAATTAATAGTCTGCAGATAATAAATATAATCTAAGCTAAACTAATCCGCGGCTATTCCGCGGCTCCCGAACTTCGGCTCGGCTCCTCGTGCTCTCCTGCGGCTTCATAGAGAAAGAAGCTGCATCTGACTCCTGCGGTTGCTCCGGCTCTTCGAGAGCCGCCTTAGTTCTTGTGCCGTCGCAAGAAAACAGAGAGAAGTGATCAGACCAGATTATTATATAAAAATAAAAGAAGAGCAAATATATGCAAAAATAAAAAAACACACAAAATAAAAACAAACACAAACAAAATAAAATAAAAGGAAAGAAAATAAAAACAAAAAGAAAATAAAAGAAAATAGAAAGCCGCGAAAAGCCGCGGACGAACAGAAAGCCACGGAAAACCACGAAAATCAAAAGAAAATAAAACGAAATAAAAACGACTACTAAGCCGTGCTCCCCGGCAACGGCGCCATGATGATCGAGATTATCAATCAATCCGGGCAAGGTAAAAATAATCACTCTCGGGTCGTTGCGACCCGGATCGAGATGGATCGGTCAATCAAGAAAAATAAGAACAAACCACCAAAATCAGAGAAAATCAATGAAAACAAAAATAGCGGTCATAGCTATATTATTAACCTGGTATAGCACCCAGGGTCCGTCTCAGGGAGCACGAGTTGGCCTCGCGGCCTACGAAGTAGTCTAAAAATAAAATGAAATAAAAACAAGTATTTTTGATGGATTTTTAATTCTTTTTATTTTTTTTGGATTTTTCATAATAAGGAAAAAGAAGAAAAAGGCAAATACAAGCAACTTCAACAAATTATTTAATCACTCAAAAATGCTACAAAAATTCAAACAAAAATATTATTATGCTTTTTAGGTTTTTTAATGTTTTTGATAAATTTTTCAGATTTTTCTAATTTTTATGCGGTTTTCTAAAAATCATGAAAAGCAAAAATAGGAGCAATCTGTCCAGCCAGACTTCAAAGACCATAAAAAATATCAAATGGATCTTTCACAGCCTGGAGGTAATTTTTATGAGATATAAAAACAACAAGATAAATTCAGAAAAAGAGTTTATTATTTTTTGGAGTTTTCTACAATTTTTTATAATTTTTATAATTTTTTTAGAGTTTTTAATTTTTAAGATTTTTATATGTCCAAAAATAGCCAAAATTGCATAGAAAATCAAGCACACCAAATGTAGCAAATCCTAATTTTTTTAGATTTTTTAAAATAGTTTTTATATTTTTTTATGATTTTTAAACTGGACATAAGCAAAAACAACATTTGTTGAATTTTTAAAATATAAAACACCTCAAAAATGTACACAAAATTTAGGGAAATTTTTACACAATGACAGGAGCCACGTATCCAAATTTCACGCAATTTGGGTTGAATTTGCTATTTTATTTGAATAGAATAAAAGCTCACAGTGCATAGGGACCTAAATGCAATAAAAACTACTTCCAGGGACCAAACAATAACAAACAAATAAAACTCAGGGCCCTCGTGCAAAATGTCCAGCAAGTCACACGCAATGCACGTGTATCAGGCACGAAGGGACCTATTTGTAATTCCTATTTCTAAAATATCAGACAATAACGTACATAAACCACAGGGCACAAAATGCAAAAAGACCAGATCCTCACGTGTCGATGCACGTGGTCAACATATATAAGGACTAAAGTGGAAATAGCAGAAACATGAAGGTCCAGAGTGCAATTATCCAAAAATAAATACAACTATATTAAATATTTATAGGACTAGATTGCAAATACAAAACAGTAGGGGCCTAAGTATAATTTACCCCTTATTATCGGAGGGACGAGGACGTGCCATGTGGAAGATCAGACGGTGACTGGCTGCGGCTAAACCCTCGCTGGATCGACGGCGATGAAGAGGCCCGTGGAGATCGGACGGTGCTGGATATATGGTGCCTCTTCGTCTGAGTGAACGGTCCTGATCAGCTCATCGATGGATCGAACGGTGGGTGCTCCGCGTAAATGGACGGCTCTGGTCAAATCTGGAGCAGAGAGACTGATCGGACGGTGACGGAGGATCCTGGATGAACTCAACTCCGGCGAACTTTGCCGGAGCACCACGGGCGCGTTGGGCCTCCTCTTGGGCTGTTGAGATGGTGGAAATGCTCGCAAAGATGTTCCGCAGCTGCTAGATGCCTCTGATGAGGCCGGCGACCACCGGAGTGGCCCGGCGATAGCGGAGGCACGAAGCTCCTGTGCTCGGACTTTGGACCTCCAGATGAGGTCCCTTTGACCTGCAAAACCGCACCAGAAGCTTCCTAGGTCGAGGCCAAACTGCCTCGACCCAGTTAGGGGTGGAATGGTGGTCGGGTGTGTCGGAATGGATGACCTCCGGCGAGGCGACGGTGGTGGAGGTCGGACCTTGGTTCCGGGGCGAACCAAGGGGAGTGAGTAGATGCAGAATGTGGGTAGGAGTCTCACGAGTGTGACGGTTGGGTCCGATGATCGATTGGATGAGTGGAGTGAGCGGAATCGATCGGCGACGGTGGAAGGTGATTTTGGGCGAAATGGAAAATTAGGCGAAACTAAGGAGATTCGGGTCTACCTGATGGCTGGAGTCGACTGGGAATGAGCTCGCGGAGCTCGAGGTTGTAGCCTCGAAGGGTCGTCGGGGCCTGAGGCTCTGGCGCTCCTCGCGGTGGCGTACGGCGGCAAGAGTCGCCGGATCGATGGCTGGAGGCACCCTCTCCTCTCTTCGACACCCTCCTTGCACAGCTGTCACTCTGGGGAGTAAGGTGGAGGTCCTGGGACAAAGGTGCGTAGCCAAGGATGACGTGAAAAGTTGGCCGGAGGCGAGGCTATATACAGCTAGGGGTCCGAGAAGAAGGGGTCTGATATGGTTATCGGAGCTCGGATCCCTAGGAAAAACCACCGGGCGTGGATTAGGAACGGATCTAGTATGATTAGGACCTGGGGTTTTGGTATTTGGGGCTCGGATCAATCGGGGAAAATTTGGAGAAAAGCAGGTTGGGCGCACAGATCCGAGTTGACTGGTCCAGGGGGGAGAGTCGACCAGGGGTCAACAGTCCCTCGTGGACCAATCACAGGCTGCCAATCAATAAATATTTGGAAATTCAATTAAAATAATAAATGATGTAATTTCGAAAAACTTAAAACATGATCAATGTTTTTTTTATTTTCAAATTAATTTTTAGTGATTTTTATTTAATTTTTGAAATATAAATTATGTATTTACATTATATTATTAATATATATAGGTATATACACATATACATTTTTTATTTTTATTTTTAGTTATTTATTTTTATAAATTTATTCCAATTTTATATTTTATATTTTTATAGAATAAAATTTGGAATAAAAGGGTATTTTTATCTTATTTTTATTATTTATTTACATAGGTTAAATAAATAGCTTTATTTACATATTTACATGGTATATATACAAGGTGGGAATTTTATTTTATTTTATTTCTTTTTATTTTTTTATATTTCTGATTTTTATATTATTTATTTACAGCATGAAATGTGGAATATGAAAATATTTTTATGGGATTTTAATTATTTATATACAAGTAGTGTTAAGAATGTAAGACCGTGTTTATTCTGTGAGGTCTAGGGGTCCTTATATAGGACTAAACCCTAGGGTGCTCAGAGGAGGATTTACATAAATACCCCTATGGGGTTACATCGGGAAACAGTTGATAAGGAAACAGTGATACATAAGGAAATAGAGGTAAATAAAGGAACAATAATATATGGTATTCTCTAACACTCCCCCTCAAGTTGGAGCATATCCATCAATCATGCCCAACTTGGAAGATATCCATAAAAGACGCTTCTTTGGTAATGCTTTAGTGAATATGTCTGCAAGTTGAAGATCTGTAGAGATATGTGGTGTGACGATCTGTCCTCCTCGTATTGCATCTCGGATGAAGTGACAGTCAACTTCGATATGCTTTGTCCGTTCATGAAATACAGGATTGGTGGCAATATAGGTAGCAGACTTGTTATCACAGTAAAGCGGTATAGGAGTAGTAGCAGGGAACCCAAGGTCTCGTAGAAAAGATACAAGCCACGTGATCTCACAAACAGCATGGGCCATTGCTCTATATTCTGCCTCTGCACTTGATCTGAAGACCACGGTTTGCTTCTTGCTTCGCCATGAAACAAGGTTACCACCAACAAACATAGCATAGCCTGTAATGGATCGTCTATCCTCAGGGGAACTGGCGTAGTCAGCATCTGCATAAGCAGTAATATCAGTATGCCCGTTGACCTTATAGATGAGTCCTTGCCCTGGTGATTCCTTCAAGTATCGAAGGATCAGAAGGACATCCTGCCAATCACTGTAAAGAGGTCTCTCCATATGGCGGCTGGCTCTGCTTACAGCATAAGATATATCCGGTCTGGTAACGGTGAGGTAGATTAGTTTACCCACAAGACTTCTGTATCGTGTAGTGTCTTCAAACTCAGGATCAGTGGATGTATCATGTTTTCGTACTTCTGCAGGTATGCCCGATGGTTTGCATCCTTGTAAACCGACTTCTGTAAGAATATCCAAGCAGTATTTTCGTTGTGATAGATGTAATCCTTCTGCAGTACGTATCACCTCAATACCAAGAAAGTACCGGAGTTGTCCAAGGTCCTTGGTGACAAACACCTTCTGAAGGAAGGCCTTGGTCTCGAGAATTCCATTGTCATCGTCCCCAGTGAGCACCATATCATCAACATAGACAGCAAGTATCACAGTACCAGTGGATCGTCGTCTAATAAACACAGAGTAATCAGATGTTGTCTTATGAAAACCAAGAGAGCTGATTTCACTGGTAAGTCTGTCAAACCAGGCTCGAGGGCTCTGTTTTAGGCCATAGATGGCCTTACGAAGTCGGCATACATACTCCCCCTCGACGGAGTAACCCGGCGGTTGCATCATATAGACCTCTTCTTCGAGATCACCGTATAGGAATGCATTCTTTACATCCAGCTGATAAATTGGCCAATTCTTGTTAGCGGCAACAGAGAGAATTGTGCGAATGGACCCCATCCTAGCCACAGGAGAGAAGGTCTCAAAGTAATCAACTCCATATGTCTGGGTGAATCCTTTTGCCACAAGTCTGGCTTTAAGTCTGTCAATAGAACCATCTGGAGATTGTTTGGTCGTGAAGACCCATCTGCAAGCAACAAGCTTAATACCTGTAGGACATGGCACAAGATCCCATGTGCCTCTGGATATGAGTGCATCTATTTCTTCATTCATGGCTTGTCTCCAACCTGCATCTTGGAAAGCACTGTGATGATCTTTAGGAATGGAGATAGTCATTAGTGCATCGGCATATTGTTTGTCAGTGCATGAAAGTCCAGCAGTAGTAGTAAATTTAGACATAGGATAAGTGGTACACTTTCTCTTTGGCCTCCGTAATGCGATCGGCAGGTTGTCAGGATCATCCGGGACAGTAGTGGAGGGGACAGTTGAAGCTGGCATATCATCCTGAGGCAGAGGTATGGGTAGAGGGACATCTGGTGATGAGGTCTGAGATGGATGGGTATGGATGCTTGGTGATGGAGGAAGATGTAAAGGGACATCGGTGACAGGTTGTGTGAAGAAGCTGGTTTGCTCAAAGAAGGTTACGTCTGCAGAGATGTAGTATCGTCTGTCAACAGGATCATAACATCTGTAACCTTTTTGAGTGTAGGAGTAACCAAGAAAAATGCATTTGATCGCACGAGGGGATATTTTGTCTTTGGTGTGGAAATTGTGTACGAAGGAGACACACCCAAATATCCGTAGAGGTAGAGGAAAGGGAAGATCATTAGGGTGAAGCAAAGAAAATGGTGTAGAGCCTTTGAGAGTAAGAGAGGGAATCCTGTTGATAAGATGGACTGCAGTGAGAACAACATCACCCCAGTATGTTTTGGGGACTTTCATCTGGGTAAGAAGTGAGCGTGCAATGTTTAAAAGATGACAGAGTTTGCGTTCTGCCACCCCATTCTGCTGAGAGGTATAAGGACAAGATGTTTGATGTACTGTCCCATGGGAAGCAAAGAAATCAGAAAGGTCTCGTTGAGTAAATTCCAAGGCATTGTCTGATCGGAAGACCTGAATATTCGATGAGAAATGATTTTTGACATAGGCAAAAAAGTTTTTGATAATTTTATTGATTTCTGAGCGTTCTTTAAGAAGATAGACCCATGATGATCTACTGTAATCATCCACAAAGACAATAAAGTAGCGGTGTCCACCAATGGTTCGGACAGGACAAGGTCCCCAAACATCACAATGAATTAAAGAGAAGGATATAGTACGACGGGGTTCAGTTCTAGCAGGAAAAGATGCACGGTGATGTTTTCCGAACTGACATGCCTCACACTCGAAGGGTTTAAGTATGGACAGTTCAGGGAACATTAAGGAAAGAGCTTTAGCAGAGGGATGACCCAGACGAAGATGCCACAGAAGAGGATCAGCAGAGATGGAGGTTGCGCCAGCGAAACCAGAGTTGGAAGGGATATCAAGGTAATATAAGCCATTCTTCTCATGTCCCCCACCAAAGATCTGTCTCGTCCGGATGTCCTGAAAATAACAACATAAATCATCAAAAATCACTCGGCAGTTGAGTTCTGTACATAATTTGTGAACAGACAGCAGACTGAGAGGAAAAGCAGGAGCACAGTAAACATCCGTTAGCCTGAGTTTAGGGCTAAATTCCATGGTCCCCACACCAGTGATAGGTGAATAGGCTCCATTGGCCACACGAACGTGCTTGACTGTAGAGGGCTCCCTGGGAGAGGTGAGGAGACTACGTTCTCCTGTGAGGTGGGTTGAGGCACCCGAGTCGATGATCCAGGTAGAATTAGAGGTGGAGGCAGAACTTGCAATTGTACCTGTGGTGGCTGCTAGAGTCGCAGTAGGGCCTGAATGCGTAGTCTCAGTAACTGGGTTCTGAAGGAGCTGGCGAAGACGAGCGTATTCTGCAGCAGTAAAAGATCCTGAAGCCTCTGTGAGAGACTGATCTTGTGAAGTTTCCATAGTATCATAATTCGTGTCATAAGATGGTGCCTCATATGCGTTATTAGCTTTGGGCATGCCAAAGGTAGCCCAACATTTTTCAGATGGATGGTTCCAGCGGCCACAATGAGTACATGCTGGATAACGAGCATTAGAAAAATCGCGACCACGACCGCGTCCCGAGTCACGTCCACGCCCCTGTTCTCGTCCTCGACCGCGACCAAACGTTCGCCCTCGTCCTCCTTGGAAAGGTGGGCGTCCTCCAGCAAAGTGAGCAGCAGTGTCTGTAGGAGGTGATTGGTTAGGGGTCTCCAGTTCATGTAATCTGCCAAAAATAGTTTCAAGGGACGGTAGGGCAGCCGCCGTTAAGAATTGCTCTTTAACATATTGTATCGAGGGTGTAAGCCTGATAGAAAACGGTACACCTGCCATTCTGCTCTTTCACCTATTTGCTTGTCACAGCATGCTGGTTGAAAAATAAGCAATTCTTCAAATAATCCTGTTAGGAGCCGGTAGTATTCTATCAAGGAGGTTTCTCCCTGACTTGCAGACCAAATCTTTGTGTAAATGTCAGAAAGCCTGGATTTGGTTGTTTTCTGGGAGTATGTATTCTCAAGACTCTCCCACATTTCTTTAGCAGTTGTTTTGTAGAGCAAATTTGATGCAATATTAGGATCAACACTATTTGTCATCCAAGTGATGACCTGACAATTGTCGACGTACCAGGTGTCGTAGTTGGCGTCTGTCTCGACAGGCGGAATGGTAGTTAGAATATATATCTTGCGTTGGCCACCAATGAATATTTTAAAAGATCGAGACCATAGTACGTAGTTCTCCGAGCCCTTTAGTTTGATAGAGGTGCCCTGTACCATCATCGATGAAGTAGGGTACAGGGGCTTGGTGTCCGAAGATGCAGGAGCAGATGTCATGGTGACCGCAGTGATCAAAAAAATACAATGATCTAGTATGCAGAGGAAATAGAGATCATACGCAACTAGCAAACCATTCCGATGTATCCATGGAAGACCGACAACATAGAGCCAAAGGCTTTTGCGAGGAGGATGTCGAAGAGGTCACTGAGGCCGTGGGGCCGTGTAGCAGGAGTAGCCTAGGGCCTAGGGGCTGGAGCCGTGGGGCCGAGGGGCAGGGGCTGGATGCCGGTGGCCGATGCGAGGGGCTCCTGGAGGCAGGGGCTGGATGACCTGCAGTAGACGTGGGGCTGGAAGCCGTGGAGGCAGGAGCCTGTAGGAGGGCGAGATGCCGTTGGGCGAGCAGGGGCCAGGATGCGAGGGGCTCCTGGAGGCAGGGGCCTGGAGGCAGGGGCCTTGGGGCCTGGGGGCCGAGCGGCCTTGGGGCCTGGATGTGATGGGACAGGAGGCGAGGGGCGATTGGGCCTGGGCGGGGCGCCAGGCGAGGGGCCAGGCGAGGGGCCAGGCGAGGGGCGATTGGGCTAGGGCGGGGCGCGAGGGGCCAGGCGAGGGGCGATTGCGCCAGGCGAGGGGCCGTGCGCGGTGGGGGGGGGGCGCG
Organism: Ottelia alismoides; assembly: GCA_037367405.1. Taxonomy (NCBI): domain Eukaryota; kingdom Viridiplantae; phylum Streptophyta; class Magnoliopsida; order Alismatales; family Hydrocharitaceae; genus Ottelia; species Ottelia alismoides. Next base: position 6,238 of record JAZKJV010008253.1, on the reverse strand, counting down.
AGGGCGCCTGGAGTTGCGCGGGCCGTGGAGGGCGCTTGGAGGTGCGCGGGGGGGCGCCTGGAGGTGCGCGGGGGGGGGGGGGGGGGGGCACCGTGGAGGGCGCCTGGAGGTGCGCGGGCCGTGGAGGGCGCCTGGAGGGCGAGGGGCGCCTGGAGGTGCGCTGGAGGGGCGCGTGGAGGGGCGAGGGGCGGAGGGGATGAGGGTTGCGCGGAGGTGCGATGGGGCGAGGGGCGGGGATGTGCGATCGGCGATTGGCGGGGATGAGGGTTGCGCGGAGGTGGTGGGAGGCGCGATGGCCTAGGGCGGCGGATGCCCTAGGTTACGGGATCATGGACGAGGCTGGTAGGTGGGGTAGGGCTGGGATCGAACATGGCTCTGATACCATGTTAAGAATGTAAGACCGTGTTTATTCTGTGAGGTCTAGGGGTCCTTATATAGGACTAAACCCTAGGGTGCTCGGAGGAGGATTTACATAAATACCCCTATGGGGTTACATCGGGAAACAGTTGATAAGGAAACAGTGATACATAAGGAAATAGAGGTAAATAAAGGAACAATAATATATGGTATTCTCTAACAAGTAGAAAATAAATAGATATGGTATTCTATGTACAAGGTCTATATACAATGATGAAGGGAATTTTATTTATTTTTATTTTTATTTCATTTTCCCCATTTTTATTTTATTTTTATCTTTACAAATATGTACATATTAACAAAAATATATTTTTATTTTTATTTAGAGGAAAATACTTTTATTTATATACATAGGTATATGTACACACATGAGATTGACCCTATCTCCCTCTACTTGGATTCTTTTGCGGTCAGGCCCATGCTGAGCCCTCCCTTGGGATTAGGTCACTCGATATTTATTCTAAATATTTCCCTCTTTTTCTTTTATTTCATTGTTCTTTTATTTATGCACAAAAACATGCTAATTATTGTAATTTACACAATGCATGCTTATTGATAAATTATTCTATTTACATGAATATACAATGTGTTTTGGCATAGGTTTTGTAGCTAAAATAAAAGAATAAAGAGTGATGAATGGGTATTCATCACCCCCCTATACTTAACTTTGCTAGTCCCTTAGCAGACACTTATTTGAAAAAGAAGTGAAAATGATAAGGAAAAAGAAAAAGAGGAGAAATGCATGGATCAATGCGGATTATTAAACTTGCCTTCATTAAATTTAATTATGGAGCTCGATCAGATCATTGGATTATTAATGTGTCGGAACCTTATTTGGACTTAGGTTTAAAACTTAACAGCCTCTAAGATCCACTAATCTATAGTCAAGACTCCTCAACAATCTAGATCAGAACAAGTCTACATACACAAACCCTGAAGACCATGAATCTTTCCTTGTACAATGTAAGTGAGGTATAGCTCTCCACCTCAGAAGTAGCAAAATGACAACCCTCCCCAACAAGGTAACTCTATGACCCCAATCTGGCCACTCTTTCTCGAGGAGCGGGGTATTCCCTTCTAAGTTCAAGTTCAACCGGCTCAAGAAGAGGGGAAGAAGAGAATGGACCATGGCTAGTGTAGCCATGTATCCTTGGGACCCCAACCAGTATAGCTATGTCTCCCTGTTGCAAGCGACATAAGATGGAATATGAGTCTCAAGCTTTGCTTATTGCACTGTATACATACTCCGGTAGGATTATCATTTTCTATCAGACCCACCACTTTTTTGGAGTTATTTTCTTTTTGCATTTTTTAGTGCATCTGTACAACATATTTACAAGGTGCAGCATATGTACAAAAGGAGTTTTTCCTCTTGATCCAGAAGACTATCCCTCTTTTGAAGCTTTATTGCAACCCACAACTCCCGTCATTAGACCTCATAGCAACTAGACCAAGTTGAGACGCCCTTCCTTCACTATAAGAAGAAGAGAGGTTCTGCCTAAAAGTACTACCCTCATATGCTACCCCAAGTCAAGAAAGACCGCCTCCTCACCACCTCATCCGTAGAGAGCTCGGTGTAAAGTGCGGGTCCAAGTCAAGCCATTGTCTATATGAGTCATGTGTGTGTTTTAAGTGCTCTACTTAGGCTCATTGAGATGGCATATGATCATAGCCTAGTGGACTCAAAGAATTAAGTCACCATGGACCTGAAAAGCCTTGACCCTAAGCCCTATAAGGTTCCTCTTATAATTAGGTGAATTAAGATCTTAATCAAGCTCCATTTTCCAATTTAATTCCAGCTAGTTTAAATTTCAACTATGATCCAGGAAACACTATACAACTATTTACAATGATGCAATTTACACAATATTTACACGTGCAAAATTTTTGAGAAATGTTTTGAAACCATGAATGTATGCAAGAATGCAAGTTTTGCAAAATATGTACACAAATTTACACGAGGTTTTTGCAAACTTTTGATTTTCAAAACCTTTTGGAAAAAGTTTATACTATATACATAATTTTGATATGAACATATTTACATACTATTTACACAAAAAAATTTTACAAAACATTTTTTTTACAAAATAATTTTGTACAATAGCTATGTATGTTCAATAAAAGAATGTTTATTTACAAGGAAATTTTTTTATTTTTATGGATTTTTGGGTTTTTAGCCATTTATATTTATTCACACACTCACACAAAGTACGAGTTATAGCTAAAGTATATATGAAATATACACACACCCCCTATACTAAGCTCGAACGATGTCCTCAGAGTCAAGAGCGATTAAGAAGACATAACTCGTGCTTAGTGTAGGGAAGTGAAAAGGAAGGCTATATACAAAGACGAATGCAAGAATAGAAATGCAAGAGGATCTCGGCCTTTCCCCCTATACTTAGGATCAAATAATCCTAAGTCTAGCAGGCTGTGCACAAAAGGAAAAACCGAGTGATGATGTACATGGTATACCCCCCCCCCATACTTAGGGTGAAATATCCCTAAGTATAGGCAACAAAACTGAGGTAGAAAGACACGAAGAAAATCAACAAATATATACAAGATGGAGGGTCATCACTCCCCCTATACTTAAGGTGAAGAATCCTTAATTATAGGCAACGACAGAAGTGATGAAACAGAACGGAAGAACAACTCGGTGTTTCCATCCCCCAATACTTAGGATGAGGTATATCCTAAGTATAGCAAAGATAATCCTATACGAGACCTGGGGTGAAAATAAAAATAGAAGAAAGAAAGATCAAAGCAAGACGAAACCCGTATCTACCAAAGGTACAATGTTGAGGTGCCTCTAAACAAGCACTAGGTTTTACGCCCCTAGATGGGCGCAAAGGCTAGGACAAAGCTGTGTCAAGGTTCAGGACGACATCTGTAAGGTGAATGCCGTACTGTCATCGCGGTCTCGGTATGAGAACAACGACGAAATCAACAGTGTAAAGAAAGACACCCAGGTATGCAATCAGGTGGGTGTCTGCTACCGGGCAAGGATATGGGAATACGTGATCGGGATATGGTAGCACAAAAGAAATCATCGGGTCTTGATCAGACTAGAGTGGAAGTGTAGAGCCGAAGAAATCAAACGTGGAGAAGAATGGATCAGTCACGGAATCCTCCACGTCGATCAGTGTCTCAAAAAGGTAAAGACAGTCAGGATCAGGAGACTCTCTAAGAAGACTGATATCCGACGTATAAAATGGAGACAGATCAGGCAGATCATCGAATATCTCAAGGATCGGCTCATCCTCGCGAGGGTCGTCGAGGTGAGATAACTCAGAATCAGAATGATCGGAAGACTCGGTTTCGTGATCCGCCAGATCGGATACACTCTCATAAGGTGAAATCGAGTACACATCGTGTGTGGCATTCTCACGCAGATAACCCTCGGGGAGAAATGCAAGATCATCAGTGAGAAATAGAAGATCATGATCTAGAAGGGCATCTGCGCTGCTGTCTAGTATCCACTCGGTGCACCAGGCTGCATCATCATCTGAAGTGTGGCTCTCGGCAATCTGGAAGCAAGAGAAGGTACTGGTCAACACCACGGATGCTGCAATGTGTCTGTGGCTGATCCTCGCTCTGCGACAATGCTGGTTGCCATCAGGTCCCTCAGCAAGTGTATCTGTCTCAACAAAGTGGAGGACAACAGGTTCGAATACGGGACTATCTGTGTCTGACATCTCAAAGTGGTGTCCCCTATCGAGCTGTGGCTGCTGGTCTAAGTCCTGGCGTCTGTCGGACTCCGAGAAGTGTCTCTGCAGAAAAGAGGCTGACTCCTCCGGGACTGGACACTGAAGTGACTGAATCAATGGCTGTAGTAGCGGGGGCTCCTCTGGCTCTTGGAGTATCAGAAGATCTGATATCCAAGACTCGTCAACTGAGAACTCTGGGGCTGACTCGAACTCCATCTGGAAAACCAACTGGAACTCGAGAAGACTCTGGGTCCAAACCTCTACTGTCACAGTCATCTCCTCTGTACTCTGTGGTGCTGGAGCATCCAAGTCCTCGGGCAGGTGTGTAGAAGCTGTCTCCTCATGTAATGCGACACACCGCACTGGAAGTGCAACGTCCTCATGTGTTGTCCCGACTACGACATCTCGTATAGATGATCTCTGTGAAAGTAACCTCGAGATGGTATCCAGTAAGTGAATGTCGAAACTGCGGTGTGAACCGCCACATGAGGTAATCACCAGTGATATCTGCTCTGTGGTCATCCCCCGCATGGAGATCTCAATAAGGTCTGTCAGTGGAAGTCCATGGTCGGGAAATCTCCTCAAGAGGTCAAGAAACCTCGACCATGCCGCATGCAGTGGCTCATGGGGGTCAACTGAAAACTCGGTGATCAAAGACCGCATCATCTATGCTCTACACTGGGGAAAAGTATCTCTGTAGAAACTATCGACGTAGATCTCCCCACGTAGCGAATCTCCTCCCCAACCGTCGATGCCATCTCATGGCTCTGTCCTGTAGTGGGAACGGGAAGGTCCTCAGCATCATCTCCTCTGCAGTGATATCTGAATATAACTGTGCTCTGCAAAACTCCTCGAACTCGGACAAGTGAAGATAGGGCTCCTCGCACGCCTCCCCTGAAAATGTCGGCAGTCTCTGAATAAGATCCAAATCCAGAATGAATGGACCTAGTGTAGAAGTTGACTGATCTCCCTGTCCCATCTGCTCCTCCATTAATTTGGAATAGGATCTATCTGATAATCCCATCTACTCTGTCTGATCACGAACGGAGTGCACTCTCAACTCAGCAATGGCATCGTCCGGGTCTCGCATCTGCTCCATCTGATATCCGCGGATGTCTAGCGCTGCATGCCCAGAGTAGTGAAAGGGATGGGAGGGAGGGAGCAGGAGGTTGGTCGGAGATCCAACCTCCCTCGAAGGTAGACTGGACTGATGGTCAGAAGGTGAAGAAGAAGCCGCAAGAGTCGGCCAGGAGTGAGGGGGATCCATCAACCAGGGATAGAGAATGGGAAGAGAAGAAGAAGACTGAAGGGAGGGTGGGTGGGAGAAAGAAGAGAGGATAGATGGAGAGAAGACAGAAGAGATCTGGAAAACACACAAGATGAAAAAGCAAACCCCCGATTCACCTACGCACACTGAGCTGAAGACCGTAAGAGATCGGTCAATTATCTTGTCAATTTTATTTTAGGTGATCAAGTCAGTCTTTAAGAGCGATTACGTGAGCTGATAGGAATCCAATATTCTCAACCGGCTGTCCCGAATGAAAGTCCGGTAGTCAGTCAAGAACTCAGATATGGCTCTAGCCTAGGATACAGGTCACTCTCTCGCTCATCCAAACCAAACAAGGAGGGGGTTACTCTCCCCAAGACAGATTTTTCAATGATGTGTCTTTTAGGTCAAGTGTGATTAGCAGTCCCGATTTTATTGTTTTTCTTTTTATGTTTTTTCAAGAAAACTTCTAATGAATTTTCCGATTTCCTTTTATTCCTAAGTCCAGAAAAATAGGGGGAGGAAAGCGGAAAAGCCGATGCGTGGGAAATCAATGATGCATGCACGAGATAGAAGGCGTACCTGACTCCAGCAGTCTACATGCAATTATGATCCGTGCATAAATGTAAAACTAATCTATATGTAATGCAGTACGAGAACCATCCTAAACAGACGCTCCTATTATCGTGAAGCACTAATTTATTTGCCTAGATCCAAATGTAAACTATAGGAACAGATATTCTTATTAGGGCTGTGGACCTAAGGCTACCTGGCTCAACGAAATAAAAACCTAAGTATAGGGGATCAAACACAGAAATCCACGTGAAATCAAAGAAAAAGGAAA